>CM053620.1:34867262-34882980 GCA_028646535.1 Procyon lotor | reverse complement strand
GCCCAGCCCAGGGCCCCGCACACACTGAGTGCTCCCCTGGGGTGGGGTTTGTTTCGGCTGAGCATTCACCAAGGCCACGCCTGGGTTTTCGATACACCAGCGACCCTAGCTCCCTTCCACTCATGCGCGTGCACGTGAGCCCTGGAAGGAGCCAGAGGCCTCGGGGCCTGGGGCTAACGGTGAGGAGACAGAATCCAGGATTTCCCTTCCCTATTTGCTCAGCAGTTGCTCCTCCCAGAGCAAACAGATGGAGGGTGGCCGGCTGTGGCCTCCCCAGTGGGGAGGAAGCCAGGCCAGTGCTTGCACTGTGGCTGTGGTATGACAGGCCACCTGGGTCTGGGGACATCAAATCGGTGTCTGTCCACACAGCAGAACACAGAAAGGGCTGCTTGCTGCCCGGCTGCCCAGGGAACAGGGAAGGAGGACCCAGGGGACCCAGGGACGGTTTCCCCTGCTCGCGGAAGAGAACCAGACCCTTCCAGGCCAGGCCCGGACCCCGGGGCCGTCCCAGGCACCCCAACACCCATACCTTACGGTTTCCTCCTCCTCCTGTCCCCACAGGGTTCGGACTTCCAGGGTAAGGCCAAGAGAGCAGGCCCTTCCCTCCCCCCAGGAGTCCTGGCTGGACCAAAGAGTCACAACCTTGCGTCCAGAATAGCACGTCCGGCCGGAGTCGTGTTCCCCTCTGACCAGCTGTTCCTGGGAGAAGAGATGGAGAGGGGTGGGGGGGCACCCACCCCACAGCGGAGGCTGAAGTCAGCCAGCCTGCCTTTCCCTCTCGACTACCCCAAGCCTCTACTGGCCAACGTCTCCTGTTGGCCGGCAGCCAGCCACCATGTAGCTTCTGTGCGTCCCCACTGTTGCCCCAGAACCACGCCTCCCAGCCTAGGGGTCACCCCCAAGGGACCAAATCTGGGACGTTTTCCAGTCCTCTTCCCGCTCTGCTCTTAGAAGCCACAACCTGGGACACCCCTCGCCCTTCTGGGAGGTTCTCTCTGCCTCTGGGATGCCCCAGTTTCTGGCTCTCCTCCCTCACGGGTTCCCTGGTCGGTAGAAACTGGTGTTCTCCATGGCTTAGGTCCCGGCACTGTTCGCTTCCTTTCCCCTTTTTGTTACATAATAATCGACACATACGAAAAAGTGTCTGCATCACAGACTTGAGTTATAAATATAAAGCCTCACGATAAAGTGAGCCCCACAGGCCTCCCCTCACCCCAGTTTGAGAACCAGCACGTCCCCGGTGAGGTGAGTACCCCTGTGACTGCCTCGGGCCCCTCCTCCACCCCACCCTGCTGTCCTTTCCAGAATTCTCCATCACCCCTCTCTTGACAGTCTTCATTCCCTCACATTTTTAACCTTTTTTTTTTTTTCAAATCCCATCGGTATGTGTCCCTAAACAATACATTTTTTGGTTTTACTTGCCCTCGAGCTTTATGCGATAGAACCACGCCACGCAGCATCTGGGACTTGGTTTCCCAGAGTGATTTCCGAGAATCGGCCACAGGGATCGTTACCCTTCATCCAGTTTTGCTAGAACGTTACCTTTCACTGGGGAAAGACCCTTCTATTGCCGTATCCGTCTTCCCTGTCCCCGGAAGACCGGCAGGCTATTTCTGGCTTCCTGCTCTGAGGAATAAAGGCGCCTTTTAAGTTCCCCGGTGCGTTTTTGGGGTAGGAGCTCCCCGGTTAGCCAGCGTCCCACTGATGGCCCCCCACGCCTCCCTCTGGGCACCCAGGTCGGTTCTATGGATCTTCCGTCCAGCCCTGAGTCTATGAGACGTTGCCGTCATTACTTGAGCCTTAAAGGAAGTCTTGATGTCCGGTGAGCAAGGCTTCCTATCTCATTCCTCTTGGACCAGCATCTGCTTGTCAGGTCCCAAAGGAGG
This sequence comes from Procyon lotor, assembly GCA_028646535.1. Classification (NCBI taxonomy): domain Eukaryota; kingdom Metazoa; phylum Chordata; class Mammalia; order Carnivora; family Procyonidae; genus Procyon; species Procyon lotor. The sequence goes on along the minus strand of CM053620.1, from coordinate 34,881,094 downwards.
AAAAAAATCAACAATGGGAATCTGATTGTCACTCTGCAACCAGCAATTGGTATCTTTGCAATACTGAGAGTTTTCCCAAATGTCCGCATGGGGTCACTCTCCAAGTACGTAGGGAGGTTTTAATGTCGCTGTCTCGGTGTTGAGAAATTTTTCTTAATTGTGGCAAAATACACATAGAAGTTACCGTCAGAACCATTTCTAGGTGTCAAGTTCAGTGGTGTCAAGAAAACAGTGTTGTCGGGTGTGGGCATCACCACCATGCATCAGGTACTTTTGAGGAAGAATTTTTCTTTGTAAAGTTCTTTCCTATCTTGTTTTCCAGTTTTACAGAGAAATAATTGACAGTGATGTGTATTATGTAATTTAAGATGTACAGCATGATGGACTGACCTATATATTGTGAAACGATCCCCACATTAGGTTCAGCTAATGTCCTTTTCTCCTGGAGAGACAGTAAAAAGAAAAGGGAGGCACCTGGGTGGCTCAGTCGGGTAAGCATCTGACTCTTGATTTCGGCTCAGGTCATGATCTCAGGGTCGTGAGATCGGGCCCCACGTTAGGCTCTGCATTGGGTGTGGAGTCTGCTTGAGATTCTCTCTCTCCTCCTCTCCCTCTGCCCCTTCCCAGCTTGCATGCATGTGTGCATGGGCTCTCTCTCTAAAAAATAAAATAAAAATAAAATATAAATGCATGGCTTAATATATAATTATAAAGGAAGACCCCACTGACCCACCAGCCAGGCCAAGAAAAAGCGTGTTACCAGAGGCCACGGCTGCCTTTCCAATCAAACCCCTTCCTCCCACAAAGAAAAGTACACCCTGACCTCTCTGAAAATCCCTTCCTTGGCTTTTCTTTAGTTTTACCACTTAAGCACATATTCCTTGAAACCCTAGTTTAGGTTTGACTGTTTCTGAGCTTCATACAAATAGAATCACACACTCTGAGTTCTTTTGTATTTGGCTTTTTTTCATTTAACGTTCTCTTTATTAGTCATTTACCCTATCGTGTACAGCTGAAATTTGTTTATTTTTAGTACCATATAGTATTGATATGGCACTGACAAAATAAATTGTAGATAAATGCCACTATTTACTTATCAATTATGTTGATGGATATTTGAGGGCTTCCAGTTTGGGCGATTAAAAGTAGTGCTGCTATGAACATTCGTTTACTTGTCTCTGCATTCCTCTCTGGAGGACATCAAGCATCCATCCATCCATCCCTCCATCCATCCATCCATCCGTCCATCCGTCCCTCCGTCCCTCCATCCATCCATCCATGCATCCATCCATCCATCTCTCCATCCATCCATCCATCCATGCGTCCATCTATCCATCCACCTACCTCCATCCATCCATCCATCCATCCATCCATCCATCCATCCCTGGGTCTCTCAGAGATTCTTGGGTCTACTGGTCTATCCCTGTGCAAAACCCACCCTACCTTAATTATATATACCTAATTATCCTAATTATATGTGTAAGTTTTATAATTAGTCTTGATATCTGGGTTGGAAAGTCCTCCCACCTTGCTCTTCTTTAAGAGTCTCTTGGCTTTTGTGTTAGATGCTTTCCTAGCTATGCATGATCCTCGCTTGTCAGTTCATATTTAAGAGTGGGGCCTAGCATGAGGCTCAGACTGTGGTTTGACACTGAAGGGGGAGCAGAAGATTGAAATAAAAAGTTTTGCTGAAACACCTCAAGAGTTCTATTTAGGACAATGGGTAGCAGACGTGCTTACAGAACCTCCAGATGGGGGCGCCTGGGTGGCTCAGTGGGTTAAAGCCTCTGCCTTCAGCTCAGGTCATGATCTCAAGGTCCTGGGATCAAGCCCTGCATCGGGCTCTCTGCTCAGCAAGGAGCCTGCTTCCCCCTCTCTCTCTGCCTGCCTCTCTGCCTACTTGTGATCTCTGTCTGTCAAATTAATAAATAAAATCTTAAAAAAAAAAAAAAAGAACCTCCAGATGGACAGGTCCAGTGGGCAGCTGGACAAACAGACGTCAGGGCTGGCCTGGGCGTCCTTAGTCATGTTGGTGGAGGTCACCCACCCCAAGACATCAAGCTGTCAAGATGTCCCCACCTCACCTGGTACATCCGTTTCCAGAACCCACCTTTCTCTCCCTGCACAGGATTATGGTCTTCAAGAAACATCGGGGTCAGCTTAAGATTCTTTCTGAGGGGTTGAGCTACATGGGGAACTGGGCTTGCCATCAGCATTGTTTTATACCTTTCCCGATCTCTGCCTTTGCAGGCAGATTTCTGAGTGTAGTTCATGGTTGGTGTCAGGGCTGTAGAGAGAAGGAAACTCATTAGAACCCGATGTCCTTGGAAACATGGCAGGGGCTGGTGGGAAATGAAATCTCAAACAGAGCAAGGCCACCGAGGAACACCCCCCGTGAAGCCCCCTCCACGTTTCTTCATCCCAAAAGCTCTATGGTTGAAAACCACCTGCCTCATGTCCATTATTTCTGCCTTCCCTTCATTCAGGGGAGCGTCAGGGTCATGAGACTGCCTACTGGAGTCTCCCTTCCAGCTGGGATGGAATGGTGGGTTGAGGAGCCCAGATTTTGTGTCCTTTCTGTAGTATTTTTCCACACGAAGATTCGGTGTACAGATGGGATCTGTACTACTCCTCCGTGGGTGCTCAAGAGAGTGTGGGCTTATGTGTTTCTGACAAATAATAAGCAATAGTGTGATATTTGCATTCCCTAGATGCCTCAAGATTTTCTGACGGTATCTATCTGTTTCTAATGAACTGTGACTTCTGATTTCTCCTCGGGGCGTGCCCACGTGGGGCTGGGAAATCTTGACTCTGCACCAAATCTCTCCCACACTCTCTGTGTGCATAAGGTTTCTTCCCCAGCGTGTCTGATTTTAGCAAAGTCCTTCCCACACTCTCCACCCTGGAAAGTCCCGAATTCTCTGATGTCCTCCCCTTCAATTCCTTGCCTGCATCCTGAGAGTTCTCCCTCTGGGCCGTACTGAGTTCCATTTCTACAAAACAGACGTGCGCCAGGTGGAAATCAGCTGCCAGGAGGCGAGTTGGACAGTTCCCTGCCGCCGCCCTTGGCCTTGACCTCCTTGTCAGGGTTGTGGGGGCCTCCGTTTCTCACGAACTTCTGCTTTGTCTTTTCAGCGTCTTGGATGGAAGTGTCATTGCTGCTCCTCTCACGGCAAAGACAACCAGCCCAAGACCATGACCTGCACCTAAACTTGGGCTCTCTGGAGAGGAAGCCTGGTATACCCCGAGTTGCCCGCAGATAGGCCCCTTGACAAAAACAGGACAGGAGGGAGGAAGAGGGATTTTTTTGCATGTTGTCAACCAGAAACTCCCAAGGGTTTCTTCCTTCTCCCCAGCACCTAGCTTTCTACTTTACCTTCTCATTTTACGTATTTTATTCCCACCCTAAAAACCAGAAGGAAGAGCCCAAAACTCGATCCAAGAAAAAGTGGCCTGCACTGCTTCTCAAAACCTGAAAAACTGCATTTTGCTGATCATTTGGGTTCATTTCTGCAAGGAGTTGCTGGGATCAAGTACAACATTTTCTGTAGGATTCACAGTTGCTTTGGGAGCGACCTGCAATGCCCCTGTGGAATGTCCGTCTGTGTTTCCCTGGCACTGGGAACTCTTCAAGGAAACTTCCATATTGGAGGCTTTGTTTCAGCAGCGATGATGGGGAGTCTTCTGATAAACAGCAGTGATGTTCTAGGCTGTCCCCCTACCCGCCTACCCCCTGACACACACATTGTCAGCCTCTCTTCTGGAAAATGGAGATCAAGCCGCCGACAGAGGCACAACCCCTGTTCATGAGTTTACAGCCCATAGTTTACTGTGAAGTGCCCACTTCAGGGCGTTTAGAGAGATTCTGATAAGATAATATAAGGGAAACGCTTAGCTGGGGCCCGAGCACACAGTGAATCCCCGAGAGATGTTTTAGTTTTTATATGTTCCAGGGTGGGGTGGGGGTGGGGTTGGTGTTTGAATGGACTTTTGTGGATCGTGATTTCAGCAACCACACTCCCAAGATGCTGAAAACCCGGTGCTGGGGAAATAGAGCGAGGGGTAATGGAAGGATTCTAGAATGCTGGTCATGTCCCCATGGTGGTTGGGTTTAGCTCAGAGTGTTTTTCTACGTCACTTATTAGGCAAATTCTTAAAATGAGAAGGAGATGCTCGCTTGCAGAGGGCAAAGGAAGAACTGGAAAGATTTCATTTTGCTCCATAGTCAGGCCTGTGAGGCGAAGGGCCCTGGAAACACACCAGCTTCGGTAGGGTTTTTGTTTTTGTTTTTGTTTTCTTCTGTTTTATGTATTAGGATTATGCACCTTTTTTGGTTTTATTTTTTTTTTAAGTTTTTTTTTTTTTTAATTAAGGAGGGCTAATTTAACAGGACATAACCATCCTTGCCCCTGCAAGCCTGAGGATAGCCGGGACAGGCGGCGGGAAGCTGGCCGCACCAGCAGAGGCTCAGGCCGCTAGAGGAACACAGAGCTCTGGGTGGGACGCAGCTCTCTGAGGGACCCTACCGCCACCGATGAGGTCCGCCCGTCCACAGGATAAGCCCACTGGGGCCGCTCTCAGCTCATTTGTTCGCTGAGCAAGACACTACCTATTCTGGGTCGCCAGGCTCCAGTCATGATCCTGGGGTCCCGAGATCGAGCCCCACATCGGGCTCCCTGCTAGGTGGGGAGCCTGCTTCTCCCTCTGCCTGCAGCTCTGCCTTCTTGTGCTCTCTCTCTCTCTCTCTCTAATAAACACAAAAACAACAACTACCTGTTCTCAAAAACGGGAGAAAAAGTTCATCTGACTTAGGAAACTCTGCACTCCAAACACTTTCAAACATTTCAGTTGGAGTGTTGTGCACGTTTCAAACAAACCTAAGTGGTTATCAATACAGCTAAATTTTAAATGACACCTAGGATCACAGAGATTCATGATCTCAGAGCCGGAAGTCAAGGTGTAGGGAGGGCCGTGCTCCCTCCAGAGGCCCAGGGGCAGAATCCCTCCCGGCCTCTCCCAGCTTGCGGTCCCAGCTTTCCTTGGCTCATAGCTTCCTAACTCCCCACTCAGTGTTCAAATGGCCTTCCCCTCCCCACTGTCCGTCTCCCATAAGGACATTTTGTCATGGGACTTAGGGCCCGCCCATATAATCCAAGACGATCTCATCTTGAAATCCTTAATTTAATTACATCTGCAAAGACCCTTTTCCCAAACAATGTCACACTCATAGATTCTGAGGGTGAGGCTGTGGACATATCTTTTGCGGGGGAGGGGGCACCCTACAACCTCCTGTGTCAGTCCAGAGAAAAGATGGTCAATATCCACTAAAGGAACCTATAAGAAAATAGTGGCTTTATTCACAGTAGCCCCAGACTGAAACAACCCAAATGTTCATCAATAATAGGTAGGGTCCCTGGTGGCTCAGTCGGTTAAGCATCTGCCTTCAGCTCAGGTCACTATCCTGGGGTTCTGGGATCTAGTCCTGCGTTGGGCTCCTGCTCAGCACGGAGACTGCTTCTTTCTCTCCCTCTACCCGTCCCTTCTGCTCGTGCTCACCCTCTCTGTCAAATAAATAAATAAAATATTTTAAAAAATAATTTACTTTTTAAAAAAGTCTAATTACTGGCACTCCTCCCTGAACTCCCCCATCAGACCACACACAAACACAGACCAAATTGTTTTTAACAGTGGGTTCTGCCAAACATAATAGGAAAAAGTAATTCCAATTTTATACAAAGTAATTTCCAGAAAGAATAGCAAAGAGAGGGGCGCCTGGGTGGCTCAGTCGTGAAGCATCTTCCTTTGGCTCAGGTCATGATCCCAAGGTCCTGGGATGGAGCCCCGCATCGGGCTCTCTGCTCACAGGGAACCTGTTTCTCCCTCTCCCTCTCCCCCCGCTTGTGTTCCCTCTCTCACTGTGTCTCTCTCTGTCAAATAGATAAATAAAATCATTAAAAAAAAAAAAAAGAAAAGCAAAGAGAGTTCTCCCAACTCATTTTATAAAGCTAGCATTACCTTGATACCAAAATATACAATCTCATTATGAGAAAGGAAAATTATACTCATAAGCATAGATGCAAAAAAATCCCAAACAAAATATTAGCAGACTGAATCCTGCAGTTGGGTTTATGCTATGAATGCAAGGACGCTTAACAAAGAAAAACCGGGAAATGTAATTCAATATATTAAGAGATTGAAAGATGCAAAAAGAAAGCATTCCAAAAAATTCAACATTGGTTCATGATTGAAACCTCATAGCAATATGGAAATAGAAAAGCACTTCCTTTACCCGATAAATGGTATATACACTGTAAGCATTAAATCAAAAAGGCAAACTCCTAGAAAGTAGAATATAAGATATAATGGGTAGTAAGAGAAAAGATAAGAAAATTAGAGGATAAATCCAGATATTCCAAAAAGAGAAAACAGAAAACATGGTAGTGAAGAATGTTAAAGAAATATTATAAGAAAAATCCCAGAACTGAAAATTGGAAGGGACCTACAGAGTGAGAAGCACAGTAATAAAATTATATATATACTCCAATTATACTCCACAATAAAGAAATACAACAGATATACTTCAGAACATCAGTTCTAAAAGTTTCCAGAAAGGAAAAAAAAATTACAGTTGAAGGATTATAGTTAGAAGGGCACCAAACTATCAATCAATAGGAAATGGGATTAGACATTTTCAGACATATGATGTCTCAAAAAATTGCCTCCCAAGCACTCTTTCTCAAGAAGCTTCTAGAAGAAAGTCAGAGAAAGACAATTATCACGTGATCTCTCTGATATGAAGAATTTGAGAGGCAGGGCAGGGGGTCATGGGGGTGGGGGAGTGAAAGGAAACAAGATGGGATGAGGAAGGAGACAAACCATAAGAGACTCCTAGACTCGCGAAACAATCAGAGGGTGGCTGGGAGGCGGGGGCGTAGGGATAGGGTGGCTGGGTTGTGGACATTGGGGAGGGTATGTGCTATGGTGAGTGCTGTGAAATGTGTAAGCCTGACGATTCACAGACATGTACCCTGGGGCAAATAATACATTATATGTTAATAACAAAAAATTTTTTTAAAAAAGAAGCTTCTAGAAGATATGTCCACCAAAACACAAAGGAGTAAACCAGGAGGGAGAAAGTTGGGGGAAGCAACCTAGCAAGATGGTAAAGTCCCAGTGAGAGAATTCTGCAGCCTATGAAAGAGCAGCCAGTCCAGATTGGAGAAGAAGAACAGAGATGTTGGAGTGTCAATATCTCCTCCTGGTGAAGGGGAGTTGTTTGGAGACCCAGGAAGGAAAAGGATTTCTACCCAAGAGGAGTAAGGCACTTGACAGAAGAAAGAGCTAGAAGGCTCTACCAAAGGAGTCAACATCTGGAGGTTCTCCAAACTCTTCAAAGAACTTCACAGCATCAGGGGCCTGGGCAGCTCAGTGGGTTGAGCATCATCAGACTCTTGGATTCCGCTCAGGTCATCATCTCGGGGTCGTGAGATTGAGCCCCAGATGGGGCTCCGTGCTCAGCAAGGAGTCTGCTTGAGATTCTCTCTCTCCCTCTGCTCACCCTCACCCTCTCTGTCTCTCTCTCTCTCTCTCAAATAAAGAAAATCTTTAAAAAAAAAAGAGAGAGAGAGAGCTTTACAGCATTGCAAGTGATCAGGAAATACATCCAGACTTGAACTTCCTTTTTCTGCACCATAGAGAGGAACAGGAAAAGGGAGTAGGACGCAGAGCGTTGGCCATTATTTGAGAAGACGAACCCTGATCTCTTCTGTGATGTGGACAGTGTTTTCTATACATGCCATGTCTCAGGGCTATGTGCCCACCACAGCACGAGGATGCCAGGGCTGGATTGCTTTTCTCTCTCCGTTCACCCCCTCCCCACCCCCACTCCCCCATTTAACTAGGCAACTCCCTCCACTTGATTCATGATTCATTCATTCCACGGATATTTTGTTAAAGTGCTGGAGATAGGACAGGAAATCAGTGTCCTTGCATTCAAGAAAGCTATAATGAAATCGTTATCATTTTGCTAGCCTATGTTGAGAACTTATCGCATCCTTGGCGAACCATCTATTGAACATGAGAAATCATAGAAGTCAGTGGACATTTAATAGGAGATTCACTGTGGATTCTAGAATGAAAAAACAAACCCTCAATTCGGGGTTTGTTTTTCAATTTGGAGAAGGAACGACAACGCTAAAGTCCCCAGAAATGTTCCGGAACAGTGAGGAAAGAAGTCGGATGTTGCCACATCCTGGAAATAGCACTTAGCAAATGAGGACATTTCGTAAAGTGATTTCTTGTCCTAAATTTGCCTGACTCATCCTGCGAACTTTCAGCTTATCCATACACCTCCCTTTCACTCCATTTCCCACATCTGTGCCGTTAACCTATTCTAGCTCACACAGTGGATCTAGGGACAGTGCAAATGAAGTGGCATACCAAAAAGGGTATTGGACTGCAAAGCGCCTTACACATGGGGAAGGAGAAAGGGTTTTAAAAGTTCCTCCTAGGGGCGTCCGGGTGGCTCAGTCAGTTGGGCAACCGATCCTTGATTTCAGCTCAGGTCATGATCTCAGGGTCCTGAGACCGAGCCCCACCTCCCACTCAGTGCTGGGCGTGGAGCCTGCCTAAGATTCTCTCTCTCTCTCTCTCCCTTCCTCTGCCCCTCCGCCCCCAAAGAAAAAGATATTAAAAAAAAAAAAAAGTTCTTCCTAACAGGGCTGAGCTCTTCTGTCCTCCAGGTACCTTCTTTCTTGAACTCCCCCTCACTGGTTCTACCATTAGTGGGGAGCGGGATGGGGGGATTCCAGGGGGGCTGCCTGAGTCACTAGCCTTGTGGACGGTGCTTCGTTGGGCAGACACTCTACAAGGGAGAATCAACATGTCTCCTGCTTTCAGGGTGGCAACCAGGAGGCAGCGTCATGATCAGGGAACACGGACCCAAGCACGAGGCAGGGGAACCAGAATTTCTGTCTGAGGAGTGGCTGTTAGAATCAGGTCTTAGAAGCACTCTGAATATGCAAGAACACTTCCACGGTGTTTCACATTGGCCCTGACTCCACTACAACCCGGGGGTCCCGGAGGTCTGGTCTTGCATCCCAGGAGAGCCCTGAGGGTAGGGCTTTGCGTCCTTCTCCAGTGTCTACACCCAGGCCCCACTTTCCGCATAGCTCTGTTCACACGCAACCTTCTCTACAGTTGGGGATGAGCTAGACTTGCAGAGAATCCCGACCTCGGGTGCATGTGAAAATCCTCAGGGGAGCCTTTAAACCCTCTGGCCTCAGGGTCGTTAAAATCAGACTCTCTGGGAAGAAGGGAGCTCTTGCATCAGGAGGATTTACCCCCCACACCTCACCCCACCCCCAGTGATTCTAACTTGCAGACAAGAGTGAGAACCATCGAGAGGCAGCACCCTTCAAGCTTTCATGAGCACACGAATTGCCTGAGGGTTTTGACAAAACGCAGACTTTGATTCAGCAGGTCTGGTTTGGGAGCCAGAGATTCCCCCTTTCCTAACAAGCTCCCAAGAGACACGCTGACGCTGCTGGTACCCAGACCTGGGTGGCCAAGGGCAGCTGGAACTCGGGCGGCAGGGCTCGTGGTTCTTGCGCCCTCTGGTGGCCAAAACCTCCTCAGCAGCACCCAGCCGAGAAGAACCGAAGTCGGAAGCTTCTTCCGATAGATTTAATTTCTCGAGTATTTCCAGATCCTTCCCCAGAGCCTGGCCACTGACGTCTGCATTTCAGCGTTGCAATAACCTGCGTGCAAACCTGCTTGGACTCCTGACCTACAAAACTGTGAGGTAATAAATGGGTGTTATTTAAGCTGTTAAATTTGTGGTAATTTGTTATGCAGCAATAGAAAAGTAATACAGGGAGTTTTATAGGCTTTACGATAATAGGCCAAGTGAGACTCTCAAGCCCACAGGCTTGGCGCCGTGGCCCTGCACAATATCTTTGATGGATCTATTCCCAGGCTCCCCACTCAGTGGGAGAAGAGGGAGAAAGGATTGTATTACTTTTTCTTTTCTTTTTTTTTTTTTTTTAAGATTTTATTTATTTATTTGAGAGAGTTAGAGAGGAGGGGTGGGGTAGAGGGAGAGGGAGAGAGAAACCAAGCCGACTCCATAATCAGCATGGAGCCCAATGGGGGCCTGACATGGGAGACGGGGCTCCATCCCATGAGCCTAAGATCAGACCTGAGCCAAAACCAAGAGTGGTATGTGCTTCAGGTACCCGCTTGTATTTCTAATTTATCAGCTTGACACCTGCTGTCTTATTTCTCATGACTACACAATTCTGTTCACATCATGAGGTCTGTTGTCACTGACATTCATGAAGTTTCAAGGATGGAGTGGGGCCCAGTTTGCTCTCTGTGGCAGACTGTATCTTCCAAAGACAAAGCCCATCCTACTTGCCCTTCTCACAATCTGACCTTCTTAAGATGGAGACACTCCTCTACCAAGATGTGGCATCTACATTCCCTCCCCCTGAGTCCAGGAGCCCAAGATTATGGTGGGGATGGCCCTCGGAGTCTTTGGAGGCTAAGTCGTAAAAGACAATACACTCTGCCTCAGTTTCTCCCAGGACACTCATCCCCGGGGACCAAGCACCACCCTCTGAGGAAGGTGTAGCAGCCCCGTAGAAGGGCCGCCAGAAAGTCCTGGTCACAGCGCCCCTGCTGGGAGGCCGCAGCAATTTTAGACATGTGAGCGAGAGCCTGGAGAAGATTCCAGCTCCCTGACTCCAGGCTGCCCTTCTGATGCTGACTGCAGCGGACTTGAGCCACCCCCACTGAGCCCCATCCAAACTGCAGATCTGTAAGCAATGCGGATGTTGTTTGAAGCCACTAAGTCTCGGGGTAACTTGTTACAGAGCAGGAGGTGACTGACACACCACCCCTCCTCTCGTTGCCTGCGTGTCATCTCTTGATCAGAATCCCCAGTCACTCTCAGCCTACACACGTGCCCACACTGACCACACGCAGCAGGGTTCTTGCCCAAGCACGAGGGCCTGCGTCTATGTGAAGGGAGTGTTCACTTCCACTCTGGTCCCGTGGCTTCTTTCCTGTGTGTCTCTCTCCGTGTTGACCGAGCCCGTCTCGGAACACTGACTCTCTTCGTCACCCCTGTGAATCTTCTCCCCTGAAGTGGGGTTCAGGTAAAGCCTCAGACGCTCGCTCCCCCTCCCTGAATATTGCAAATTCATGCTCTCCTCCGCTGGGTCAGGCTGAGCTCAGACTCTGCAGAACATGCGGCTTCCTCAGGATGTCCTGGCTCTTCCGGTGGCAGGAAGATTCATTTCCTCGGAGCCAAGGGCTCTCTTTCATTTGAGCTCCGGCCTCTTCTTCTCCAACAGCGTTGAACCAGGACCCTCCGGTCGGAAGCTACTTAGTCTTCCTCGGCGTTGGCATCTGAGAAGTCTTGCCAATCTGAGAAGTTGATTGATTGGAACAGCGGGAGGACAGTAGGAGCAGAAGCGGATTTCTGGGTTGAGTTTTGGTGGAAGAAGAATATTTTAAGGCAGATGGGTCTGCTGGGGTATCTCCTCCTCCCCTCTCCGGGCCACGTCCACTATCATGTGACAACGGAACTTGTTTTCCCCACAAAGGTTGTTTCAAACCCCTGACCTTTCCTCTTGTCTTCACATATTATGTTTTAAATTTGCATTCTGTAAACCGGGACCACACACCACAAACCCAGAAAAGCAGCCCTGTTTGGGTTCTCTAATGCTAGATTTTCCCCAGGACTTTTGGGTTCCCATCTTCCATGGTTTCCCGAGCCAGACAAGGAAGATGTCTTCTAGATCCTGGAGCTGGGCATACTTTGATGACCCCACATTATGAAAAAGGATTCAGCAAGGCTGGTTAGGGAACCACCCTGGAGAAGGCAGACAGTGCGATTAGAGCCAAGTGGCCTCTCGCCCCAGGGAGAGACTGCAGACGGTCTCCTCAGAGAAATGTCCATGCACCTTGCTCTATGGGGAAAGGCTCTGAGTGAGTTTTCTGTGAGAAAGAAGAGAAATGGGAGGCCTTCTTTTGAGTGTGGGCCTGACTTTGTGTCTTGCTTCTAACCAATGGAATACAGAAAATGCGAAGGGATGTCACTTCCATGATTAGGTTACAAAAGACCGCGACCTCTGTCTTACCAGCAGCCTCTTTCAATTCTTGGCTTGCATGCTTTGATGATGCGAGCCGCCATGTTGGAATATATAGTGTGGAGGCCAGTAAGGCAGCACGAGCATGAGAAAATAATGGTTTTGGGAGAGGATATATTGGCAGAACTGTGTGTTAATTTGTGCATCCATTCCACAAATATTCACTTGAGTGTCTACTAGGCATCAGGCACAGTCTTAGGTGGCAGTGCTCCAGAGAAGGATAGGATGTAGAGAGCCATCCTCTCAAATCAGGATCCATCCCGAATGATGCAGAGGCCTAAACATAAGGCATGGGAATCCACAAAATACATAAGTTAGCACGGGAAAGTATTTTTAAAGATTATTCTCAGCTTTGGAGGGGTCTATGTATGATGTCAGAAACATAAAGCCATAAATAAAACGAATAAAATGCTAGAAATAATTGCTCTTCATATAACCTTCATATAATAACAAAGGGTTAATTTGCCACCTATATAAAGAACTCCTGAAAATCAATAAGAAGAAACAACAATCTAGTTTAAAAAACGGGCCAAGATGATGATGAGATAGTTCCTAGAAAAGGTAAATCCAAGGTCTCTAAGACATAAAAAACTGACTCAAGCTCATTCACCTTGAGAGAAATGCCAAAGGCCCTCTACATGCATGTGCTGTTTTCCGCAACACCTTCCAGGTCAAAGAGGTCAGGACACCACACCCTCACCGCCTGCATACCCAATGCCCGATCACAGTTTTGCTTTTGGCTCCTCTCGATCCTCACGATCACTTTGTGCCTCATGACGTCTTTATTTACTGTATCATCCATTTATTTATTCATTCGGAAGATTTTTCTTGTGGCCATAGTGTGTGTTGGCATTGAGTAAGAGCTAGGTTTTCGTCAATGAGTAAGATATGTTCCTTGCGCCAAGTAAACTAATATAATGAAATATTTCTTTCTGTAGATAGCTTTCACTGAGCACCCATCATGAGTAAAACCTTTTATATCTAGGTACAGGTTTCACAAATGCTGTGAATTACCTTCCACCCTTCCCCTATGTTGTAGCTAGCATCTGAAGGACAGAAAAATTGGGTGACCAGGCCATTACACAGTTTTTATGGATTCAGATCAGATCTAGGAGACTCCAAACCCCTTATTCTTCAGTGTTTGCCAATATTGGATTAAACCTTGACTCACTCTGGACGACCTATGCACCCCAGGGCTCGACCCAGGCCTGGACAGAAGCCATCCCACACAGGGAACCCAAATCAGGGTAGCCAAGGAGAATTACTCTCTAGTGTTTTCCTTTTACCCACCTTCCACCCAGCCATTGGTCCTTACCTGCTCCCGTGGCATGCACAACTTCCTCAAGGTTTGCTCCAGGTTGACTCCATTCAGGGACTCTGCTGCTCCTGTCAATAAATTCAAGCAATATTTTTTATTCGGTGGATCCTTCAGCATCAACTTTTTGATTTGAGAATCACCTAGGAAATGACAACAACTAACGGCATTTCTCTAGTGCTTTAGAATTTACAGAGTGGTCTCACATACAGGATCCTAGTCAACCCACATCTGAGACATGAGGAGCCTAAAGCCTAGAGGTAAAATCTGTGGCCTGAAGGAAAGTTAAATCCAGAATCAGAACCCAAATCTTTAGGGACGCCTGGGTGGCTCAGCTGGTTAAGCAGCTGACTTCAGCTCCA
>CM053620.1:34847534-34867162 GCA_028646535.1 Procyon lotor | reverse complement strand
ATAAAATCTTAAAAAAAAAATCTTTAGACCTTTCTGTGACAAATGTCACATGTTTCTGTGGAAGAGGCTCTGTAAGAGAGAGAAGGTTTGGGAACTATGTCAGGGGATCGGCAAGGTGTGTGAAAAGATGGGCGAGGAGTTCTATAGAAAAGGGGGAATCTTATAAGTTAGTAGACATTGTGTGGGGCAACGAATGAAAAACTAAGTACGGAGGGAGGAAATATCGAGACGCATCTGTAAAATGATGGGAGGGAGCGATGAGATTGTAAAAGAGAGAGAATGAGGACACAGTCCTCCGAGACTTGTGTACACAGACCAGGAATGGGGGCCAGGAGTTCCCTCTTTTGAGTCCGGAACAGAGTATAACCTTTGGAAGAGGGTAAGCTAGACCTCGGACCAATGCTACCTTATCAACCACGTGCCATCAGGCCACTCTCTTAGTCTACCACTTAGTCTCTTTGACTATTAAACGGATGAATTCCAAAGGTCAGTGCCAAGTTCTAGAACATCCATTAAAATACTTTGTGAACAATCAAACATGTGTAGAATAGGATTCTAATCATAATTTCCCCCCAAATCCTCCTCATTCATTTCCAATTTATTCATGTAAACACCTCCACGTTTAAAATCCACTGCATGGATCTCGTGGGGTTCCGTATCACATGGCTTCCATCCCACTAGAGCTAGCTTCCTTGGAAGTCCTCACCCTGCATGCTTTTGGGTTAGAGTTGGCCAGGAAAGCCGTTCACAGGAGATGTGTTTGGGGTAAGTGAAGCAGTTGTAGAAGTCTGGTTCTTTTTTTTTTTAAGATTTATTTACTTATTTGAGAGAGAGAGAGCATGTGAGCAGGGGGAGGGGCAGAAGGAGAGAGAGAGAGAGAGAGAGACTCCTCCAGCAGACTCCCCGCTGAGTGCAGAGCCCGACAAGGGGCTTGATCCCAGGACCCTGAGATCATGACCGGAGCTGAAATCAAGAGTCCGATTGAGCCCCTCAGGCACCCCATGGTCCCGTTCTTATAAGCAATCCCTTATCGCAGTATCCCCAGAGAGGTTCTGCTTCCTTCGCTGAATTCACATGGATAGATGGGATGGTCCGGAGACTGGTTCCAGGGAACAGAAACCGAAGGATAAGAATCTGGACCGGGTTCTCTGATGTGATCAAACTTAACCACGTTCACACCCGTGTTTCTGATGGTAGAGGAGATGACAGTTGTCTGTGGCGGGCGGTGGCACACTAGTGACTAAAGTTATTGCCCGTCGTAATGTAATGCCGGACGCGAAGCGTTGATTGCCAAAGCTTCCATTTCAAAAGACATCCGCTCCAGATAAACACATTGCCAGCTGTAGGATGCAACTACTTGTAAAATAACCAGGTGAGGACCTAGGCAACCCCATACCCATGAAGTTCCCCTTTCGGAAGATACTGGGTGGCAGTGAAAGCTGGCATTCCTTGGGGCGCCTGGATGGCTCAGCTGGTTGAGCATCTGACTCTTGATGTTGGCTCAAGTCATGACCTCAGGGTCGCGAGATCAAGCCCCGTGTTGGGCTCCTTGCTCAGTGCAGAGTCTGCTTGAAGATTCTCTCCCTCTGCCCCTCCCCCTGTGTGCACACCCTCTCTCTCTCTCTCTAAAATAAATAAATACGTCTTAAAAAAAAACAAAAAACCAAAACCCAACTGATGCTCCTTGAGTGATCCTGCCTCAGTCTCCCGTGCCCTAATTCCCACTCTTATGCTTCAAATTAGTCAATATAGAGTGACCTCATGAAACCCCAGAGACCCCCATCCTCAGACCCTAATAAAGGCAGAGCCCCAGGTCTGTGTTTTCTCTCTCTCTCTCTCTCTCTCTCTCTGTGACCTCGCTCTGCGGCCCTGGCATGCCAAGACTTGTGAGTAATTAGTCTTGTTTTTCAAAATCCCCCGATGGTTTTCCCCTAAGTGAATCCTATAATCAAAGTAAGAACAAGATCCAGTCCAGCCACAACATGGGCCCTGCTGAGGGAAATGTCTGGGCTCCCTACAAGTAATATGGGCCTGGGAAGGGCCTCAGGTGTTCCTCACTGAGAACATTACCTTCAGACAGACTGAGACCAACACGACATCTGTAATCAAGATACCTATACTGAAGCGTCTCTGAGGTAAGGTTCTAGATGACCGACCACATAGTTGTGGCCACAGATCATTTTAGTAAAAATTAAAAAAGGAGTATGATGAGGCCGGTTGGTTGCTTCGAAGTACAGAAAGAAGATGAGCTCAGGGCTTTAAATTCTCAGCTCAAGGTCAAGGTAAGGGATAGAAAGCTTTTACGACTGTCCTAAAAGAAACCCTTATTTCCCTCCACCACGGAGTTGAGATTTCTGAAAACTAAATCCGGAGTCTAATCCTGTGGATGCCTGGCTTATATTACAGATCAAATCCCCAACTTCACGTGATCTCATGTTAAGACAAAGGCATCTCAGAGATTTGAAAATCCAGGGGTTTTAAGAAAAGAGCTGGCTGACTCAGGGATGAGTATGGGCTGTAGGTGAGTGATATGAAAGGGAAGAATAAGATACAGAATGCTCGTGAATAGCATGGTGACTCCATTTAATCCTCAGGGGCTAGAACCCCGAAGAATGGTCCTGGTGAGCAGGGGGTGACTTGGCTGACCTTTTGGAGACAGCGGTGAGAAACCATGTGATACTGGCATGTAGTTTGGGATTCAAGTCTCAGGGACCAGTCATATGCGTGAAGTGAGAAGTAATACCACTATACTCGAAGGCAGTTGTTGGTAAGAGCTTGTGTATTTTGAAAGGAACAACATCGGAAACACTCTTAGCATAAAATGGACAGCTTGATTACTAGTAACTTGATGGCTTTATATCCATTTTGTTCTTAAAGTTCACAGCAGCTGAGCCAGGAATCAAACCCGTGCCTGAGCCCAGACACGCAGATGTGAATATCACCATCCTTCATCTTCATCCTTCATCAAGAAAACAAATTTACTTAAAGATGTACAAAATACAAAAATACACTGATAAATTAAAAATGTAAATGACAAACATTAATCTTGGAACTCTAATTTGCAAAGACGGGCTGAAAAAGAGAAGAAACCTAAAAAGAGATATAAACCCCCAAAGAAATCTTTTTTTTTTTTTAAAGATTTTTATTTATTTGACAGAGAGAAACACAGTGAGAGAGGGAACACAAGCAGAGGGAATGGTAGCGGGAGAAGCAGGCTTCCTGCCAAGCAGGAAGCCCGATGTGGGGCTCGATCCCATGACCCTGGGATCATGACCTGAGCCGAAGGCAGACGCTTAACGACTGAGCCACCCAGGCACTCCCCCCCCCAAAGAAATCTTAAAAGTAACCGGAGAGGTACTTGTTTCCACAACACAAACAATAAAGCATCAGGTCCAACCACCTTGACAATCAAGTTTCATGAAAAATGCTAGGGAATTATTTTTTGATGACTTGGAAGGGGACTTGTAAATTTCAATGGAAAGAACTGAGAAAGAAACAGTAATAGTTTGAAAACAATCGATAATAAAGAGGCACTAGAAGACATCAACAGACATTTCTCTAAAGAAGACATACAGATGGCCAATAGAAACATGAAAAGATGCTCAACATCACTCATCATCAGGGAAATGCAAATCAACAGTACAATGAGAGATCACCTCACACCTGTCCGAATGGCTAAAAGAAAAAGCACAAGAAATGACAGGTGTTGGCAAGGATGTGGAGAAAAAGGAGCCCTCTTACACTGTTGGTGGGAATGCAAACTGGTACAGTCACTCTGGAAAAAAAGGATGGAGGGTCCCCAAAAAGTTAAAAATAGAGTTAACCATATGATCCAGGAATCCCACTACTGGGTATTTACCCATAGAACACAAAAACACTAATTTAAAAGGATACACACACCCCTTTGTTTATAGCAGTACTATTTACAATAGCCAAGTTATGGAAGCAACCCAAGTGTCCCATCAATAGATGAATGGATAAAGAAGATGTGCTATATCTACACAACGGAATGGTATTCAGCCATAAAAAGAATGAAACCTTGGGGCTCCTGAGTGACTCAGTCGATTAAGCTTCCAACTCTTGGTTTCAGCTCAAGTCATGATCTCAGGGGCCCTGTATCGAGCCCAGGGTTGGGCTCCATGTTCAGTGTGGAGTCTGCTTGAGATTCTCTCTCTCTCTCTGCCCCTCCCACTCATGCTGTCTCTCTCTCTCTCTCTCTCAAATAAATAAATAAAATCTTAAAAAAAAAGAGAGAGAGAAATCTTACCATTTGCAATTATATGGATGGAGCTGGAGGGTACAATGCTCAGTGAAGTAAGTTAGGCAGAGAGAGACAAATACCATATGATTTCACTCATACTCACTGTGAAATTTAAGAAACAAAACAAATGAACAAAGAAAATAAAGAGACAGACAAAGAAACAGATTCTTTACTAGAGAGAACAAACTGATGGTTCCTAGAGGGAAGATGGGTGGGGAAGCATACACCATTATAGATTTCCAGAACCCCATGAATATGTCATAACCCAACACAAAAACATCCCAGGGAACACAATTCACCCCAGATAGCATAACTTGGGATTCTCACAAGGGCCTGCGCTTTAGTTAAGACCACGAGAATTAATACCTGCATAGACAGTAGATAGCTTTTGCCTAAAACTGTGGAACTGAATAAAAGGAAATGTCATTTAAAATGGAATCCGGAGGCCAGAAGGGGGAGCTCTCATACTGCATCACTCCTCACAGCCCTTTGTAGGGCCAACAGGAAGAGACATACTTTGAACTTTCCAACAGGAAGAAGCCTCCTTTACTACCGCAGGACAGGGAAGGAAGATTTTCTCTTCGCCCAGCAACAGCCCAGCCAATGAGAGACGGTCGCAACGCAGCCAATGAAAAGCGACCAGACTTTGGACTCCCAGTTTACTCCAATGGACTTTTTTTTTCCAACGGCCTATCCCAACTCCCCCTTTTTCTCTATAAAAGTGAGTTCCTCTCCTTTGTTCTTTGGACCATGCCTATGGTTTTGCTCTGGTTTGCCAGTCTGGAGTCGTAATTCTCTGCGATTCCTGAATAAGCCCATTTTGTTAATAAAATCACTGATAGCTTTATTTTTAAGGCTAACACAAGCCAGCGCTTCTAATAATTAAGTATCTGACTCCAAGTTACTGAACCCAGTAGGACAAAGAAGGTCCTCCACGTATTGAGCTCTGAATTACAGAAGCTCAGAGTCCAGATTTACACTTAATATTCAAGCAAAACAAGGAGGGACTTTAGGAAAACCCTGGAGCACGACGGTCCAGGTACACTGTTGATTTTCACATGGGAGGGCGAATAGGGATTGGGAGTTACATAAAGGGGATCTGTCGAAGAAAGCTGAGCATAAACTGACCACGATGAAAGAAGTGGTGTCAGAGGGTATAAAAGCAAAGATAGTGTTGGGGTTTGGGGAAAACAATATGCATTTTACAATTTTATCTATGGCTCATAATTCTCGGACAAAATGGCAACCCTTTCCATGAGACAGAAAGGGTCTAGGGCGCCTGGGTGGCTCAGTGGGTTAAAGCCTCTGCCTTTGGCTCAGGTCATGATCTCAGGATCCTGAGATCGAGCCCCGCACCGGGCTCTCTGCTCAGCAGGGAGCCTGCTTACCCCCTTTCTCTCTGCCTGCCTGTGATCTCTCTCCTCTCTGTCAAATAAATAAATAAAAATCTTAAAAAAAAAAAAAGAAAAGAAAAGGTCTGATTTGTAGGACACACGGTCAGTGTCTGCTGAGAATTGGAGAACTGTGTGGTGGTCTTGGAGAGTACAGAAATGGACCCATACAAATTAGTCAACTTATCTTTGACAAATGAGCAAGAACAGTTCAATGGAGAGAGGGTAATCTTTTCAACAAATGGTGCTGGAACAACTGGACATCCTCGTACCAAAAAAAAAAAAAAATCTAGAATCTAGACAGACCTTTCATCACCACAAAAATTAACTCGAACTTGTTCACAGTCCTAAATTTAAAGCACAAAACTGCAAAACAAAATCTGAATGACCTTGTGTTTGGCTGTGACTTTTTATATACGGTACCAAAGGACAAGCCATAAAAGAAAAAAAATTGATTAACTGAGCTTCCTTAAAATTAAAAACTACTGCTCTGTGAAGGGCACTGTCGATAGAATAAGAAGACAACCTTCAATCAGCTTCCACCCGATTGTCACTCCATATTTGGGGTTCTCATCTGATGGGGAGAGATGCCCTATTTAGACACCACACATGATAGCATACGTTTGTCAAAACCCATAGAAAGTGATGCAAGTAGGCCAGGTGTGAGGACCCAGAGGGGGTCCCAGAGGACCAGCCAAGGGCATCCTTGGCTTCGTGCAGGAAGGAAATCAAGCACGAGCCCTCAGGAACTAAGAGCAGAGTTTACTGACGGTGTAGAAAGAGTAGATACAGATGGAACATATGGAAGACTCGAAAGGAAAGGAGAGAGTCTCATCTTTGTTTGGGGTCTGGAGTCTTTATCGGAGATGGTGATGTGGTGTATGTGTCCTCTTAGGCCTCCAGGAACTGGTCTAACAAGAATGAGTGTTCCAGTGTCTTCTGTAAGTCACTTCTACCCTGGAGCCAGGGGTCTTGGCCTCAAGGGGTCTGGAGTCCGTAGCCTTGGAAAACGTACATGACAACCTCACCTGATCACTGTTTTAGATGTTAGCTATCCTGCTAGAAGATGCCAGAGAAATCATGAACTCCTTGACCTTCACAAGGATGACATACATCCAGGCCTGTGTAAGGTGGGGTGCAGGTCCTAGCAAGAAGAGAGGCAAGAAAAGGACAAAAAAGCCAGTTTTTTTTTTTTTTAATAGGATTCCATCAGTTTCCCTTTCTCAAAAGTACAACACAGTGAACTCTAATATAAACTATGGATTCATTTTGTTTCATGCTGATGTGTCAATGTTAGCTCATGGATTATGACAAATGCACAACCCAATCCAGATGCTGAAGGAGGGAGGACCTGAATGCATGTGGGGGGGAAAGAGATATACGGGGACACTGTGCGTTCTGCTCCATTTTGCTGTGCCTAAAACTGCTCTGAATATAATGCCTATTAATTTAAAAAATGTAATCCTTTACCTTACACCTGCCAGATCGGATGAAATAAAAAAGACAGGAAATAAAAAGTGTTGGCAAGGATGTGGAGAAAAAGAAACCCTTGTACACTGCTGGTGGGAATTTAAATTGGTGCAGCCACTGTAGAAAACAGTATGGAGGTTCCTCAAAAAATTAGTAATAGAAATACTGTATGATGCAATAATTCCACTACTAGGTATTTACTCAAAGAAAACAAAAACACGAATTCAAAAAGATACATGCACTCCTGTGTTTATTGCAGTATTATTTACAATAGCCAACATATGGGAGCAACCTAGGAGTTCATTGATAGATGAATGGATAAGGAAGATGTGGATGGAATATTATGCAGCCATTAAAAAGGATGAGCTCATGAAATTTATGACAACATGGATGGACCTAGAGGGTATTATGTCAAGTGAAATAAGCCAGATTGAGAAATGCAAAACCATTTGATTTCACTCATATGTGGAATCTAGAAAAAAAAATTCCAAATGAATAAACAAACAAAAAGCAGAATCAGATTTATAAATATAAAAATTAATTATAATTAATCCTTCAGGGCATTTTGAAACATTAAAAATTTCTGACTGCTAATCTGAATGTTTATTTCATATTAATTTGATGTAATAGTTGATGTGTTTGGGTTTTGTGCTTTTCTTTGCCTCACTTGTTCTTTACCCAGTACTTTAAAAAAATCTTCCTACTCATGTATAATTCCCATTTTTTTTTCTAGTTTGAAAGGTATAATCTTTGATTTTACTTATTTTTTTAAGCTAAAAATTACAAAACTTATTTTAACATATTAGTGCACAGAGTTATAAATACCTTTACCTTCCTCCTGGGCAATATAGAGAACTTGGAATATTCATCACTTTGTTCCATTTTGAGTACTATGATTTATTTTTAAAGATCTTATTTATCCATTTGAGACACACAGAGAGAGAGAGAGAGAGCATGTGCACAAGCAGGGGGATGTTAGGGTCAGAGTGAGAGGGAGAAGCAGGCTATCTGCCGAGCAGAAAGCCAGATGTGGGGCTCAATCCCAGAACCCTGAGATCATGACCTGAGCTGAAGGCAGATGCTTAACCGACTGAGCCACCCAGGCGCCCCTCACCAATCTCTTCTTCTCTTTCTCTACACCCCACTTCCCTTACTTTTAATTTGGACCACGTAAATGAGTTTGGGGCAATAAAAACTGGACACAGGGGACTATGAAATTGTGTCTTCATTATGTCTTCATTTTGTGCCTTATTCTGGCACAGCTTCCTTGGACCTTGGTTTCCACCCCTCCAGGAACTAGTGCTCCCTGGTGGGCTGCAGGTTCAGGAGGTAGGCTGACAAAGCCTTGAGCAGGTCAAGGCCTGGTAACCTCCAGCCGATGGGCCTGGGAATTAAGTCTGCCTTATCATTCCTCAACAAGTGTCTTGAATAATCTTTTCTTTAACGCCTGAGAATTAGACATGAGTCATGACATAACACCCTATGTAATGAACTTGATGCCACGTGATTTCCCCTATGTCCACTCATGCCTGAGGACATCTAACCCTGATGTTCTCCAACGTTGAGTCATGTGGCCTTTAAGTATCAGTAGGCCTACCTGCTGTTTATGAAACCCTCCTGCATGATGTATTTTTTCTATAATGTATTTTAAATAATAAAATAGCCAAATGGTAAAAAGTGTGCTTTCATGTAAACATTATCAGCATCCCTTACGCAGTTACTTGCTGAATTAAAGAGTCATTATTTTGGGGCGCCTTGGTGGCTCAGTGGGTTAAAGCTTCTGCCTTCGGCTCAGGTCATGATCTCAGGGTCCTGGGATCGAGGCCCGCATCTGGCTTTCTGCTCAGCAGGGAGCCTGCTTCCCCCTTCCTCTCTGCCTGCTTGTGATCTCTCTCTCTCTGTCAAATAAATAAATAAAATATTTTTAAAAAGTCTTAAAAAAAAAAGAGTCATTATTTTGACAAATATCCCAAGTTACCCTGTAGAGAGGTATCTCTGATTCGCCCTCCCACAGTGGGACTTGAGATGACAATGATGTTGATGTTACTGCTGCTCTTAAGTAACTCTTAAGTTGGCTCTTAAGTCCACAGCAGTAAACACGGGTGGGCCCTGTTACCTACCAAGGCTCCCTCTTCTCAAATTCGAATCCCCTGGGGAGTTTGTTCACACACAGAAGGCTGGGCCCCACTTGCAGAATTTCCGAGTCCCTAGGTTTGGGTTGTCGCCCAGGACCTTGCATTTTTAACAAATTATGCTGCCGCTGGTTTGAGACGCACTGAATTAGGCTACATTCACAGACCCCACAGATCCGGTGTTTATTTTCACTTGTCAGTGTGAACCTGGGCCCTCCCAAAGGTCTGAGAGGTGCAGAACTCGCCTCCACGCACGCAAAAATTGGTCTCCCGTGATAGACCCGCTAAGGGCGACTCGGACTTGGCTCCACACAGAGAAGTCTGGGCACAGCCCGTGAAGAGGAAAAGCTCCCTACCTACCCCTGCCATCGGAGAACCAGCGAGAAGCAGCGAGAAGCAGCAAACCCCCGCGCGCTCCGCCCCTTCGCACTGACTCCTCCCCTAACACCGCCCCGCCCCTTGCGCGACTTCCCAAGCACCGCCCCCAGGCCCGCCCCCAGACCACCGCCCCCTCACCGTCTCCAGCACTTCCCCAGCACCGCCCCTTCGTACCATCCCCAACAACGTCACCTCCGCAACACCACCCCGCACCGCGCCCCCGCACCACCTCCCAGCACAGCCCCCCTCACCGTCCCCCGGTGAGTGCACAGGTAGCCCCCCCGAACCACCATCCGGCACCACCCACCCCAGCACCTACCAGCCCCATCACTACCCAGCGCCGACCACTACCCAGCACCGCCTCCCAGTACCGCCCCTAGCCCCACCACCCAGCACTGTCCTCCCAGCACCACCGCCCCAGCACCACCCCCGGCACCGCCCACCAGCACCGCCCACCAGCGCGGCCGTGGGCGGGACGGGAAACGCCGGCCCGGGAGACTGAACCTGGCGTCCGCGCCTGGCGCCGGGCCAATGACAACCCGGGAGCGCGGCGCCGCTTCGGGCCGGAACTTCCTGCGCTGCAGGCCAGCCAGTCCGGGCCCCGGCCGGGGGTGCTCACCCGCTTCACCCGGCCTTTCCGGAGCTAGGGGGCCTAGACCGGGGAGGCTGGGCCCCTGCTCCGCCCCGCGCCCCAGAGACGCGGGTCCGCAAGGTCCGCCCGCGCCCCGAGCCCCGCGCGCCGGCACCAGCCGGGATCCCCAGGGTCTGCCGCGCCCGGGGTCAGGTGAAGCCGGCGGTACTGCGGACTGACCCGTCTCTGGCGGATCCGCTGCGAGCTCGGGCACCGATGGCGGCACCGGGCGCTGACCGGTGTCCGGCAGCTCCGCAGCGAGCCCGGGCGCCGATGGTGGAGGCGGCGGCGCTCAGGGACCCGGCACAGGTGAGTGCTCAGGTAGCCGCCGCGCCCCCCACGCCCGCGTCCCTGGCGCGGGGACCGCGGAGGTGGGCCTTGTCTGTCTTCTATCCTCTCCCACCTCTCCTCGGCTTTTGAGTCTGGGGGTGCTGGAGGGGAGCTACCCACCAGCCTGGGGTGCTTGAAGGCCGGAGATGATACAGACCGCTTCGCATTTCCGAAATCTAGTGGCAGGAGGAGAGGAAGGGTTTCCTAGGCACAGGGACCGGCGTGTGCAAATACTTGGCGGTGAGATTGAGCTGAGTGTTCAGAGAGCAGATGGGAGACAGTGATCCTGGGAATGGGATGAGGAGTTGGGCCTCTATTCTGAGGGTGTTGGGAGCCATAGACGGTTTCGAATAGAAGAGGGAGGTGACCTGACTCGGGTCTTGACAGGCTCCTTGGGGACGCAGAATGGAAAACGGACTTGGATAAGGGTGGGGGCAAGGAGGGCAAGGAGTCCGCTATTGGAGTAGTTCAGGTGAGTACTGCAGGTGGCTGGAGGTAGAAGTGATTAGATTCTGGATTCCTCTTTTAAGTCGGGCCGACCAGATTTTCTGATGTGGAAGGTGAGAAAGAGTAGGGATGATTTTTGGCTGCAGCAGCTGGAGGGATGGATGCGCCGTCAACTGAGACGGGGAAGTTGGTTCTAGAAGGAATTTTTAGTATAAGAACAGAAGTGAGGTTTTGGCCCTGCTGAGCTCTGATGTCTCAGAGACCCCTGAATGGACTGAGTGGCCAGCTAGAAACCGGATGTGGTGTTTGGGGCCGTATAGTTCAGGTCATGAGAGGCCCAATACACAAAGGGACAAAGGCCAGACCATATATAAAAATAGAATTCTTACCCACAACCTGCAGGGACCTGCCCAGGAAACCAACCTCTTTATCTACAATAAACAACCCAGGACGCTAGCCCGCTGAAATTAGACTCGCAGGAAGGCAGATTGCTATCTCGAGTGACAATCCAGAAACAGTAACTTCTGTAACAATCGGCCGCAGATGACCAGGGCTGGATTAATAACGGACAGCTTCTCCCATTTTTGTTCCTGCTTCCAGTCTGAGACCAAGGAGAGAAAACCAAATATGCACACCTAACCAGTCCCATAGGATGCCCCACATCTAGCTGGCCAGCCTACAGCCTCCCTGGCCAGCAGCCCCCCGGTCAGGGCACATCTGAAGCCTTCCTTTTCCTGCTAAAAGCTTTCCCACTCCCCTGCCTGCCTGAGAGTCTGCCAAAACATAAGCGACAGGGACTCTCTCCCTTCCTGTCGCAAGCTCAGGAAAAATAGCCTTTGCTTTTCTTACTTGGTTGGTCTTTCCACAGTTTAAACATCTAAAATGTGGCATCCGGTGCGTGGGTAAGGGTGTGGTTGTGGATCCAGGTCAAGAGGGTGAGCCTTCAGGTCATAGTGGAGGTGACATTAGAGGGAAAGAGGAAGGCGGGGCCTGAGATCTGAGAACGGGGTCTCCTGCTGGGACACCTCGGTTGGCTGGTTGGGCATCATCAAGACAAACATGGCGGAGTAGTTGTCCAGGTGGTGGTGGTGGTGCTGTGTGAGGCAAAGGGGGTCTGACAGGTGGTGTAGACATGGAGGGTTGGGTAGGCTTAGCACTAATGGTAGTAGTAGTACATCGAGCCCTGGGCTGGTGCCTGTTCACCCCCTACATCCTCAGCAGGCCGTGTGGTGCCCCTTGATAGGCCCTGAGGGGTTTCAGTTGGTCTGGGGAATTAACTCAGGAGCAAATGGGGTCATCTGGGAGCGGGTGACCCTGAGTGGGTGGGGATCGGAGAACCCCCGTGCAGCTCGGAAGAGGAAGAAGCCCGAGGGTATCTTGTATCTGTGTGGCTCTGCGTGGTTTAGACTGAAGCCAGGGAAGAGCTGGGCGGAGAGACCTTCAAATCACTGGTGGGTGTTGCCATTGGCGGTGGAAGCCATCCAGGGGTCTGGATGGGATCACAGCTGTGTTTGCTAAGAACTTTCTGGTTGTCATGTGCAGAGTGCCATGTGAGGGTCCGTGGGGATGCTATGATGTGGGCCAGGATGGGGAGAGGGTACAGTGACAAGGGGGATGCAGGGGTGAGGTCCAGAGTCTGAGGAAGGTGCAGTCCAAGAAGTGATATGCATATAGGAGTAAGTGTGGGCTGTTGGCCCCAGGGCCTTAGTACTGGCAATTAAGGGAGAAGATTGAGTCCATGTTTGTATGTGGGAAGCATGATGTTGGCGACATGGGAGGGGGCCCACAGAGGAGGGCGGTGGGCCCTGGTGTCTCTCTACACCCCCCCCCCCCCGCCCGTTCATGCTGTGGACTGACACAGAGGTCAGGTGAGGCATAGAAAAGAGCAAACACCAGTGGACCCAGGGCCTGGGATCTCCTGTGAGTTGGGAAGCTGGGGAGGAGGGGGAGCAGGGGACAGATGGGGAGGCCTGAGGAGAGAAGCTGCTCCTGGAATGAACTGTCCCCATCACGGCAGGGCTGTGTGACCTTTGAGGACGTGACCATTTACTTCTCCCAGGAGGAGTGGGGGCTTCTTGATGAGGCTCAGAGGCTCCTGTACTGCGATGTGATGCTGGAGAACTTTGCCCTTATAGCCTCGCTGGGTAAGGCCTTCACACCCACTGGGTGTCCCGAGCGCGTTTCTGCCTGTCCCCTTTCCCTTCCCACCTACGGACACCGCTTCCTTCCCCACTCTCCCAGGACACGCGCTGCACGTTCCAGGCCCAGGCGGAGTGCCGTGTCCCAGCCTCTCCCTGAGCATCAGCCCCATACCTGCTGCCGCAGAGCACTGTGGGAAGGGGCCGGAATGAGGAGTCCTGCGGGTGGATCCCGGCTGGCTCGGCCCCTCCCTGCCTGGGTGATCACGTCCTTTAGCTAAGGTTTCCTGGGGCCTGACCGCCACAACCCTGATGTGGTCGCCGCTTGCTGGGACCGCTGGGACGTTCCCGCCATACCTCTCTTGTGTGTTCCTGTTGTACCCTTTTGCTTTCTTTCCTGTGGTCTGTCACCAGGCGGGTCACCTGGCCAGGTGCTGGCCTCTTACCTGCCCTGTCTTTCCCTCAGGGCTGACGTCTTTCAGGTCGCACATAGTTGCCCAGCTGCGGATGGGGGCAGAGCCGTGGGTGCCTGACAGGGTGGACATGACGTCAGCCATGGCAAGAGGGGCGTACAGTGGACCAGTCTCTGGTGAGTGGGGCATGGGGGGGGACAGGTGATGTCACTGCTATCTTCAAATCACACCTGCAATGTTTCCTCACATTCATCATCGCTTTGGTGCTGGAGCCATTGGCCGCATCTCTCTTTTACCTTTCCTTTCCCGTTCCTGACACACGGTCTACTTGTCGTTTCTGCTCTGACTTGTGGCCCCGGCTCTCTCTTCCCACAGTTCCCTCTGTGACTGTCCCCATATGTCATGATAGGTGCATATTCCCTTCACAGTCCTGAAACAGCGACTGCTCAGTTGCAGTCAGATTTTCTTGGGCCTGGACACACCATTCTGTCCGGGGCTTGGGTGTTAGCAGCGGCCAGGACCCACCAGAAAGCCTTTAGAGAGAGGGGAGTTGGAGACCCTGCCTTCAGGCCCAAGACTGAGCCCCATCCTTGTGTCCTTGGGCCTGGCAGGGCCTCCCCTGGTTTGTGACCTTGCCAGGCACAGTACTGCGGCAGACCATTCCTTGTCCTGACCGCGGGCTCCTCCTGACCAGCAGTCCCGAGGACTCATGCCAGGGTCGTGATTTGTCACGGGCTGGTTCCTTCCCTCAGGGAGCCCAGGAACTTCACCAGCATTTCTCTGCATTCAGGTTTTGGCTGTGGAACGGAGGGAAAGCCTAGTGTGTCTGCAGAAAGAGTGTCACAAGACAGGAAGCTCAAGGCGGCTCTGTGCAACCAGAAGGACTACCCCGGGGACGCGTGTGGCCTGCGCTTGAAAGACATTTGGCACCTGACTGAACACCGGGCAACACATCCCAGGCAGAACCCAGACATGTGTGAGGCATCTGGGAGAGGGTTGGAGTCCAGTGCAAACCTTCACCAGCAGCAGAATACAGACAAGCCTGTCAGAAGGGATGAGGACAGGGCCTCACTTGTGAAGAGCTGCAGAGATGACACATCAAAGGAGCCTTTCACAGTCAGGGAGGATGGGAAGGACTTAGCGGGCGGGATGGCCACATCTGGCTCTCTCCAGCGCCAGAGAGTGGAGGAGCCTCCCCAGAGCTCTGGTGTGCAAAGCCAGAGCAAGTGCCGTGAATTTGGGAACACTTTCAGTGACAAGCCCACCGCCATTCAGCACCAGAAAACCCACACCGGAGAAAGGCCTTATGAGTGCAACAAATGTGGGATATTCTTTAGCCACGCCTCCGGCCTCTCTCAGCACCAGAGAGATCACAACAGAGGAAAGCCTTATGAGTGCCGTGAATGTGGGAAGTTCTTTAGCCAACACTCTAGTCTCGTTAAACATCAGAGAGTTCACACCGGGGAAAGCCCTCACGTGTGCAGCGAATGTGGGAAATTCTTCAGCCGAAGCTCCAACCTCATTCAGCATAAGAGGGTGCACACTGGGGAGAAGCCTTACGAGTGCAGTGAGTGCGGGAAGTTCTTCAGCCAGCGCTCCAACCTCATTCATCACAAGAGGGTCCATACGGGCAAAAGTGCTCACGAGTG
Organism: Procyon lotor; assembly: GCA_028646535.1. NCBI lineage: Eukaryota > Metazoa > Chordata > Mammalia > Carnivora > Procyonidae > Procyon > Procyon lotor. The sequence goes on along the minus strand of CM053620.1, from coordinate 34,851,922 downwards.
CAGCGCGTGTGGGAAGTCTTTCAACTGCAACTCCAGCCTCATTAAGCACTGGAGGGTTCACACTGGAGAAAGACCTTATAAGTGCAACGAATGTGGGAAATTCTTCAGCCACATCGCCAGTCTCATCCAACATCAGATCGTCCACACTGGTGAACGGCCTTACGGGTGCAGCGATTGTGGGAAAGCCTTCAGCCGGAGCTCCGACCTCATGAAGCATCAGAGAGTCCACACTGGGGAACGGCCTTATGAGTGCCTGGAATGTGGGAAATTGTTCAGCCAGAGCTCCAGCCTCAATAGCCATCGGAGACTACACACTGGTGAACGGCCTTATCAGTGCCCCGAATGTGGGAAATTCTTTAACCAAAGCTCCAGCCTCAATAACCACCGGAGACTTCACACCGGTGAGCGGCCTTATGAGTGCCTCGAATGTGGGAAAACCTTCAGGCAAAGGTCTAATCTGAGGCAACACCAGAAGGTTCACAGACCAGACAGGCCATATAAGTGCAGCGAATGTGGAAAAGCCTTCAGCCAGAGGCCTACCCTTGTCCGGCACCAGAAAATTCACACTAGAGAAAGGAGTGTGGAGAATGTGCACCCTCCTCCAGCACAACGATGTGCAGAGGAGATAAGCTCTGAGAACAGTCTTTACGAGGAGACCATCAACCAGAGGTTGAACCTCGTTCATCCCAGTGTCCACACTGGGCAGATTCCCTATGAATGATAGTATGCTGGAAGCTTTCTGGAACAAAGTAGCATTTTCTCACCATGGACTCTACCAGACCTTTGTCACTGCGAGTGTTTGTGGTAGAAGCCATTGAGCTCCGGCTGGTCTCCAAGAACATGTGTCAGCCAGTCCCTGTGTTCGTACCTCTTCTTTTTCCAAGAGGGAATCCCGAGTAGCCTAAGGCCAAAGGAAGATATCTTTCCCTCCCTTGGTGACCAGTGTAGCTATGGACATGACCTATCTTTGACCATGCAGACCTGAGCTGGGTTCTGCTGGGAACCTGCAGAGAAGGTTTCCCTTCTTTCAAGGACATGGCTAATGTCATATGATGCTCATGATGGATTTATCCAGACTCCACACTACCCATCCCAACAACCACCTACTTTACATTGCCTTAGTGATAAAGCCACCTTTAATCCCATGTGTTTTGATCACTGTGAAATGGGTCAAGGGCACAGTTAAGGTCTACCAAATTAAAGGGGTCTCCAAATGTATTGCCTCCGAGAAAGCAGGATGGTGGAGAATAGCTCTTGGTCCAGATTTGGCCTCCTTTGTGTTGCTACTGAAGGTCTCATGGGAAAGGTGGTAGAACTTGGTGGACCTAATGTTGTGATCTGAATGGCATGGATTTTTGTGAGCCAGGGGATACCTACCCCAAGGATAGGGCCGTTGTGACAACCTCCTGTGCATCTGGGAGCAGCACGAATAGGGCCCCTTGTTTCCACGGGATGCCTCATGTTCCCTAGCACTGTTAAATAGACACCATTTACCTGGCACCCGCCAAGGAGCCATTTGCCTTGAAGTTTAGCATCAGGTATACAGGTGTCCTGACTGTCAGATTTGCTGGCCCAACTGAGACCATAATTTGTATGGAAACAGAACTATGAGAACTGTTATAAAAGTGCATCTACAAATACTCCTTTGAATGTGGCTGTGCAGGATTCAGGCTTTGTAGAAATTCTCAGGACCTCCAGACCTTTGTCCTATGACTTAGGTCACTGACAGAGCAAAGATCTAAAGGTTTTGTGGGTGCTAAGGCTCCCTGCGCTATTCGTGCCACAGCTGTTGCTGCCTTGGTGGGAGAATAGGGGCTGAGGGAAGGCAGATCCTGTAGTCCAAGGATGTAGCGTTTGTCACATTGGTATTTTTGCACCAAGGCATGAGAGAGAGAGAGAGAGAGAGAGAGAGAGAGAGAGAGAGAGAGAGAGAAGAGAGTCGATGTAGGGTTGCCAAATCTTCTAATTTTCTAAACTGAATGGGAGATCAGATTTTTATGTGCAATGATTTCTTTAAACACTTTCTTGAGATATAATTGTCATGCATCACTTGTACATATTTGATGTGCACCATTTAAGAAGTTTTTCATTACATATACACTCAGGGAGCCAACGCCAGAACTGTGACAATGGACCTATCCATCACCCACAAAGCTACCTCGTGCCCTTTACCATCCCTCCTTGCCTTTCCAGAAAACCATTGATTTCCTTTTTTTTTTTTAAACTATATATTTGTTTGCCCTTCTTAGAATTTTATACAACTGGAATCATAAAGTATTTATACCCTATTTTTGGTCTGTTTTCTTTCACCATGTAATTATCTTGAGAATCGTCCTTGCTGTATGTTTGAAAAGGTCATGCTGTTGTGTAGTGCTCTCTCGAGTGAATCCATTACAATGTTTTGTGCTTTATTGTTTAAATTACAAAATCTCTGGTGAAATGCACATAACATAAAATTTACCATCCTGACCATCCTTAAGTGCATAGTTCAGGAGTATTAAGTATGTTCATATTATACAGCCGTCACCACCATTAATATCCCGAGCTTTTTTCGTCCTGCAAAACCAAAAGTCTGTACCCATTAAACAGTAACTCCAAAGTCCTTGCACCCCAAGCCCCTGGAAACTGCCCTATTTTCTGTCTCCAGGTACCTCATATGAATAGAGTCATCTGGTATTTGTCTTTTCGTGACTGGTTTGTTTTCACTTAGCGTAATGTCCTCAAAGTTCATCCATGTCTTATGCTATGTGTCCGAATTTCCTTTCTTTTTTTTTCTTTTTTTAAAGATTTTATTTATTTATTTGACAGAGAGAGAGATCACAAGTAGGCAGAGAGGCAGGCAGAGAGAGAGGGGGAAGCAGGCTCTCCGCTGAGCAGAGAGCCTGACGCGGGACTTGATTCCAGGACCCTGAGATCATGACCTGAGCCGAAAGCAGAGGCTTTAACCCACTGAGCCACTCAGGTGCCCCCGAATTTCCTTTCTTTTTAAGGCTGAATAATATGCCATTGTATTTCTATGCCATGTTTTGCCTATTCATTCATCTATCAATGGATATCTGGTTTACTTCTACCTTTTATTTCTTGTGAACCATACAGCTATGAACATGGGTGTACAAATATCTCTTTGAGACCTTGCTTTCTATTCTTTTTTTTTTTTTTTTAAGATTTTATTTATTTGAGAGAGAGCAAGCAGGAGAGAGAGAGCAGGAGTAGAGTGAGGGGCAGAGGGAGAAGCAGACTCCCTGCTGAGCAGGGAGCCCAATGTGGGTCTCATTCCTGGGACTCTGGGATCATGACGTGAGCCAAAGGCAGACAGTTAACCAACTGAGCCACCCAGGCGCCCCCTCACTTTCTTTATAGATATATCTGAAAGTGGAATTACTGGCTCATGTGGGTAATTAATTTTTTGAGGAACCGCCATATTGTTTTCCACAGTTGCTCTATCATTTTATATTTCTACCAATGGTACACATGGGTTCTGATTTTTCCACATCCTCACCAACACTTGTTTTATCTTAAAAAAATTTTTTTAAATGTTTGAGTAGTACCTATCTTGATAGATATGGTTTCCTTCTATCCTAGCTTGTTGAGTGTTTTTATCATGAAAAAGATGCTTTTTTTGCATCAATTGATAGGGTCCTATGTTTTTTCCTTCTGTTAATGTGGTGTATTAACAAAATACTGATTTTCATATGTTGAAACTTCCTTGCATTCCAAGAATATGTCCCACTTAAACATGGTGTTTAATCCTTTCGGTATGCTGCTAAATTCTGTTCGTTAGTATTTTGTTTGCTAGTATATTGTTAAAGATATTTGTACCAATGGTCGTAAGTAATGTTGGTCGGCACTTTTCTTGTAGTATCATTTTCTGGCTTTGGTAACAGGGGAAATGAATTAGGAATTGTTCTCTCCTCTTCCAAGTTTTTGGAAAATCTTAGCAAAGATTAATGCTATTTCTTTCATGTGTAGAATTCACCAATAAAGTCACTGAGTCCAGAGCTTTTTTGTTGGGAGGTTTTTGGTTGTTTATTCATTATACTTACTAATTGTAAGTTTATTCAGATATTCTCTTCATGGTTCAGTCTTGATAGGATTTGTGTTCCTAAGGATTGTCTATTTCATCTAGGTTCCATTTTTTTGTGTGTATAGTTGTTCACAGTACTCTCGTAATTCTTTTTACTTCTGTAGAACTGGTAGTAATGTCCCCACTTATATTTATGATTCTAGTAATTTGAGTCTTCTCTCTTCTTTTAGTCACTCTAGCTAAAGGTTGGTCAATTTTGTTAATCTTTGTGAAGAACCATCTTCTGGATTTGTTGATTTTTCTCCATTGTTTTTCTATTCTCTATTTTAAAAATCTCTAATCTTTAGTATTTCTTAACTTTGTC
>CM053620.1:34821701-34847034 GCA_028646535.1 Procyon lotor | reverse complement strand
CCTGGGATCGAGCCCCACATCAGGCTCTTTGCTCAGCAGGGAGCCTGCTTCTCCCACTACCATTCCCTCTGCTTGTGTTCCCTCTCTCATTGTGTTTCTCTCTGTCAAATAAATAAAATCTTAAAAAAAAAAAAAAACTTTCAACAAAGTGGGCATAGTGTGATACATCTCAACATAATAAAGGCTGTTTATGACAGGCCCACAGCAAACATACTCAACAGTGAAAAGCTGAAAGCTTTTCCTCCCTGATCAGGAACAAGACAAGGATGCCCACTCTCTCCTCTTTTATTCAACACAGTATTGCAAGTCTTAGCTATTAGGCAAGGAAAAGAAATAGAAGGCATCCAAAATGGAAAGGAAGAAATAAAATTATCACTATTTGTGGACAGTAAGATTTTATATATAGTAAGCCCTAAAGATTCCAACAAAAAACTATCAGAATTAATAAATTCAGTAAAGTTGCAGGATACTAAATCAATATACAAAAATCAGTTGCCTCTATATACTAACAAACTATCAGAAAGAAAAAAATTAAGAAAACAATCCCATTTACAATTACATCAAAAAGAATAAAACCAGGAATAAATTTAATCAAGGAGGTGAAAGATCCTTACACTGAAAATTTAAAGACATTGATAAAAGAAATCAAAGAAGACAAATAAATCTAAAGATATTTTTCTATATATAGAACTACCATACAATCCAGCATTTCCACTTCTAGGTATTTGTCCAAAGAAAATGAAATCACTAATTCAAAAAGCTGTATGTATCCCTATGTTCACTGCAGTATTACTATGGGAACAATCAATGGATGAATGGATAATGAAAATGTGGTATTTATATACAATGGAATACTACTCAGTCATAAAAAGAATAAAATCTTGCCATTTACAACAACATGGATAGATCTCGAGGTTATTATGTTAAGTGATATAAATCAGGAAAAAACAAATACCATATGATTTCACTTATATGTGGAATACAGAAAAACAAAACTCACAGCTGCAGAGAACAAATTTGTGATTGCCAGAAGGTGGGTGAGTAAAATGGGTGAAGGAAGTCAAGATGTAACAGCTTCTAGTCATAAAATAAGTAAGTCATGAGGATGTAATGTACAGCATGGTGGCTAGAATCAACAATATTGTATGATCTATGTAACTTTATATGACGGTAGGAGGAAAATAGACATTATAGCGATCATTTCACAGTGTATATACAAATGTTGAATCATTATGTTGTATACCTGAAACTAATATCATATGTCAGTTATGCCTTAATTTAAAAAAATATGGGGGTGCCTGGGTGGCTCAGTCATTAGGCATCTGCCTTCAGCTCAGATCATGATCCCGGGGTCCTGGGATGGAGCCCCGCATTGGGCTCTTTGCTCAGTGGGGAGCCTGCTTCTCCCACTACCACTCCCTCTGCTTGTGTTCCCTCTCTAGCTATGTTTCTCTCTGTCAAATAAATAAAATCTTAAAAAATAAAAATAAAAAAAATAAAAAATAAAATAAATAAAAATAAAAAAATATGGAAAAAAATGAGGCACTAACACTGCTGACTTGAAACTGTGTGCTTCTGATTATGGTAGGGTTGTGTTGTGTACCATCATTTCATTTGGATAATACTAAATATCAAGATCTATCATCATATTTTTGGAGGCTGCATAGTTTACACAGAAAGGAAACATTCAAACTCCATCAAAATAAGTACTGTATAGTAGCAAAATGGAAAAGATAAATGGAGACATAAAAACTCAGATGATGCTGTGAGTGGCCATCATGGTAAGGTAGGGTCTGGATGGAGGCTGGTGCTGTGACTGTGCTGGATTTATTCCTACTGCCTGTACAACATACATACTATGGAGCCCATGGAATCCAAAATATATAATCAAAGAAGGAAACGGGAACTGATAGAGTGTGGTTATAAATGAATCAGAACGTGTTGAATGGTCTCAATCATTGTTCATAACTTTTTCCTGATACACCTAATCTTCCTTGACCAGTCATAGGCACATGATATTTATCAGGAGGTGGAAGATTCATTTTTTGACAGAAGTTCAAAGGCAGTTCAATAAAGAAAGGATAACCTTTGCAACAAGTGGTCTTGGAACAATTGGACATTCAAATGCAAAAAAATGAACCTCGACCTGTAACCGCACATATTACACAAAAAGTATCTCAAAATGAATCGTAGACACAAAATGTTAAACAAAAAACTCAGAAGGGAATACAGAAAAAATCTTCATGACCTTGGGTTAGGCAAAGAGTTCTTTCATAAAGGCACTAACCATGAGGTAAGCTGACAAAATGGGAGTATATGAAAATTAAATACCTCTATAAACAACAGTTAAGATAATGAAAAGACATACTGGGTTGGACAAAACATATTTATAAGTCACACATCTAACAAAGAGCCTGTATCTAGAATATATAATAAACTCTTCAAAACTCAACAGTATGAGAACAGCCCAAAAAATAAATGCCTCACAAAATACGTGGATGTCAAATATTCACTTGAAAAAGTGGTGAAAATCTTAGCCACTAGGAAAATGCAAATTAAAAATGCAGTGAGGTTCCATCAGACACCTATTAGAGGAACTGAAAACAAAAACAAATTGACAATACCAAGTGTAGACAACAGTGTAACAACTGGAATTTTCACACTGATGTTGGGAATGTAAAATAGTACAGTCCCTTTGGAAAATAGTCTGGCAATTTCTCCTAAAGTTAAAAACATATATTTGCCATTTGACAGCACATCTACTCCTAGGTATTTACATAAAGAAATGAAAATGTCCACACAAAAGTGCGAGCAGTGCCTTTATTCATGATTGCCGAAACCTGGAAACAACCAAAATGGGTATTATCTGGTGAATGGATAAACAGATTGTGGCACACACACACCCCATTATATATATTATATAAAAAACAGCATTTATCATAACCTCAAGAATTATGACATACTTAAGAATAAGTTTAACAAAATATGTGGAAGACTATTACACAACATTGCTAAGAGAAATTAAAGACCTAAATAAAAAGAAACAGATGTTCATAAATTGGTGGAATCAATAGTGTTAAGATGTGAATTATCTCCATATTGATCTATACATTCAATACAACACACATTATAATCCCCCAAAACATCTTCCCTCATAGCAACTGATAAGCTGATTTTAAAATATGTAATTGAAAAAGACTTTCCACAAAGCAGTAGCAGTTTTGAAATGTGCAGTAATCAATACTCTTTGGTATTGTTAGAATGATAGACACATGGTACAATGGTATAAAAGAATATTCGGAAATAATTATTACATAGTCTACTGATTTTCAAGAGGCAACTCAATGGAGAGAATTCAGGAAATGGTCCTGGAACAAATGTGTATGATTGTCCCTGCTTTTAACAGCTTTATTCATTGCATACTCTGTGACAATAAGCTTCTAATTAATTTTGTTATTTTAAAATTAATGTTTCAGGGACCCCCTGGGTGGCTCAGTTAGTTAAGTGTCTGCCTTTGGCTCAGATAGTGATCCCAGGGTCCTAGGATCAAGCCCCACGTCAGGTTCCCTGCTCATCGTGGAGTCTGCTTCTCCCTCTGCCCTCCCCCCATTCATGCTCGTGAGCTCTCTCTCTCAAAATAAATAAAATTTTTTTTTTAAATTAATGTTCCAATTACAGTTCTGGCCTCATATCAAAATTTCTGATACACAAGGCATCTCATTATCTTCTCTGAGTAGACTGTAATTTCGTAATTTTTGGTTTCCTCTTTAATCCTAAACTTATGCATACATGTGATCACTTCCCCAATTGAGATGTTAAAAATATCACTATTCAGATCATTAATTGCAAAAGAAGCTATAAAATGGAAAGCTGTAGCAGCGACGACCCTACCAAAGCTTCAACACTTAGTCTTACTAATTATGGGAAAGCCCAATGTTGTATGTTTACAAAAAATGCAGAATTACCTTGGAAGTGTTCTTCAGAATCCAATGAAATCTGTGTAACCTCCAATATGGAAAAAATTTGGGTAGAGGAACAAGTTAGGTGACAGTGTGAGGAAACAAAGACAAAATGTGAGGCATTCTCTAATACAACTTCCTTGGATTTTTCCTAAAAAACTCATGCAAAAAAGGTGGGGCTCAAGATAAAAGGCTAACATTTAGGAGTTAAGTCAACAACTTCCTCTTACATGTAGAAATAAACATGTACACATGGAAAGATAAAAATGTAGAGATAAAATAAATAGGGCAAAATGTTACCGAAGATGCTGGCAATTTTGCTATTATTTCAACTTTTCTCTATGTTGAAATTTCTATGAAAAAAAAAGTTATAAAAGAAATTTCCAAGTGGACATTTCTCTATCCTATTATTAATTTTGAACTTATCCTGAGCTTTGGACAAAGAATGTGGATTATAGATTATTCTCAACACATTAAAAGCCTGGGCATCTTTCAAGAATTGTTTGATTCAACTTAAGGGATGAATTCTAAATGAATATCCTCTCATGTTTCTTTTTTTTCTACAAAGTTTTGTCCAGAAAGATTTATCTAAAATTGTAAAATGGACATACAAATATAGGGGCTTTTCTAAATTAACTACTCCTGTAGGGTCTTACTCTCAAAATTTCACTAGCAGTTTAAAAAAAAATGCTAACAATGAAATAAATAAATATTAAATATTGAGCATAGGTTTTTACAAGTATGTAGGTTCTATTGCCACCATATTAAAGCAATGTCCTGAAATAAAAAAGTAAGGTGCCTGTTGTCAAACAGTTTGAAGGCAGTGGGATGACAATGATGAGAGTTGACATCTGTGCTATGGCAGGCTTTCTAATACGTAGTAACTGGTTTTTAAAAAAAATCAGGATGGATTATCTGTTCAGCAGGGATTTAAGAATAACTGGAAAGTTTTTTATTGACTGGTTCATTCAGCCATATTAGAGTATGTCATATAAAGTTTCATACTAGCAATGCTTTATTGATGTCTCCCATCTTTTTGGAATTGGCCACAATCCAGAATATTCAGATTCGGATACTGTACACAGAAGAATGACAAATAAAGGCTTTCTTAGGTTTTCCGAATTCCATTATGAATTCTCTAACAGGAGAATATCTTCTGAAGGCCTACCAAGATTTTAATATCAATGTTTCTCATTAGCAGACGTTCTCTGATGCCGAACAATGTTTAAGCCATATATAATGGACTTCCCAAATTCCTTAAATTCTTAGGGTTTTACACGGGTATGTTTTCTCGGATGTACTTTATGGGCTGAACTATATCTAAAGGCCTTCCCGCATGTTTTACATTTAAAGGGTAATTTTCTCACCGGTGTGTATCCTCTGATGTTCACTAAGGAATGAATTAAGTCTAAAGGTCTTGCCACGTTCCTTACATTCAAAGGGTTTCTCACCAGTATGAACACTCTGATGTCCGATAAGTTGTCCATGCACCGTAAAGGCCTTCCCACACTCCTTACATTCATAGGGTTTCTCACCAGTATGAATCCTCTGATGTCTAACCAGGGGTGAGCTACTACTGAAGGCCTTCCCACATTCTTTACATTCATAGGGTTTTTCACCAGTGTGAATTCACTGATGTTGAACAAGGTATGAGAAGGTCCTAACGGCCTTCCCATATTCTTTACATAAAAAGGTTTTTCTCCAGTACGAATATTCTGACACCAAAGAAGTTTTCCATATGCTATAAAAGTTTTCCCACATTTCTTACATTCATGGGGTTTTTCACCTTTATGGATCCTTTGATGTTGAACAAGGTATGAGTCACTATAAAAAGCTTTTCCACATTCCCCACATTTGTACGGTTTCTTACCACTGTGAATACTCTGATGGCTACCACCAAAGGTCTTCCCACATTCCTTACATTCATATGGTTTCTCACCAGTATGAATTCTCCCGTGTTTAACAAAGGCTGAGCCTCTAATAAAAGCCATCGCACATTCTTTACATTTATAAGGTTTCTCACCGATATGAAATCTTTGATGTGCGGTGAGTTGATGTCCATTACTAAAGTTCTTCCCACATTCTTTACATTTGCAGGGTTTTTCACTAGAATGTGTTCTCTCACGTTGAACAGGGTTTGAGCCTTGACAAAAAGTCTTCCCACAGTCCTGACATTCGCATAATTGGTCTCTACTAGGAATTCTCTGATTTCTCTGTTTACAAAAGACGTATACTTCTCAATAGTGGGCATTTCTGTAGAGCTGACTGCCTCATCCTTCCACTGAAAATCTGAAAGAAATTTCAGAAAACAAAACCAAAAAACCAAATTTTTTTTCCTATATGAAAAAAATGTAGGAATATAGATTTCTATGGAAGAAAAGAGATGCACTGAAAATGTCTATTAGAAATAAACAGCCTAATTCTGTTAAAAACAAGTCAAAGAGAAATGCAAAGATTAATGAGTTTGTTTATAATACTAAGGTTGGTGATAGAATAGGTTTCACTTCTGGTATGTGGATCAGAATCTTTGAAGAGCTTGTTGAGAAACATACTCCAGCACCATCCCAGACCTCCTGAATCAGAACATACAAGGCAAGTTCCTCGACTGATATGTTTAACATTTCTTACAAGTGTTTCTGATAGAGATGAAATTTCACTTCCCCTCATTGTGGCTTCTCTTTACACTTAGAATAAAATCCATGTATCTTTCGTTAATATGGTCCCTGCTTACCTATCAGGCCTTAGATTAAGTCATAATTTTCTTTGTTCTCTATTTACCTCACTTTCCCATTTCAGCACTTGGAATGTGCCACAGAATTTCTCATCTTTTGGTTCCATCGGCAGATGATGTCACCTTCTCAAAATTCTTTGACATGCTCTGTTTACAGACTGGATCTTTCTCATCCTATATAGGTTTAAGGTAAAATGTCACTTTATCAGGAATACTGTAAATTGCTGACCTTGTCTGAGGATGTCCATGTCTTTATCTTCTAACACTTAATTCTTGTAATTCCTACATGTTTACATAATTACATAGTCGTTTCTATTTGTCAAAAAGTTCAATTTATGTCTCCCAAACCTACCTATGGTAGATATTTTGGCCTTCATGACCTTTGCCCTCATCATGCCTGTGAATATGTTGCATCACATGGCAAAAGATATGTAATTAAAGTTACTAATTAGTTGATTTAAGATGAAGACATTAGGGACGCCTGGGTGGCTCAGTCGTTAAGTGTCTGCCTTTGACTCAGGTCATGATCTCAGGGTCCTGGGATCGAGCCCCACATCAGGCTCCCTGCTCGGCGGGAAACCTGCTTCTCCCTCTCCCACTCCCTCTGCTTGTGTTCCCTCTCTCGCTGTGTTTCTCTCTGTCAAATAAATAAAAATCTTTTAAAAATTAAAAAAAAAAAAAGATGGTGACATTAACCTGGCTTATCTGGGTAGGCCCTAAAAGGCAGAGCTTTCTCCTGGCTGAAGGCAGAAGGGGAGTCAGAGACCTTCAAATTGTGAGATGGACAAGAGTTGCTGGTTGCTGGCTGGAAGACGGAGGGGGCCACATGGAAAATGTGAGAAGGACGTAAATTCTGCCAATAACCCATGAGCTTGGAAGAAGACCCCATGCCCTAAAGAACTGCAGTCACAGCTGATACTTGGATTTAGCCATCCTGGGCTGAACTGATCTACACAATTATGTGATAATAAATGACTGTAGTCTTAAGCTACTAAACTTGCAGTAATTTGTTACAAAGCAATAGAAAACTAACACACTCTCTGAAAGCAGGCCCAACCCCTACTTCATTCAGCACTGAACTATAACTCTAGCACACAGCAGAAATTGACTGCAAAAGAAAGAAAGAAAGAAAGAGACAAATCCCTAGACAAAATAAATAATTAGCATATAATTAAAAGACAATATACAAATAATTCACTGATAACAATTTTAAATGCAAATGATAATGATCCCTGAAAAAAATCACAAATTTCAAACATGAACATTTTCTGTTCTTTTCTTTTTTAATTTAAACTTTACTTAGTTAATATATAGTGCAATGTTGGTTTCTGGAGTAGAATTCAGTCATTTTCACTTACATACAACACCCAGTGCTCATCACAAGTGCCCTCCTTAATATCCATCACCTGTCTAGCCCATACCCCAACCACCTCCCTCCATCAACCCTCAGTTTGTTCTTTATCTTTAAGAATCTTTTATGGTTTCTCTCCCTCTCTCCTTTCCCCCCCCCTTCTCATCAAATGTGAACATTTTCTATTAGAATTTATCAACTTTTTAAAAAAGAAGCTAAATTTCTTCTGTTTGCTTTTTATTTATTTATTTTTAAAGATTTTATTTATTTATCTGACACAGAGAGAGAGATCACAAGTAGGCAGAGAAGCAGGCAGAGAGAGAGGGGGAAGCAGGCTCCTTGCTGAGCAGAGAGCCTGATGCGGGGCCCGATCCCAGGACCCTGAGATCATGACCTGAGCCGAAGGCAGAGGCTTTAACCCACTGAGCCACCCAGGCGCCCCTTCTGTTTGCTTTTTAAATGAAAAAGAATTAGTTCATGTTCCTAACTATATGACTTTCAAACACAGAACTGTGTTTGAAATGTTACAAAAGACCTTTATTTTATCAAAAGACACTATCTCTCCCTGCTTTCTCTTCACTGCTAGGACACTGCGCTTTCTTCTAGGACATTCCTCCTTCCCAGCCACTCCCCTCTGCAGACTCTACATCTCTTGCCCTTACTTACATCTCCTTAGCCTACTAGAGCTACTCTTTATTAAGTTGTGAATGGCACTTAATTACATATTCTAGCTCACATATTAAGTCTAAATTTCATTATAAGAGTTGGGGCGCCTGGGTGGCTCAGTGGGTTAAAGCCTCTGCCTTCGGCTCAGGTCATGATCTCAGGGTCCAGGGATCGGCCCCACATCGGGCTCTCTGCTCAGCAGGGAGCCTGCTTCCCCCTCTCTCTCTGCCTGCCTCTCTGCCTGCTTGTGATCTCTCTCTGTCAAATAAATAAATAAAATCTTTTTAAAAAATTTCATTATAGGTTTTAAGTAAAAAAGAACACAGAGGCTACCATGAAAAGGCTCCCATATGACAAATATGAGACAATTTGAATATCAAAATGATAGTAGATTACAACTAACTGAATACAGTAAGAATGCCTGGATTCACACTATATAAACAAATGGAACATTGTTTAAGTTGAGGAACAATCTGCAAAGGACATGTATTCATCAAAAATGCCAAGGTCATAAAAGGTGAAGGGAGACCGAGGACTTCTTTCAAATTAAAAAAGATTAAAGTAAGAAGACTATTAAGTGAAATTTATGATTTTTGTCCCCGCTCCTGGGTTGAATTTTATTTTTTTCTATAAGGATACCACTGAGGAGGCACCTCTGTGGCTCAGTCAGTTAAGCATTTGGCTCTTGCTTTGGCTCTGGTCATGATCTCAGGGTTGTGAGACTGAACCCCGAGTTGGGCTCTGCACTCAGCAGGGAGTTGGTTTGGGATTCTCTCTCCCTCTCCCCGTACCCCTCCCCCTGCTCATGTGCTCGCTCACTCTCTCTCTCTCTAAAATAAATAAAAGAAGATAAAGAAAAAAAGAAATACAGTGAAACATTTAGGGTAAAGATTAAGTCATTTCAAGGGAAAGGGACAGAATGAGAATGATAAAAAGCAAATATATAAAGTATTAACAGTCTCTGGATAAAGGGTGCATGTACATTCTGTGTTATTCCTACAAATTTTCTGGTTAGGAATTATTTCAAAATAAATAGTTTTATAAAATCCATCAATTAAAAGTCTTGTACATATTTGTTTAAATCAATACAATTTCGGCTAAAAGAAGAATATACAAATGTAGAATGGCAAAGTGATTATTAAAGATAGGCCAAACTCTGTCTAAATACTAGTCCTAAGAACTAGCTCCATAATTAGAAAAATTTCTTAATCATCCCAAGTCTTAGTTCCCTCAGATATAAAATACTGACAGTAGGGATGCCTGGGTGGCTCAGTGGGTTAAGCCTCTGCCTTCGGCTCAGGTCGTGATCCTGGGGTCCTGAGACGGAGCCCCGCGCCCGGGATCCTTGCTCGGCAGGGAGCCTGCTTCTCTCTCCGCCCCTCTTGCTACTCTGTCTGCTTGTGCGCTCTGTCTCTGTCTCTCTCTCTCTCTGACAAATAAATAAATGAAATCTTAAAAAAAAAAATACTGATAGCAATTTGGAAAACGTCTCACAATGTTGCTGTGTTTCCTGTGAGAATCAATAAGGCCATACGTGTAAAATGCTTAGAAATAGTGAAAGGCATAGAGTACAGAATCAATAAAGTAACTGCTATTACCACCACCACCGCTGGCTGCACCAGAGTCAATGATCAAAGAGGGAATAAGTCGGGGGGCACCTGGGTGGCTCAGTGGGTTAAGCCTCTGCCTTCGGCTCAGGTCATGATCTCAGGGTCCTGGGATCAAGCCCCGCATCAGGCTCTCTGCTCAGCGGGGAGCCTGCTTCCCCCTCTCCCTCTGCCTGCCTCTCTGCCTACTTGTGATCTCTCTCTCTCCCTGTCAAATAAATAAAATCCTTAAAGAAAAAAAAAAAGGGACTAAGTCGGTAGAGCATGAGGAAACTCAACAACAAAGATTTCATACCTCCCCTCACTAATTTTCAGTTAATCATTTTTCTTCTTATAGCTCTGAGAAAACACAAGAGATACATATTCGTTCTTCTAGTCCATCAGTGAAGTTATCTACATCCACATCCACCGTCACTGTTTTTTCTTACGCACGAAATTCCACCACCTTACCGGTCCAGCTCAAGGCCATAGCTTCCACAATAGTCTCCTCCTAATTCATCCCTTTTTACCGCTCTGTGGAACGTTCCCAACATCCGTCATGCAGGTGTAAGCCCAGGTCCCAACTGCCCCCATCTCCTCACAGGCAATGCCTCTGCAGAGCTGTGGTGCTCACTCCCATGACTGCCTCCATTTCTATCCTGCTTAGACCACTCCCGTCTGGCTCTCACTCCTTGAGGCCACTGACGATTTCCCCTTCTGGGAAGGCCAACTTTTGAGGCCAATGCTCATTTCTCGTTTTGACTCATGTTTCAGTGATCATTAGTCCACCTTGAAACATGGTCTTCATTTGTCTTCGGTGGTACCACTTTCCTGTTTTAATTCAACCTTTAAATGTGCTTCTTTTTTTTTTTTTTTTTAAGATTTTATTTATTTGACAGAGAGAAACACAGCGAGAGAGGGAACACAAGCAGGGGAAATGGCAGCGGGAGAAGCAGGCTCCCTGCTGAGCAAGGAGGCCGTTGCGGGGCTCCATCCCAGGACTCTGGGATCATGACCTGAGCTCAAGGCAGACGCTTAACGACTGAGCCACCCAGGCGCCCCTTAAATGTGCTTCTTAAGTCTCTTTGGCACCTTCTCTAACAGGACTGTGAGATTCCTCTATCTGCACTGGCTTTTTGGGCGACCTCGTGTACTCCCCCAGCTTTTTTTTTTTTCTCCCCCAGCTTTAAATGCCAGCCATGTGCCGATAAAACCCAACAGCTATGTGCGAGCCTATACTCTCTCTGAGCTCAGGCTTGCATATTCAACGGCCTAGTCAGCATTTCTAATTGGATGAGCAATGGAGGGAATCTGCAGACAGACCTGAGAACCTCAAATAACCAGTAGATAGTCATCTGAAAGGTTAGCAGGCTCATTGGAGGAGAGGCGGAGAAACCAATAGTGAGATTTGGGGTGCTTAGTAAGGCTTGATGTGGTTGGAAGTGATCTTTCTTTTCTTTCTTCCCCTCATTTCATTTTTATAAAGGACATAATTTGTTTCCACTTTTTTACATCTCTCTGGCATGATTCATTATAATTTGGCCTTAAGACTGCAACTTTTCTTTTAAAAATGGCAGGAAAGACTTCTCTGATGTTTAAAATTTCTCTTTCTCTATAGAAATGACAGAGAGGCACCATTCTGTAACAAGATGCAAAACTGAAATAACTAACAAAGGTTGAATCCTGTTCTTTCTGTGCAACTTGGAGATTGGTGTGCAATTTATACAATTTATTTATATTGGTGTACAGTTTATAACTGCTATCATCTTACTCTCTTTTCTTCTATAAATTTGTCACTGGAAGAGTAATTTGTACAACAGATCCTTGGAAAGTCCTTTCACTTGCACCTATAATTTTTATATGACATTGCTGTAATCCCAAAACGTGTAAAGACTGATAAAGTTTTTCAGACAAGAGGAACACTAGTGCTTCCCTCTTCTTCCTGCTGCTTGCAAAGAACATTGATTCCTACAGTTTCCCTTTTTTGTCTAAGAGTTGAAGAGTCTTTGCTGCTTTACATAATCAATTAGTGTGATTGTATTCTGCAGATACAATAAAACCCTATATATCTGCTAACAAAAAATGGGGAGGGGAGAATGCACCCCAAAATATTAATATTATGTCTGTATTTAGGACACGTGCATTGGTTTCCTCTACTCTCACACTCAGTGCTTCTGACACCAACTATGCATTAAAAAAAACAACAACAACACATCAATTCTCTGACACCAGCTGGATGCCCTACAATTCAATTCAGCTCTGAGCTCTGACACCTCTACCTGGAGTTAGCATCAAATCCCACAAGTTAAGGGCTCAGTCCAAGACTGTCCCCACTTCAGAAACCAATCGCAAGTCTAAGGTTGTCACCTGTACTTCTGACCAACTGGCTATAAATTGGGGTTCACACAAACCCCTCCTCAGGTCCGAAAATTTGCTAGAACAGCTCAGAGAACTCAGGGAAACTCAAAGTTTATTGGTTTATTATACATTCAGGGATATGATAAAGTACACAGATGAAATAGCCAGATGAAGAGATACATAGGGTGAGATCTGGAAAGGTTCCAAGTGTAGGAGCTTCTGACTCTGAGAAGATGGGGTGCGCCATGCTCCTGGCACGTGGATGTGCTAACCAGCCCAGAATTCTCCAGACCCTGTACTTTAGGGATCTTTATGGCAGTTTTATCACATAGGCATGATTGATTATTAACTCATTTTCCAGTGCCTTCCCCCATCCCTGCCCTGAGACTGGGAGCTAGAGCTAAAGGTTCAAGCTTCATTTTTTTTTTTTTTTAAGATTTGATTTATTTACTTGACAGAGAAAGAGCAGGAGAGGTGCAAAGTAAGAAGGAGAAGCAGGCCCCCGGCTGAGCAGGGAGCCTGATGCAGGGCTCGATCCCAGGACCCTGGGATCATGACCTGAGCCAAAGGCAATCACTTAACCAACTGAACTGCCCAAGCACCCCTGAAGGTGCAAGCTTCTAATCACAGCTTGGTCTTTTCTAGTTACCAGGCCCCATTCAAGAACCCAAGAGTCACTTCTTTAGAGCAAAGGATAATCCTATTACCCAGGAAATAGGTTGCTATTGCCACTGGCACCGATTCATCTAAATTCACATCCTCTAGGGACCTGAGATCCCTACACCCTCTAGGGACCTGAGATCCCTACACCCATGCCATATAGGTCCCCCAGTTGCCTCGTTCATGTTCTCCCTCCTGGTCCAAAGCCTACTTTACTTCTTAGCCCAGTGCTTCTACCCCAAGGTCACCAGGGTCTAATTCAAGGTAAAAATATCAAGGAGTCAATTGTATTTTAGGGCCTGAATTTTCTTTTTTTTTTAATTCATCTAATTTAAAAAATTGAGATATAACTGTGTTCGTTTAAGGTATACGATGTATTGATGTAATACTTACATATTGCAATATGATCTCAACCACAGCATTGGCTAACACCTCCATCACAAACAACTATCATCTTTTTTGTGTGTGGTGAGAACATTCAAGATCTAGTCTCTTAACTTTCAAGTACATAGTACAGTATTGTTATCTATAATCACAATGTCATGCATGAGATCTGCAAAACTTACGTATCTTCTAGTTGTAAGTTGGTGCACTTCAACAACATCTTCTACCTGTAGGTTTGTGCACTTTAATCCCTCCAGTTACCCCATGCCCCCAGCCCCTGGCAACCACAGTTCTACTCGGTTTCTACATGTTTGGCTTTTTGACAGATTCCCTTTCTCTGTCTGACTTACCCCCATTTAGCATAATCCCTTCAAGGTCCATCCATGTTGTTACAAATAAAAGGATTTCATATTTCCCATGGCTGAGTAATAGTCCAATGTGTGTGTGTGTGTGTGTGTGTGTGTGTGTGTGTAGCACATCTTCTTTATCCATTCATCCATTGACAGACACTTAGCTTGTTTCCATATCTTGGCTATTGTGGATAATGCGGCAATCAACAAGGCTTTCATGAATTCTTAAAATTTTCTGTCAACTTCCTTAAAGAATGCAAAGAAGGGGGCACCTGGGTGACTCAGTTGGTTAAGCCACTGCCTTTGGCTCAGGTCATGATCCCAGAGTGCCGGGATCAAGTGCCGCATCAGGCTCCCAGCTCCATGGGGAGCCTGCTTCTCACTCTGGCCTTCTCCCTTCTCATGCTCTCTCTCACTCTCTCTCAAATAAATAAATAAATAAATAAATAAATAAAATCTTAAAAAAAAGAATGCAAAGAAGGATATCATGTAGGATTGGGGGAGTGGAATCTCTTTGTGAAAATTGTGATAAAACAGGCATAACAAAATTTACATTCTAACCATTTCTAAGTATACAATTCAATGGCATTAAGAACATTTACATCGTTGTGCAACCAACGCAAGCATACATCTCCAGAACTTTTTCATTGTCTCAGACTGGAATTCTGAAATTCTGTACCCATTAAGCAAGAACTGCCCATTGGGTGCCTGGGTAGCTCAGTAGGTTAAGCGTCTGTGTTCGGCTCAGGTTGTGATCCCATGGTCCTGGGATGGAGTCCTCCATTGGGCTTCCTGCTCTGTGGGGAGCCTGGTTCTCCCTCTGCCTCTGCCTCTCTCTTTCTGTCTCTCGTGAAAATTTAAGATCTTAAATTTTTAAAATCTAAATTTTTAATTTTAATTTTAAATTTTAATTTTCTAAATTTAAGATTTTATTAAAATTATTAAAATTTTAAGATTTTCTTTATTCATGAGAATACATGTCCCTATCTCTAGCTCCTGGCAATTACTATTTTACTTTCTGTCTCTATGGATTTGAATACTCTAGATATCTCATGTAAGTGGAATTGTACAATATTTGTCCTGTTTCGCTTAGCATGATGATTTCAAGGTTATCCATGTTATAGCATGTGCCAGAATTTCATCTGTTTTTAAGACTGGAAAACAGTCCATTATACACATACACACCACATTTTATCCATTTATCTGTTGGTAAATACTAGAGCTGTTTCCACTTTGGGGTTCTTGTAAATAATGCTACTATGAACATTGGTGCACATCTGTTCACGTCCCTGCTTTCATTCTTTTGGATATATATCCAGAAGTGAAATTACGCATCATATGGTATTTGTTCTTAACAACAAATTGTTCTCAATTTGTTCTTGAGGTATTTGTCCTCAATTTTTTGAGGAACCTCTATACTTTTTCCCACAACTACTGATTTTTCCACCAGCAATGCACCAGGGTTCCAATTTCTCCACATCCTTGCCAACACTTAATTTCCATTTTTTTAAAGATTTTTATTTATTAGAGAGAGAGAGCACATGGTGGGGAGGGGCAGAGGGAGAGAGAGAGAGAGAGATGCAGACTCCCTGCTGAGTGGGGAGCCAATCTGGGACTTGATCCCAGGACCCTGAGATCATGACCTGAGCTGAAGGCAGACGCCCGATTGAGCCATCCAGGCGCTTCAAAAATGCTGTGGGCCATTTTGGCCCCACATGGTAAGGATCCTTTGAGAAATCAGATGGAGCAGCTTCAGAATTCTCCCCCCAAAGCATGGGGAGGTTGGGGTATTTACCCACTGGTTCCCACCCCCACTGGTTGAGAGGTGCTCCTACTGCCTGGTTAGTGCCTGTGGACGGCTGAGCGAACTTTTGTGTTTTCCTACAAGATCTCAGATGCATGGACGTATGCACTCATAGACTTTCTTATTTTTTAAACAATAAGCAAGACAATAACCACATATTTGGTCTTTATCTAGATGTTTTAGATTCACATTTGATTTTTTTCCCAATTTTCCCCTCTTCCATGTTTTCTACTACCTTTTTAAGGTTTCCTTAATATAAAAATAATTCTCACATACTTTCTTTTTTATGTATATCTAGCAGTTATATTTCCTTTTCTATATATTTGGGCTACGATCTATATAACATTGCCTCTCCTTGGTAGATTTGTATCGTCCAGGTATTATGCTTCATTCCAATTCTTCAAAGAAGCTTTCAAAGGAGCTTAGGAGTTGGGGACAGCTGACCCGGACCTCAAAACAATGGCAGTGGTGGTCTCAGCTGGGGCATTGGAATTTTGTTTACAGAGCCTACCACTCACTGGCAGGTGTGGGTGGACCATTCCTATTTGACAGCATATTCTGAGACCTTTCTTCCCTGTCTCTTCTCTGTCTTCTGAGGCATGGTGAACAGGGTTCATCAGCTCTTCCTTTGTTGAACTTTCTGGAAACACTGGAGCCCACTGAGGATGGACCAGAAAGCACCTAGATTATTCCTCCCAGGAGGCAGTCATGCCCGAGCAGGCCACCTGAGCTGGTGATGGCACAGCCTTTGATGAATGAGCTCATATGTCTCCCGTTTCTTACTCAGGGTGTCTTCTGGGTGGTTGGAATGGAGGTTCCCCCTCGAGGCTCAACCCTGCGGAGGAAGGAAGTTAAGATTCCACTGCCTCCAAGGGTAGATGATTGCACATTCCCACTGCTACGGTGGGGCCCCTTCCATTGTCCAGCCCTTCGGTCACTTCAGATTTCTCCATCTTCACTATCCCTTCCAGGTCTCTCTGGGGTCCTCTGTTCAGTCTCCTTTGGGCCAGGATTTAGGAAATGTCTGGATGGCATTGGCTTCAGAGAGGAGACTGCCCGCTCAGGTGGCAGTTGGAGAGTCAGTGTGCCCCCTGGACGATCCTTGAGTGAACAACATCTTGGACTGGCCGGCAGACAGCACTGGGCTAACCTGAGAGTCCTGCGGGGACACGGAGTCCGGACTCCAGGGAGGAGCGCTGAGCCGATGCGAACAGGCAGCGCCTCGTAGGAACGGAAAACCGAGCGGAGGAAGACGCGTGATTGCAGTAGGTCCCGGGGTGGGGCGCGGCGCAGGGTCAGCGTGGTGACCCCGGCGGGACCCAGGCAGCACTGGAGGGTGGTGGCGGCTGGAGCGTGGGAGCACAAGGCGCGAGCGAGGGTCGCCTCGGAGGGTACAGCGAAGAGTCGTTGCGCCCCGCGGGCTCCTCGGGAGCGGGCTGGGGGGGACGCAGGGAGGTCTCTGGCTTGCGACCCCTCCGCCACGAAGCTCGCGCTGCCCAGCGGGTGTCGGACCCACTGCAACGGGTGACGGAGAAACGGTGCTCGAGCCAAGGGCGTGAAGAACTAGCGGCCAAGGACAAAGGGCGGGGTCCAACGGCCCAAGCTCAGCTGAACCCCCGGGCCTTCGAGCCTTGGAAGGGACACGCAGGCTCGCTTCGTTACGGGCGTTTGGCACCCAAGGGGCCCCGCCAGGTGTGGAGACAGTCCGGGACTGCGGCGGCTCTCCTGACATCTGGCAACCAGGCCTGTGAGCCCGCCAGCCCGTCCTGCTTGGGTCCCTGGGGGCAGAACGGGCTCCCACCCGAGGGCAGGAGGGACCCTGATTCTCCCCAGGTGCCGATGCGGCTCACGGGGCGGGCCAGGCCGGTGCTGTTTCCGCGGTGACCGACTTCGCCGTGTGGGGTGGGGGAGCAGCGGCCCCTGCAGGGGGCTCGGGGAGGGAGTAGAGAGACCAGAGCAGCCGCAGCGCTGAGAACCCCCAGCGCGTCCCTTCCAGGCGGCCTCCGGAGAGGACACGTTTTCCGTCCCTCCACCCCCACACAGGTAGCTCAGAGCCCCCCAGGAACTTCTCTAGCGCCTGACGGGGTCCCGGAGCCAGGGAAGGTGTGAACCTACCGCATCACCCTCTGGGCAGTGAACTTCTCCGAGGTGGAAACTAGATGCCCCCAGCCGCCCGGATGCCGCTTTCCGCACCTCTTTCTAGCAGGCAGGTTCTCTTCCCGGCTTTTTTTTTAAGATTTTATTTATTTGACAGAGAGAAACACAGCGAGAGAGGGAACACAAGCAGAGGGAATGGTAGCGGGAGAAGCAGGATCCCTGCCGAGCAAAGAGCCCGATGCGGGGCTCGATCCCAGGAGTCCGGGATCGTGACCCGAGCCGAAGGCAGACGCCCAACGACTGAGCGACCCAGGCGCCCCTCTTCCCGGCTTTTTTTGGTGAATTCGGTAAAAGAGCATTTAAGCCTTAGAACTTTTCTCAGGTTCTACAGGTGGTAGTGGCTGAGCCAGCACTGGAACCCAGTCTGTGTGATTCCAGAGCTCCCGAATGGAGCCGCGGGACTGTGGTGCCTCCTCACTCTGGAGGCATCAGGCACTACCATTTCTAACAGTTTCTAACAGTCCGTAGGGTACTTAGCATCATGGCTCAGCTGCAGTGAACCTATGAGATTCAGCAGGTAAGTGGACCATCGGCCACGGGGCTGGGCTCCAGGCTCCTCAGAAGATGCTGGGCAGAGACCACCAGGTGGCAGCATATCCCCATTGGGTATTTCTCTTCTGCCGGATCCTTGCGGGGACAGGATTTACCATCACATGGGTAAAGGATCCATCCTGACTTTTAAGCCTTGTGCCCCAAGGCCACCAATAACTTTTTTTTTTTTAAGATTTTTATTTATTTGACAGAGAGAAACACAGCGAGAGAGGGAACACAAGCAGAGGGAATGGGAGCGGGAGAAGCAGGCCTCCCGCCGAGCAGGGAGCCCGATGTGGGGCTCCATCCCAGGACCCTGGGATCATGACCTGAGCCGAAGGCAGACGCTTAATGATTGAGCCACCCAGGCGCCCCCACCAATAACTTTTGAAATGATTCCATAGGCCAGTTTTCAGTATCCAGCTTGTAACGGACAGCATTATATTAATTTTTGCAGTCCACTGCCTATGACCTAACTATGTATAATTAGGTCTTTTTAATTTTCTCTCGGCGATGTTTTTGTAGCAAGCAGCAGCAAATTATAGCTTATGGGCCAAATTCAGCTCAGAGCCTCACTTATATGTGAAATCTAAAAAAATTGAACTATATAAAGAGAATGGATCGGTATTTGTCAGAGATAGGGGTTAGAGGTGTGCAAAATGAGTGAAGGTGAAGGTGGTCAAAAGGTACATGCTTCCAGTTATAAAATAAATAAATCCTGGGTATGTAATGCACAGTATACTTGAAGGTTATACCTGCATACTTGAAGGCTTCTAAGAGAGTAGATATTAAAAGTCCTTGTCACAACAACAACCAAAATGTAACTGTGTGGTGATGACGTTAACTAGACTTGTTATCACTTTGCAATACATACAAATATCAAATCATTATGTTGCACATGTGAAACTTATATGTTATATGTCCATTATAATTAATTGCAAGACCTCGTATAATGCAATTTTTAAAAAAAAATCACATGATGATTTTAATAGATGCAGAAAAAGCATGTGACAAAATCCAACATCCTTTTACTATAAAAGAACTCAATAAATAAAAGTAAACCTTCTCAATCTGATAAGGCCTGGACAAAAAACCCACAGCAAATATCATACTTAAAGGTAAAAGATGGATGCTTGATCTCTAAATTGAGGAACAAGATTAGAATGTCCTCTCTTACCACTTTTACTCAATATTTTACTGGACTTTCTAGCCAAAGCAATTAGGGAAGAGAAAGGAAAAAAAGTGCCATCCAAGTTGAAAAAGCATAAGTCAGACTATATTCACAGATGATATGCATCTTGTATATAAAGTATCCAAAGGAATACACTAAAAAATATTAAAACTAATAATTTCAGCAAGATTACAGGATACAAGTCAACGTATAAAAATCAATTGTATTTCTATACCCTTGTGATAAACCAATAAAAAATGAAGTTAAGAAAATATTCTCAATACCATCATAAGAATGAAATATTTAGGAATAAA
Source organism: Procyon lotor (assembly GCA_028646535.1). Taxonomy (NCBI): domain Eukaryota; kingdom Metazoa; phylum Chordata; class Mammalia; order Carnivora; family Procyonidae; genus Procyon; species Procyon lotor. The sequence continues at coordinate 34,827,012 of CM053620.1, read as the reverse complement.
TTTAACAAGAAAGTTTTCTGTTTATACTCTGAAAACTACAAAAACATTGCTGTAAGAGATTTTAAAAGATTAAATAATATGAAAACAGCTCACGTTTATGAACAAGACTTGACTTAAGATGGTGATACTTCCCAAACAGATCTACAAATTCAACATGATCCCTGTTAGGATCCCAGTTGACTTCTTTGCTGAAGTTTATAAACTGATTCTAAAATTCATAAGGAATTGCAAAGGGCCTCAGTTGGCCAAAGATCTTGAAAAAGTAGAGCCTGCCAGGCTAAGAGTTGCAATCACGTAAGACATGGTTGGTACTTAACTGCTTTCTTCTTTCCACAGTGGGACTTCTCATGGTCCTTGAGTTCTGACCAGCCTCCTCTGAAACGACGCCATTTTACTCGCACACAAACGTACTGAGGTATTGGGCTTCGGCTCACTCTAGGAGGACACAGTGTAGGCTAAGTTCGTTTGCCATGACCAGAGGGGCTGAGCCTCCACCCATGAATGGCAGTTGGTGGTCAGCCACCATTTCTAGATAGCCTTTGCTGAGATAGTGTTTCATTCAGTAGAAGAAAAAATGGGTGGGTTGGTGATCCAATGCTTCTGTCCCCAGAGAAACCTGGGCAGGTGACAAAGGTGCCCCAAGGTGAGAGTGCCACTTGTGGTGCCCCATGCCAGAGCTATGTTTGCTCCGAAAGACAGCAGCAGGAGTGCTGAAGTTTGGACAATTCCTTAGTGGGGTTCGCGACTCCGCGTCAAAAAGGGCACTCTGTCCAAGCGGACCCCAAATGTTCTGAGTGAAGGTGAGAAGAGAGACTCTTCCTCAAAGAGACATTGTCCCATGAGACTGCCACGGATGTGCTCTGACCACAAGTGTCCCAGCTGCTCTGAATGACGGAACAAAAATCTCCAGAAGGGCGGGCGTGGTGCCAACTGACCGCAGCCCTCAAGCGCACTGACATTAGCATTTCCAACACGGGCACAGTGCAGCCCCTCAGATGGCAACGGAGATGCCCTGGCCTGGCAGACACTAGGTGTGTGACAGAGGGCAGGATCAGAAGTAGCCCGTGACACACATTTCTTCTCAGTGGTGCAGGCTTCTCCGAGAGTAACAGGTTTCCTGTGACCAGATGGGCCCCAAGTGCTCGGACCCGATGCGGGAAGAGAATCCTCCCAACGCCATGACGGTGTTGGCCTTTCCGACTACCAGCCGCGTGCTCTTGCACGCGGGCCCCAGGACTTGACCGCAGGTAGGACCAGAAGGCCCTCCAGGCACAGGTGTGGCGGCGTCCCCTTGATTGCCGTACCTGTACTCTGGCTGGCTGGGCCCCAGGTTATCTGAACACGAGGAAGACCCAAAGCACCTTGTGCCCCACGTTCCTTCTCAGTGACGCTCTCTCGTCCAGCAGGAGTCGGCGAGTTACGGCGGGGCTGGCTCTAGGCGCTCTGATTATAGGTAGGAAGGAAAGTGTTTCCAAGGACAGATTCGCTCTCAGCAGCCGGCCTCTCCAGTTGCAACAGGGGTTACCCAGGCTGACCGCGTCACCCCAGGCTGACCACCCCCCAGGCTGACTGCTGCTGGGTGTCCCACTTGGCCTCGCTCCAAAACTGAGTGTTCCGCACTCGAAAGCCGCTGCCTGGGATGTGCACAGTGACCCCCAAGCTTGCCCATAAGGGTTGCAAGTCCCATAAACCCCAGTGGGGCTGGAGTTGTACTTGCAAAACGTGAGCAGCTCCAGAGGAGGAAAGAGGGGCTCTGCTGGTGGGGAGAACAACCGAAGGGGCCCCCCGGAGCTGGCTGGGAGCTCGCCGAGATGCCGCATCTGGAACACTTGGAAAAGCTGACCACTGATGGGCGCCAGGCCTGCCGTCTAGGTTAGGTATGGGGGTCCTGCGGGGGCCGCCAGCTTTCCCAGAGGGAAAGAGCTGTGAAAGGCGTCGAGAAGAGGCAGGAACAGAGCAGGCTGGGAACTGAGTGTAGGATCAGAGTCCAATGCCCGCTTGGATGGCGAGGCTGAAGCGTCTTGGAGAGAGTGGTAGGTGGGCCGGAAAAAAACAAGGGCCTGGAAGAAAGTGGCTTCCTGCTGCTGCCCACATCGGCTCCCAGATTTCAGCTAAAGGGCAGTTCCTGCCCTAAAAGGAAGGGGGAAAGCTGTGGCAGGGCTGCTAGCCATAAAAGCAGGTGGCAGCGGTGGCCTTTTGCAGCGGTTATTTGTTCCCTGCAGGAAGAAGGTCGATCCCGTGGGACGGGGCTCATGCTGGATCCTGATGGGAACCTAGAGATGAAAGCACGCGAGGCAGAGGGGTGTCCGTGATGTTCACACCAAGTCCAGAGCAACGCTAGGGTCCATCTTGTGGGTGGGCTGACTGCGACGCTTGGGCGGCTGTTGGCGGAGGCTGGTGGAGACCGCGACCCTGGCTAAAGGGACTGGGCGGGGAGGCTGTAAGAAAAAGGGAGGAGAATCCACACACATAGAGGTAGGCGACTCGTTCTAAAGACAGGAGAGGAGGAGGGATGAGGTGCTAGGCGGTGTGGGAAGAGAAGGAGAAGATCCTGCCACAGTGACTGAGGGATTGGAATGCAAAGGGTCTTGATTCTCATCATTGAGTGGAACCCCGAAGACCGGTTGGGGTCTAACGGGATCGCCCGCAGGTGCAGCAGTGGGAGAGTTGGAGATTGTGCCTCCCGTTTCATGACCCACGTCTGGTGCGGGGGTCGGTAAAGGGGCAGACAGGATCGCGCCCCAGGACACAGGTCAGTCGAGTCAGGGACTGCTAATTTGGTAATTTCTGGAATCTGCGAGGGGCAAGTGGCCAATGGCAAAGTAACTGTGTTCCCTGCAGAAAAAGGGGGAGCAAGAAGAGGCAGGCTGAGTGGTACCGCTGTGTGAAGTGGTCTGAGTTTTAGCCTCCAACCTTGTGGTCCCATTGGTGCTGTTTTTCTCCAAGCTGAGGTCTTCAGCGATGACCATCCAAGGAAGGCAGGGGATGGGAGCAGACTCACTTCTACCCCACAGTAGTGGCAATGGCAGCAGCAGTGGCCCTAGAAATTTCTGTTTACGGAGGCTATCACTGACAGGTATGGGTGGGGAATTTCTCCTTGACCGAGTATCCGAAAGCTTTTCTCTCTTGGGTCTCCTTTGACATCAGTAAGGGGCGGAGAGCTGAGTCAATGGCCTTCATCAAGCTCTTCCTGTCTCAACCTCGTTGGCAGCTGGGCCAGACAGCCCTGCCGTTCCTGGATCACTCCTGCAAAGTGGCAGGAAGCCTCCAGCAGGGCTGTGAGCCCCTGCGGGCATGGTTTTTGGTGAAGGAGCTGATGGAAGATGTCCGTGCTATCTTACCTAAGCTAGCTTCTTGGAATAGAGGTTTCCCTTCTGAGGCTCAGGAGGCTCCCAAGTGTGTGACGGCTCCACTCGTCACCAGGAGCCTAGATGCTGATGGTACGCTCCCACTGCTACGGGGACCCCTTTCTGGTAGTGCTGCCCTTCTGCACGCTTTTGTCTTCCTTTGATATCCCCTTCCTTCACCCTCCTGGTGACTTCAGCCCAGTCCCCTTTAAGCAAGGATCTGGAGGGTGATTGGATGGCCCCGGCCATCTCCAAACTCAAGTTGGGGAGACTGGGGGTTGGCCCTGTCTCGCCTGGTGTGTCCGGACAGTATGAGATGGGACGGCCGACTACTGGATTAGGTGACAAAGGAGGCGTCACTGTGTGCCCTGGAGGAGGGATCTTTACCGTTCCAGAGTGGACAGGCACTTTGAGGTATATGCAGAGAGCAGAGTATATGCAGAGAGTCCCCTCGGGACCATGAAAGAGCATCACTGAGGCTGCCAGATCTGATGCCACCCGTTGGGGGGATGTAAGACCAGAGGAGAAAGGCCCTGGATGCAGGCAGAACTGTCTGCCTAGGAAAAGGGCCAAGGCGGGGGCAGCAGGGGCAGGAGGGCGATCTCGGCCAGAGGAGGAACACCTGGGTGCCAAGGGGCAGGGACAGAGCAAGAGAGAAGCTTGCTGGGGAAGTTGCCCACGCAGGACAATTTGGACACTGTTGGGTCTTGGAAGTGTAGTAATGCAATTCGGAGAGAGCTCTCCCGGCTACCTGGTCCTCCGTGGCAAACGGTGCTCGTTCAGCCTGATGCTTGTGGCACAGCGCCGGAACACGGGGCAGAAAAGCACCCCAGCTCAGCCCACACCTGCAAAGGGCATGTGCAAAAAGTGCCAAAGGCAAAGGGCAAGGCCCAGAGGCCGAATCTCAGGGGGACTTTCTAGCACTTCCTGACTTCCTGCGGGCGGTTACAGGAAGACACCAGACGGGCCTGGCGGTTTGGTGAGACCGTTAAGGACTATACATTCCAAGAGCCTACATGACTGTCACCCCAGTGCCTAACTGGAGGGCAGCAGCAGAGGGAACCTGAGGTTGGGGGTCTGCCAGCCCTTTTCCCTATGGTCCCCGGAGCGCAGAGCCTGCTCAAGGCCAGAACAGGAGAGCAAAGCGTAGATCCTGCCCATGTGGGGCGTGACTTGCGGGAGGTTGGGGTAGACGCACGAAAGCTGGGGAGACTGGGGGTTGGCGCTGTCTCTCGTGGTGCATCCGGACGATATGGGTTGGCCACAGCAGGGTACGTGCCTATGGAGATCTTCTTCGGCTCGACTCATAAATCCGCCATTGGCCACACCAGGCTCCAGTCTCAGAAGACGCAGGGCAGGGACTGCGAGATGTAATACGTCCCTCTCAGACATTTCTCCTCAATAAGAGCCTTGCAGCAAATCATGCAGCTGCACGAGAGCTCTTCTCCCAGGTGCGTGGACAGCAGGTGCACATCAGGTGCGTGCTGGAGCTACCCTGGCTTACAAGCCTTTGGCCCCAAGAGCACCAGTATCTCTTGTAATAATTCCCTAAACCAGCTTTCAAGGTCATGACCGGGATGAACAACTTACCAATATTAACTTCCCAGTTCACCAGTTGGTACAGCTTTTGTTGAGGTCTTTAAATTTGTTCTCTCTCAGTATTTTGTAGCAGAGTTCCAGAAATTACAAATCAGAGAGCATGGGTCAAATATGGCCCCACAGCCTGTTTTTGTAATGCCAATTAGCTTGAAATGATGTTAACTTTTTTTTTAAGATTTTATTTATTGACAGAGATCACAAGTAGGCAGAGAGGCAGGCAGAGAGAGAGGGGGAAGCAGGCTCCCTGCTGAGCAGAGAGCCCAATGTGGGGATGGATCCCAGGACCCTGAGATCATGACCTGAGCCGAAGGCAGAGGCTTAACCCACTGAGCTAACCAGGCGCCCTAATGTTTTTTAAATGTTAT
>CM053620.1:34779883-34821201 GCA_028646535.1 Procyon lotor | reverse complement strand
ATATATAATGACTCTCTCTGATGGCTTAATAATATTCCCCTTTGTGGATATAGAACCATTTGTTTATCCCTTCATCAGCTGATAAACATTTGGGTTGTTTCCAGCAAAACACGATTTGGCCATCGTGTACAGTATTGCTATGAACATCTGTGTAAACATTTTTGTTTGGACACCTGTTTTTTATTTTTTGAATCCTTTTGGGTGTATTCTCAGAAAAGGAACTACTAGGTCATATGGTAATTCTGTGTTTAACTTTTTGAGGAGTGGTCAAACTTTTTTTTTTTTTAAAGATTTTTATTATTTATTTGACAGAGAGAGAGAGAGAGAGAGATCACAAGCAGGCAGAGAGGCAGGCAGAGGGAGAGGGGGAAGCAGGCTCCCCGCTGAGCAGAGAGCCCAATGCGGGGCTCGATCCCAGGACCCTGAGATCATGACCTGAGACAAAGGCAGAGGCTTTAACCCACTGAGCCACCCAGGTGCCCCTCAAACTGTTTTACACGTTAGCTGTACCACCAGCAGTGTACGAGGGTACCCATTTCTCCACATCCTTGCCAATACTTACTATTTTCCATTTTTTTCTTTTATAGTCATTGCAGTGGTTATGAACTGTTTTTTGTTTTATGGTTTTGATTTGCATTTCCCTGATGATTGAGGACAGTGAGCATCTTTGACTATGATTATTGGTTATTTGTCTATCTTCTTTGGAAACAAGTCTATTCAAGTCCTTTGCCCATTTTATTTTTTAATTTAATTTTTTTTTTTTTTGCAACATCTAAGTGTTTGTTAATGAGAGTTTTTAAAAACAAGCATCACCACCAGTGTGGGTGTTGGGAAATTTGGAAGGGAAGGGAAAGGCAGGAGATCAGATTCTGCTTTATTGGTGAGAAAGCTCCATCATAAATCTCCCAAGTCCTCCAGAAACATGTGGTTTTTGAAAAGCCTGTATGTATCACTTCTTCAGGACAGTCTTGTTCCAATGGGGGCCCGTCTGGGCTATGATTTCTTCTTAAGGTTCCAGTCATCAGCACTGCATTTAATGCACAGAGAAAGGGAAAAATTAAGTAAGACAGAAAAGTGATGTGAAAGTTAAAATGTTACAGTTGGCAAAATTGAATTTCTGCAAAGAAAGAATTGAGAGAAGAGAGGCAACATTCAAAAAGAAAATGGGTAAATGTTCTCCAAAAGTGATTAAAAAATGAACCAATAGATTCAGGAAGCACTGTGGCAGGTTCATGACTGGTCTCTAGGCTTCTCACAGTGGTATTTGGATTCATACATGTTGCTCACTCAGTGTCTTCATGGGGGAGCGGGGCTTAGAGATTCCTGTCCACCATCTTGTTGATGCTACTCCCTCCCATTTTCTGCAAAATGGATAGCCTCAGATTTTTCCAGATCTTCAGTTCCGATTACATTTTGCTTAACAATTCCTTCTTTAGTTTATCTCTATCCTCTCGCATTTTATCAAAAGCAGCAAGGAGAAAGACAGCTATGCCTTCAGCACTTTGCTTAGAAATCTCAACTAAACATGCAGGCTCATCAATTACAAGTTCTACTTTTTGCAAAATTAGAACACAACTTGAGCAAGTTCTTTGCCACTTCATATCAAGGATAAATTTTCCTCCAATTTTCAATAGGATATTCCTCATTCCCATCCAAGACTTCATCCAAAGCACTCTTGATATCCATGTTTCTATCAACTGTCCCTTCAAGGTATGGTGAACAGTCCCCAGTTTCTTCATGATCAGTGGCTCCTGAAGACTTCCTGGAATCCAGCCCTTGTACGCACCCTGAAACCACACAGCAGAATTTAGGGGCATGCATGTGCATGGTGTGGCACGGTCTCAGGGCATGGCAGAGGGTACAGCCGTGGAGGGAGAGAGATTATCCTGAGCTATAAACAGGATGCTAAGTTATTTGCTTAGGCAGTGGGGGTGAAACAGTATAGCCCAATGGCCTGGGTTTGATGCTTGGAATTTCCTGACTTTGATCAAATTATTTAATTTCTCTGTGTCTGTTTCCCCTTCTGAAAATTGACTGTCTTATAGTAAAGACTCTTGACATTACCATTGCTAAGTGCCAGACACAGTTTGAAGCAATGGAAAATTCAAGACGGAAAGATGAGGCTAAAATCCTGCCTTATAGAGCTCACATTCTGGTAATGGGAGGCAGACTATAAACAAGTAAACAAAACACATTCATGGTAAGTCACACTGTAAGTGCTGAGGAAGAAAGAGTGTGTAAGGAAGATAGGTATGTGTGGGAACTTGGTCATTTGAATGGCATGGCGGCAGGGAAGTCACTGATGAGAAATTTGAGTGAGGACCTGGACAAGTGGGGAAACTGGCAGACATGTTTGGAAGGAGGGTGACCCAGGCAGAGTGAGCAGCGAGAACAAAGGCCCTGAGTTCGGGGTGTCACTGGGGTGCCATACTCATTCTGAGGCTGTAAAACAAATCACCGCAAACCTGCTGGCTTAAAATGCACATTTAATCTCTTAAAATTCTGGAGGCCAGAAGTTTAAAATTATACTCACTGGCCTGAAATTAAGGTGTTTGCAGGGCTGTGCTCCCTCCCGAGGGAAGGGAGAATCTGGTTTTTGTTCCTTCCAGCTTCTGGTGGTTATAGGAATCCCTTGGCTTTGGTCACATCATTTCAATTTCTTCTACATGGTCAATTATCTTCTCCCTTTCTGTGACCTGTTTCTATCTCTATCTAATAAGAGCACTCACAATTGCATTTAGGGCCTACTCAGATAATCTGGGATGATCTTTCAATCTCAAAAACTTAATCACATCCGCAAAAATCTATTTTGCCATATAAGGTACACAGGTTCCATGGATTTGTTACCTTTGGGGGACATTTCCAGGTTTCCACAGTTGCTTAAAAATAAAAATCAAGGAGTTGAGTGTGGCTACAGAAGAGTGAAATTTGGGAGGAATAGGAGATGTGTCACAGAGAAGTGACAGAGCCGAGGTCATTGCCAGGACTTTGACTTTGACTTGGAAAAGAGAGGGGAACCATTGAGGGTTCTCAGCAGGAGAATGAGATGGTCTAAGAGGACCCTTCAGTTTCTGTGGGAAGATCAGACTTTGGGGGGGTCCAGATGGAAGCTAGTAGACCAGTGAGGGGATGGAACAATAATCCAGGTGAGAGATGGTGGCCGGCCACACCATGGTGACAGTGGAGGTGATGAGAAGTGGTGGATTTGGGGTATATTGAAAGTAAGTTGGACAGAATATGCCAACCAACTGCAAACAGGAAGAAATAAAGGGAGTCAAGTATGGCAATGAAGTTTTTACTCTGAGCATCTGGAAAGATACAGTTGCTATGTCCCGAGATCTGAAAGCCAGGGGGAGGGGCAGTTCTGGAGCAGGAGGTAATGAAGAGCTCAGTTTTGGACACATTTGATTTGACATGTTCAGACATGTTCAGACATCCAAGATGGCACATTGGGTATCTGATTAGATCTACAGGTCTGGAGTTGAGGGGACTGCTATGAGCTGGAGATGGTAATGTCTCATCCTCCCACCCCCCGCATACCTATAGGGCCTGTGTTACAGAAACACGGGGGTAAACACCCAAATACTCATTAAGACAGACACAAACTCAGGATACACAGATGTCAATACACAAAGGCACCCACACAGACATACCAAGATGCTCACAGATACACCTGGACAAACAGAAGGAAACCCCCATAGACACACATGCACAGACGCAGACACACTGAATGCTACACACAGATACACACAAAACACACACATCATCAAGGAAGAATATGGAAACATCCACAGAAAGAGACTTTTGGACACAGGGAGAGAAAAATACACATGCAAGGACAAAGACACATTCAGGGAAAGGTACACATGTATATAATTGCAAAGATAAGTCCCATTCACCCAAGGACATACCTACATGGAAATGAACAAACGGTCACACACATATGCGAACATTCGCAGGGAGAGATACACACACACACACAGTCACACACATATATTCACATAGACTTTTTTTTTCTCAGCCTTTTAGCTATTTTCATAAAGTTCATGTTCCTAGGGCTGTTATAACAAAGTACCACAGACTAGGTGGCAACAGAAAATTATTTTCTCACAATTCTGGGCTGTTCAGGATCAATGTGTCGATGGGGTTGGTTTCTTCTGAGGCTTCTCAGAAAGAAGCCACATGGTGGCTTCTCCGCATGGTCTTCCCTCTGTACAAATCTGTGTCCCAGTTTCCTCTTTTTATAAGTACAACACTCATATTGGATTAGGGTCCAACCAATAACTTGGTTTTAACTTAATTACAGAGGTAATTAATACAGCCACATTCTTACTGCTGGAGATGGGGACTCCAACATAGGATTTTTGGAAGACAATATTCAGTTCTGTCTGTCTACTTTTTAAATCCCTGTCCTGGCTCTCAATTTGCTCAGTGTAAAATGAAATTCTTTTTTTTTTCATGATAAAAATTTTTAAAAATTTCATTTTATTTTATTTTTTCAGTGTTCCAAGATTCATTGTTATGCACCACACCCAGTGCTCCTGGAGTATGTGCCCTCCTCAATACCCACCACCAGGCTAACTCATTCCCCCACCCCCCTCCCTTCCAAAACCCTCAGGTTGTTTTTCAGAGTCCACAGTCTCTCATGGTTCATCACCCCCTCTGATTTCCCGATTCACTTTTCCTTTCCTTCCCCTAATGTCCTCCATGTTTTTTCTTATGCTCCACAAGTAAGTGAAACCATATGATAAGTGACTTTCTCTGCTTGACTTATTTCACTCAGCATAATCTCCTCCAGTCCCATCCATGTTGATACAAAAGTTGGGTATTCATCCTTTCTGATTGAGACATAATATTCCATTGTATATATGGACCATATCTTCTTTTATCCATTCATCTGCTGAAGGGCGTCTTGGTTCTTTCCACAGTTTGGTGATTGTAGCCAATGCTGCTATGCACATTGGGGTACATGTGGCCCTTCTTTTCACTGCATCTGTATCTTTGGGGGAAATAGTTCAATTGCAGGGTCATAGGGAAGCTCTATTTTTAATTTCTTAAGGAATCTCCACACTGTTTTCCAAAGTGGCTGCACCAACTTGCATTCCCACCAACAGTGGAAGAGGGTTCCCCTTTCTCCACATCCTCTCCAGCATTTGTTGTTTACTGTCCTGTTGATTTTGGCCATTCTAACTGGTGTAAGGTGGTATCTCGTGGTTTTGATTTGAAACTCCCTGATGGCTAATGATGATGAACATTTTTTCATGTGTCTGTTAGCCTAAAATGAAATTCTTTGACCAGTAATATAGCATCTAGGGATTTATCATGAACAACAACAACAAAAATACATATGCAACAACATATGTACAAGGATATTCTTCACACATTTAAATAAAAATCTGAGCACAAAGAAAAAGTTCATCAAGGGGAGACTGCTTAAATCTTACTTTTATGATTCCTAATATGGAACACTGTAGACATTCTAATGACTGCATAGGCTGTATTTTACTAATGTTGCAAGACATTCAGAATGGATTGAGTAGTTAAAAAGAATGAGGAACACATAATATATGTATACTTATTAATATCTTTCAACAGATGAGCATGTTAAGTCACTCTCTAAAGGTAGTATTAATATTTTTCTAAATTTTGCTATAATGTTTACTGAACTTAAAAAACAAAACAAAACCAGTAAAACTTTCCATCCACTCATTTTCCCAGACTAACCTACATACATCTTCCCTAGGCCACTTTTTAGGGAAAAACTTGAGCTTTCTACCTTGTAAACTCCGTGAAGGTATTCTCAGGCTTAAGGTCTAAATGAAGTCTCTTTTGGAAGTAAAGCAAGGTTTGGGATGTCTGGGTGGCTCAGTTGTTTCAGCAGCTGCCTTCGGCTCAGGTCATGATCCCAGCACTCTGGGATGGAGTCCCACATCCGGCTCCTTGCTCGGCAAGGAGCCTGCTTCTCCCTCTGCCTGCCACTCTGCCTGCTTGTGCTCTCTCTCTCTCTGACAAATAAATTAAAATAAAAAAATCTTAAAAAAAAAATCATGTAGGCAGTAAGGCAAGGTTTATTCCAGTTCCTCCATGATCCAAGAGGGAGGAATAGAAATGAGAGGTGAATCCCTTTCCCCATCATAATCACAAATAGGGCCCTTGACACCACCCCTTAGTTTCCCTCAGGGAACCCAGCAAACCTACCAAAACAATGGCTAGACACTACTGGTCAAGTGTATGCACACCTGACATTTCCCACTGGGTTCACCCTTTAGCCTGGTGTGAACCTAATACTGGTAACATAAATAATCAGAGATGTAGGGTGTCCGATTTCCTCAAGGATGGAAAGAGAGAACATGAAAGTTTTGTTGGAGGCTCTGCACAGGTTCTACACTGGACATTCTGGGGTCAGGCCTGGGCCAGATTGGACAGGTCTTCAAACCAGTGACAGGAGAACTGGGACTAGACTCCTGGATTTAAAACTTTGGCCTATAGTGGAATTTGTAGGCTCATCTTAAAGTGATGGAGGATGAGCCAGTAACAAGGACAAAGATCACTACCAGAGGTCTCAACAGAATTTCTCTCCCTGGCAAAAATACATGATTTTTCAATTCCTCTGGAAATTAAGAGTTCCAAACTTACTTTTTGCCCTGAGTCTTTGGACAGTTTCAGAATAAACATGAACTGGCTTTTCTTCCAAGTTCGTATTCTAAAATGTGCCCTTGACCAGACAAACTCCAACAGTAAAATCATTTACTATAAGCATTGCCTAATAGAAAAAGTAAAGGCTTCAGGCTAGTGGAAGAAATGGGTTCAGTATGTCATGTATTTTCCTATCTCCTTACTGACTTTTTGGTCTCTATTTTCAAGAAAATGGCTATTTAAAACCAATTTACTTACACTTGTGAGTTACCACTCCACCTGCCCCTAGATTTCTCCTCTCATTCTCTACTCATCAGAGTGCCTCTATCCTTTCTGGAGCACTCACATGTTAAGGGTTCAGCTTTGAAGTAATGTACCCATTACTCCGAAATCCCTTGATTCCGCGTGAGAGGCACTGGCAAGGCCCACCCATGTCTCAGCAGGAGGGCGGACGCGGGAGCCCACCGACAACCCGGAAGACCTCCCGCGGCCGCATTGCTTCCTGGGAAGTGTAGTTTCATGCTTCGCGCGCCATTGTACTTAAGCACACAGAGGAAGGTCCTTTTGCCTTCTCGATACTTCGATACTTCGTGTGTGCGTCCTAGCGGAGCAGCTCTGCGACGAAGGCTGAAGGCATTGGCGTTCCTCAGAAAGCTTTCTCGCCAGGCGCCCAGAGTACGCGCGCACGCGCAGCCTTCTGGGAAGTGTGGTTTTACCGGGCGACCCGCGACGCCCAGGTAACTTGTCGCTGACGCGGAGGAAGCTGGGAAATGCTGTTCTGGTGTGGGCTGCGTCCTCGGTCCACCTCTCGGTAATCTCAGGCAGGCAGCGGAATTCTCCGGGGTGGGGCAGTTCTTTCCGCGGCGGCCGTGGTCCGCTCTCCGCGTGTCAAGTACGCGGAGGTGTGGGCTCTGGATCCCCGGGCCCGGGCTTCGGGGCCAGGGAGGGCCCGCCGGGACTCAGGCAAGTGTGGGTCCCGGCAGTGTGGCGGGGCACGGCCGCCACAGCTTCGCTGGTGCCGAGTTTATACCGCGGGGTGAGCCCCGGCAGGGCCTTAACTTCCTGGACCTGTCTGCTCTGTGCAAGGGGTGTCGTCTACCTCACAGAGTTGTTGCGAGAAGGAAACGGGCGAGTGATTGTGCATCGTACGCACTGAGAGAAGACGCCATCCGTGATGGTTTTTGGGCAATCCCAGTGGTGAAAGGGACGCTTTGCATTTATGCAGCCGTCTCCACAGTGGTTCAGTATCGCCGAGTTTGTTTTCTCATCGTTTAGAAAAGAAATGTGGAAAAATGTGAATGTCTGTCATGCGTAGTTGTGAAGATTGAATGAGCTCTTAACGTTATTACTGTTGTTTTGGGAGTCTGTCTCAAAAATACGTAGTTGAGTTACGCGCCTGTAGCACCTGGGGAATGGTTACCTCGTGCCAAGGAACACTCCGCTGGCTTAGGGAAAGAATGAAGCCCCAGAAAGTGATTCCTAATGTTTACCTGTAGTTGTGTCACAGCGCGGCCAGATAAGCCTCGTTTCTCATGGGCCCTTTTTTGTGTTCATCTGCCTTCGCAGAACACTACTCTTCCTTAAGACAGGAGGCGGGAAAGAGGACTGTGTTGACAAGTCATGTTCCAGGTAAGTCGGTAAAGTCCCCAGATCTTCCTGAACCACCTCACCTGAACTCTTGAGTGTCTGCTTCACAACTCCTACCTGACAAAGCCCTTCTAGGGACCGGATCTGTTTCCTTTCACTGTAGCAAAGGATGGAGCCCACAGCACTCCGAAGTACAGTCTTCTCTCGCTGCTCCTTTTCTCTGCCATTTTTGTTTGAAGTCTCTGTAGTCTTGAGCCAAACTTTGTTTTTTATTACAATTCAAAATTCAAATTTGGAATTTGGGATTATTTACTTTATGGCTGTCAAAGTACTATTACAAGGTCTCAGTTAATGACAGTATCAGTCCTTTCAGTTGTCCAAGAGCTGTTTGGAGTCATCTTTGATTCTTTCCTTTCTCTGCTAACTGACCTTCAGACACTAGTTGGGTCTAAAACACATATAGGATATCCAGACTCTGACCAACGGTCACACGTCACAACCACCACCACTGCCACCATCTCTGACTCAGATGTCAGAGTTCGACAGTGACTTACAAGGCTTTATGCCGTTGGGCTTTTACCCCTCTGATCTCATCGTACTTCTCTGTCTCCTTGTTCCCTGTGAGCTCTAGCCATGGGCCCCTTTCACCACTGGGACTGCCTAAATGACCAATGACCATCCTTCAAAACTGCCTTTGGTTCCTTTTATCCCGATATGGACAGGCTTGCGTTCTTACCTCCTTCATCTCTCTGCTCCGTGGTGACTTTCTCAGTAAAGCTTCCCTGAACACCTTCAGTCAACTTTTCTAACAGTCACGTCTCCTAACTGCTTGGTTGTTTTCCATAGTGATTATCACTCACTAGAAAATACACTGTTTACTAAATGCATATGTTCATTATTTGTCTCCTCCCTCTGGGAGGGATTTTTTTTTGTTTGTTGACTGCTTTCAGTACCCAGAGTGGTTTCTGGTGCAAAACAGAGGCTTAGTAGATAGTTGTTGAGTGAATAAGCTTTGAAAAAATGGTAGGGTAGAATCATGGGGTGGAAGGTGAAACCTGCACGGAAGGTATTGGTGGCATATGTGCATGTTGGGCAGAGTCTGGTTTCTTGGGAATATTAGATAACTAGAATTGGAAAACTATTTTTTTTTTTAAAGATTTTATTTATGTGACAGAGAGAAGAGTATAGGCAGGGGGAGCAGCAGAGGGAGAGGGAGAAGCAGGCTCTCTGCTGAGCAGGGCACCCAGTGTGGGGCTCAATCCAGGACCCTGGGATCACAGCCTGAGTCCAAGGCAGACGCTTAACTGACTGAGCTACCCAAGCGCCCAAAAACTGTTCTTTTTTAAAGGAAAAGCTAAAGTGAACTAGTTGCTGAAATCATTGATTCATTTTTAAAAAAGATTTATTTAGAGAATACAAGCAAGAGTGGGGAGGAGGGGGAGACGGATAGAGAATCTCCAGCAGACTCCCCATCGAGCATGGAGCCTCACAGGATCCTGATCCCATGATCTGAGCCAAAATCAGGAGTTGGATGCTTAACTGACTGAGCCACCCAGATGCCCTTGATGCATTTTATAAACACATGAAGTACCTGTTAGGAAGAATTGTACATGGATTTGAGTGTACAGTGACATGTAGGACTTTGTGATCGATCTAGTTTAATACTGAGAGAACTTTCTACAGTGGTGGAAATGTTCTTTATGTGTGCTGTCCAATGGTAGCCACCAGCCCCCTGTGACTGTTGAGTACCTGAAGTATGACTAAAGTGACCCAGGAACAGAACTTTAAATTTTATTTAACTTTTAATTTTTATTAAACTTATATAGCCAAATGTGGCTAGTGGCTGTATTGAGCAGTACTGGGCTGGCAGAAAAGTAAGAAAGCAGAAGAAGACATTAAGATAGGTACTGGAACAAGATGAATGAACATCCTAGGCTGCCCAGGCAACTGAAGGGGAAGAGAGAGCGTTGCAGGGGAACAAGGCTGGAACTGGTTTTGGTGGCCCACGGTACCAGGGAGGTAGAGAAAGAAATGAAGTTGCACCAAAGCAAGGGAACACCTTGAGCACAGGTAGACAGGGCTAAGAGTCTTTCAGGGAACTGCAAACATTTTCTAAAGTGGTGATTCTCAAACAGGAGTGATTTTGTCCCCCTTAGCCGTACTCATAGGGGACATTTGATAACATCTGGAGACATTTTTGATTGTCACAGCCTGGGGGGTGTCATCATGCACTGAAATAAAGTTCTCAGACACTGATCTGAGCAGCTGTGTAGGACTGCCTCTGCAAGGGAGACAGCAGCTGAATTCTGCATATAGGTTTTATTTTTTATCAGAGAAGCAAAAACAGATGCATCAAAGGGTGGGAAAGGAGTACAAAGGGATGGCAACTATCCTGAAGCTGTAAAGCAGGCTCGCACCCTCCCCTACGCGCCAGCACGCAGCTAGGCACTCATGGATAAGGGAGGAGCAGGATGTTTCTGCTAGCAGTCGCCAGGTGCAGGAAGGGGGCTGAGGATTATGTTCTTCCATAGCTCCAAACCTGTGCCCTGCCCCAGGGGATCATGGGATCCTGTTCATGTCAAGCCATTGTGTTCAATAGCCTGAGACCAGGAATGCTGCGGATGCTTGCTTCCACAGTCACCCCTTAGGGTTTACAATTCATTTTCTTTTTTTTTTTTTTTTTTAAAGATTTTATTTATTTGACAGAGAGAAACACAGCGAGAGAGGGAGCACAAGCAGAGGGAACGGCAGCAGGAGAAGCAGGCCTCCCGCGGAGCAGGGAGCCCGATGCGGGGCTCGATCCCAGACCCCTGGGATCTGACCTGGGCCGAAGGCAGACGCTTAACGACTGAGCCACCCAGGCGCCCCTACAATTCATTTTCTAAGAATAATTTCAGGGTGAGGGCAGAGGGGAATTGCTACTAGTATCTAATGGGTAGAGAGGCTAGGGCTGCTACTTACTAAATATCCTGCGATGCACAGGACAGCTCCCACAACAAAGAATTACTTAGCTTAAAATGTCAGTAGTGCCACACTTGTGAAATCCTGATCTACATAAAGAACAAAGGGTATCTGTTAATGAGACTATGAGTTTTCTTTTGTAGACTTAATACAAGGACATTAATTAATGTGTTCAAAACTTAAAATATGAAATATCTTTGCATTGGTGGAATATAGTATCTATGCATTCAGTATTGATTTTTGGGAAGATTTATGTATTTATTTTAGAGTGTGTGGGGCAAAGGGAGAGAGAGAATCCCAAGCAGACTCCCTGCTAAGTGTGGAGCCTGACATGGGGCTCAGTCTCACCATCCTAAGATGTTCTGAGTTGAAAGATGCTTAGGGGCGCCTGGGTGGCTCAGTGGGTTAAGCCTCTACCTTCGGCTCAGGTCATGATCTCAGGGTCCTGGGATCGAGCCCCACATCGGGCTCTCTGCTCTGCGCCCCCCACCCCCGCCATGATCTCTGTCAAATAAATCTTAACCGAGTGACCCAGGTGCCCCTCACATTTTTTTTTTTTTTTTTAAGATTTTATTTATTTGACAGAGCCTAGGCTCCTGGCTCCAAGTTCTAAAACCACCCGCTTGTCATAAAGATAGTTTTATTCTTCTTGGGGTAAAAGCAACTAACACAGTCGGCTACTCCAATGACCAAGCGAATTTAGGATGAACTGGATGATGCAGACGATGCTGCCAAGTCTTCCTGAGGACAAATTTCTTTTGCAGATATCTGTGTTCTAGATTATATATGCCTGGCTTTGTAAAAGAGTGAGATTTCTTTCTGTCCTTGCAATCTCATTAGTGATTGCCCATGAAGTGTGTTAGAGTCTGGTGTGACGCTTATTCAGGAGTAAAACTGTTCTGTTTTCTAAACTGTGGAGAGGATTTTCTGCTTGGCAGATGTGATTTTTACGACCAGTATCACTAATGAACATACATGCAAAATATCCAAATAGAATATTGAATCAACCACTCTTGAAATGAAAAACTTTGTCACAGCCAAACAATGTCCAGCTCACCAGTGAAAGGTAGTAAGAATGTCATTTTAAATGCATACATTTTTTGCTATGATTTGACTAACAAACTATTACCGAAGTTTTGCTGTTTTAAAAAATACCATGAATGAGTACTGTTTCCTTAGAATATTTTCCTTGAAATGTGTCCTCTAATTTTAAGGTCCAATTCATAAACTGCCTATGGCATGAAACTATTCTTTAGTCTTGCCCACGGGTGTCAAATTATTTTAATTATAGATTATCAATGCAGGGCTTAATTATATACCATAAATGGTTTCTGCTTATAAATTAGTTATGTGTCTATCTTTCAAGATGACTTTCTGAATTTGATTTTTTTAAACCTTAATAGATCATTTTTATTTACCTATCATGTAAGCTATAAAAAACATAACTAAGCACTTGACTATATGCTCTTAAATGTTGAATGCTGACTTAAAACAGGTTTAGAATTCTTTTCCCTTTGACAAGAATTAATGCTCCTGGGGCACCCGGGTGGCTCAGGGGGTTAAAGCCTCTGCCTTTGGCTCAGGTCATGATCCCAGGGTCCTGGGATTGAGCCCCGCATCGGGCTCTCTGCGTCAAATAAATAAAAATCTTAAAAAAAAAATTAATGCTCCTAAAGCAAAGCTTATTTTCTCTTACCCTTACTGTAAAACAATGCCAAACACATAATTAGTCAATTACTACTTAACTTAGATCAGATTCCTGCTCATTGCCACAATTACTGAACCTTGTTCCCTTTCTTCTACAACCACAGTAATTTTAACCCTTAACCAGTGACAGAAGTAGCCTTGGCTATGACTGAGCCTAAATATGTTTGCTGTTTCAGGTGACATTTAGTGATGTGGCCATAGACTTCTCTCACGAAGAGTGGGGATGGCTCGATTCTGCTCAGAGGGATTTATACAAGGATGTGATGGTCCAGAATTATGAGAACCTGGTTTCTCTAGGTAAGCATATCTTCCTCTGATTCTCCTGAGTAAATGGCTGAGATTTTGTTTCGTGTTCTTAAAGAGGTGTAGGGAACCCTGTGCCCTCCCTGAAGTTTATCTTCCCATTTCAATGACCATCCTTCAAAACTGCCTTTGGTTCCCCCTATGATGGTGGCCTCTTCTTCATGAGAACCAAACAGTTTCTATATTTTTCCTGTAAGCAGGTCTTTCCGTACCTAAGCCATATGTGATCAGCTTACTGGAGGATGGGAAAGAGCCTTGGATGGTGGAGAAAAAACTGTCAAAAGGTATGTTTCCAGATAAGTCGTGGAGAATCAGGCAAAAGAGGTCTTTGTTAAACATGCTTGTAGAAACTTTGGAGGCATTTTAGGGTATTTTAGGGATACGGTCTTCAGAGATCCCAAATGTAACAAATTGAGGGATCCTTAGGTTAGATTTTAAGATGGCCAAATTATTTTTCTGTATTAAGTTATCTAATCAAAAGTAAAGGTTTTACCATCATAATCCAAATTGTAATTTTATTTGAAATATAAAGCAAGTTCTCTTTAAGACCACCTAAGGAAAAATAATACCAATGGTTTCAGGTGAAGAAAGGCTGTCAGTTACATGGGAAATCACTTTCCCCCTAACGCTGAGCTTCAAACATCAAATGTGAACATAGCTGTTAGAGGAAGTAAAGAATGTATAAAAAAGTTTCTAGGAACAATATTTTCTAGTGTCCAATACAAAATATGATTTCACACAGATTTTAAAACCTAAATCTTTGAGTGATATTTTGTTCATTGTTAACTTTTTAATGTACTACTATAAATTGTGCATTTTAAGCATGCTAATCTGAGACAAATGTGATCTTCCACAAAAATGTAGATACAGAATAGAATACTGGCTTGGAATCCAGAGGACTTTGTGCATTTTTTTCCTGATAATTTCACTTTTATTCCCAGCTCCATTTAATCTTTGTTCAGAAATTATTAAATGAGAATTCAGTCATGTGCTTTTGGGGGTGGGGATGTGCTGTTTCTTATCTCTTATTCTTACCATAGTAGTTTCTTTTCAAGAAGTACAGAAAAAAGCAGTGTTTTGCTTTCTTGATATATTTCAGATTGGGAATCAAGATGGGAAAACAAGGAGTTATTAAGGAAGGAGGATATTTATGACGAAGATTCACCCCAAACGGTAATAGAAAAAATGATAAAACACAGTCATGAATTTTCCAATTTTAACAAGGACTGGGAATATATAGAGAAGTTGGAGGGGAAGCATGGAAATCAGGTAGAACATTTCAGACCAGTGACCCTCACCTTTAGAGAAAGTCCTACTGGAGAAAATGTTTACAAATACAATACATTTAGAAGCATCTTCTCTTTAAAGTCTATTCTTTCTGAACCACAGAGAATTTCTGCTGAAAGGAAATCACTTAAACATGATATATTTAAGAAGAGCTTACCAAAAAAGTCCATTATAAAAAATGAGATCAATGGTGGAAAGAAACTTTTGGATTCTAAAGAAAGTGTGGCAGCCTTCAGCCAGAGCAAATCTCTTACCCTTAACCAGACTTATACTAGAGACAAAGTCTATACATGCAATGAATGTGGGAAAGCCTTTGGCAAACAATCAATCCTTAATCGCCACTGGAGAATTCATACAGGAGAGAAACCATACAAATGTCATGAATGTGGGAAGACTTTTAGCCATGGTTCATCCCTAACTCGACATCAGATAAGTCACAGTGGAGAGAAACCTTACAAATGTATTGAATGTGGGAAGGCCTTTAGCCATGTGTCCTCACTCACTAATCATCAGCGTACTCACACTGGAGAGAAACCATATGAATGTATGAACTGTAGAAAGTCATTTAGTCGTGTTTCACATCTCATTGAACATCTGAGAATTCATACTCAAGAAAAACTCTATGAGTGTCGAATATGTGAGAAGGCCTTCATCCATAGGTCATCTCTCATTCACCATCAGAAAACACATACTGGAGAGAAACCTTATGAATGTAGTGAATGTGGAAAAGCCTTTTGCTGCAGCTCACACCTTACTCGACATCAAAGAATTCACACTATAGAGAAACAATTCGAATGCAACAAATGTCTGAAAGTCTTCAGCAGCTTGTCATTTCTTATTCAGCATCAGAGTATTCATAATGAAGAAAAGCCTTTTGAATGTCAAAAATGCAGGAAATCCTTCAACCAGCCAGAATCACTGAATATGCATTTAAGAAATCACACCAGATTGAAACCTTACGAATGCAATATATGTGGGAAAGCCTTCAGTCATAGGTCATCCCTGCTTCAACATCACAGAATTCATACTGGAGAGAAGCCCTATGAATGCATTAAATGTGGAAAGACCTTCAGCTGTAGCTCAAACCTTACTGTACATCAGAGAATTCACACTGGAGAGAAGCCATATAAATGTAATGAGTGTGGGAAAGCTTTTAGCAAAGGCTCAAATCTTACTGCCCATCAGAGAATACATAATGGAGAGAAACCCAATAGTGCTGGAAGTGTAGAAAAGCCTTTAGGCCATATGAATCATTATACATGTGAAAAACCATACAAGAGAGAAACTGTATGAAGAAAATATTTGTCATAATACACTTTAGCCATAGATCTTTCCTGCAAATTTTTACTGTAAAAAAAAAATCTTATGAATGTAATGAATATGGGAAGGTCTTAAGCAGTGGTACAAGCCTTACTGCCCATCACAGTTCACACTGCAGAAAGACTACTGTCCATGAAGGCAGTAATTCATAGGCAATAAGTTTGAGAAAGCCTTTAGCCAGTATTAATCCTTTACTTGACAATAAGTCACTGGAGAAAAACCCTATACATGTAACATGGGGAAGACATTAGGCAATATGAATTTCTTACTGAGTACACACAAGAGAGAAGCAAATGTAAAAACTGTGGAAAGTCCTTCAGTTAAGGTTTATCCCTCATTCTAGATCAATTCACACTGGGGAGAGCTTATATGAGAAATGTAGCAAACTGTTCACTAAGAGTTCTTACCTTGCTAGGCATCAGAAGATTAATGCTGGAACAGCCTGAAGGATGTAGGGATTCGGTATGTCTTTCTTTGCAATGATGCTGTCTGTAAGCAGTCCTACAGGAGAGCAAACGAGTAGATCATAAATGACTACGCCTTTCTCATAGCAGTAGCATGCGATTTTACTCAAGTCCTACATAGCAGTTTCTTTAGCTAATGGTCATGTGAAGATATTCAGTCACCCAGTGGATCCAGAAAATGTTTTAAAGTTAAAAATTAAAGCTGCAAAAGTAGTAAAAGTTGGTGTGAATAAAGTTTTTGGTCTCTGATAAAAATCGGTTTGTATATAATGAACCCTTTCACTGTGACATTTATGTTTCTTACCAAATTTCTACTTTCCTCTTGAAAAATTAAGCCTTACTATAGCCTTTAGGGGAGACTAGCTAAGCTAGAGAAAAATGGCCTGATTTCTGTGCTAAGAATATCATTTTGGTGTCAGTTTCACACATTTTATTTTTTACAAGTGCAGGGAGAACATAATCAAGAAACAAACTAGGAGAGATCAGAGCAGGCTTAATGGCGGATGTGCTTTGCAATCCAAATCCTAAAGGATGAGCACCAATTGCATAGCTGTGTGTGGGCACCTGTACTCTGGGAGTCCCTCTAGGCCAAGTACACAAGCCTGTTCTGTCCCGTTTGCCGCATCTCGACGCCACGACCCGGGGTCCAGTCTCGGGTCTTGGGGCACTGAGGCCTCCCTGCCGGGACCATTACTGGTAACAGCAACAGTCCTTTCTCCACGTTGGATCCTCGTTAGGAGCGTTTACACTGAAATAGTCTAGAGGTGTCCCCATTACTTTTCCTCCAGCCAGCCTACCAGTTTTGAAAACAGTTACTTGTAATATGTAGGTCTTCTTGAAATAAGACAGTTTTTATCTTCTCTACCAAACTCTGACAGATACTCATGGTTTGTAAAGAGGCTGGCTTCAAATAGTTTTAGATAAATTAAATAGTCTGACTGGCCCCATGGTTTCCTGTCTTGTGACTACACAGGTGATACACATCGATGATTAGAACAGTCTGGACACTTGGAAGTAAAGGGCATTTCTACCACTTATATTTCAGGTTATGTTCTCTTATGTTCTCTTCCTTTTATTTTTTATTTTTTTATTTATTTTGACAAAGAGAAACACAGCGAGAGAGGGAACACAAGCAGAGGGAATGGGAGCGGGAGAAGCAGGCCCTCTGCCGAGCAGAGAGCCGGATGGAGGGCTCGAGCCCAGGACCCTGGGATCTGACCTGGGCCGAAGGCAGACGCTTAACGACTGAGCCACCCAGGCGCCCCTGTTCTCTTCCTTTTAAAAAGGAATATTGTATCACTGACATAATTCTGATGTGGAATAAGTGATAAGGTTTCCAACTTCAGACAAAATATTGTGCCCTAGTACATGAGCTACCTTAACTGAAAACCAAGAAGTGAAGATAGTGGGTTTGGAATGGGATGGTGAATTTTTAAAAAGATTTAACTTCCCTCTGATTTAGTTTTATTTATGAGATCCTAAGGAATGTTGAAGGATCTTCGAGAAGACACAAGGAAGCACGGAATGGTATCAAACAATGATTAAGAACCGCTGTGATTACGGATAGATGGGCCACCGTACATACCCAGCTGTACCATAATGGCGAGCTTTCAGTTTCTCCCACTCTGCTTCCCCTGCTCTCCCAAGCACTGGCCCCACAAAGATGAAGTAGTACTTCAACCCCTAGATTTTATTTGCTTCCACTACACATAGTTTTTTGTTATCTTGTTATATTGTTATGAGAGGATTCATCCAAATATTTATACTTGGTCAATTAAGAAGCATGAGCATGTACATGATAACATATACAATGACCGTGAAGTAGGAAAAGAAAGCTAAAGTTAAATACAGTGAGGGACTTAAAGCAGTAAGAGTATGTTACCTTACCGGAAGATTGGGCTAAGATCATGATGTTACAATGTCACTGATGGAGAATCATACTCAGTCATGTCTGTTAACCATTTCCTGAGCAGCTATTGTGAGCCAGATAAATAAGACATTTTGGGGCGCCTGGGTGGCTCAGTGGGTTAAAGCCTCTGCCTTCGGCTCGGGTTGTAATCTCAAGGTCCCGGGATTGAGCCCCGCATCAGGCTGTCTGCTCACCAGGGAGCCTACTTCCCCCTCTCTGTCAAATAAATAAATAAAAAATCTTAATAATAAAAAAAAATTCTACCTTTCAAGAGCTCAAAAGTGTGTGCGCGCGCGTGTTCCTGCATGTGTGTGTGAAGAGCATATGCCCAGAAGTCCTATTACCTGGATATAAAAGTTGCATGTATACTACATGACTCCGGACAAATTACTTCACCATCTATAAATGGATAGTAACACCTCACAGGATTATTATGAAGCTAAATGAGTTAATTGGTGTAAAATGTTTACAGTGCCTGATACCTCAAAAGCATTCAGTGAATATTAACTATTAATTTCATCATCATCATTACCTTCACATGGCTGCTTCATCATTATGGTCTGTCATGCCTAGTAAGTCTTCCTAATCACCTCTTTTATCTACTTACCGTTTCACTTTTTGGAGGTTCTTACAAGACACACCCATTTCCTTCCAAAAAGCCCTCCTTTGGTATCTGAGCCATTCTCAGGGGAAGTGTATTTATTTCCCCATATATTCCAAGGAGACACAAAGAGTAGCAGATAGGAGAAGGTAAGACAACCCACCTGGGCTGCAGGGAGGAGGAAGGGTGCCCTAAAGATGTGTTTTGGAGAAAAGGCAGAATGAAAGAGGCATCATGGAGGAGAGGTCAGGCTTTACCGTGAGATCTGAAGCCCAACATCAGCCTTCCGTATCCCCTCTCAGTACAAGGTCCTCCGGGCTGAGTGCGGCTGCCCTCACTGGTAAGTCAGGTCCATGTTACTGAAGGTCACCAACGCCTGGAAAGTGAGAGCAGCTTCATTAGTTCTGGGTTAATCGGATGTGATTAGAACCTATTGTGCAGTCACTGGTACAGATCCTGAAAGAACCAAGGCACTTCCCACTGAGCACTTCCTAGGAGTCTCTGTGCTGGGCATCAAAGGAGAGTCAGACACTTTAAATACGGTTTTAAGTGGTTGTGCTGGGGGAAAAATTGCTGATGAAGAAGCCACTGATGAAAGAATGACAAGGCTGTGTGGCTTGAGAGGCACACAAAGTAAGAGCTCTGGCTTTAAAGGTAAATGGGACAAGAATGACAATGATAGACAGTACTGTTAGCAGCAGCGGCCAAGCCTCATACTGTGCAATGTAACCTGAACTTTAAGTTTATATGGGTTTTATGTGGGTTTATAAGGGTTTTATATGCAGCATTCAAAAATCAAATGTCTCCGGTTCTGCACCCAAATTCCTGGGGCTGAATCAGCCCATCGAGACCTCTATGTAGTCATACTTGAGAGAGAGTGCAGGTTTGGTTACTGACCACTGTAGTAAAGCAAGTACGGCAATGAAGTGAGTCTAGTGAATTTTTTCGTTATGTTTACCCTATAGCCTACTGAGGATGCAATAACACTTTATTTTCAAAAAGTACAGACCTTAATTGAAAAATACTTCATTGCTAAACAAAATCTCAGTTTCCGTAAGACATAATCTTTTTGCTGGTGGAGGAGGGTGTCTTTTGTTGTTTGATGGCTTCGGACTGATCAGGGTGGCAGTTGCTGAAAGCTGGGGTGGGCGAGGTAACTTCTTAAAATCAGACAGACAGCGATGGGGTTTGCTGCATCAGTTGACTTTTCCTTTCAAGAACGATCTCTGTCATGAAATGCTCTCTGATAGCATTTTACCCACGGCTGAGCTTTTGAGACTGGAGTCAATCTAACCAAACCTTCTTGCCGCTTTATCAACTAAGTCGTGTAATATTCTAAATCCTTTGCTGTCATTTGAACCATCTTCACCAGGAGCAGACCCCATTTTAAGAAACCATTTCCTTGGCTCCTCTGTAAAGAGCAGTTCCTCATCCCTTCAGATAAATGAGACCACAGCAATTCAGTCACATCCTTCACTTGCTCTTTTTGCCACATCTGCAGTTATGTCCTCTACTTAAGTCTTGGATCCCTCAGGGGATTCAAGGGATTCGATCCCCCAAAGTCATCCACAAGGGTTGGGATCAACTTCTTCCAAACTCCAATTCATGTTGATAATTTGACCTCTTTCCATGAATCGTGAATCACGAATGGCATCTAGAAGGATGAATTCTTTCCAGAAGATTTTCATTTACTTTGCCCAGATCCAGAGTAATCACTATCTATGGCAGCTGCAGCCTTACAAAATGTTTTTCTTAAATAATAAGACTTGAAAGGCAAAATTACTTGATTCATGGGCTGCAAAATGGATGTTGTGTTAGTCACGAAAACATTAATCTCACTGTACACTTCAGAGCTCTTGGGTGGCCAAATGCATTGTCAATTAGACCATATATTTTTGAAAAGAATCTTTTTTGTCTGAGCAGTAGGTCTTAACAGTGGTCCTAAAATATTCAAGAAGCGGGGCGCCTGGGTGGCTCAGTGGGTTAAAGCCTCTGCCTTCAGCTCAGGTCATGATCTCAGGGTCCTGGGATCGAGCCCCGCATCGGGCTCTCTGCTCAGTGGGAAGCGTGCTTCTCTGCCTACTTGTGATCTCTCTGTCAAATAAATAAAATCTTAAGAAAAAGAAAATAAAATATTCAATAAGCAAAGTTGTAAACAGATGTGCTGTCATCCAGGCTTTGTTCTTTCATTTAGAGAGCACCGGCAGAGCAGATTTAGCAAATTCTTAAGGGTCCTTGGATTTTCAGAATGGTAAATGGACACTGGTTTCCACTTAACGTCATCAGCTGCACTTGCCCCGAAGCAGAGTCAGCTTGTACTCTGAAGCTGTAAGCCAATGCCCGGCTAGCTATGAAAGTCCTAGATGAATCTTGTCCCAATGGAAGGTGTTTCATCTACACTGAAAATCTGCTGTTTAGCGTAGCCACCTTCACTAATTATTTTATCTAGATCTTCTGGATAACTTGCTTCAGCTTCTACCATCGGCATTTTCTGCTTCCCTTTGTACTTTTTTTTGGAGAGACGGTTTCTTAGACTGCGTGAATCAACCTCTGCTAGTTTCCAGCTTCTCTTCTGCACCTCCCTCACCTCTCTCAGCCTATCCAGGATTGGAGAGTCAGGGCCTTGCTCTGGATCAGGCT
This sequence comes from Procyon lotor, assembly GCA_028646535.1. Classification (NCBI taxonomy): domain Eukaryota; kingdom Metazoa; phylum Chordata; class Mammalia; order Carnivora; family Procyonidae; genus Procyon; species Procyon lotor. Next base: position 34,799,786 of record CM053620.1, on the reverse strand, counting down.
TTGGTTTATGAGAATGTTGTGGCTGGTGTTCACACATCTGTGTGTTCACTGGAGGAGCACTCTTTCCTCAAGAACTTTGCCTTTGCCTTCACACCTTGGCTGTTTGATGCAAGAGGCCTAGCTTTCAGCCCGTTTTGGCTTTTGAATGCCTCTCCTCGCTGGGCTGAATCATTTCTAGCTTTTGATTTAAAGTGAGAGACGTGTGACTCTTCCTTTCACTTGAACACGGAGAGGCCACTGTACGGTTATCACTTAGCTTAATTTCAATATTGTGTCTCAGGGAATGAGGAGGCCTGAGGAGGAGAGAGATGGGGAACAGGAGGTCAGTGGAGTGGTCAGAACACACTCTTAAGTTCACGGTCTCACATGAGTGTGGTTCCTGGCACCCCAGACAATGACGATAGTGACATCAAAGATCACTGAACACAGATCACCATAACAAATAATAAAGAGAAGGTTTTAAGTATTGTGAGAATTACCAAAATGGGACAGAGACACAAAGCAAGCAAGTGCTGTTGGAAAAATGTCAACAGATTCGTTTGATGCAAGGCTGTCACAAACCTTCATCAGTTTGTAAAAAATGCAAATCACAATCAAGTGAAGTACAAGAAAACGAGGTATGCCTATAGAAGCTTGGGGGAGTCCCTTCATCTCTCAAGCCTTGATTTCTACATCAAAACAAAATTAATTCCTGTTTTACCAAGTGGTTGTGAGAATCAAAGAGAAAATATTCATAAAGCAAACAATAGAGTGCCTGGCACATGTGAGTTGCTTGATGTGTTTTTCTTATATTTATTAATCCTCCCACTGACTACAAGGTGAATGTCACAATCGTTTCCATGGCATTGTCAGCACTCTGAGCCTCAACCCTAGTTGAGTTTCCCAGAGTCACACATCTCAAGAATGTAGGCTAGATTTAAACACCCAGTAAAAGAACATACAACTGCCCCATGACAATATTGTGTCTCAGAAGATTAAGATTTCTTTTGGTAACAACACAGGTCCTCTTATGCCTGTGAAATTGAACAAAAAATATTCCCTTTGGCATGCTGTTCCTTCAGTCCTGAATGTCTTCCTTATCTCCCTTATTACCAAGCTCATCTGCAGAGGGACTACTGCCCACCTTACAAAGTTCACTTTTGTTGTCACAGAGTCTTCCTCAGACATAAACGGAGGAAATGAGGACTCAAAAGCTGTAAGGCATATAGAAAATCAAGAGCAAAAAGGAAGAAATTCCTCCTTTCCAGTAATTACTTTTAATGTAAATGGATTAAATTCTCCAATAAAAGATTGGCAGAATGGATTAAAAATGATCCAAGCAAATGCTGTCTACAAGTGAGTCACAACAGATCCAAAAACACAAATATGTTAGAAGTCAAAGACTGGAAAAGCTCTTTTATGCAAACAGTAATCAAAACAGAGCTGTGATGCCTCCTACATTAATATCAGACAAAATAGACTTTAAATCTGAAAGATCACAAGTGACAAGGTTATTTTATATTAATAAAGTGTTCACAGGAAAAAGATACAACACAGACGATTGTAGGAGTAAAGGAATAAAGGAAGTAAGGAAGTAAGGAATTGAAAAAAAAGGAGTAAAGGAATTGAACAACTCAACAAACCAACTACACCTAACAAGTAACAATATTCTACCTCAAAACTGCAGAATACACATTCTTCTCAACTGTACACAGCACGTTTTTCATGATGGATTTATTTATTAGCCCATAAAACAAGTACCAATAGATTTAACAGGTAGATATCATACAAAGTAACTTCCTAGACCCCAACAGGAGGAAGTTAGAAATTAATAAGGAAAAGCGGACAAATATGCAGAAATTAAACTATGCACTCTTAAACAACTGTTATGGTCTGAATGTGTCCTCCCCAAGTTCCTATGCTGAAGTTCCTACTTCAGCATAGGGGGTAGTAGTTCCTACTACCCAATGTGATGGTATTAAAAGGTGGGTCTTTTGAGAGGTGCTTAAGTCATAATGGTGGAACCCTCATGAAAGGGATTAGTGCTCTCATAAAAGAGATCCCACAGAACTCTTTAGCCCCTTCTGCCCTGTGAGGATACAAAAGCAGTCTGCAACCTGAAAGAGAGCCTGACAATGCTGGCACCCTGATCTCAGACTTTCACCCTCAAGAACTGTGAAAAATAAATTTACGCTGTTCATAAGCTGCTGTTCATTATCTCTGGGATTTTGTTATAGCAGCCTGAATGGACTAAGAAAACAATCACTAGGTCAAAGACTAAATCACAAATCACAAAATACTAATCAGAAAAGACTAATGAAAACACAGCATACCAAAATTAATGGCATATAGAAAAAAAACAGTGCTAGGAGGGAAACTTGTAACATAAATTGCCTACATGAGAAAATATCTGGAATCAATAACCTAACTTTACACCCTCAGGAACTACAAAAAGGACAAATTAAACAAAAAGGTATGGAAGAAGGAAAAAATAATTAAAAACAAACAAACAAACACAAAGTTGAGATAAACCAAATAGAAAATAGGAAGACACAGGGAGAATCAATGAAACCAAAAGCTGGCTCTTTGAAAAGATTAATGGAATTGTCAGACCTTTACCTGACTGACAAAGAGAAAAAAAGAAAATACAAATGACTAAAACCAGAATTGAAAATGGTGATATTACTACCAACCTTACAGAGATAAAAAAGAATTATAAGACAATATTAAGAACAATTTTAGGGGCACCTGGGTTGCTCAGTTGGTTAAATGTCTGATTTTGGCCCAAGTCATGATCTCAGGGGTCATGAGAGCAAGCCCCTCATCAGGCTCCATGCTGGGCTTGGAGCCTGCTTAAGAGACTCTCCCCCACCTCCCCCATCATTTGTGTGTGCTCTCTCAAAAAAACAAAAACTAACCAACTGTACACCAACAAATTATTTTTTCTTTCTCCAAATTTTTAAATTCTAGTTAACACAGAGTGTAATATTAGTACACCAACAAATTAGATAACCAAACAGAAATGGACAAAATCCTCAAAACACAGAAATTACCTAAACTGACTCAAAGAGATAGAGTATTTTAACAGATCTACAAAAAATAAAGAGATTGGGGCGCCTGGGTGGCTCAGAGGATTAAAGCCTCTGCCTTCAGCTCGGGTCATGATCCCGGCATCCTGGGATCGAGCCCCACATCGGGCTCTCTGCTCGGCAGGGAGCCTGCTTCCTCCTCTCTCTCCGCCTGCCTCTCTGCCTACTTGTGATCTCCCTCTCTCTGTGAAATAAATAAATAAAATCTTAAAAAAAAAAATAAATAAAGAGATTGAATCAGTAATCAAAAGTCTCCCAACAAAGAAAGTCCTGGACCAGATCACTGCACAAGTGAATTCCACTAAACGTTTAATGAAGAATTAATAGCAATCCTTCTCAAGCTTCCAAAAAATTAAGAGGAAGAAACACTCCCTTATTTTATGAGGCCAACATTATTCAGATACCGAAGCCAGATAAATCACAATGAAAAGAAAATTTATTTTGTCCTTTGTTCAATGTTCAAAACATTGTTTGGTCAATGTTCTTTGTGAATATAGATGCAAAAATCCTCAACAAAATATTAGCAAATACAATCCAACAGCATATTAAAAGATTTGTTCACCCTGACCAAGTAGAATTTACCCTAGCAATGCAAGAGTGAGAAGGAAATCCACCAATGTAATCCATCCCATTAATAAAATGAAAAAACTCACATGATCATCTCAATTTATGCAGAAAAAGTATTTAACAAGATCCAATAACTTTCATGTTAAAAATGCTCACAAAGGGGCGCCTGGGTGGCTCAGTCGTTAAGCATCTGCCTTCGGCTCAGGTCATGATCCCAGGGTCCTGGGATCGAGCCCCGCATCGGGCTCCCTGCTCAGCAGGAAGCCTGCTTCTCCTGCTAACACTCCCTCTGCTTGTGTTCCCTCTCTCGCTGTGTTTCTTGCTGTTAAATAAATAAAATCTTAAAAAATGCTCACAAAACTAGGAACGGAGGGGAAATCCCTCAACATGATGGTATACATGAAAAAAACTACAGCTAACATTATCCTCAGTGGTTAAAGACTGGAAGGTTTTCCTCTAAGGTCACAAAAAGACTTGCCTTCACAGTAACCGTTCAACATTATACTTGAAGTTCTATCCCAGGAAAGAAAAGAAAATAAAGGACATCCACATTGGAAAGGAAATTGTAAAGCTGTGTTTTTGCAGCTGACATGATCCTATATATAAAAGGATTCACCAAAAATTTCACAAAAACCAATAAAACTAATGATACATGAATTCAACAAAGTTGCAGGGAAAATCAATACCCCAAATCAATTGTGTATCCGTGGAACAGCCATGAACAACCCAAATAGGAAATTAGGAAATTCCTTCCATTTACAGTAGTACCTACAAGGGGAAAATATTTAGTAATAAATCTAGCCAAGGTGAAATATCTGTATGCTGAAAATTAAAACACATTGCTGGAGAAAATTAAAGATGACCTAAATAAATGGAAAGATAACTCATGTTCAAAAGAAAACAGAAACTTAACATTGTTAAGATGTCAGTACTACCCAAAGAGATAAACAGATTCAATACAATTAAAATTCCAACAGCTTTTTTCCCCCCAGAAATGGGAAAGCCGATCCCTAAATTCATATGGGCCTCAAACAGCCAAAACAATGCTAAGAATAAAGTTGGAGGACTCATATTACCCAACTTCACAGTTTATTACAGTGCTTAGTTGTAACAGTATGGCAGTGACATAAGGACAGACATACAGACCAACGGAATAGAAGAGAGAACCTAGAAATAAACCCTCACATATGGGGTCAATTAATTTTCAACAAGGACGCCAAGACCATTTAAGGGGAAGGACACTCAAAAAATGGATAAGCATGCAACATTTCCTAACTCATTTTATGATGCCAGAATTGCCCTAATACTAAAATCAGATACAGATACTACAACAAAGAAAAAAAAAACAAAACAAAAAAACCTACAGACCAGTGTCCCTTCTGAAAATGGATGTGAACATACTGAAAAGACTAGCTAGCAACCGACATTTCTCCAAAGAAGATATATAAATGAGTAATAAACTCATGAAAAATGGTCAACATAACTGGTCATTGGAAATGCAAATCAAAACTACAATGAGAGAGGGGAGGAGCAAGATGGCAGAGGAGTAGGAGACTGAAATATCATCAGGTCTCAGGAGTTCAGCTAGATAGTTATCAAACCATTCTGAACACCTACAAACTCAACAGGAGAGAGAAGAAAAGAGCAGCAATTCTAGGAACAGAAAAGCGACCACTTTCTGGAAGGTAGGATGTGCGGAGAAGTGAATCCAAGGTGATATACGGGAAGCTAGACTGCGAGGGGAGGGGCCGGCTCCTGGCAAGTGAGAGAGCAGTGGAGCACAAAATTGGAACTTTTAGAAGTCTGCGCCACAGGGGCACCTGGGTGGCTCAGTCGTTAAGCGTGTGCCTTTGGCTCAGGTCATGATCCCAGGGTCCTGGGATCAAGCCCCGCATCGGGCTCCCTGTTCTGTAGGAGGCCTGCTTCTCCCACTACCATTCCCTCTACTTGTGTTCCCTCTCTCGCTGTGTTTCTCGCTGTCAAATAAATAAACTCTTTAAAAAAAAAAAAAAAAGTCTGCGCCACTGAGGGAAGTCGCTCTAGAGGCTAAGCAGGTGGTGGAACCCTGGCTGGGACAGTGTGGTCTCAGGACCCATGGGGTCACAGAAAGACCAGAGGTGTCTGAGGGTGGCAGAGCTCCCAGGTATGGGAGTGGGGAAGCCAGCTGCAGAGACAGAGCTGAGCAGTGGGCTGTTAGCTTGGGGTTACCTTAAACCATAATCTGAGGCACAGTCAGGCCACTGCTCTTGAGCAGGGACCCCACAAGCAGCAGATCTGGAAAGATCCCCTCCTTCCTCCTCCGGGAGGAGTGGTGTGGGAGCACATTGCAGGAATCTGCTGGATTTGGAGATTCCAAATGGGACCTTGTGCCAGAGACAGAAACTCCTGGTCATAGGCCAAGTGAGCGCAGAGTGCGGCCGGAGACCAGGGAGATGGGAGGGACTGAATACTTTTCTCTGAGGGTGTACTGAGGACTGGAACCCTGAGCTCTTGGCTCCTTCGGGGGCCAGAGATTGGGAGGCTGCCATTTTCATTCCCATCCTCCAAAGCTGTATGGGAAGTGTTCAGGGAACAAAAGCTACAAGAGCAAACCTGAGCAGATTGCTTAGCCTGGCCCCTGGCAAGGGCGGTGCAATTCCACGTTGAGCAAAGACATTTGAGAATCACTGCAACAGGCCCCTCCTCTAGAAGATCACCAAGAATATCCAGCCAAGACCAAGTTCACCAATCAATGAGAACTGTGGAACTTCAGATCTACATATAGAATTCATGGCTTTTTTCCCTGTGATCCTTTAGTCTTTCAAAGTTAAATTTTTAATTTTATTTTTTCTTATTCTATCCTTTAAAAATTTGTCCTCTTTCCTATTTTAATATTTTTAAACTATTTTATCTTATCAGTACCTTTTTAAAAAACCTTTCTTAGGGATGCCTGGGTGGCTCAGTTGGTTAAGTGGTTGCCTTCGGCTCAGGTCATGTTCCCAGGGTCCTGGGATCAAGTCCCACATCGGGCTCCTTGATCGACAGGGAGCCTGCTTCTCCCTCTGCCTCTGCCTGCTTGTGCTCTCTATCTCTCTGTCAAATAAATAAATTAAATCTTAAAAAAAAAATCTTTCTTAAATTTTCATTGTTATAGTCATATTTTATCCCTTCATTGTATTTAACCTTATTTTTTATATATAGGTTTTTTTTTTCTTTAAAATTTTGGGATGTAATTTCTTCTAAGAGATCAAAATACACCCTAAATCTAGCACATACCTTTGTTCTAGTCTCCAGCCTGATCATATTCTTTCCTCTTTTTTCTTTCTTTTTTCTTTCTTTTTTGAACCAACTTGTTATCAATTCCTTTTTCAGGATCTTTTTAAATTTCATCTTTACAGTCGTATTCCATCCCTTCATCGTGTTTACTCTTATTTTGTATATAGGTAAGTTTTTCTTTCTTTAAAATTTTGGAGGTAGTTTCTTCTAACGACCAAAATACACCGAAAATCAAGTGTGTGGCTCTCTTATATTAGACAAATATATATTATAATTAGACCAAAAAATACACACACACACACACACAAACACACACACACATATATTTTTTTTTTTCCTTTTTTGCCCCTTTCTCCCCCTGGTTTCAGGTCTCTTCTGATTTGGTTATATTTTCCAGGGGCTTTGCTACCCCTTTAATATTTTGTTCTCTCATTCATTTATTCTTATCTGGATAAAATGACAAAGGTGGAAAAACTCACCACAAAAAAAGAACAAGAGGCAGTACCAACAGCTAGGGACCTAATCAATACGGTTATTAGTATGATGTCAGAACTAGAGTTCAGAATGACAATTATCAAGGTGCTAGCAGGGCTTGAGAAAAGCATGGAAGATATTAGAGAATCCCTTTCTGGAGAAATAAAATCCCTAAAAATAAAATATTAGAGAATTCCTTTTCTGGAGAAATAAAATAACTAAAATCTAGTTATTTGAAATCAACTTGAAATCGAAAAAGCTTGATTTGAAATCAACTTGAAATCGAAACCAACTTGAAATCGAAAAAGCTATTAATGAGGTGCAATAAAAAAATGGAGGATCTTAGTGCTAGGATAAATGAGGCAGAAGAGAGAATTAGTGATATAGAAGACCAAATGATGGGAGAATAAAGAAGCTGAGAGAAAGAGACAAAAACTACTGGACCACAAGGGGAGAATTTGAGAGATAAGTGATACCATAAGACAAAACAATATTAGAATAATTGGAATCCCAGAAGAAGGGGGGGGGCAGAAAAATATACTAGAGCAAATTATAGTAGAGAATTTCCCTAATTCGGTGAAAGGAACAGCATCAAAATAGAGAAGGCACAGAGAACCCCCCTCAAAAATCACTAAAAAAATAGGTCCACACCACATCATTTAATAGTAAAACTTGTAAGTCTTAGTGACAAAGAGAAAATTCTGAGAGTAGCTTGGGACAAGAGGTCTGTAACACACAATGGTAGAAATATGATATTGGCAGGAGACCTATCCAGAGAGACCTGGCAAGCCAGAAATGACTATCATGATATATTCAGAGCACTAAATGAGAAAAATACACAGCCAAGAATACTATATCCAGCTAGGCTGTCATGTAATTAGAAGGAGAGTGAAGAAGTTTCCAGGCAAACAAAAATTAAAAGAATTTGCAAACACCAAACCAGCCCAACAGGAAATACTGAAAGGGGTCCTCTAAGCAAAGAAAGAACCTAAAAGTATCAGATCAGAAAGGAAAAGAGACAATATGCAGTAATAGTCACCTTACAGGCAATACAATGGCACTAAATTCATATCTTTCAATAGTTACCCCGAATGTAAATGGGCTAAATGCCCCAATCAAAAGACATAGGGTATCAGAATGGATTAAAAAAAACAAGACCCATCAATATGCTGTCTACAAGAAACTCATTTTTAGACCCGAAGACACCTCCAGATTTAAAGTGAAGGGAGTGGAAAATAGTTTACCATGCTAATGGACATCAAAAGAAAGCTGGAGTGGTAATCTTTTTATCAGATAAATTAGATTTTAAGCCAAAGACTATAATAAGAGATGAGGAAGGACACTATATCATACTTAAAGGATCTGTCCAACCAGAAGAGCTAACAATTTTAAATATCTATGCCCCTAACATGGGAGCAGCCAATTATATAAACCAATTAATAACCAAATCAAAGAAACACATCAACAATACAATAATAGTAGGAGACTTTAACATCCCTCTTACTGAAATGGACATATCATCTAAGCAAAAGATCAACAAGGAAATAAACTTTAAATGACACACTGGATCAGATGAACATTATAAATATATTCAGAACATTCTATCCCAAAACAACAGAATACAAATTCTTCTCTAGCGCACATGGAACACTCTCCAGAATAGATCGCATCCTGGGACACAAATCAGGTCTCAACCAGTACCAAAAGATTGGGATCATTCCCTACATATTTTCGGACCACAATGCTCTGAAACCAGAACTCAGTCACAAGAGGAAAGTTGGAAAGAACTCAAATACATGGAGGCTAAAGAGGATCCTACTAGAGAATGAATGGGTCAACCAGGAAATTAAAGAAGAATTTAAAAAATTCATGGAAACAAATGAAAATGAAAACACAACTGTTCAAAATTTTTGGGACACAGCAAAGGTGGTCCTGAGAGGAAAGTATATAGCAATACAAGCCTTTCTCAAGAAACAAGAAAGGTCTCAAGTACACAACCTAACCCTACACCTAAAGGAGCTGGAGAAAGAACAGCAAAGAAAGCCTAAACCCAGCAAGAGAAGAGAAATAATAAAAATCAGAGCAAAAAAATCAATGAAATAGAAACCAAAAGAACAGTAGGAAAAAAAAAATCAATGCAACTAGGAGGTGGTTTTTTGAAAGAATTAATAAGATTGATAAACCCTTGGCCAGACTTATCAAAAAGAAAAGAGAAAGGACCCAAATTAATAAAATCATGAATGAAAGAGGAGAGATCACAACCAACACCGAAGAAATACAAACAGTTATAAGAACATATTATGAGCAACTATATGCCAGCAAATTTGACAATCTGGAAGAAATGGATGCATTCCTAGAAACTATGAACTACCAAAACTGAACCAGGAAGAAATAGAAAGCCTGAACATACCCATAACCAGTAAAGAGATTGAAGCAGTCATCAAAAATCTCCCAAGAGGGGCACCTGGGTGTCTCAGTTGGGCGGCTGCCTTTGGCCCAGGTCATGATCCCAGGGTCCTGGGATTGAGCCCTGCCCCGGGCTCCCTGCTCAGCAGGGAGCCTGCTTCTTTCTCTCCCTCTGTCTGCTGCTCTGCTTACTTGTGCTATCTCTCTGTCAAATAAATAAATAAAACCCTAAAAAAAAATCTCCCAAGAAACAAGAGCCCAGGGCCAGATGGCCTCCCAGGGGAATTCTACCAAACATTTAAAGAAGAATACCTACTTTCCTGAAACTGTTCCAAAAAACAGAAATGGAAGGAAATCTTCCAAACTCATTTTATGAGGCCAGCATTACTTTGATCCCCGAACCAAAGACCCCATCAAAAAGGAGAATTACAGACCAATATCCTTGATGAACACAAATGCAAAAATTCTCACCAAAAATACGAGCCAATAGGATCCAACAGTACATTAAAAGGATTATTCACCATGACCAAGTGGGATTTATTCCTGGGCTGCAAGGTTGGTTCAACATCCACAAATCAATCAATGTGATACAATATATTATATATTATATATATTAGTAAAAGAAAGAATAAGGATCATGATACTCTCAATAGATGCTGAACAAGCATTTGACAAGTATAGCATCCTTTCTTGATCAAAACTCTTCACAGTGTAGGGATCAAAACTCTTCACAGTGCACGTCAAAAATCATAAAAGGCATCTATGAAAAACCCAGAGCAAATATCATCCTCAATGGGGAAAAACTGAGAGCTTTTCCCCTAAGGTCAGGAACATGACCAGGCTGTCCACTAACACCACTGCTGTTCAACATAGTACTAGAAATCCTAGCCTTAGCAATCAGACAACAAAAAGAAATAAAAGACATCTGCACTGGCAATGAAGCAGTCAAACTCTCACTCTTTGCAGATGATATGATACTTTATGTAGAAAACCCAAAAGACTCCACTCCAAAACTGCTAGAACTCATCCAGGAATTCAATAAAGTGTCAGGATATAAAATCAATTCACAGAAATCAGTTGCATTTCTATACACCAATAGCAAGACAGAAGAAAGAGAAATTAAGGAGTAAGTCCCATTTAAACTTGCATCCAAAACCGTAAGATACCTAGAATAAACCTAACCAAAGAGGCAAAGAATCTGAACTCAGAAAACTATAAAGTACCCATGAAAGAAATTGAGGAAGACACAAATGAAAAACGTTCCATGCTCATGGATTGGAAGAACAAATATTGTGAATTATGTCTATGCTACCTAGAGCAATCTACATGTTTAATGCGATCCCTATCAAAATACCATCAACTTTTTTCAAAGAAATGGAACAAATAATTGTAAAATTTATATGGAACCAAAAAAGACCCCGAATAGCCAGAAGAATGTTGAAAAAGAAAACCAAAGCCGGCAGCATCACAATTCCAGACTCCAAGCTCTATTACAAAGCTGTCATCATCAAGACAGTATGGGACTGGCACAAAAACAGACACATAGATCAATGGAACAGAACAGAAAGCCCAGAAATGGACCCTTAACTCTATGGTCAACTAATTTTCCACAAAGCAGGAAAGAATGTCCAATGGAAAAAAGACAGTTTCTTCAACAAATGGTGTTGGGAAAATTGGACAGTCACATGCAGAAGGATGAAACCAGACCATTTCCTTACACCACACACAAAAATGGACTCAAAATGGATGGAAGACCTCAATGTGAGACAGGAATCCATCCAAATCCTTGAGAACACAGGCAGCAACCTCTTTGACCTCAGCCACAGCAACTTCTTCCTTGAAACATCACCAAAGCCAACAGAAGTGAGGGTGAAAATGAACTATCGGAACTTCATCAAGATCAAAAGTTTTTGCACAGCCAAGAAAACAGTCAACAAAACCAAAAGACAACTGACAGGATGGGAGAAGATATTCACAAATGACATATCAGATAAAGGACTAGTACTCAAAATCTATAATGAACTTATCAAACTCAACACCCAAAGAACAAATAATCCAATCAAGAAATGGGCAGGGGCGCCTGGGTGGCTCAGTCGTTAAGCGTCTGCCTTCAGCCCAGGTCAGATCCCAGGGCCCTGGGATCGAGCCCTGCATCGGGCTCCTTGCTCGGCAGGAAGCCTGCTTCTCCCGCTCCCATTCCCTCTGCTTGTGTTCCCTCTCTCACTGTGTTTCTGTCAAATAAATAAAATCTTTAAAAAAAAAAAAAAAGAAAGAAATGGGCAGAAGACATGAATAGACATTTTGGCAAAGAAAACATCCAAATGGCCATCAGACACATGAAAAAGTGCCCAACATCATTCGGCATCAGGGAAATAGTAATCAAAACCACAGTGAGATACCACCTCACACCAGTAAGAATGGCTAAAATTAACAAGTCAGGAAACAACAGATGTTGGCAAGGATGTGGAGAAAGGGGAACCCTCCTACACTGTTGGTTGGAATGCAAGCTGGTGCAGTCACTCTGAAAAACAGTATGGAGTTTCCTCAAAAATTTGAAAATAGAGCTACCCTATGACCGAGCAATTGCACTCTTGGGTGTTTACCCTAAAGATACAAATGTAGTGATCCAAAGGGGCACGGGCACCCAAATGTTTATAGCAGCAGTGTCCACAATAGCCAAACTATGGAGAGAACCTAGATGTCCATCAATAGATGAACGAATAAAGATGATGTGGTAGGGGCGCCTGGGTGGCTCAGTGGATTAAAGCCTCTGCCTTCGGCTCAGGTCATGACCTCAGGGTTCTGGGATCAAGCCCAGCTTCGGGCTCTCTGCTCAGCAGGGAGCCTGCTCCCCCCCCCGCCCCGTCTCTCTACCTGCCTCTCTGCCTCCTTGTGATCTCTGTGTATTTATTTAAATAAATAACCCTTAAAAAAAAAAAGACGTTGTGGTACACGTACGTACACATGTACGTGTACACACACACACACACACACACACAGGAATACTATGCAGCCATCAAAAGAAATGAAATCTTGTCATTTGCAATGACGTGGATGGAACTAGAGGGTATTATGCTAAGCAAAATAAGTCAATCAGAAAAAGACAATTGTCATATGATCTCTCTGACATGAGGAATCTGAGAGGCAGCGTGGGGGGTCATGGGGGGTAGGGAGGGAAAAAATGAAACAAGATGGGACTGCGGAAGGAGACAAACCATAGGAGACTCAATCTCAGGAAATAAACTGAGGGTTGCTGGGAGGTAGAGGGGGTAGGGATAGGGTGGCTGGGTTATGGACATTGGGGATGGTATGTGCTATGGTGAGTGCTGTGAAATGTATAAGCCTGATGATTCACAGACCTGTACCCCTGGGCAAAGAATATATGTTAATAAAAAACCCACAATGAGATCACTGTGGAGATGACTGTAACAGGAAAATTTTTAAAAGGAAAAATAAATGTCAGTGACACTGTGAAGAAAATGAACCCTTTGTGAAATGCTTATGGGAATGGAAAATGGTACGGCCCTGTGGAAACCAGCATTTTGATTCTTTAAGAGGTTAAATATAGAACTACCATATTTTTCAGGAGTTCCACTTCAAAAGAATTGAAAGCAGGAATAAAACAGATAATTGATCACTGACATTTATGGTGACAGCTTATTCACAATAGCCAAAAAGGATGAAAAACAATCCAAATATCCATCAACACATGAACTGATAAACAAAATGTGGCATATACATACAATGGAATATTATTCAGCCTTGAAAGGAACAGAATTCTGATACATACTACAATGTTTATGAACCTTGGAAACAGTATATATAGTAAGTGAGATAAGCCATACACAAAAGGACAAATACCATACGGTCCCATTTTTTTTTTTTTAAATTTTATTTATTTGAGAGAGAGAAGGGGAGAAAAAAATGAGAGACAGCGAGTATGAGAGGGGGAAGGTCAGAGGGAGAAGCAGACCCCTTGCCGAGCAGGGAGCCTGATGTGGGACTCAATCCCTGGACTCCAGGATCATGACCTGAGCCGAAGGCAGTTGCTCCACCTACTGAGCTACCCAGGCGCCCTGTGTGATTCCATTTATATGAGGTACCGAGAGTAGGGAAATTCATAAAGACGTGAAGTAGAATAAGAAGGTACCTGGTGACAGGATAGGAGTTATTGTTTCATTGAATAGTTAATGTTTGGGATGACGAAAAACTTCTAGAAATGGATAGTGCTGAGGGATGCACAGCAGTGTGGCTGTACTTAATACTACTGTACATTTGGGGTGCCTGCGTGGCTTGGTCATTAAGCATATGCCTTCGGCTTGGGTCGTGATCCTGGGATCGAGTCCAACATCGGGCTCCCTGCTCCGTGGGGAGCCTGCTTCTCCCTCTCCCACTCCCCCCCCTTGTGTTCCCTCTCTCGCTGTCTCTCTTTGTCAAATAAATAAAATCTTTTAAAACATTAAAAAAAAATCCTATAAAAAATACTATTGTACATTTGAAAATGGTTAAAATGGTAAACTTTATATTATATATATCCTATAGTAAAAAGGAAAAAACCTTAGTACACAATACATAGCCTTCTTGTTCTAGGGAAATTGAATGTTATGACTTTGTTTCTAACAGAAGGCAGGCAAAAGGGAGAAACCATGCAAATTATCCAAATCTCATATAATAACTATTTCATGGTAATTTTCAGAGTGCCACAAACCACATCTGCTAGCTTTTGTCTCTTGGAACTGAGCGAACACACCTCTGTTGAAACCCACCAATAGACAAGTTAATGGAAATTACACACTAAGACCGGAATGGAACATGTCAAGAAAAGACAGGGCAATGTCTATAAGTACTCACAAATTACACTGAGAAGAACCTGAGTTTTTGGAAGGATGACTAGGTCCTAACATGTAAATAAATTGCTTAACTATTTGTGGTTTTATTTCTCCTTTAAAAATTATTTTTAAGAATAACAGTCCCAGAGAGAATTATTCATTTATAATTAGTCACTAGTTATGTGAGAAAAAAGCCATTTGTTGATGACTGTAGGTTGCTAGTTATACAGTGACTTAAATTCTGAATTGATACGGAACATACAAACCCATTTCCTCATTGTAAATCTTAGGAGAATTGAGACATTGAAAGGCCCAAGATACAGATGCAGGAAATGCTCAGAGAATATGTGAATTCTTATGATAACGGAGTGAACCAGTAGTTTGCAGTGTGGGTCTTGGACCAGCAACATCAGCACCCTGAAACCTGGGATAAACGCAGACTGTCAGGACACTGCTCCTGGCAGAGAGGAACATCTGAACAAAGGCCGTAGCTAGAGAGGCTGGGTTACAGGGAGGGAAAGAAGTTCTGCTGTGTTGAGGTAGTTTGGGAGGTTGGGGGAACATTCATCAAGGCAGA
Source organism: Procyon lotor (assembly GCA_028646535.1). NCBI lineage: Eukaryota > Metazoa > Chordata > Mammalia > Carnivora > Procyonidae > Procyon > Procyon lotor. Next base: position 34,784,610 of record CM053620.1, on the reverse strand, counting down.
GATGGGAGGGGTTGGAGCCTAAGGTATCTTTCCTGACATATTAGGGGTTTGGATTTCATCCTAAGAGCAACAGAGAATGCGGAAACAAAGAAGCACCTTCTTCGTGCCCCCGGGACAAACTGGGTCATTAATTAGGGAACAAATGCCGGGCATGGCTATGGTGTACTGAAGAAGGGACCACCTCTAGAAGGCATCCTGGCAGGAATCCAGCCTCTACAGCAGGGGCTTCTAGTTTCTCCACAGGAGCAAAGGCCCAGAGCTATTATAAAATTGTTCAGATTCTCCGTGGTGGCATTTCTCTTGTTGCTGTTTCATTTTACAAACCCTTTGGGGACCCTCAACCTACACCTCTAGGCTGAAGGTGGACTCCCAAGAAGTACCAGATTGGAGAGAGAACGGTCTCGGTTCTATAAGCCATTTGGTTATACTTCCATATATCAGACACAACATACACCCAGTGCAAACCGAACGAGTATGGATAGATGACTACTCATGACTATACAAAGGATGTACGTTTTGAAAAGGTTTCCTTTTATTAAAAGGTGAAAGCTCATCAGCGATCACTTGAGCCCCCAGGAGACATACAAGAAGACATTCACAGGTGCCTAAACGCAGAGAATTGAGAGTAGTCTTGATGGCCCTTCTGAGGATCCCACCTTTCATAGGCAGTGCTAAACTTGTTGGTTTACATTTATGTAATTTTTGCAAGAATGCCAGTCTCCTCACTGATATAAGAATGCAAAAATATTCACAAATTGTGTCTGTCATTTAATCAAAAATAAATGGTGAAATACAGAAACAAGAGAATATAACCTAAATCAAAAGAAAAACCAATCACTTAAAATAGGCACAGAATAAAAGTAAAAGTAGAAGACATTAAAACAGAATAATGTATTCCATACGTCTAAGAAGCAAGGAGAAAGACTAAACATGTTAAGTAGGAACATGAAAGACCTAAGGAAGACCCTAGTCTAACTAAAAGAGATAAAAGCTATCATTTATGGTATGAAATACACTGGATGCGACTAAGGGCAAAGTGGATATTGCAGAAGAAAAGTTGAGGAATCTGGGTGATGTAGCAGCAGAAACTATTCGAAATGAAACTAAGAGAAAAACAACAGCAGCAGCAGCAACAAAAAATCAATGAGCAGTGAGACAACTTCAAAGGAACTAATACACTGAAGGTGCTGAGAGGAAGAGGGACAGATAATCATCGGAAGAAACAATGCCTGAAACATTTCCAAATTGTCGGAAACTATGAACCTACAGAAGAAGTAGAAGAGAATGTCACTAAGGCAGGAGTTTGGGGAGATGGTGGACTAGGAGGATGCTGAGCTCGCCCTGTCCTGTGTTTTCAACGAGATAGCATCCAGATCCACGTCACTAAACCGCAGAGCGATCTGAAGACAGGCAGAACAAACGCCACAAGTGAATACAGACAAGAAGCTACATCTGAAAGGTTAGGAAGGTCAGAAAGACACAGGGAGGCTGCCTGAAGGAGGGAGGGAGCTGTGTTTGAAGAGAGGGTGGAGAGACACGCCCTCACACCAGGGAGCTCACAGAGGGAAGACTAGGCCCCATAGCATTTGGCTTTAAAGACCAGAAGGGCAAGCGCCTGGGTGGCTCAGTTGGTTGGGCAACTGCCTTCAGCTCAGGTCATGATCCCGGAGTCCCGGGATCGGGGTCCCACATCAGGCTCCCTGCTTGGCCAGGGGTCTGCTTCTCCCTCTGACCCTCTTCTCTCTCATGCACTCTCTCTCTCATTCACTTAAGATCTTAAAATAAATAAATAAACCAAAGGGGCTGAATTCTGTGAGTTTGTAAAATCAGTGGGACTTGAAACTTGGAGCTCTGGAGGTCAGCTGACTCAGCACTAGAGGAGCCAGGAAGACAAGTGATAGCTGGGTCCCTGCCCTTAAAAAAACAACAGATTGCATGGAGAGACAACATAAAAATGGCAGTTTAGGGGCGCCTGGGTGTCTCAGTGGGTTAAAGTCCTGGGATCGAGCCCCGCATTGGGCTCTCTGCTCGGCAGGGAGCCTGCTTCCCTCCTCTCTCACCTGCCTCTCTGCCTACTTGTGATCTCTTTCTCTCTGTCAAATAAATAAAATCTTTTAAAAAATAGCAGTTTACACAACATTGGGGGCAAACAGGAGACAGATCTGTTCCTACTGATTTCAGAGCATGTTGGGGGACTCCTCCAAAAACAAGGGAGCTAGCAGATGCCGTTTTCCTCCCCACTCCCCAACCCCGCATAAGCACAGAGCCACCTGCGGGGTTAGGGCCGCACAGACCCTGGCCACCTAACCCACTAGCAGTGTGCCACCCCTGGAGTTCTCCTGAGGACTTGCCCAATCCAAGCCTGCCAGCCTAGGCCCTGCGCTCAGGGCAAATCTGTAAAAGCCTCTAGTGCCCAGCGCAGCCGTCGAAAGCACAGCTGCCACCATGCACGCCCCACACATCTGCCGGGCCACATCCAGTTGTGCAGCCCCAGCCGCCCTGTGTTTTACCCAGTCACACCCCCTAGCCAGACACCCACCGGTGCCACTACACAGCCTGCCCGGTCACTCCCATCACCAGTGGGCGCTACGCCCAGGCACCGAGTGCACAGCTGCTGCCGTGCGCTACACCCAGCCACCAGGACACCCCAACCTCTGCCCTGTGCACGGCAGCCTGCCCCAGCCAACGTCCTGTGCTGTGCTCAGCCTCATGTCCCCGGCCATGGCAGCGCTTCAGGAGATCCTCGCAGGACTGGTGGCCTAGCGCCGGTTTAGCTAATATGGCCACCCTGCTCCCGAGTTGCCAGGTGGGCACCACTCCCAAGAGCTGGCCTGCCTGGGTCCCACTAACACCACAGAGAACAAGCATGGCCTACAACAGGCACAGTCAGTGTAGACAGCAGCACTCAAAAGAAAAGTGACTCAGACTCAGCAGCGGGGCGTAAGCAACACAAGTGGGATACTCTCCTAACGTGCCAAGGACCTGAACAGGGGTCACTGCACACACTCCAGGACCTCTTCATAAAGTCACTACTTTCTTTTCTTTTTTTTTTTTTTTTAAAGATTTTATTTATTTGACAGAGAGAAACACAGCGAGAGAGGGAACACAAGCAGAGGGAATGGTAGCGGGAGAAACAGGCTTCCTGCTGAGCAGAGAGCCCGATGCGGGCCTCGATCCCAGGCCCCTGGGATCTGACCTGGGCTGAAGGCAGACGCTTAACGACTGAGCCACCCAGGCGCCCCTAAAGTCACTACTTTCAAGAGTGGAAGACACAGCTGACTTTTTTGTTTTGTTTTGTTTTAGCTCACTTTCTTAACACCTGGAAACAGACACAGAGAAGCAAAGTGAGGAGACAGAGAAATTTATCTTAGATCAAAGAACAGGACATGGCTACAGCCAGAGATCTAAGTAAAAAGATATAAGTAACACGCCTGATAGAGAATTTAAAATATTACCATAAGGATCTTCACTGGACTTAAAAAGGAGAAGACATGAATGAGACCCTTAATATAGAGACAAGGAATAACATACCAGAGATAAAGGACACAGTAAATGAAATGAGAGACACATTTTTTTTTTTAAGATTTTATTTATTTGACACACAGAGAGAGATGACAAGTAGGCAGAGAGGCAGGCAGAGAGAGGGGGGGAAGCAGGCTCCCTGCTGAGCAGAGAGCCTGATGCGGGGCTCGATCCCAGGACCCTGAGACCACGACCTGAGCCAAAGGCAGAGGCTTTAACACACTGAGCCACCCAGGCACCTCGAGAGACACACTTTTAAAAAAGATTTTATTTATTTATTTGAGAGAAAGAGCACAAAGGGAGAGTGAGAAGCAGACCCCCCACTGAACAGAGAGCCCAATGTGGGGCTCGATCCCAGGACCCCAAGATCATGACCTGAGCTGAAGGCAGACGCTTAACTGACTGAGCCACTCAGGCGCCCCATGAGACACACACTTGATGGAATGAACAGCAAGAGGGAAGAAGCAGAGGAATGACTTACTGACCTGGAAGGCAGAGTAATGGAAAATAATCATGCTGAACAGAAGAAAGAAAAGAATTATGTAAAATGAGAACAGACTTAGGGAACTCAGTTGCTCTATGAAACATAATATTTGTATTACAGGAGTCGCAGAAGAAGAAGAAGAAGAAGGGAGAAAGGGAGGCAGAAAATTTATATGAAGAAATCATAACTGAAAACTTCTTTAATCTGGGGAAGGAAATAGACACCCAGATCCAGGAGGCACAGAGAACCCGAACAAAATCAACAAAAGCAGATGCACTACAAGACATACCGTAGTTAAATATAAGTTACAGTGATAAAAACACTTAAAAGCAAAAGAAGTCATTAATTTACAAAGGAAACCCCATAAGGCTAGCAGAGGATTTTTCAGAAAAATGTTACAAGCCAGAAGAGAGTGGCATGATATATTCAAAGTGCTGAATGGGAAAAACCTGCAGCCAAGAAATACTCTATCCAGCAAGGCTATCATTCAGAAAAGAAAGAAATATAATAGAAGGAAAGATAAAGAGCTTCCCCAAAACTAGGGGAGTTTATGACCATTAAATCAGCTCTGCAAGAAATATTAAAAGGGATGCTTTCAGGGGAAAGGGCACACCAAAAGTGACAGTATCAAGGTAAGAAACACAAAACCAGTAAAAATGAATATTTCTATAAAAAAAATCAGTCAAGGAAATCACAAAGACACAAAACCATGATAATCTCA
>CM053620.1:34740439-34779383 GCA_028646535.1 Procyon lotor | reverse complement strand
CTAAAGACTTTTAAACATAAATGTGAAGACCTAGCTGGAATATAATTAGATAGAGCCTATTAAAACAATCTTGTAGATTTCTCTAGAAATATTCAGCAGACAAATAATATATACTAATGAAGAGGGATTAGGAATTCAAGGAGTAGGAATTCTAGAGTAATTCAGTACATGTCAAACTCCCAAGAGATTTGAGCAGTAAAGGGATATAAGAGAAGATGAGAAACAGCAGAAACCAAAGGAAAACCAAGATTTCAGTGTAAGTGAGGGAAGGAAAGCCAACCAAGAGTGTGTAAGTGGGCCTCTCTATTTTAATTCCTATGAAGATGCTATACTGATTTAGCACGAATGCTAAAATTCCAAAGCCTAGGGGCACCTGGGCGGCTCAGCTGGTTAATAAGCAACGGCCTTTGGCTGAGCTCATGATCCCAGAATCCTGGGATCAAGCATGACACAGGCTCCCTGCTCAACAGGGGGGTCTGCTTCTCCCCGTCCCCCTGCTCATGCTCTCTCTGTCACTCTCTTTCAAATAAATAAAATCTTCAAAATTCCAAACCCTGCTTATCCTGATGACATCAATCAACTTATTTTATTATTTTATTTACTTATTTTACTTATTTATGCATTAGGCATAAAAAGCATATATTTCATGTACTATTAAAAAAAAAACCAGAATAATCAATCTATCCATAATTATAAAGAAAGTAAATCCAACCTTGGTAAAAAGTTTAACCGGATCATATCCGGTTGATTTAGCCCATTCCTTAGTGGAAATACGTTTAATGTCACCATCTTCATTAGATGCTCTGGCTCTGGCTTCAGCTTCCATTGGTTCCCCTACAAAATGAACACCATTTTATTCTCATCTATAATAAATGTAGAACTAAGCTCTCATCTACCTTTGGCGGAAAAAAAGTCATTCGTAGAAGTCACCTGCACATGACACATTCAGAGTTCAAAAGAAAGAATAATAAGCTCATCGGCATTTTTTTCTACCTCAATTTCTGAAGGCCACATGCAGAACAGTTCAAAATATGGGCCTGTAATCAGATCTGGAAACAACTCTCTGCCCTATTTACTACATTTGTGGAAATTCTGCACCTTGTCCTCACTAGTAAATGGAACCACTCATTTTTTTAAAACATTGTTTAAAGATGAAATAATCCATCTTAAACACATATATACTAACACAAAACAGCAATTATTTTTTTCCCCTCTTATGCTATCAATATTAAGTTAGCAAAATAAAGGCAGTGCTCATTAAATAAAAGAACACATCCCAATCTACTCACAGGAAGCTTCAGGGTCAGCTCGGTCAGGGGATACTTCTTGATCAGCATCTTCTTCTCCAAACAACTGGCTATAATAAAAGCAATAAATATTTATGTTCAACAAAATATTCTGAACAAATATGTAGTTTTCCTACTTCCCCTGAAAACAACTAATTTAGAATATTCCAAATCTTTAGGAAGAACGAGGAATAAACAGTTGGCAGATTAAATTTTAGTACACCTATATTCATTCCTATCATCAAGGCTCGCAAATTCCTATGTTAAAATCTTTGATCAATACACAGGTGAGGGGTGCCTGGGGGGCTCAGTAGGTTAAGTCCTCTGCCTTTGGCTCAGGTCATGGTCTCGGGGTCCTGGGATCGAGCCCCGCATCGGGCTTTCTGCTCAACAGGGAGCCTGCTTCCCCCTCTCTCTCTGTCTGCCTCTCTGCCTGCTTGTGCTCTCTCTCAAATAAATAAAATAAAATCTTAAAAAAAAAAAAATTAAGCAGTAAGATGTTTTTTTTCCACAGTAGTGTATTTCTTCACTACTAAAAGGCCTTCAGAAACAATATTTTAAGCAGGAATTCTCCTGTTAATCCAGTCATCCTAAAAACTATTTAATAACACAGTAATATAATGTTCCACCTTTCCTCAAGTACTTGACTTATAAGAAAGCTATCTTTTCAAAGAAATCCTTTGCAGTTAAAAAAAAAAAAAAAAAAAGAAAAGCTATCATTTCAAAGCTTCTCAAAACTCCCAATATACTCTACAAGAAAATGTCCACTTGTTTCCCCAAAGTCACTGTACCAATTTTCACCGCCACAATGGCATAAGAGTTCCTATCATTCACTTCCTCTCCAGACTTAATGTTTGGCCAAACTACTGAGTATAAAACAGAATCCTGTGATTTTATTATTAATTTTTCATGTTAGTCATGAAGTTAAACATATCTTCATTTGCTTATCACCTATGTGGGTTTCCCTTTAAGTGAAAAAACTCCTGTTCATATTACTCTGTCAGGTTGTCTATTTCTTGATAAGGAATATATTCTAAGATCATAATTTTTAGTTGACTTTATGTTGCAAATATTTTCTATATACATAATGTCTCTAACAAGAAATATTTAATTAATTTGAATGAATCAATCCTTTCTTTTATGTTAGCACTTTGTTTCTTGAGACATTGTTCCCTAAAGATTCTCCCTTTAATAGAAGATTTTTTCAGGGTGCCTGGGTTGCACAGTGGGTTGAAGCCTCTGCCTTCACCTCAGGTTATGATCTCAGGATCGTGGGATGGAAGCCCGCATCAGGCTCTCTGCTCAGCTGGGAGTCTGCTCCCCACCCACTGCCTGCCTCTCTGCCTACTTGTGATCTCTCTCTCTGTCAAATAAATAAATAAAATCTTAAAAAGAAAAAAAAAAAAGATTTTTTTCTGTAGACATCTAAATACTTAATCCATCTAGATTTAATTTTTATATATTATTTAAAGTAGAGGGGCGCCTGGGTGGCTCAGTGGGTTAAAGCCTCTGCCTTTGGCTCAGGTCAAGATCCCAGGGTCCTGGGATCGAGCCCCATATCAGGCTCTCTGCTCAGCGGGGAGCCTGCTTCCCCCTCCCTCTCTCTCTGCCTACTTGTGATTTCCCTCTGTCAAATAAATAAAAAATAAAATCTTAAATAAATAAATAAAGTAAGTAAGTAAGTAAGTAGAGAATGTTTTTTCCACATTGATAATGATTTGTTCTACCTTTTATGTAATCCCTTCTTTCAATTGGGATCTCTTACGCAACCTTGGTCATGAGCTCTGCATTGTCCCAATGGTCTGTTTTTCTATCTCTCTACCAGCAACATACTGTAAGTTCCTTTTAGCTTATATTAAACCTTGACATCTATTAGAATAAGTCACTTCAACTCACTCCTCTTCAGGAATATATATAAATTTTATTATCAGCTGAACAGGTTCCAGTACAAACCCTGATGAGATTTTAATTGGAACTGCATTTGAATCTGTATATCAACTTAAAGACAAATGACACATACACAATATTAACACTTCCAATCCACAAATACATTCTTTCCTCTTCATACAGAAATATAATCTTTTAGTTGGCCATGCTGCTCAACTGTCATTATGTCTAATAATCTGTTTATAGATTCTTTGAAGCTTTTTTTTTTGTAAAGATTTTTTTATTTATTCGACAGAGAGGAGAGAGATCACAAGTAGGCAGAGAGGCAGGCAGAGAGAGAGGGTGAAGCAGGCTCCCGCTGAGCAGAGAGCCCAATGTGGGGCTCGATCCCAGGACCGGAGCAGAGAGCCCAATGTGGGGCTCGATCCCAGGACCCTGAGATCATGACCTGAGCCAAAGGCAGAGGCTTAACCCACTGAGCCACCCAGGCGCCCCTCTTTGAAGCGTTTTATACATGTAACCATACTGCACACAACAGTTTTCTTTTTTTCTCAACTCTTCTCCTGTATTTCCATTTTATCTTATTATGTGGTCTAGGAACTTCATCACAAGCAGCAGCAATAATGGGCATCCTCATTCCAGCTCTGATTTCAAAGGGGAGGACTTATAACTTTTATCACTAAAAATAATGCTTAGGGTGCCTGGGTGGCTCAGTGGGTTGGGCCTCTGTTTTCAGCTCAGGTCGTGATCTCAGGGTACTGGGATCAAGCCAAACAGGCTCTCTGCTCAGCAAAGAGCCTGCTTCCCCCTCTCCCTCTGACTGCCTCTCTGCCTACTTGTGATCTCTTTCTGTCAAATAAATATCTTTAAAAAATAATAATAAAAATTAAAATAATGCTTGTATTGGTGAACCTGGGTGGCTAACCCCCTGCCCCTCCCCCCACTGTACTGTATATGTTCTAACAGGGCTAAGCACCCACTTGCGCGTTCTCTCAAATAAATAAGTTAAAAAAAGTCGTCTTGAAATTCTTTTATTCCATAATGACCTTAAGTGGTTTTGTTATCAAAAACATGATAGCCCTATTATATTATATGCTGTCTCTCAAATAAATACGAGAAACTAGGGCGCCTGGGTGGCTCAGTGGGTTAAGCCTCTGCCTTCGGCTCAGGTCATGATCTCAGAGTCCTGGGATCGAGCCCCACATCGGGCTCCCTGCTCCATAGGGAGCCTGCTTCCCCCTCTCCCTCTGCCTGCCTCTTTGCCTACTTGTGATCTCTCTCTCTCTGTCAAATAAAGAAATTTGAAAAACAAAAAAAATCTAAAAAAAAAACAAGAAACTTTCAAAAACATTTAAAAATAATGCTTGTATTGTATATGGATGACAAATAGAAGTTTCTGACTGAGTGTGGGACTGTACAGATAAGCAAGGGGAGAAAGCTAGAATGATTATAACGGATTAGAGCTGGACCAGTATAAACCAGTATGAATAAGCATAACCAGTATGAATTCATGTTTAGCTTAATATGTAGATGTTTATAAATGTGTATATATACAGATTAGTAGAGATATATCTTTTGCTCTGTTGGCTAAGAGGGCCTAAAAGATATGACATTTAGCATACTAACATTCAGATCTTGTTTATTGGTTTTTGTTTTTTAAGATTTTATTTGACAGAGAGAGACACAGAGAGGGAACACAAGCAGGGGGAGTGGGAGAGGGAGAAGCAGGCTTTCTGTGGAATAGGGAGCCCGATGTGGGGCTTGATCCCAGGACCCTGAGACCATGACCTGAGCTGAAGGCAGATGCTTAACGACTGAGCCACCAGGGCACCCCTAGATCTTGGTTTTTCTTTTCTTTTTAAATATTTTATTTATTTATCCGACAGAGAGATCACAAGTAGGCAGAGAGGCAGGCAGAGGGGGAGGAGGAAGCAGGCTCCCCGCCGAGCAGAGAGTCCTAAGTGGGGCTCGATCCCAGGACCCTGAGATCATGACCCGAGCCAAAGGCAGCAGCCTTAACCCACCGAGCCACCCAGGCGCCCCTAGATCTTGGTTTCTAATGCCAGTCTTCAACAAAAGGAATCAGGGCTCCTTGGAGAAAGGTTTGATTCTACGGCAGAAAATAACATAATGAGCCTGGAACATCTAGTACCAGAAAGCAAGGAACTGCTCCCCAAACACCCCCACCCACATAGATGGCAGCATGTCTAAAAGCATTAGGTAACAGAAAGAGCTCCCAGTGGCCAAAGCCAGAACAATCTGAGCAAAAAAATATACTGTTCGACTTAACCCGAAATATAAAATATATTCAATATGAATGCATACTGATATAAATGAATAAATCAACAGATGGGTTAGAAGAGACAAACCTTCTAGGCAGAAGAACTCTAATTTATGTAGATACTTAGCCCTCAAGGAAATGGAACACAGCTCCCATTCCTTAGGTGGGAGCTGCACATAGTGACTTCCTCCAAAGTGCATGGTACAATATAGAAGGGGGGAGGTGGGGAGAGTAACTTTATCATGGAGAAACCTGACAAACACCACCTTAGTTAAGTGATCAAGGCCAACATTAATAGTTATAACTCTTATCAATAACATATTTACTCTTCCTATGATGTGATGAAAATGGCAATTTATCTACCTCTGTGATATCGCTCCCAATAGCTCATGAGTGTTAACGGGACAAAAAAATGTCCCTAGTGGGGCATCCTACAAAATACCTGACCAGCACTGTAAAATCATCAGGTCATCAAAAAGGAGGAAAGTTTAAGAAACTATCACAGTCAAAGGAGGCCTAACCTAAAGAGACATGACAGACAACTAATGGTAACAAGGTAGCATGGTAACATGATACCAATGGTAACAAGGTATCATGTCCCCCCCAGAAAAGGGACATTGGGTAAAAACAAAGGATTCTCTAAATAAAACTATGGACTTCAGTTAATAAATAAGGTATCAATAGTGGTTCATTAATTACTACATACGTATCATACTAACAATGTTAACAGAGGAAATGGGTGAGAACTCTTATCATCTCAGTTATTTCTGTAAATTTGAAACTTCTAAAAGTAGTCTGTTAAAAATAAAGAAAACCAATGTTTGTTGTAGGTTTGTAAAATATCTTTTTACCAGGTTGATAAAATGTTCTTACTGAGAATTTTTGGGACGCCTGGGTGGCACAGCCAGTTGGGTATCTGCCTTTGGCTTTGGTTGTGATACTAGGGTCCTAGGATCAAGTCCCACATCCAGCTCCTTGCTCAGTGGGGAACCTGCTTTTCCCTCCCCTTGCCAGTATCCCTGCTTGTGCTCTCCCCACAAATAAAATTTAAAAAAGAAAAAGGAAAAAAAAAAGAATTTTTGTCATGAGGGGTGCTTGGGTGGTTTAATCGGTTGAATGTCCAACTCTTTATCTCCACTCAGGGTCATAATCTCAGAGTCATGAGACTGAGCCACTCAGGCTCTGGGAACCATGGGTAATGTTTTTCTCCTTTTCTCTCTTTGCCCCTCCCCACGTTCTAAACAGGGCTAAGCACCCACATGTGCATTCTCTCAAATAAATAAATTAAAAAAAAGAAGTATTGAAATTCTTCTTTCCATAATGGCCTTAAGTGGTTTTGTTATCAAAGACATGATAGCCCCATAATGTAAGGGAAGAAGTATTCAAGTTTTAAAAAATGTCTCCGGGACAATTTACTTAACATTATAATGATAAAGTACTTGCAAGTTTAATAGAAATCACCAGTAAATTCAAATTTAATAGAAATCACCAGTAAATTATTATTCATTATTAGTGCATTATTCAGAATTTAAACCACTTATTAAATTCCTCTAAGGTATCCTACTGTTCAGGCTTTCTTATTTATTTTTGAGTCAGTTTTTTCCAGAATGAATTTATCCAGAAGCGACAGGGTGACACAGTCAAAGATCCGACTCTTGAGTTTCAATTCAGGTCCTGATTTCATGAAATCAGCCCCTAATCTGGCTCTGCACTACAGCGAGGGAGTCCGCGTCAGATTATCTCCCTCTCCCTGTGCTCCTCCCTGGTGTTCTTCAAAATAAAAAAATATTAAAATAAAAAAAGAATTTATCCAGGGTGCTTGGGTAGCTCTGTGGGTTAAAGCCTCTGTCTTCAGCTCAGGTCATGATCTCAGGGTCCTGGGATGGAGGCCTGCATGGGGCTCTCTCAGGAAGCCTGCTTCCCCCTCCCTCTCTGTCTGCCTCTCTGCCTACCTGTGATCTGTCCTCCTCTGTCAAATAAATAAATAAAAATCTTTAAAAAAAAAAATTTATCCAGATCATTAAAAATTTCTGTATATGGGGCACTGTCTTTTTACTATCGTCCTTTTGTTCTTTACTATCATTTAAATCTGTGCTGAGATTACATTCCCCATTTAGTTACTTATCTTTCCTTTCACGACTGAACTCAACAAAGTATTTTTTTCCTCTTATCTCAATTACATCCTTCCCACTAACTTCCTTGGAGTTTATCCTTTTCCTAATTTAAGTTGGATCCTTAGCTCATTAAAGATCATCTTTTTCATGTGTGTAAGCCCAGGACTTTTCTTCCAACTGCCACATTCAATGCATCCAAGTTTCACATACAGTATTTTCATTATCATTACAAAGTATTTTTAACTTCCATGATTTCTTTTTTAACCAATGAATTACTTCTAAGTATGTTTTTATAGTTCCAAATATACAGATTTGTATTCATTTAGTTATATGGCTGTCTCCAGTATCAGGCTTCCTAAATCTAAATAGTCCAATGTTGGCTGAATTTAGCACAAGAAATATCACAAAAAAGTTAACAGAATGTCTCTCTGCCATATTTAAAAGAATATTCTTCATAAGTATATTCCAAGATATATAAATAGAAATGACCCCATTTCCCATCATAAGTACTGAAAATACACCAGGAAATACATATACTCTTACTTGAACAAATACTTTGCCCAAACGATGCAATGAATAGGTTCAGAAGGTGTGTTACGAATTGTACAGCCAGGAAAAGTTCTCTGGGTAGGTTTGGGATGACATTCGTAACACTCAGTTACACCCTGCAAAGTCAGAATATGAGGACAGTATTTATCCCATGATGGTTTCTCAACATTATAAAGTAGTATTATCATAAATATTCATTCAGCTATATTCTAACTGGATTTTATACTGTCAAGGAAATTTTAAAATATCAGTGACTCCAAAATCCTTACATTACAAATGAGGAACTGTAACAGAAGTGAATTGAATCAATCGCAGTCACAGCTAAGTCTAAGCCAGGATTCCTGACTCCTGGCCCAGTGAACAACACTTAGAAGCCAAAAACAAAAATAAAAACCAAACCAAACCACACTGCACCTGAGTATAAAATACGAGAAGTTTACCTTAATCACACTAAACAAAAGAAAAACTACTAGAAAGACAAACAACAGCTTTCAAACCAATTATCTCTCAAAGGCGTAGACCTCAGTTATTTAATTATTATTCATAGCCTTACTTTATAATCCCCTAAAAATTAAGAAAATGAAAAGTAATTAATTTTAAGAACCACCTAGATACATAGAAAAATCCTAGATTACCAAACCAAATACTACTCTTCATTCTGTTGAGCTAGGGTTACATTTTAATTTGCAATATAAGAAATCCTTGAGGCGCCGAAGACAATTTTTCCAAATCATCAAATGAACATTCCTTATTTCAGCAATTCTCAACTTCAGTCTAACTAGTACCTTGGGATCAGGCTAATGAGCAATGTCTTTCTAATAATGGTTAAAGAACCAAAACCTGCAAATAGTTTAATAAATATAAATGGCAGCAGACCCAGGATTTTATCCACCATACCATTTCTGGTGTCCTTTCAATAAACCGTCTTGGGGGCAGCCATATATGACAAGCAGCCATCCCTCAAATCACAGTGGAAAAAAGAGAACTACTGCTGTGACCTATGAACAGACTCTGAAGGACTCCACTGATTTAACTAAATTTAATATACACTGATATTTACAACAGTCTTTGAAAAGGATACTAAATAAGCTTCCAAGAGTAGTATTTATCAGCTAAAACAAAAGAAATAGAGCCACAATTTCCAATTTGTGGGTAAACTGCCAAATAATGGACAAAAGCAAATTTTAAGGAGTGTAATTCAACTTTTGGTTTCAAAACCTGAAAAATGACTCTTCAAATGTATCTGGTTTAATTTCCTAAAGAACCAAAAGAAAAAAGATCACAATGCTGAATTTTATGAAACTGGGTTATGAGTCCACAGGTACTTATTTGCTCTATTATTCTCTAGTTTTTTTCTAAACGTTTGAAGTATTTCACAACTACACCAAAAATTTTTAAAGCATTTTTCAGGTCTATTAAGTCGAGGCTTTATATAAAAAGTAACATTACAAAAGACTGTTTTATCATCCATCAACTATAGCATGACATGTAATCTCACAGCTATAAAGAATTTAAAAAGGCAATGTTATTATGCTTACTAGTCTAGTAATTTTAATATATAAGCTACAGAAACAAAGTAGCACAGAGCCAAAAAACAGAACAAACCTCTGCCTATATTCTCTGTATTACCTTTATATTATCTTATGTTTCGTCAGAACACAAAAATCCCTACATCTTGGATGCTGACCAGCCAGTATCATATAAATCCAAAGTTTATTTCTTCCCTCCTTAAGGTCCCAAATAAATATCTGGAAAGTAAAAAAACTTACTTTACCTTTTTGATGGTAGTTACTTGTCCAAGGTAACCAGCAGTTCCACTCTCAATAAGAGGAACATCAGCTGCCAGACACATCCTATTAACATGGTTGCGGGCAGCTGGAAGAAAAATAGTAGTTAGCAGGGGTTTATGGGGGGGAAAATCAGTTACTTCAATTAGGATAACATTTACCCAAACTATTTTTTTTTAATTTGTTATGCAATTTTTTCTTTGTTATGCAATTTTCTTACAGCTATGACCACAGTATGAAAATTGTTATACTTGAGACATTCACTAGCAAAATTCCAAACATAAGGAATTTGTATCACAAATTCACTCTATTGCTGTGCCTACTCTATTAATCTTGGTTAAAACATTGTTTCAGGGGACCTTGGGTGGCTCAGTTGGTTAAGCGGCTGAATTTGGCTCTGGTTATGATCCCAGGGTCCTGGGATCCAGCCCTGCATCGGGCTTCCGCATCACGCTCTCTGTACTCTGCTCAGCAGAAAGCCTGCTTCTCTCACTCCCTCTGCCTGCCGCTGTTTACTTGTGCTATCTGTCAAATAAATAAAATCTTTAAAAACAACATTGTTTCAATGTGTTCTGAGTCCTTACTATTATTCTAATAAAGTATCAGATAACACATGGAAGTGAATGAAGCATGTGGAATATCAACTTGGGGAACTATTAAGGCAGTTTAAGGCAAGGGAAATAAAGAGGAACCTAGTTAAAAATCATTCTGGGGCGCCTGGGTAGCTCTGCCGGTTGAGTACGCTTGATTTTGGCTCAGTTGATGATCTCAGGATCGTGGGATTAGGCTCTGTTGGGCTCCATGCTCAGTGCAGGGCCAGCTTGAGATTCTCTCTTTCTCTAGCCCTCCGCCCCTCACTTACATGCACTCTCTCAAATAAAATCTTACCCAAAAAAGTCCTTCTGACCCTTTCTCATGCTACTCTGTGTTTCTTCTTTGGTATTTCTGGCTCAAAATGATTACAAACCACTCCACAAATGTTGTTTTACATATAGATGTAAATTTATTTACATACAGAACGATGACAACGCTTGATTATAAGAAACATTAGCCCCTATTATGGAAAGCTTAAATGGTCTAAAATGTGTACATCTAAACAGCAATCAAGTCTGTTATCTTAAGGCACCACAAATACCTAAAATAATTCAAGATCTGTGGGATCTGGGGCGCCTGGGTGGCTCAGTGGGTTGAAGCCTCTGACTTCGGCTCAGGTCATGATCTCAGGGTCCCAGAATCAAGCCCTGATTCGGGCTCTCTGCTAAGCAAGGAGCCTGCTTCCCACCCCCACCCCGCCCGCTTCTCTGCCTACTTGTGATCTGTCAAATAAATAAATAAAATCTTAAAAAAAAAAAATCAAAACAAAATCCATGGCATCTATACTAACTTTGACATCCTCTTGCCCCAGTCTCAAAACAGTGGTTTGCACGCGGGAAACTGAAAAAAATGTGATGGTCAGGCACCATTCAGAGAGTCTAACCTAACTGGTCTTGAGATGAGATGAGATGTGAGATACGGCACTGATATTTCTTAGATCTCCATGTAAACGAAGGAAGTCACACTGTGCTTAAGTGATGGGATACTCTGAAACAAGCACACACCCCCACACCATATGTAGTCACCCTCTATAGCGATTTTAACAACTTCTATGTTCACACGTTTTGGTGGAACAGCAGAGTATATGATAGCTAAATTCCTGCCTGAAACCAGTTCTAGTTAAAATTACAATCAACTGGTAAATTTTAAACCTAACCTTACTTCCCTCTAGATGTAACCCATAAAGAAATACTTTGAACACTAAAAGTGGAAACAGCCTTGTTATGGGGGAAGAGAAATACTTAGGAATTAAATGTATTAAAATAATCTCACCTCTGTTATCTAAAGCATTCATAACCAATATAAATTGCCGAAAAAATTCCACATTATAGTCAGGGCTACAAAACAAAACAAAACAAAACAAGTGTCACCAAAACAACTGGCCTTACACCTATCTTCACAGCAGAATACAGGGTCCTAAAAAGTATATTAGAATAACAGTGCAAAGATAATTGATGTTAGGGGTCTGTATCATATAATAGGTCTGACTTCTTCAAAATTCCATAGCAGATTTCAAAGAAATCATTTCCCCTTAATCTGTAGACATCCTTTTTGGTCAGCAATCTAGGGCCCAAGAGCAAGATCTCACACTGGCAGAAAGATGGCATGACTTCACCAGTCCCACCAGGCCTTCCCCGGGCAGCCTGGGAACATACAAAAAACACATTCCCAGGATCTGCCTGGCCTCTGCCTTCACCTCACATGGTCAGGATCAGGCAGGGTTCAGGTCTCTAGGGTCCCCGCTTTTAGCAGCACTGGGAAAGCAACAGAGGGTAAGGGGGTTATAGAGCCACAGGAAGGTCTGCAGAGCAAACATCCAGGGAAAAAAAAAAAAAACAGAAAACAAAACAGAAACAAAAACTGGAGATACAAATTTCCTGAGAAAGTATAAGACTTTCTCTAATTCCAGACCTCAAACAAGAAGTTATTATTTCTAGTATCATTTCTTTTTAAGTTAGACAACAACTATAAAGGATAATTTAGACCCAGGGTTCCTTTGTTTCAACACTTCCAAAATTACCTATTTACTCTACTGAGATCAGAACATATTCATGTATGGTGAAAACTATGGCCCTGTCACAATTCCTAGTACTATATTACAGAAGTCATAGTCCAAATAAACAAATTATTTTGGGAAGGAACCTTTTAAACTGAAAAAGACCAGAGCTGAAATCAATCAGAATGAGAGCAATATATTTAGAAGTCTGAATCATCATCACATACAAAGATTTTTCAGTTTAAGTGTATCTTTATTTAAAACAAAAATATAAGGCCCTCTGTAAATTCCCAAGTAACTTATCTATTTAAAGTATTAAAATATCTTATCTCTTACCTCATTTAAATCATATATATAAACTGTTAACAAAACTCAACTTATTAAGTGGACACAAACTACCACATTTTAATTTGTCTAGAAAAATAACTTTTTCTAAGTTTTTATTTAAATTTCAGTTAGTTAATATACAGTATAATACTACTTATGTAGTGATTCAACCCTTACATACAACACCTGGTGCTCATCACAAGTGCCCTCCTTAATTCCCATCACATATTTTACCCACCCGCCCCCACCAACCTCCCCTATGACAACCATCTGTTTGTTCTCCATGGTTAGGAGGGAAAAATCATTTTTAAAAAGCAGAATGATGGGGTGCCTGGGTGGCTCAGTCGTTATGCGTCTGTCTTAGTTAGACTCAGGTCATGATCCCAGGGTCCTGAGGATAGAGGCCCACATTGGGTTCCTTACTCAGTGGGAAGCCTGCTTCTCCCTCTCCCACTTCCCCTGCTTGTGTACCCTCTTGCCCTCTCTGTTTCAAATAAGTAAAATCTAAAAAAGCAAAAACAAAACAAAACAAAACCAAAACCTAATGCTTTCAAAGTTTAATGCACAACAAACACAATTTTGCAACATAATAATTAGAACATACTTCATGATGCTGTCATGGTAGGCTATGATATTAGCTTTTGGGTAAAACTGCAGTACACTTTCTTTGGCAACCTGGAAAAACAAACAACACTAAATTATTAATTTACTAAATAGCTACAACATTTCTCTCTGTATTTCAAGTTTATTTATGGCATATAACACTTTCCTTTTACCTACTTACATATCCTATTTATATTAAAAAACTAAATAGAAATATGTGACAAAATTTCATTAAGATATACACATAAAATAACAAGAGAGCCGGCCCCTTCCTTTACATACATCTACATGAATGGCAAGCTTCAACAGAAATATAAAATGCAGTAACTAAAAAAAAAAAAAAAAAAAAAAAAGCAGTAACTAAGTGTGATTTTTTTCATTCATTCAATATTCACTGAGCATCTTCTATGTGCCAGGATCTACATGAAGCACTTGGTGAGCCAAAGTGACATTAATCAATGTGGATAAACAGAATTACAAACTAAGATAAATGATACCTAGAAAAAGTAGAAGCTATAGGATGCCTGGATGGCTCAGTGGGAAGAGCATGCTACTCTTGATCTTGTGGTTGTGAGTTTGAGCCCTGAACTGGGTGTGGAGATTAAACAATTAAAAACAAACAAATAAACAAAAAACAACATTTTAAAGAAAAAGTAGAAGTTGTTATTAAGAAGAAGGTCTGACTTAGTCTAAGAGGTTTATCCAGAGCATATCCTAGAGAAGAAAGCCAAATTTAAAAACTTAAAAGGAGGAAAGAGTGGGAGTTTGCCAAAAAGGTTGGGAGAAAAGCAAAGTGAAAAGATGTTTTAAGACCCTGAATCAAGATGGAACATTCAAGGAACTAAAAAAAGGTCAAGGTGGCTAGAACCTCAGGGAAAGCTACCCTTTTAGAAAAAGAGCAGCAAGAGCATAGGTTGTAGCTTCTCGTGCCCTCAAATACAGAACAGTCAACCTCTAGGGACACTGGGAACAATGCTCATCCTAAGCAAACAGTCAGAAATTTAAAAATGAAGGAGACACCATTTATAGGATTGGGTAAAGCACATCTATTTATTTCCTCAGCAGACCAAAACAGGAGGGTGTAGTCTTTAGTCCTTTACATCTTTATTCTTCACAATCTCTCAAGAGGTGGCTTCTCACATATTCTCCCTCCTACTGAAGAGTTCCAATTAATGTGATATCATAAAGAGAAGATCCATCAAAGTACAAAAATAAATATTAATAAGCAGAAAGAGTATAAGAAAAATAAAGTTACCTGGGCCTTTGATCTTCCAACATGTTTCTTTTGAAACAAAAACTGTCTGTTGAGGTTGCTGACATCGATAGTATCCAGATCAATCTACAAGTGCATAAACTCCAGATAAACCACAAGTTTTCTGGTATGTTTGAGCAACATCACTATCCTCAGTATCCATAACCCAAAACTTTTGCTATTTGTTACAGTAACAGAAAAAAATGATTTTAATTTTCAACCAGTAATACTAAAACTATTAAGCTGATAAAAATAATTTAACACATGTTTAAATAAAAAACAGGATTTAATTTCAGAGATTACTTTCTCAAAAATAGTTTAGAAAGGATGCATCTTTTTGTTTGTTTTATCATCCTAACCAATGTTTGGAAATTCTTTAGATGGCATAATTATGTGTCTATTGAAAATAAATATATAATCCATTTATCAATCTAATTACTCTTTCAAATCCAATATATTAGATTCAATTCTAGATTATTAGATTCAAGTCACAACTGTGACTTGTTTTTCTTAAATGATATTTGCAGAGTTACTGAATTTTTGCTGCTTTAGTTCAAGTCTCCATCTACACAACTCCATTTACAATTATTATTACCCAAGGGCTGGTAAAGGAAATGTCTATACAAAGTTTTAAAAAGTGTCACATTTTAAGTTTTATCTAATTGATAAAATTAGATAAAAATAAACACTAGGAAAGAAAATAATGACTTAAAGACTTTCATTCCATTTCACTAAATTTATATGAAGAGTAATCAAATGTTCTAATTGTGAAACATCTTAAGTTTTGGTTGTAATTTCTGGAAAATCATTATATAACCACCTAAACATTTTCTCTTTGTACTTTACACATTTATTACAAAAATTAAACCAAATAAGAAAGAATCAACATTTATTTTTCAGGTGCCCAATCCACTGTCTTGTCTATTACAAAAGGCTTCTTTTAAACATGCAGCGGTAGTTACCAGCTAAGGTACAATCACATCTGGATCTGCAGTACAGAACTGGATGGGAAGACTAACCTTGTAACAGCCAAAGAAAAAAATGTGTACATTCTCCCCCTCCCCCAGTCACTCATTTATTAGTTCAGTCTGCCACTTCCACTTTTTTTTTTCCATTCCATGGTTCCACTACACCTTAAGACAATTTAAACTCACATTCAAATTCCTACCATCCCCAATCTCTAAGAAGTTTAATAGAAATAATTTTAAATTACAGCCACTGCACGTGGTGCAAAAAAAAAACCGCTCTCCAACATCTTTAACGACCTAAGTGTGTCTATGGAGATAACAATGACAGTCACGCAGATCGTACCCACAACAGAGGAGCGAGAGTCCCAAAGGAGTCCTGCCACTTGCTTCGTGACCCAAATAAGTTACTAAAACCCCTCTAAATCTCACTTTTTTTCTCATCTGTTAAAAAAAAAAAAAGTGGTTCAATGAAAATGGCGTGTGCAACCTTACGGAGGTAGCGAAGATTAGATGCGTTAATTCAAGTTAACCGCTCAGAACTGCGCCGGGCTCGGGACAAGCGCTCGGTACGTATGGGCTCCTATTACCGCCACCCTCTGCTCCGGACCAGTATTTCTGAGTTAAGAGAGACCGCCGAAACGAAGTCACAACATCCACGAGACTCAAACAATCACGTCCTGCCTCCTACTAAAGCTGGGGAAGTGCTCTGAAGCGAAAAGACACGAGGCCGCTTCCACAGCCTAGAGCCGCCACAAATTGGCGCTGCCAGGGAGGCAGGGGGCGGCCGCGCGGCGCGACGCCCGGAAGACCCCGGCCCGCGGCCTCTCCGGCGTCCCGAGCCGACCGGACCCGGCGTGCAGCGAGGCCGACTCGGCCCCGCCGAAGAGCGCCCTCTCCGCAGGCAGCCACGACCCCACGGCTTCCCGGCCTGCGGCCGCCACCCCCGTCCCCTCAACTCTGGTCCCGACCTCCGGAGCCCGAGCCCCCGGCCCCGGCGATACGGCCCGCCATTCAGCCCGCGCGCACGCCTGGCCCTCACCAGGTCGATGTGGGAGAAGCCGGTGAGCACGAGGTTCTTGAGGAGCTCGCAGCCGATGCCGCCCGCGCCCACCACCAGCACCCGGCCCCCGGCCACGGCCTCGGCCAGCTCCCGGGGCAGTCCCCGTGACAGTGCCATGGCGGGACAACCACGAGCCGCGGCGGAGGCGGAGGCGCGAGAACTGAGCCGCGGCCGGAAGCAGGTGGGGGAAGGGCGGCCCAGCTTCCGTTCCTGCGCACTGCGGCCGCCAGTTGGCGCCGAGCGGGCGACGCCCGGAACCAGTGGAGTGGACCTCCTGGGTCCAGGCTGGGCTTGGCGCGGAGGCGCTTGCACACCTCCCGCGCTACTCCAGCCCGCTCGTGTGTTTCACAGACGCGCGAAGAACTGCGGTCTGGCTTTCGGAAACCTTGAGGGCCACCTTTTAGCCTGAGGTTTGAACTCGCAGCCAAGGCTAACAGGTTAGAAAACACATGCACCTGTATGTAAAGAGCTCTTACAAATTAACAAGAAAACAAATGTCACCCGTACAAGTATAGGCCAAGGATGTGAAGAGGCACTCACAAAGAAAATGAAAAATATGATCGATAAACAAAATTTAATCAAAGAAATGTAAAATAATACTTAAATCATTTTCACTTATGAAGCCAGCAAAAGAAAAAGTGTAACATTCTCCGAGGTCAAGAGATAGGAAAACAAACGAAAAAAAAAATTGAAAAAAAAAAAAAGACGAAAACAAGCGCTCCCATAGCTAGCAGTAAAGATTCTAAAGCCAAACTTTTCTGGAGGGTGTTAAAAGATAAACAGGCATATTTTAAAATTTTTGTTTATTTGGGCAAAACTCGATTCGAATTGGAATTCAATCTAGGATTCAATCCTAGGAGATGAAAAGCTCAGAGGAGCTGTTTAAGATAAAAGACTTTCGGCCTCCTGGCCACTTCTCTCTGGAAAAAAAAAAAAAAAGACTTTCATGGTTAGAAGGGAGAAGCAGCAAGGAAATTATACAAAAGTGGGTTGGTTATTGCAAGGTTACTTTCCTCTAGGGGATTATCAGGTAGATTACCTTTTTAAATTTTTTAATTTAAATTTCAATTTAAAATATTAAATATTTAAGTAATCTCTACACACAATGTGGGGCTCAAACTCACAGCCCTGACTCAGACCAAGAGTCGCACAGTGTCCGGACAAAGCCAGCCAGGCACCCTCTGATAAAGCAATTCCTGATTGACTAGTTTAAGAATCCATTTCGGGGAGAGCCCTTACTGTAATTAAGTCTGTTTGGTGACTTAATTACAACTAAGTAACTCCATTTTGGGCTTTTTGTCTTTTTTTTTTAAACAAGGGGAATTTGGAAATATGATTCAAAAATCGTATTAACAATATATAATATGTAACACTATATTAACAATATAATTATAATATATAACAATATAGTAACAATATAATGTTAAATAAAAGATACAGAAGTATTTGTATGATTAAACTATAAAAACAAGGGTGCCTGGGTGGCTCAGTGGGTTAAAGCCTCTGCCTTCGGCTCAGATCATGATCTCAGGGTTCGGGGATCAAGCCCCGCATTGGGCTCTCTGCTTAGCAGGGAGCCTGTTTTCCCTCTCTCTCTGCCTGCCTCTCTGCCTAATTTGTGATCTCTTTCTGTAAAATAAATAAAATCTTTTAAAAAAATAAACTATAAAAAAAATATATTAAAAAGCAGGAAGAAAACCACAGTTAATATTTTTGTGTATCTGTGATGGAATTATGGATAATTTTTATTTCATTTTTACGCTTTTCTGTATTTCCAGATGCTCATGCTCCTCAAAGAAAATGCTAATTCTTTTTTTTTTTTTTAAAGATTTTTATTATTTGACAGAGAGAAACACAGCGAGAGAGGGAACACAAGCAGAGGGAGTGGTAGCGGGAGAAGCAGGCTTCCTGCCAAGCAAGGAGCCCGATGCGGGGCTCAATCCCAGGACTCCAGGATCATGACCTGAGCCGAAGGCAGATGCTTAACGACGGAGCCACCCAGGTGCCCCGAAAATGCTAATTCTAAAATGAGAAAAAATTATCCCAAATACTAAAAAGAAAGATTATTATGTATGTAATTATTATGTAAAGGGATATTTGTGGAAAAGAAACAAAAGGCTACAAATGGAGTCACTTGTGCTAAACCAACAGTTAATACCTAATCTGACTGCAGTTTCAACCTTTCCCGGGAGTGGAATTTTAAACCAATCAATCTGGAATTTCCTGGTCAACACTAGTGATTTAATCTGCCTGGTATGACCTAAGGATAGGTAACCTTGCCTGAAATAATCTACTCTTTAACTTCCTGTCCCACCATCCTTCTGCCAATAGATACCTCCCATTTTGAACACCTCAGAACTCCTTTCTACTTGCTAGACAGTTGCTGTCAGAATCATGAATCATTGAATAAAACCAGTTAGATCTTCAAACTCAGTAAGTTGAATTTTGTTTTTTAACATGCTAAATGTTGCTACAACAGCAATCATATTTCAATATGTAAATGTATGAGGTTAATATACTGCACACTTTAAATTTACAAAACGTTGTATGTCAAATTCAACGTAAGGAAAGTGTTAAAAGAGAAAGTATTAAAAGAGAAATGGTAAAGATAGAAAACGGAGGAAAGTGATTTTGACTTCTGTGGTCTTTCTCAGCTGCTTGGTTCACCAACCACACACCAAGCCGGTCGGGTCTCTGAGGAATACTCAGGATGCTGTCCTGAGGCATGATTGCAGAAAGTGCTGGAGTGCTCCCTGGTGGGGGTGGGGGGGGTGGGGGGAGGTAAGCACCCTTACACAGTGGGCTGCTGATGTTCCTTTACAAAGACCCCATCCTGGCTGTTAAATCTGAAGGAGGACCTTCCCAGGATGCTGCCCTTAGTTATCCCTCTGGACACTCAGTGAATCGGAGCCACCTTCCTTGGCTTCTCTCCTGCCTCCCTTCTCTTCCCTTAGGCCGGACTGGGTTTAGCTACCTAATCCTGATGGCCTTTGTTTTTCTTTGTGGATTCGCACGTGTGAGTGTGAGTATACGGTGTAAAATGCTTGCCCACCTTAACAAATTCAAATAGGACCCAAGTGCAGGAAGTGAAAGCTCAAAGTCCCACCCATACCTAATCCTACTCTGGGCCCATGATGGCCTTTGTCTTTTTTTTTTTTTTTAAGTAATCTCTACACCCAACGTGGGGTTTAAACTCACAACCCCAAGATAAAAGACTCACACACCTAGGTGCCTCTCTTTGTCTTTCTTGATCTATGTCTCCTACATAATATGCAGTTTCTCATTCATTCATGCATTCAATTCCTTTTGTTTTATTTACTTAAGTAATCTCTATACCCAACTGGGGCTAGAACTTGAATCAATGCTCTTCTGACTGAGCCAGCCAGGGGCCCCTGCAGTTTTACATTTGAAGGGGTTCACACTGGACTTCTTTTCCCATTATCCTGTTTCCCTGACAATATATAACAACCTTACCCTTGTTTGCCTGATAACTTCCTGTGACTGATTCCGTGCATCCCACAACGTCTATCTTCAGCTGAAGATGGTATTTGAGGTAATAGTTTGGGCCATTTCAAGGCATTAGTTTTGCTGGATATCTCCCATCTATATAGGAGGTATACACCTACTTCTGTTTGTCTCCTTCAGTCTGTTTTCTTATGGGGTGGGGGGGTGTGGTCAAAGCTAAGTACCTAGAAGGGTAAAGAGAAAATTATTCTTGCTCCCCTACATGCCTAAAGCCTCACTGACCAGCAAGTTCAAGTTGAACACAGCCAGCCACTTTCCCCTGGGGTGCCCCAGGAGGCAGGATCAGGTGGTGTTCCCAGCAGTCACGCGCTGCCCAGGAGAACCCCACCTGATGATAACCTGGACCTAATGTGTTGCCAGAGTAGTAAATCGAACTGTTTATAGCCGGTCCCTCATCTATGCAGGCAAGAGGCAAGTCTGGTGGGCATGTTTTCACACTGCAAAGTGTAGCAGAATGGAAGAGGTTAACATAAGAACCAAAAGCAGAAGGGGGAGATTGGAAAAGTGACCACCTGGAAGGAGGGACAATGTCCAGAAGAAAGGAAGAGCCCCTTTGCTGTGACACTGCAGGGGCAGAAGGCGGGACGGGGTGAGGGTGGGCATGGTGGGCAGAGAGAACACGGGGCAGGTCTGAACAGCTAGTGTGGCAGGGTGGGAGCCTTAGGGAGCTGGGCTGAGTCGAGTGGTCCGATAGTATCCAGGGACTGCAACAGAGCGCAGCCAGGTACAGAGGCAGCAGAGGTGGTAAGAGGCTGACTGCTGCCCCTGGTTCTTCTGTGGCTCTCCCTCCTACAAACCCCACTAGCTTGCCTGTGCAGAGAACACCCGCCTTCGGGGCTGGAGAGGAGCCACACTCCGAGCTGTCACTGTGGAGACAGGCACTGACCCTGGGAAGGTGGACCAGCCCACAGCCACTGTGGAGACAGGCACTGACCCTGGGAAGGTGGACCAGCCCACAGCCAGAAGGTTCTAAATCTCCCCGCAGCCCCAGCACAGGGGCCATAAAGCACAGAGGACCGCACTTGAACAAAGAGTTAATAATCTGTGAGTCGAAATGAAGGAAAAATACAAATAGACAAACCTGGGGACATTAAAATTTGTTTTAATTTATATAAATAAAAGGAAATGCTCTACTTAAATAATGATTCATCTGGGTCCTCTTGTATAATACAGAATTCTTCCATGGGGGTCTGATGATTTTGAGGCCAGCAACTCTTCTCACATGTGTAAATTAGAATCGTTCCAAATTCTACGGAAAGACCTGAAAGACAAAACATATTCAGGATTCTAACGAAGAGGAATGTTAGAAGATGTACTCAGCATTTGAAGGTTTGCTTACTCTAGAGCAACACTAGAGTTTAAATCCCAGCTCCACCACCTGAGTAAGGGACTTCACCGCTCTGTAATAATGACTGTATTTATCATGATGATAAGACTGTTGTGACTGTTATCAGACGATAAGACTGTGGGGACTCAGTCCGGCATCTGCCTTTGGCTCAGGTCATGATCCCAGGGTCCCGCAATCCAGCCCCACGTCTGGCTCCCTGCTCAGCAGAGAGTCTGCTTCTCCCTCTCCCTCTGCCCCTTGTTCCTACTTGTGCTTACACTTGTGCTCTTTCAGATAAATAAATAAAATCTTAAAAAAAAAAAGACTGTTGTGAAGAGGGTTAAATAAACTAGTGCATGTAAGATACTTAGAACAGAGCCTGGCATATCTTAAGTGCTCAATGTAAAACAAAGAGGTTTAGCAACAAGAAGATAATGGAAGGAGAAGATGACGCAATATCAGGGTAGCTAGTGTTGCTATAGGAGTGATTTTACCCGATAAGCTGAAAAAATAATTAGGAACAGCAAAACCAGTGTTCACTACCTTTCAGCCACATTCTTCCCCACAGTAAGTGACTACCGAAGACGAAAAGCAGACTTAACAGGAAGATATACTTTAAAGTCTTTATTATAACGATCTAGGATACTGGACACTAAAAATCATTTTATAGCTTTTATTTATTTATTTGACAGAGAAAGCGCACAGGCAGCGAGAGTAGCAGGCAGAAAGAGAAGCAGCCTCAGCTGCTTCTGTGGGGTTGATCCCAGGACCCTGGGACCTCAACCTGAGCCGAAGGCAGATGCTTACTTAACTGACTGAGCCACCTAGGTGCCCCTCACTGAAAATCTGTCACGGGGTTGGGGGGGAGCCACCGGGGTGACTCAGTTGGTTAAGCATCCCACTCTTGATATCAGCTCAGGTCTTGATTTCAGGATCGTTGAGTTCAAGCCCCTTGTTGGGATCGAAGCTGGGCACTGAGCCTGCTTAAAAAATAATTGGGGGGTACCTGAGTGTCCAACTCTTGATTTTGGCTTAGGTCATGATCTCAGGGTCCTGAGATCGGGCCCTGTGCCAGGCCCCAAGCTCAGCAAGAAGTCTGCTTGAGGGTCTCTCCTTCTCCCTCTGCCCCTACCCCAGCTCACACTCTCTCTCTAAAATAAATAAAATCTTTGAAAAAAAATTTCATGGGGCTCCTGGCTAGCGTGGGTCGGGCATGTGACTCTTGATCTCGGGATCATAACTTTAAGCCCCAAGCTGGATGTAGAGCTTTCTTACTTACATACATAAGTATCACACTAAGAGAACACACTACCTTCAAAAAGGATTCTCTCTCTCTCTCTCTCATACACACCACACACACACAGAATCCCAAGAGCGTACAGAAATTTATCAAGGGACAGAGCCATGAAGAACAACACCAAGAAAGCATGATCGACAAGAACTGCTGATATCAGGAGGGGGAAACAGGAGTCAACAGGAGGAGCTGGACAACTGGTTTGGAGCAGGAAAGGAAAAACCCTTTGAAAGGAAAATGCAGGCAGGGATAATGGAAAGAAAAGCATCCAAGACAGAACTAACAAGGCTAAAATAGAGCTGATTTGGGAGAAATCAGAAGGCTGGAGTCTGAGAACTGGTAGCCACCAGGGTAGGAAAGGAGGAGGGACAAGGACTCAGATGGAACAAAATACCAAACAGCAGAGTACTGTACGTGGTGCCTGGCAGAGCAGAAGGGCGCGGGAGGGTAGGACAACGAGGAAACTTACGTGGTCAAAACAGCCCCAATACGCATCTAATGTAAAACATCAGAAGCCACAGGGAACAGAAACACAGGTAAAACCCAACTACAGGTAGAAAGGAAAGGCTTGAGGGAATCGCAGTGAACACAGAGGGAAAGAGGAAAGATGTGAGCACAGGAGAGGAGAAAGGTGACCCACGCAACTGCTATTGCTTCAGTAGAAAAGCTACAAATACAACAGAAAAAATATTCTGAAATTTGAAAGCAAGCAAGCAAGCAAGGCCGAAATGCAGGTCCGAAAACCCACCCTGTCCCAGGATGAAAGGGTTATGGTACAATGCACCGGCAAGACACGTTAGTTCAGAGACTGCACTTCACGAATAAAGAAAAATCTACAGGTGCTAGGTGTTCGCTACAAAGCGGGGGGAAATCAGGCCACCCTCAGACTGCACTCAAAGCCCAAAGATGACAATATAAAGGATCTCGGGGATTTGGAGAAAAATGGACTTCCATGTGAGACGGGGCCATGGGAGCTGACAGGAGAGCCGGAGGGGCTCTCACCGGGAGAACATGGTAGCCCTGGTCCTACCACCGCTGAGGGGAAAGAAAATGGGACTCCAGGACTGTATACAGGGGTTGTCCTTCAATACAAAGGCAGACTTTCTGAAGTAAGAATAACGGCTACAAACTGTCCTTAAGGCTATCACTTGAATGTAGCTACCAGAGAAGACTCAAAAGATTCAGGAATGGAAAAGCTCACTGAAAGGAATGGTGTGAGCAGGAAAACCACTGAAACAGAACAAAAGCTTATTAGCTGTGACAATCATGGTGACAGAGTACAGACTTATAAACCTCAATGAAGTACAAAATAATACTAAAAATAGGGCACCCTGGGGCACCTAGGTGGCTCAGTGGGTTAAAGCCTCTGCCTTCAGCTCGGGTCATGATCCCAGGGTCCTGGGGTCGAGCCCCACATCGGGCTCTTAGCTCAGCAGGGAGCCTGCTTCACTGCTACCATTCCGTCTGCTTGTGTTCCCTCTCTAGCTGTGTTTCTCTCTGTCAAATAAATAATCTTTAAAAAGAAAAAAAAAAAAGAAAACTGGAGTGAAACTGAAGTGAAACAAAAATCAGAAAAAAGAACAGAACCAAAACAGAAGTTCCCATAATAAGGCACTACAAAAAAAAAAAGGAAGAAAATCATCAAACAAGTTGAAGAACATGAGTTTCGGAATTCAAAACACCTACCAAGTACTCAGCACAACATACACAATTTCGAAATAAGGATAAAGTGAAGATTCTAAAAGTGACCTGGAAGCAAGAGTTGCCACTCAAAGGACTAACAATCAGAATAGGACTGCTTTCTATACCAACACAGGATGCTAAAAAAAAGGTAATATCGGGGCCTCTGGCTGGCTCAGTGAGTAGAGCATACGACTTCTGGTCCTGAGGTTGTAAGTTCGAACCCCATGTTGAGTGTAGAGGGTACTTAAAAATAAAATAAAAAAAAAAAAGTAAAAAGGGACACCTGGGTGGCTCAGTGGGTTAAAGCCTCTGCCTTCAGCTCAGGTCATGATCTCAGGGTCCTGGGATCGAGCCCCGAGTCGGGCTCTCTGCTCAGCAGGGAGCCTGCTTCCCCCTCTCTCTCTGCCTGCCTCTCTGCCTACCTGTGATCTCTCTCTTTGTCAAATAAATAAACAAAAATCTTAAAAAAGGGGCGCCTGGGTGGCTCAGTCATTAAGCGTCTGCCTTCAGCCCAGGTCAGATCCCAGGGTTCTGGGATCGAGCCCCGCATCGGGCTCTCCGCTCTGCAGGAAGCCTGCTTCTCCCGCTACCATTCCCTCTGCTTGTGTTCCCTCTCTCGCTGTGTTTCTCTCTGTCAAATAAATAAAATCTTAAAAAAACAACAACAACAAAAAAAACCCACAAACAACTGAAAGGATAAGCTGAGAAAGAGGAAGATAAAGGGTTCTAGGAAACAGGGGGACCCACTTGGAAGAGGGGCAAAGGGATACCCAAATAAAGGCAGGAGGTGACCCAGGACGACAGCAATGCTAGAGGTGTGGAAGGCCTAGAGCTCAGACTAGCTCAGGAGAACTAGGCACACGGGACAGGTCCTCAGGGAAAAAACATGGAGCCAGGTAGTCTGGAATCCAATCTGTGAGGAAAATAACATTGAGAACCTCCAGGAGGGTGTGAAAAGAACTGGCCACAAGAATGAAACAGGTATTACCACGTCCAAGAAGAACATCTGAGCACAACACACTGCTTTGCTAGCTCCTGACTTAAGTGGAAATTACAAACATGACTGGGAGTATGGGAGAGAGTGACAGGGTAAGGAAGAATGGGAGGGCGCGTGACAGATCCAAATCCTCCTACGCCAGTTCAGGAACTCAACAGATACCGTCTAAAAGAGATAAATGTAAAAAGTAGCATCTTTTAGTTAGAAGTACAAAAATAAATTCCAGAAGAAACAACCTGGATTGCAGCCAGTGTCTCCCGTTAGTGCAACTAGATGGAGGAGGGGAGAAAATGGGGCCACAGAAGTTAGAAGCCTTTCAGGACTATGCACCTTTAAACATTGTGAGCATTTATGAATCTGATTCAGTAGCGAAGACACTAGTATTTTAAAACAGTATTCATTGTCAACAACATAAAAATATAACTTCAGTGGGGTGCCTGGGTGGCTGAGTGGGTTAAAGCCTCTGCCTTCGGCTCAGGTCATGATCTCAGGGTCCTGGGATCGAGCCCCACATCCAGCTCTCTGCTCAGCAGGGAGTCTGCTTCCCCCTCTCTGCCTGCCTGCCTCTCTGCCTACTTGTGATCTCTCTCTCTGTCAAATAAATAAAAAATAAAATCTTTATAAAAAAAAATACATATATATAACTTCAGTATTTGTGTACTATGTGTTCAAAGCACAAGCCTATTTAGCAGACAAAAGAATACACCAAAATATATGTAATTTCTTTTCTTGTGTCAAAGAAGTTTTTTAAAAAGTTCATATTCTCTCTCTCTCTCTTTTTTTAAAGTAAACTCTAGGGGTGCCTGGGTGGCTCAGTCGGTTAAGCACCTGACTCTTGGTTTCGGCTCAGGTCATGACTACGCTGGGCGTAGAGACTGCTTGAGATTCTTCCCCCTTCTTCTCCCTCTCCCTCTGTTCCTCCCCCTGCTCTCTCTCTAAAATAAATAAATTTGGAGTGCCTGGGTGGCTCAGTGGGTTAGAGCCTCTGCCTTCAGTTCAGGTTGTGATCTCAGGGTCCCGGGATCAAGCCCCGCATCAGGCTCTCTGCTCAGCGGGGAGCCTCCTTCCCCTTCTCTCGCTGCCTGCCTCTGCCTACTTGTGATCTCTCTCTCTGTCAAATAAATAAATAAAATCTTTTTTAAAAAAATAACCAAATAAACACATGAAAATAAATTTTAAAAAGCTTTAAAGAAAAATAAATAAATAAATGTAAACTCTGAGCCCAGTGTGAGCCTCAAACTCATGACCCTGAGAGCAAGAGTTAACATGCTTTACCAACTGAGCCATCCAGGTGCCCCTAAAAAGTTCATGCCCTTTGGTAAAAAGATTCTATTTCTAAGATTCAACACTGAAGAAACACTCAGAATTACAGAAAAGACTCTACAGAAAGGGTACTGATTAAGTTGCTATTTATACTAAAGGAAAATAAAGGAAAAAAAGAAACAGTTGAAATGTATAACTTTGGAAACCACTAGATGAAATGGAACTTCCACTGGGAAGAATATGGAAAAATATTCAATGACACTAGGAAATTCTGTGAAGAAAGACGTTATGAGAATAATTTTAATTTTACCTCTTAATGTGTATAGAAATAAGAGAAAAAAATAGATTCTCATTAGCAATTATTTCTGGCTAACTGGATTTCTGAAATGAGCATTACATGTACACTTTAAAAAATACTTTTAAGGGCCTCTGGGTGACTCAGTCAGTTAAGCATCTGCCGTCGGCTCGGGTCATAATCCCAGGGTCCTGGGATCAAGTCCCACATTCGGCTCCCTGCTCAGTGGGGAATCTGCTTCTTCCTCTCCCCCTGCCCCTCCTTCTGCCCCTCCCTCCCACTTGTGCATTCTCTCTCTCTCTCTCTCTCAAATTAAAAAAAAAAAAAAAAAAAAAAAAAAGAATTATCACTTCCAGGAGCACCTGACTGGCTCAGTCAGTGTAGCATGCACCTCTTGATCTGGAGGACATGAGTTCAAGCCCCCACATTGGGATGTAGAGATGACTTAAATAAATAAATATTTTAAAAATAAAAAATATTTTTAAAAGAAATTAACACAGTAGCTAGCACCTGGCTGGCTCAGCTGGTGGCATGTGCAACTCTTTTTTTTTAAAGATTTTTTTATTTATTTGACAGAGAGAAACACAGCGAGAGAGGGAACACAAGCAGAGGGAATAGTAGCGGGAGAAGCAGGCTTCCTGCCGAGCAGAGAGCCCGATGCGGGGCTCGATCCCAGGACCCTGGGATCATGACCTGAGCCGAAGGCAAGACGCCCAACGACTGAGCCACCCAGGCGCCCCGGCATGTGCAACTCTTGATCTTAGTGTTGTGGGTTCAAGCTCCACGTTGAGTTTAGAGATTACTTAAAAATAAAATTTTAGGGGCGCCTGGGTGGCTCAGTCATTAAGCATCTACCTTTGGTTCAGATCATAATCCCAGGGTCCTGGGATCGAGCCCAGTGTCGGGCTCCCTGCTCAGTGGGAAGCCTGCTTCTCCCTCTGCCCGTCACTCCCCTTGCTTGTGTTCCCTCTCTTGCTGTGTCTCTCTCTGTCAAATAAATAAATAAAATCTTAAAAATAAAATAAAATCTTAAAAAAAAACTATCACAGGCAAAAGAAAAAAAGACAAAAAGTGAAAAGACAATCCACAGAATAGGAAAAAATATGTGCAAATCATATATCTTACAAGGGGTTAATATCCAAAATATATGGAGAACTCAAGACAATTCACTAGCAAAATAATACAAACAATCCAATTTAATAACGGACAGAGGACATGAATATTTTTCCCAAGAAGATATGTGAATGGCCAACAGATACGTGAAAAGGTACTCAACATCACTAATCATCAGGGGAGTGAAAATCAAAACCAGTGATATCACCTCACGCCTGTTAGAATGGCCATCACTAGAAAGTCAAGAAATAACAAGTGCTGGCAAGAACGTGGAGAAAAGGGAACGCTTGGATGCTGCTACAGGAATGTAAATTGGTATTGCCGCTGTGGGAAAATGGTATGGAACTTCCTCAGAAAATGAAAAATGGAAATACCACATAATCCAGCAATTCTACTGCTAGGTATACAAAAAAGGAAATCATCATGTCAAAGAGGTATCTGCAACCCCCATGTTCATTACAGCATTATTTACAATAGCCAAACATGGAGCACCTGGGTGGCTCAGTCAGTTGAGCATCCAACTCCTGATTTTGGCTCAGGTTATGATCTGAGGTTGTGGGGTCAATCCTGGACCAGGCTCTGTGCTCAGCGTGCAGTGTCTGCTTGTCCCTCTCTCTCTGCTCCTCCCTCCGCTCATGTTCTCTCTCTCTCTCAAATAAATAAATAGCCAAAACATGGAAACAACCTCACTGTCAAATGACAGGTGAATGGATAAAGATATAATACACACACACACACACACACACACACACACACACAGGAATACTATTTAGCCACATAAAGAGAATCTTGCCATTTACAACAACATGGATGGTTCTTGAAGGAATTATTCTAAGTGAAATAAGTCAAAAAGAGAAAGACAATCCTGTGTGATCTCACCTGTACATATAATCTAAAAAAAAAAAAGAACCCAAAACTCATAGAAAAAAAGATCAGATTTAGGGATACAGAGGTAGGGGGTAGGAAGAAAGAAAATTGGATGAAGGTGGTCAAAAGGTACAAATTTCCAGTTATAAGATAAATAAATACCCGAAATGTAGATTTGGAAAGTTTTTAAGAGGACAGATACTAAGAGTTCTCACCACAAGGAAAAAAACATTTCTTTTTCTTTTTTTCTTTCATATCTATATGATTGATGTTAACTAAACTTATTGTGGTAATCACTTTAGAATACATGTAAGTCAAATTAGTATGCCATACAAACGATGCTTAAGAGTTCTGTATTTTGATTTTGCAACAAACAAGTAAGATGTAAAATAAATACATCAGTAAGAAGAATACAAAGACCTTAAAAAATAAGGATTCAAAGGATTGGCCTTTATAATACACTCACTGAAATGCCGGTTAAAAATATGTGTAACTGGGGGGCTCAGTTGTTAAGTGTCTGAACTTCGGCTTAGGTCATGATCCCAGGGTCCTGGGACTGAGCCCCACATCAAGCAGGGAGCTCGGCAGGAAGCCTGCTTCTCCCTCTCATGGTCTCTCTCTCTGTCAAATAAATAAACAAAACTTTAAAAAATAGCAGAAAATTTTTCAACTACATATTATTAACACAAAAAAGAAAAATAAAACTAACATTTTTTTTCTAAAGAATGAATGAATACTCTTTTAAGTTGGCTTAATTACCTCCATTAAACCCAATTGTTATTACTGCTTTGCTATTATATTGCTTTTCCTGGTGTCTTTATAAGGATCACCAAAGGCATTATGAGTTTATGCAGCTGTTCACATGGTGTTTTTCTTAACTGAAATATAATTCACATGCCATAAAATTCACCATTTTAATTAATTAATTAATTAATTTTTAAAGTAGGCTCCATCCCCAGTGCGGAGCCAACATGAGGCCTGAACTCACAACCCCAAAATCACGACCTGAGCTGAGATCAAGGGTGGGACGCCCAACTGACTGAGCCACCTAGGCACCCCTAAAATTTTAAGGTGTACAATTCAATGTTTTTCAGTTTATTCATAATTAGAGAAACAAGTTTTAAGTAGGAAAAACTCAAAGGGATCCAGACACATTATGGTCAAACCGTTAAAAATCAAGAGACAAAGAGATAATTTCTGAAAGCAGTGAGAAATAACCAGCTACCCTCATAAAGATTTAACAGCTGATGTCCCAGAAAAGGTCTGGAGGCAGTGGAAGACATGGCTAAAATCCTGAAAGAAAAAGACTAAAAACCAACAACTGTACATCTGGCAAAACTAGCCTTCAAAAATGAAGGAGAATTAAGACATTACCAGATTTTTAAAAGCCAAGGGAGCACGTGTGCCTTCTAAGAAATGCTAAAAGAAATGCTAACAGGCACATATCATTTGAAATTAAAGGACCCTAGACAACAACTCGAAACAAAAACTGAAGAACACTGGTTGATTACTTCATAAAAGCCAGATTTGCTTTATTGTACTTTTGGGTTAGTTTGTAACTTCTCTTCTTTTTCCTTTATGATTTATAAGGCAAATGCATAAAACAGTAATTATTAATCTATGTTAATAGACATATAAGGTATCAAGATCTAATCTGTGACAATAACAATACAAAGAGAGAGGAACAAAGTGGTACAGAGAAGCAAAGTGTTTGTATACTATTGAAACAAAGTTGGTATTATTCAACTAGACTGTTATAATTTTAAGATGCTAATTGTATTCTCCAAAGTAACTACTAAATGAGTAACTAAAAAAAATAATGAAAGGGAATCTAAATGAATGTTATACTACCACACACAAAAAAAAATCACTTAAATACAAAAAAAGAAAGAAAGAAAGAAAACAGTCAGTCATGGAAAAATTGAGAAACAAAAATATTATAAGGCATACAGAAAATAGCTATATGGCAGAAGTAAATTCTTCTTTATCACTAAAGACATTAAATGTAAATGGATTTAAGCTCTATTAAAAAAAGGAACCATCAGATTGGATATAACAAAAATAAAACAAGGGACGCCTGGGTGGCTCAGTTGTTGAGTGGCTGCCTTCGGCTCGGGTCATGATCCCAGGGTCCTGGGATCGAGTCCCATATCGGGCTCCTTGCTCGGTGGGGAGCCTGCTTCACCCTCTGCCTCACTGCCTGCTTGTGTTCTCTCTCTCTCTGACAAATAAATAAATAAAATCTTTTAAAAAATAAATAAATAAATAAAACAAGATCCATCTATACACTGTCTACTAGAGACTCTCTAGATACAGGGACACAAAGAGAAGGAAACAAAAGGATAGAAAAATATATTCCAAGCAAACAGTAATAACAATTATAAACATATATACTTCTATATGCAGAGGCCCAAAATGTATGAAGCAAAAACTGACAGAATTGAAGGGAGAAACAGACAGTGCTGCAATAATAGTTGACTTCAATACCCCACTTAAGAGTAATGGATGAAACAACCAAACACAAAATCGATAAGGAAACAAAGGAATTGACAAGCCTATAAATCAATTAGCACTAACAAGCACATACAAAAAAAAAAGAACAGGCACATACCAGAACACTCCACTTAACTACAGCAGTAAACACACTCTTTTCAAGCACATACAATATTCTCTGGGAGACACCATAGGTTAGGCCACAAAGTAAGTCTCAAATTAGAAAGACTGAAATCATACAAAGTTATCTTTTCTTTTCCTTAAGATTTTATTTATTTTTTTGACAGAGAGAGAGATCACAAGTAGGCAGAGAGGCAGGTGGTGGGGGTTGGGGGGGAAGCAGGCTCCCCGCTGAGCAGAGAGCCCGATGTGGGGCTCGATCCCAGGACCCTGAGATCATGACCTGAGCCAAAGGCAGAGGCTTTAACCCACTGAGCCACCCAGGCGCCCCCAAAGTTATCTTTTCCAATCCTAATGATATGAAACTAGAAATAAGTAACAAAAGGAAAACTGGAAAATTCACAAACATGTGGAAATTAAATAAACCACTTTTAAATAACCTATAGGTCAAAGAAGAAATCATTAAGGGCAATGAGACGATATATACCTGAGACAAATGAAAACAGAAACACGAAATACCAAATCTTATGAGATATAGTAAAAGCAGTGTTAAGGGGCGCCTGAGTGGCTCAGTCGTTAAGTGTCTGCCTTCGGGTCTGGTCGTGATCCCAGGGTCCTGGGGTCGAGCCCCGCATCAGGCTCCCTGCTCGGGAGGAAGCCTGCTTCTCCCTCACTCACTCCCCCTGCTATGTTCTCTCTCTCTGTCAAATAAATAAAATCTTAAAAATAAAAGCGGGGGGCACCTAGGTGGCTCAGTCATTAAGCATCTCTCTTTAGCTCAGGTCATCATCCCAGGGCCCTGGGATGGAGCCCCGCATTTGGGTCCCCTGCTTGGGAGGAAGCTTGCTTCTCCCTTTCCCACTCCCCCTGGCTTGTGTTCCCTTTCTTGCTGTGTCTGTCTCCGTCAAATTAAGAAAAAAAAAAAAAACCGTGTTAAGTGGAAACTTCACAGAGCTGCAAACACATATATTAAGAATAAAGAGGGGAGCCTGGATGGCTCAGTCGGTTAAGCAGACTACTCCTGATTTAAGCTTAGGTCATAATCTCAGGGTGCTAGGATCAAGCCTCGTGTGGGGCTCTGCACTCAGTGGGGAGTCTGCTTCAGGATTCTCTCTCTCCCTCTGCCCCTCCCCTTACTCGCTTTCTGTCTCTCAAATTAATAAATAAAACTTTAAAAAAAGAAACAAAAAAACTTTAAAAAAAAGGACAAAAAAAGATCTCAAATCAATGGGCGCTTGGGTGGCTCAGTTGTTGGGCGTCTGCCTTCGGCTCAGGTCATGACCCCAGGGTCCTGGGATCGAGCCCCACATGGGGCTCTCTGCGCAGCGGGGAGCCTGCTTCTCCCGCTACCATTCCCTCTGCTTGTGTGCCCTCTCTCGCTGTGTTTCTCTCTGTCAAATAAATAAAATCTTAAAAAAAAAAAAAAGATCTCAAATCAATGACCTAACTGTATACCTTGAGGAACCAGAAAAAGACCATCAACCAACCAAAGCTAGCAGAAGAAAAAATAAAAACCTGGAGTGGAGATTTTAAAATGGAGACAATAAAACAATAGAGCAAAATCTAGAAAGTCAACAAATATTTACCTGGAATGACTAAGGAAAAAAGAGAGAAGACTCAAGTTACCAAAATCAAAAATAAAGTAGGGACATTACTGCTGATTTTATAGAAAAAAAAGGATTTTTTTTTTTTTTTTTTTTTTTTTTAAAAAAGGATTTTTTTAAAAAAGATTTTATTTATTTATTTGACAGAGAGATCACAAGTAGGCAGAATGATAGAGAGGGCAGCAGGCTCCCCGCTGAGCAGAGAGCCCAATGTGGGGCTTGATCCGAGGACCCTGAGACCATGACCTGAGCCGAAGGCAGAGGCTTTAACCCACTGAGCCACCCATGCACCCCAAAGAATGCCAATCCTTCTTAAACTCTGCCAAAAAGCTAAAGAGAAGGGAATGATTACTAAATCATTCTGTGAGGATTTTTTTTTAAGTAGATACTATGCCCAACAGGGGGCTCAAACTCACAACCCCAAGATCAAGAGTTGCATGGGGGATGCCGAGGTGGCTCAGTTGGTTGAGTGTCCAACTCTTGATCTCAGCTCAGGTCTTGAGCTCACAGTTGTGAGTTCAAGCCCCACGCTGGGCTCCAAGCTACACATGGAGCCCGCTTTAAAAAAGCAAAAAATAAAACACCCAAAACAAAAAACAAAACACCAATTACATAAGTAAATAAAAAAGAATTGCATGCTCCATCAATCGAGCCAGCCAGGTTCCCAAAGGTAAGCATTATCTTAATATCAAGTCTAGACTAAAACACTACAAGAAAATTACAAACCAATATTCCTTATAAATGTAAGATATAAGAGTGCCTGGCTGGCTCAGTGGGTAGAGCATATAGCTCTTGATCTCAGGGTTGTGAATTCAAGCCCCATGCTAGGTACAGAGATTGCTTAAATAATCTTTAAAAAAAGAAAATAAATGTAAGATACAAAAATCCTCAACAGAATCCTAGCAAACAAATTCCAAGAGCTTATTAAAAAAGCCCTGGCTGGTTTAGTCGTTAGAACATGTGATTCTTGATCTCACAGTTCTGAGCTTGAGTCCCATGCTGGGTATAGAGATTACTTAAAAAAAAGATCTTAAAAAAAAAAAATTTTATACATAATGATCCAGTAAGATTTATCCCAACATGCAAAAGTGGTTAAATATACACAAATCAATGTCATTAATAAAATAAACAGAACTGCATGATCATCTCAATTGATGCCAAAAAGGCAACTGACAAAAATCAACACCCTGTAGTGATAAAAAAAAAACCAAAAACAACTCCATAAACAGAAGGGAAATTCTTCAATCAGGAACAAGATTAGAGTCACATGCTCTACCAAGTGGGCCAACCAGGTGCCCCTATTACTTTTATTACAAAAGCTTTTAATTTTTGTTTAAAAAGACCATATAATGATGATAAAATAACTATAATCACATAAAAGTTACTTTTAAAAAATCTTTGAGAGATCTTATTAGAGAGAGAGAGCATGTGAGCATGAGCAGGGGAAGAGGCAGAGAGAGAAGCAATCTCCCCATCAAGCACAGAACCCAATGTAAAACTCGATCCCAGAACCCTGAAATCATGACCAGAGCCAACGTCAGACGTTTAACCAACTGAGCCACCCAGGCGCCCCATAAAAGTTATTTTTTAAAGGCATGCCTGGGTGAATCAGTCGTTAAGCGCCTGCCTTCAGCTCAGGTCATGATCCCAGGGTTCTGGGATCGAGCCCCGCATCAGGCTCCCTGCTCAGCAGGAAGCCTGCTTCTCTCCCACTCACTCTGCTTGTGTTCCCTCTCACTATTTCTCTGCTAAGTAAATAAATAAAAATCTTAAAAAAAATTAAAAGGTTGTGGTTTTTAAAAAATTTTTTAAGTAAGCTCTATGCCCAACATGGGGCTTAAACTCACAATCCTTGTCATATGCTCTTCCAACTGAGCCAGCCAAGTGCCCCTGTAAAAGTTATTCCCCATCCCCCCATTTTTTTTTAAATAATAAATTATGACTATAACACAATGTTTTGTTTTGTTTTTTTTGGTTTTTGGTTTTTAAGTAAACTCTACCCCCAGTGTGGGGCTTGAACTCACAGTCCTGAGATCAAGAGTCACATGCTCCACCAACCTCGCCAGCCAGGGGCTCCTGCTATGAAAATAATTTTAAGGACAGAAAACAGCTTGGCCTTAAACCAACGAAATCGTATCAGTGTTTGTGTTGGACTGGTTGGATTATAAATTTCCCCAATTTTTTGTAATATGCTTATATTTTATAAGTAAACAAAAATGAAATGATAGCCTTTCCTTTTAAAATAGTCCATATTAGTGCAATAAATACACAACCTCAAATTAATAAAGGGCTTATTACCTAAATTAGTGCTTCTGAGCATGCTGACCAGTGCTGGCATAAGCTGAAACTCAAATGTTCTTCGGACTCCACAGTGGCTGCAGGCTGGGAGCTCAGTGACTTCTGATGTAGGGCAGGTCAAATAAAGTGGTTCTCCACTCCAGGAATACCTAGGAATGCAAGGAAACAAAGAACCCTGAAGAAGGACCACACATAAGTCCCATTTCAACATCAGAGACCATGCTTTGCAAACTTTGCTTCCTTCTTGCAGAGTACCAGGAGCAAAACCAGAGAGCAAAGAAAATCCAAAGGCCCAAAACCTAGCAGCAAGCCTGTAGAGCTCAGCAAGATATCTGAAGTCTTGTCAATGTTTGGTTCAAAGTCTGGATGAAGGCACTAAAGCCGATGTTGAACTGAATCTAACTACAACTGCAACCAAATCCAGACTGAGCTCAACCACAGGGTAAGCAGACTTGGATCTCCACACTACTAGCCTTACAGAAGAAGGGACATGCCCTTCTAAGGAGTAAATATTTACTTCAGTATCTATGGTTCTTTAATATACAATGGTAAACAATAAAAAGAAATTAGATAGGGGCGCCTGGGTGGCTCAGTCGTTAAGTGTCTGCCTTCGGCTCAGGTCATGATCCCAGAGTCCTGGGATCGAGCCCCCCTGGGATCGAGCCCCGCATCGGACTCTCTGCTTGACCGGAAGCCTGCTTCTCCCACTACCACTCCCTCTGCTTGTGTTCCCTCTCTCACTGTGTTTCTGTCAAATAAATAAAATCTTTAAAAAAAAAAGAAATTAGATATACAGGACAGCAGAAAGTTAATTTATCTGAGAGAGACAGTATACATAAGCTGGGGTGGGGGAGGCATGGAGGGCAGAGCAAGAGGGAGAGGGAGAACCGGAACCCTAAGCAGGCTCCACACTCAGCACAGAGCCCAATACAGGGCTCGGTCTCATGACCTGAGCTAAAATCAAGAGTCAGAGACTTAACCGAGCCATCCAGGTGCCCCAAGAGCAGCAGAAAAATTTGCCCACCAAGAAAATCAATACAAGAATACCCACTGGGGCACCTGGGACGGCTCAGTCGGTTAAGCATCTGCCTTTGGCTCAGGTCATGAAATGAGGGTCCAGGGATCAAGTCCCTCATGGGCTCCATCCTCATTGGAGAGCCTGCTTCTCCCTCTGCCTGCCCCTCCTCCTGCTTGTGCACCCTGTCTCAGATAAATAAAATCTTAAAAAAAAAAAAAAATACCCACAGACAAATGATGGAATTACCAGAAAGAAACTTTATCAGTGGAAGGGGGACAAAACAAACAATATCAATAATAAATATATAAAAGAATCTAGCAGAAAAGGTAGACACGCATAAACAGACAAGGAAGTTAGCATAGAAATGAAAGCTGAAAGAGATTGAAAGAGAAATGCTGGAAATGAAAAATGCTGTAGCAGAATAAAGAACTTCATTAAGGGGGCACTGGGGTGGCTCAGTCATTAAGCGTCTGCCTTCGGCTCAGTCCCTGATCCCAGGGTCCTGGGAGTGAGCCCCACATCGGGCTCCCTGCTTGGCAGGAAGCCTGCTTCTCCTGCTACCATTCCCTCTGCTTGTGTTCCCTCTCTCGCTGTGTTTCTCTCTGTCAAATAAATAAAAATCTTTAAAAAAAAAAAAAAAAAAGAACTTCATTCAGTAAAAGTTAACAGTAGGTAGGAAACAACAACAACAAGATCTGTGAATCTGAGGAAAATAGAAATATCCAAAATGAAACAAAAGGTGAAGATCATTTAAAAAAAGAAACAGGGTCTTTAAAAACCCTGGGACAATTTCAAATTGTATGTCTAATCATACAAGTTAACTAGAGTCCTAGAAAAAGGAAAAAGGACAGAAGAAATATTTGAAGAGATAATGGCCAACATTTTTCCAAAATTCATGAATAGACATCAACACAAAAATCCAAAATGTTCGGCAAATCCCAAGCAGGATATATTAAAACATACAGTCACTTAAGCAAATAATAGTGGTTTTTTTTGGATTTTTTTTTAAGATTTTATTTGTCTGGGGCGGGGTGAGAGAGACAGCTTGTGCATAGGAAGGG
Source organism: Procyon lotor (assembly GCA_028646535.1). Taxonomy (NCBI): domain Eukaryota; kingdom Metazoa; phylum Chordata; class Mammalia; order Carnivora; family Procyonidae; genus Procyon; species Procyon lotor. The sequence continues at coordinate 34,741,721 of CM053620.1, read as the reverse complement.
AAGCAGCAGGTAGAGGGAGAAGCAGGCTTCCCACTGAGCGAGGAGCCTCATGCAGGGCTCGATCCCAGGACCCTGGGATCATGACCTGAGCCAAAGGCAGACGCTTAACCACCTGAGCCACCCAGGCATCCCAGTACATAATAGTTTAATTACATAAATGTAACAGAAGAACAACAATAAGAATTACAGCTAATTTCTAACAGAAACACTAATGGCAACAAGTCAATGGAACAAAATCTTTCCAGTGTTGAGTGGAAAACAAGTAAAAATATATTGTATACCCAAGAAAAATGTCTATTAAAAGAAATATTAATAAATATATTTGTAGACAAAACCTGCATGGCTGGGGCACCTGGGTGGCTCAGTGAGTTAAGCCTCCGCCTTTGGCTCAGGTCACGATCTCAGGGTCCTGGGATCAAGCCCCACACTGGGCTCTCTGCTCAGCAGGGAGCCTGCTTCCCCTCTCCCTCTGCCTGCCTCTCTGCCTGCTTGTGACCTCTTATTCTCTCAATTCAGTCAAATAAAATAAAATCTTAAAAAAAACCAAAAAAACCTGCATGGCTGTCTCCAACAAACCTACACTTTATTTTTATTTTACTGATTTACTTACTTACTTATTTTTTTATTTAAGTGGGCTCTAAGCCCAATTCGAGGCTTGAACTCACAACCCTGTGATCAAGACCTGAGATCAATAGCCCGACGCTCAACTGACTGAGCCACCCAGGCGCCCCTAAGCCTGCATTCTAAAAAAAAAAAAAAAAATAATGAAAATAAAATCAGAAATCCTTCAGACTTAAGGAAATACCAGATGGAAGCTCAGCATGAAGGATATAGAGCACCAAAAGGGTAAACAGGTGAATAAATATGAAAGACCACTGAGCATTATTTTCATTATCTTTTTTTTTTTAAAGATTTTATTTATTTGACAGAGAGAAACACAGCGAAAGAAGGAACACAAGCAGAGGGAATGGTAGCGGGAGAAGCAGGCTTCCCGCCGAGCAGGTTGCCCGATGTGGGGCTCGATCCCAGGCCCCTGGGATCTGACCTGGGCCGAAGGCAGACGCTTAACGACTGAGCCACCCAGGCACCCTTCATTATCTTTTTTTAAAATATTTTATTTTTTGTTTTAAGTAATCTCTATACCAAACACAGGACTTGAACTCACAACCGAGATCAAGAGCTGCACACTCTACCGAGACAGCCTGGCGCCCCCCAAACATTATTTTTAATTTTACTGTGTATATATCATCCTTAAAAACTATTGATTATTCAGGGGCACCTG
>CM053620.1:34720430-34739939 GCA_028646535.1 Procyon lotor | reverse complement strand
AAAGAAGATGAAACAAAAGAAAGCTAATGTGACTATACTGACATGAGACCAAATATCCTCCAAGGAGGGAGTATCATCAGAAATAAATAGGAACACTTATTTATAATTATATCAGGATCAATTCATCAGATAAATAAGCCTACAGATGGATACATCCTAAAACTACCAAAATGTGTGAGACAAACTCTGGCAGAATTAGAAGGAGAAAAAGACATATTCATAATCATAGCTGAAGGTTTTGTCACTTCTCTCTCTGTAACTGATAAGCAAGACAAAAGTGATCAGTAATACACACTGGTGTTGCAACAATTGGATATTCAGACAAAAAAAAAACCCTAACCCTCATACATCATATACAAACACTAATTCAAAATGGATCACAGACACAAATGTAAGAACTAAAACCAAAACTCCTACAAGAAAACACAGGAAATCAAACACAACAAATTCTGTTACCTTTGGTTAGACAGAAATTCCTAAGGAAATAAAAAGTTAAGGGCTCCTGGGTGGCTCAGTTGGTTAAGCCTCTGCCTTTGGCTCAGGTCATGATCCTGGAGTCCCAGGATGAGCCCCACATGGGGGGTGGGAGGGGGTCCCCTGCTCAGCGGGGAGTCTGGTTCTTCCTCTGCCTCTCCCCCTGCTCCTACTCTCTCTCTCTCAAATAAATAAATAAAATCTTTAAAAAAAAAAAAAAAATCTTAAAAAAGTCAAAGTTCTCAATGTACTGAAAAGATACTGTAGAGATTACTTAAAAAAAAATAATAATCAGGGGCACCTGGGTGGCTCAGTGGGTTAAAGCCTCTGCCTTCGGCTCAGGTCATGATCTCAGGGTCCTGGGATCGAGCCCCACATCAGGCTCTCTGCTCAGTGGGGAGCCTGCTTCCCCTTCTCTCTGCCTGCCTCTCTGCCTATCTGTGATCTCTATCTGTCAAATAAATAAATAAAATCTTAAAAAAAAAAAAATCATAAAAGGAGCACCTGGGTGGCTTAGTCAGTTAATCATGTGCCTTCAGCTCGGGTCATGATCTCAGATTCCTGGGATCAAGCTCCGAGTTGGGCTCTACACTCAGCAGGGAGCCTGTTTCTCCCTCTCCCTTTGCTCTGCTCTGCTGCTCCCCCTGCTTGTGTCCTCTCACTCCCTCTCTGTCGGATAAATAAAATCTTAAAAAAAAAAAAACAAAAAAAAAAACCACCACACTACATGATCCAAATTATGGTTTTGTTTTTTTTTTGTTTTTTTTTTTAGCTTTTAAGTAATCTCTACACTCAATGTGGGACTAGAACTCACAATTCCGAGATCAAGTGTTGCATGCTCTACTGACTAAGCCGTCCAGGTGCCCCCCCAAATTATGTTTTTTAAAAACACAATTCCTGGGGCCCCTGGGTGGCACAGTCGGTTAAGCGCCCAACTCTTGGTTTTGGCTCAGGTCAGATCTCAGGGTCTTGAGCTTGAGCCCCACGTTGGGCTCAGTGCTCAGCATGGAGTCTGCTTGGGATTCTCCCTGTCCCTCCCTCTGCCCCTTCTGTTCACGCTCTCTCTAAAATAAATATACATTAAAAAAAGAAAAAAAACAACCCTCCACACAAGTCCTACCCACGTGCGTGCATCCAAATGCATAAAAAATAAGTGAATATAATAAACTAAAATTTTAGCTTCTTGGTTTGTGGAATATTAGGTTTTGGTTTTCTCATTATATTTCCCAGTACTTCCTTTTTTTTTTTTTAAAAAGATTTTTACTTATTTATTGGACAGAGAGAGAGATCACAAGCAGGCAGAGAGGCAGGCAGAGAGAGGGGGAAGCAGGCTCCCCACTGAGCAGAGAGCCTGATGCGGGGCTTGATCCCAGGACCCCGAGATCATGACCTGAGCTGAAGGCAGAGGCTTTAACCCACTGAGCCACCCAGGCGCCCCCCCAGTATTTTCAAACTAACACGCATTGCTTTTATAATCAAGAAAAAACAAACAGTAACAGAAACTGTGTCTCTACCTCAAAATCTGCTCCTGACAAGCAGCAATTCTCTTCATGAATTTGTAAAATATCTTATCTCCACTTTTAATTACGGTCTTCTCATATTTTTCATCACCGTCACTAGGAAGACTAAAAAAAGAAAAGCAGAAAACACTCCTGAGTGTCTATATCCAGAGAATTACAAAATTCCAAATAGCAAACAAGATAATGCACATAATTTAAAAATCATAAAATTTAAGTGGTGCCTGCGTGGCACAGACAGTCAAATGTCAGACTCTTGGTTTTGGTTGAGGTCATGGTCTCGGGGCTGTGGGACTGAGCCCCATGTCAGGGTCCGAGGTCAGCCCGGAGTCTGATTGGGATTCTCTCTCTCCTTCCGCCCCTCCCCACCCTACCTTGCTTGCTCTAAAATAAAGAGATCTTTTTTTAATCTATTTTTTAAAAGATTTTATTTATTTGACAGAGTAAGAGAAAGTGAGAGTAGGAACACAAGCAGGGGGAGTGGGAGAGGGAGAAGCAGGCTTCCTACTAGGAAGGGAGCCTGTTGTGGGGTTCAATCCCAGGACCCTGGGATCATGACCTGAGCTGAAGACAGACGTCCAACAACTGAGCCACTCAGGCGCCCCTAAACAGATTTTTTTTAAAAAATCAGAAATTTAGGGTGCTTGAGTGGCTCAGTCAGTCGAGCGTCTGCCTTTGGCTCGGGTCATGATCCCAGGGTCCTGGGACCGAGCCCTGCATCAGGCTCCCTGCCTCCTTCTCCCTCTTCCTTTGCCGCTCTCCTGTTTGTGCTGCCTCTCTCTGTCAAATAAATAAATAAAATCTTTTTAAAAAATTAAAAATAAAAATAAAAAATCATAAATTTAGTATCTTGTAATATCTAACAGTAATCCCCTACCCACCCTTCTCCCAAACCCTGCTCCCTAGCCATTTTCAACTCTGGGATAATTATCTGCAATTTTAAAAGTCCTTACACTCATTGACTATCTCCATTTCTTTCCCCATTATGGATGATTTTTAAACCAGTCTGCAAGCAGTCCAACATCATTCTGAAAAGCTTAAAAGGAAATAACTCTGGTAAAAAACCAGATACCCAAATACCCACTTGTAATTCTATTATAATAGCAAAAATTATTATTCTTACTTCTTTATACGGCTTTGGTTTATAAAGCCTTTCAAGACCTACTCTCCCACTGATTCCTAAAACCATCTGATGACACAGACTACAGAGATATCAACATGACTCTCATTTCCCTGGTGAGAGCTGAGGCTCTGGGCAGGTCTCTGATGTCCCAGGCCAGTTCCTGAGCCAGAGCCAAGAGTCAAAAAACGAATGGCATTTTTCTAACTTACCTCTCTGAGCCAATCATTTAAAAACAGAAAATAAAGATTATGATAGGAAACACGTTCTTCTGTCAAAGTTGTCACCCCTAACTTCCTTGCTCATCTTTTTGAGGGTACTTACAGACAGAGCAGTGTTTTCCGGGTAACTCAGTGGTGGCTGCTAAGATCGCCTCGTCTCTGTCTCCCTTTCTCATCCAAGGGGAGCAAAGCAGAAAGGTCCTACACACACACAAGTTCTGCTTGAAAAACCTTCCCCAAGTACTAGAAGTAAACCAAAGGGTCCCTACTGTGGCGGCTTCCTGATCAAGTCCCCTCTCAGACTCAGCAGCACACGTTCTCACCTTTGGGAAAGCAACTGTTCCATATCCACTCCTTCTTTCTGCTGATATTCCCTCAGAAGGCAATAAGCGTGATCCAGGCTCACAAAGTCCCCATAATCCTCCTCATCGACCACACAGATGTAGTAGGGCAGGAACTGTGGCACCTCAGAAGGCAAGGCCATCTCTTCCCCAGGAGAAACAGGAGGAGCAGAGCCCATGACAGTATCCTGCAAGTGGAGATCTTGGAGCCTGGCAGCACAGTCTGTGTCTCTGGCACTGCTGGAATCATTTCCAAAATCCAAGGTAAGCTGCGGTGCTAGCGCCTCCTCACTGTCACTCCCCCAGTCATCCGCACCTTCGCACCAGTCCTCAGCTGCAAGGCCATTTTCCTGTTTCTAAAAGAACATCCAGTGAATGAAGCCCAAGCCCATCTGGGTGATTTCACCTATTCCCTTGGCTTGAGCTATGCATTCCGTCACCTTCCCCTCTTGCACACTCTGATTCAACTTCCTGGACTCCATACACTCAAAAGCATGCTGGAGGTAACAGAAATTCTCTTTCCTTTTCAGGGGCAGCGTGGCAAATGTAGTTTCTTCAACTATTTCCAAACTCTTTCAGTTGTGTTTCATGTATTACAGAAGCTAGCGGGAGAGAACCACATTTACCAGACTCCTTAGCAGCTAGGGTTTCACGTAGCTGCTAAACCCTTAGCAGCTAGGGTTTCAAGATCAAGGGCTGGCTAATTAGGTTCACCAGGGAGACACAAACTTGAAGCAGAATGAGTGCAAAGAGAGGCCATGAAGCAAAAGTCTGCAGATGGATACAAAGCAAGGACTTGGAGCCAAATGATCTGACAAGGGCAGCTTCCAGTTCACTGGACCACATCACAGCTTTGTGCTGCAGGTGCCTCAACAGGCCAGTTCTAAGGTGTGGTTGTGGACGTCATTCCTGGAGCAGCCCCCTCCAACCTATCCAGTGTTAGTAAAAACCTACTTGGCTTTAAAAAGTCAGTGCTTTTCTATTATCTGCAACTCAACCACCTTCTTTATCTTTTCATTCCTGATACTGCTGGTACCGGGCCTGGCACACGTTTAGAACTCAGGGTATACATAAGCACACATTTATAGGCAAAGCAAGACTGAATTTTGTTCTGCAACTGCCAACTTGCCTGACTTTTGGATTCAATAAATTCAGATTTTTTCCCTATTGTTTGTTATATACACGTACACATTATCACAGGAACTATGTTTATTATAAACACATACATGTTACACACAACCACATATATTTTACATTTATACAGCCATACTTTTTCCCAAACAGAAATACCAGCGACTTATGTGCCTCCAGGCCTTCAGGGTATATTAAAAGAAAAAAAACGAACAAAATCTTAAGGAGATAGAACTTCACCGTTCAGAAAAGTGCAAAAACCATTCCAAAGTACTTCAAAAGAGCACGGCTGAAAGTTTATCCTAAGCGATGTTCTAGAAAACACCCTTAAGTTACAGTAAGTCATAATACGCTAAAAACCGGTTTACCTGAGCGTCCGGAGTATCTCTCTCTCGCACCTGCAGACACTGGGAACGGAACACCTTCCAGCTTCACAGTAAAGATAAATGACAGTGAGGCTCGAACGCTGACCACCCGCCAGCTGGCCAGCCCTATCCCGTGTGGCCGGTGCAGCCCCCCAACTCCCGCCCACTCGGTATAAAATCCCGAGGCAGCTCGGAACTGCCCCGCCTACCTGCGCGCCCCGCCGCTGCCGCACCTGGGGAGGGGGCAAGCGAACACGTGCAGTAGCCGGTGAAACGGGGAGCCTTCCAGCGGGCAATACACCTGCACGACCAGGGCAAGAGGCTGCCTGCAACGTACACACACTGGCCTCGGCGCTGCTACCGCAGGCAGGGCGTCCTGAGGGTAAGAGAAGCGCTCAAGACTCCGGCTCTGGTCCGGGACCTCGCCCACTCTCTCACCCCGTAGCCTTCACCAGCACCTGCCGACTCCGGCTCCGGCGCTCCACTCACCGGAAGGCCGCCCAGCTTGCTAGCGGTCCAGGCGCCCGGCCCCGCGGGGCGGCCGTGCACTGCAGTGTCTCGAAGCCCCAGCAGCACAGGTTTCCGAAAAGCCGCCATGACGGCGAGGCACCCACGTGGAAAGGCAAACTACGGTGGCCGAGACGGGGCGCCTCTCTGCGCACGCGCACCGGCTACGCCTACGAGACGGCCCCGCCCCCTGAAGCTCCTTAGGAGGATTAGGTCCCCTGAGCTGCTCGGGTCGCTTGCTGCAGTTGTGGGCCCCAAATTCGGGAGCCGCGAACATTATGTGTCTCCGAATGCGCTGAGGTAGGAAGAACGCACCATCTGATATGAAGTAGTCTTGCCGAAAGATTTTACCTAAGTGGAATAACAGTATTATCGTTAAGACAAAATAAAAAGTTTAATTTTTACAGGTACACGTCGAAATGTTATAAATTATGGAGTGGGCCATGAGTTGACAACTGTTGAGATTTGGCGTCAGACACATAGACATCTATTATACTATTTGACTTTTATATGTTTGAAATTTTCTGTAAGGGAAAAAGAATTTTTTTTAATGCACAACCTAGGTGCATTTTTTTTTTTTTTGCTTTTTTTTTTTTTTTTTTATGGCACAACCTAGGTGAATTTTGAAAACATCATGCTAAGTGAAAGAAGCCAGACACAAAAGGCCAAGTTCCGGAAAAGGTGAACTTCAAAGAAAGAAATCAGATCAATTAATTGTTGCCAGGGTTTGGGCTCAGGGGGTAGGGTTTGACCACAAAGGGGTGCCAGGAATCTACCTCTTCAGGTGATTAAAATGCTGTATGTCTCAACTGTGGTGGTCACGTGACTAATCTATTTGTTAAAACTCAAACCCGCACCCCAAAAGAAGGTGCATTTTTCTGTATGTAAATTATACCTCAATCAACCTGATTTTTAAAAACACAGATTGCAAAGACACTATTTTTTTTTTTTGCAAAGACACTATTGCAGTCTTCATACTATAGTGTGCAAAGTGCGTGTTTTCAAGGACTGACATCTTCAAGCAGGGTATAAATGCCTCATGACGTTTGGCTCCAGCCCCAGCACAGACCTGGAGATGAAATCCCTTTGCTACTGGTTTATGACTGCCAATCTGCTATAAAAGTTTTAGAAGGCACTGTGAAGTCTGACCTTGGTGTTCATTTCAGGTCTAGCCAAAGAGGCTGGATGACTTGGCAGACACTTGTTATTTTAGCTATGTTTCCCAGGAGATGCATTTTGGTTATGACAAAAAGAAACAGACTTCAAAACTGGTATTCTTGCTACCACAGCAAGACATCCTCCAGCGGTTGCTAAGCTCTCTCCATCATCAGTCACCTATTTCCATGACACTACTGACCACAACCCCTTGTCCAACGTGTGATCACAGCATGAAGGCTTATTACTTAAGGTGAATTTTCAAGATGTTAATTGCTGCCCCATTCTGGAATTCCAGAGGCAATTTAACATCAAATTTGAAACTAACATTATTATGGTGTCCTTGGAACAGTATTTTTTTTTAAAAGATTTTATTTATTTGACAGAGACAGATCACAAGCAGGCAGAGAGAGAGAGGTAAGCAGGCTCCCTGCTGAGCAGAGAGCCCAATGCGGGGCTCGATCCCAGGACCCCGAGATCATGACCTGAGCTGAAGGCAGAGGCTTTAACCCACTGAGCCACCCAGGCGCCCCTCCTTGGAACAGTATTAAAAGGTACTTATATGTGTGATTTGAAGCATTCCACTTTATGATTTTATAGAGTTTGGACTTCCCTGACAGACTCGCATAAATAATCAAAATGATAATATTTATTTAGGTGTGTACATATGTAATCTCTGACTCAAACTCTCAACCCAGAGATCAAAGGTGGTGAGCTCCACTGACAGAGCCGGCATGGCGCTCCCAGTTTGTATTTCTTTGAGCCAGTACAGAATGAAGGTGTTGAAGGCTGCTTGAATTTCACACTGGAAGCCATAGGGCAAGGGGAAGCCACAAGGGAGGATAGTGGTGGTGATGGGGCGAGGAGAGCAAGGCAGGGCCAAGGGACATGAGGCCACCTCATTGACACATGCAAGTTCCTCCTGCATAAAGTGTGACAGGAGACGTGACAGCTTGCGAGAGGAGCAGTGGTCCCCACTCCTAATAGATCCTTCCTGTGAAGCCAAGTTAGCCTGAGGGGCCCTGCCACCTGGACTTTTTCTCATGGCAGACTTTTTTTGGTGCTTGTTCTTTTGTCATAGAAGAGATGCCTCCGAGGGGAACAGATCTTCACTTTTCAGCAGCTACGTTAAGAAAGCAGGTGGGTTGGGGGGCCTCAGTGGCGTGGTCGGTTAAGCATCCAAGACTCTCGGTGTTGGTTCAGGTTGTGATCTCAGGGTCATGAGGTCGAGTCCCGTGTTGGGCTCTGTGCTTAGCACAGAGTCTGCTTGAGTTTCTCCCCCTCCCTCCTGCTTATGCTCTCTTTCTAGAATAAAAAGTCTTAAAAAACAAAAAGCCCTAAATGTAGTAAAGAAAGGAGGTGGGTTACCAGGAACCTCAACAGAGCCTGTCAGAAAACCTCTTTACGTCACTTCTACCAAAACGAGAAGTGGGCATTTGCTTTTGGAATTAAAAAAAGCAAAACAAACAATGGAGAGGAGTTAACAATTTCTGAGTATTATTTTAGGCAGACGTTTGTACCCGTACGGTTGCACTTTCTGTAATTAGGACATTTCTCCCTTTGAACCTCCATGGGTGCCGTCTTGCCTTCTCAAAAAAATACAAATCCTGGCTTTCCTTGAGGAAGGCACATGACCGAGCCAGAGTACAACCCAGAAGTGGGTGACCCAGGAGAGACTGGGGTGAAGGCAACTGTGATGACAGGGTCGGGGGCAGCAGGGCTTTGGGAAAGAGGAGCAGGCTTGCTGTCCACACTCTCTTATCGTGATCTAAGGGTGTAGATCCCGGAAGCTCGGCCTCTAGTCTGCCCATCAGTTTTGCTCATCAGCTTTTTAAAATAAAATTCCCCTTCTGCCCAGTTGGCCAAAAATAATTATTTGGTACCTTGACTAGAAGATAAAAGGGTGGTCCGTTCCAAATCTTTTCTTACAATGTCTGTGAGCGTCACCCTTGATCCAGACTGGGTAGTCACCGAAAAGAGACATAACAGACATCATCTCATGCAGATTTTTTTAGAACTATCTAAACAGAACAGAAGGATGCAATTCCTCCAAAGTCACGGAGGTGAGGAGTAGACAAAGGAGAAGGGATCTGCTTACAGAACCCCAGTTGCCCCTGTGACTCCGACTGTGCCCCACCTCCCTCCACTCTCTTCTCAAGGGACCGTCCTCCACTCCGGACCTACTTAGGACGTACAGTCAAGCCTCAAGCAAGCCAAGCACATCACTCCTACCGGGCACCTAACTCCTGGGTAGAGCACCACTTCTGCAGATGAGAAGAGGCTGAGCCCACAACCTCCTTTGTGGCATCTTTATTTTTCTGTCTGGTACATGAACAAAGTGAACGTGGTCAGAAAAATTAGCTGCACTGAAACACTTGAGCCGATCGCAAGACACAGGGCGCACGGGCATGTAAGGGCGGGGTGGCAGATCCAGACCAGCTTCCCCCAAAGGGCTTGTGCTCCAAGCCCGCAACCAGAGGCTGCTCTGGGCAGGACCGTGCAGTGCTTCTCTGGTGAGGAGGGACAAGAAGGACCAGTCACAACAGGGACCGCAGCCGGGCATGAGTTTATTGGCTTCTGGCCTCACGCTCCTGCTTAATGAAGTTGATTAGCCCATTGGTGGAGGAGTCGTGAGAGGTCACTGGGCTACTACCGTCAAGCTCAGGCTCGATTTTCTTGGCCAGCTGCTTCCCCAGCTCTACCCTGCCAGGACAAAGAGAAAGAATGGTTAAGAAGAAGGGTCCAGCCTCGCGAGTGAAATCCACAAGCGAACCCGCAGGCATTCTCCACCCTCCCCTTGAGGAGTAACTCACCCCCACTGGTCAAAACTGTTGATGTCCCAGATGATACCCTGGACGAAGATCTTGTGCTCGTACATGGCTGCAGAGGTGGCAGATGGGGCACATTAGGGCTCGACCGGCTTTATCCAACCCACCCCAGGCCAGGACCTCCTCCGCTCACTCACCAATCAAGGCTCCCAGAATGAATGGCGTGAGCTGGGTGAACACAATGGAGTTGGTTGGGCGATTTCCTTCAAAGACCTTTAGAAAACACCCGGGAATGTCCTCGGTTAGTTATGACCCCCAAGTCCTCAGAAGGGAGGTGCACCCCGCCCCAGAGGCCAGGATATGCCAATCTGTAAGGACAGTCCCTCCTACTGGGTAGGACAAGTCAGGCACGCCATGAATCCCTACCCGGACCCCATAACTTTATCCTTCCGACTCCAGGATGCCGACCAAAGCCCACTTCAGGAGAGGTGCTGACCTTGTGTGGCAACAGCTTCTCCAAGGCCTCTGGACTCTTCCCAGCGGCCTGCAGCTCCTTCCGGGCCTCCTCTGTCGACTTCCCCTTCATCAGGGCCTCCGTCTGGGCCAAAAAGTTGGCCAGGAGGATCTGACGAGAGAGACACCCAGTTCCACTTGGAAGTCCTGCCTGAGCTTCCGGCAGAGGGGCAAGACTGCCTGGCACTTCCCAGGTGGGGTTAGTCCCAGCCCCCAGTGTGGAGCTCAAGTGGAGCGAGCGGGGGAAGGCAGGGCACACCTGACGACACGGCAAAGTAAGTGACAACAGCGACTGCCCTTTAAGGGATACACCACGTGACTTGCCAAGGACCCTGCTAATAAGAACTTAGCAGTATCTGTCTTTTTCTTTTCTTTTTAAAGATTATTTATTTGAGGGGCGGGGGGGAGGGAGAGAGAGAGAGAGAATCCCAAACAGATTCCCTGCTGAGCGTGGAGGCAGACTCAGGGCTCCACCTCACGACCCCGAGCTCATGACCCAAGCCAAAACCGAGTCAGATGCTCAACCCCCCGAGCCACCCAGGTGCCCCAGCCACATCTATCTCATGGTTTTCCCATCTGCTGCTGTGGTAAGCACGACCTTGGCTCCGTGACCTTTGCCCCCCTCCCTGCTGTTACACCTGCGTGGGTTGTATCACGTGACAGGTGGAATGAAGGTACCAGACCTTGCGACAGGGAGAGGTGGGCCCACTGGAATCACACGGGCCCTTCGGAGTAGAAGAGGAAGACAAATGGGTCGGTCAGAGAGATGCAACACAAGGGGCAGCACAGAATCGAGGCTGGAGCGGGACTCAACCCCGCACTGTTGGCTCCGAGCCGGACAGCACCACAGGCCAAGGCAGCTTCTCAAAGCTGAGAACGACCCCCGGCTACCGTTGAGGAAACTGGACCTTGGTCCTGCCCCGAGCAGACACCCAGCAGAGCCTGCTGGACTTCAGACCCACGGAAACCAAGATAAAAACTGGGTGTTGTTCTAAGCCACTAAGTTTGTGTAATTTAGTAAGGCAGCAATAGGAAAGTAGCATAACTGCTGACCAATGCATCAGCTCCTAGGTAGCCTGGGTGTAAAGTGAGCCCGAGAAAGTGTGAGGAGAGGTTGGACGGGGCTCTTACCTTGTGATGCAAACCCTTCCTTATTGGGTGCTGGGTCTGGACTGGGATGAGGAAGTCACAAGGTATCATCTTGGTGCCTGTAAAGGGCACAGTGGTCACCCGAGCGCCTAGCCCAGCCTGTGGGAGCCACTCGAGGGAGAGGTCTCTGCTCGTGGGCCTTCCACGTCCATAGCCGCACCCCCGCCCAGGCCAGAGGGGCCCTACCTTGGTGGATGAGCTGGTAGAAGGCATGCTGGCCATTGGTCCCTGGCTCCCCCCACAAAATGGGGCCCGTCTGGTGGTCCACACGAATGCCGGACTTAGTGATGTACTTCCCGTTGGACTCCATGTCACCCTGGAACAGGGACAGAAACCCAGGCCTCTAGCTGCAAGTCCTGCTTTTCTTCCTGCACTGTACCCAAATCCTGCCCAGGCTACACCACACTTGGCTGCCCAGCCCTGTGTGGTGTCCGCAGGCAGCACCCCTGTATCTCCCCTCCCCTGTGAGGACACAGGCTCCCAGCTTTCTGGCTTAGACCCTGCAGGAAGGACCCATGACCAGGAGAAGGTGGGCATGGAGGTCTGAGAAGGACCTCCCTAAGAGCAGAAATCGGTCACAGTATCTTTAACTGGTATCTTTTTTTTTTTTTAAGGTTTATTTATTTAAGTAATCTCTATATCCCACGTGGGGCTCGAACTCATGACCCCAAGATCAAGAGTCGCATGCTCTTCCGACCGAGCCAGCCAGGTGGCCCTTGTTAACTGATGTCTTAAAAGACAGGCTGGCAGGGGTCCAGGGTGTGCAGCCTTTGAGGTCTGTCACCTCAACCAGATACTGGGCCGTGGGGAGCCCCGGCCCCTTCTTTAATGAGCTTCAGGTGTTGGTGAATGTCTACTGTGCCTGCTGCCCAAGGGCTGCAGGGCAAAAACCACGTTCGTGCTAAACAAACCAGGGACAGATGTGGAAGGGCCGCCTGGGAGCAGAATCCAGACTAGGAGAAGGGCTGCTTGGTCCCCAGGGGTTCTGGGAGACTTGCGGAGGAGCAGAGGGCCATGAGTAGCCCAAGGGGGCACCACAGACTGGGTGTGAACTTGCTTTCCTGGAGGGACAAAGGCAGTACCAGCCACGGGAGTCCCTGCCGATGGCCCCCGCCTCTGGCAGGCACCCAGAGTGATGGCCAAGGAAGCAATGACCCAGGGGAGACGCGCACTTTCTGCCTGGCCACCAGAAGCAGTCATGCCCCCCGCCCCGTGGTGGTCAGACTTGGCCAACACTCATCAAATGGACCCTGGTAACAGATTCACCCTGAGACTGGAACACAAGTGGGCCTTGCCTGTGCCCAGGGGCGGCCGGGGGAAAAAGCCACTGGAGGGGTGGGAACCTGGGCCCCTGGGCCTCCCGGGCCCCCACAGGCGGGCCCCAAGGCCTGGCCTGCCGGCGGGTACCTGCTGGAAGTAGGCCGCAAAGCGGTGCAGATACTGGTCATAGGGCAGCATGGCCTGCGTCTCACACCCAAAGCAGTTGATGTACCAGATGCCCAGCATGGCCAGGATGACAGGGGCGTTCTTCTCCAACGGCGTCGTACGGAAGTGCTGGTCCTGAAACCAGAGCAGGGCAGGTAGGAGCTGAGCAGCTGCCCAGGAGGGAAGGAAGGAGGGAGCTGGACCGACCAGATGTCTCCGGCGGAGGACATGAGCCTCAGCACTTACCATCCAGTGAGCCCCTGAGAGCAGCTGCTCGAAGTTGTCAAATCCTGCGACACAAAAGCAGCGTCAACAGAAATGGTCATGCCCAGTGCCTCGTGGCAGTGGACACAGCTTCTTCTGAAACCAAGGAAAAGCTGATGTGCAGCCAGAAGAAATAGGACCTGGGAAGACTCGGGCCCACAGAAAGCCTCTCTAACCGAGTCAGCCTTGAGTGCAAAGGCCGATCTGACTTCACCTACCGTGGGAAACAACAAGATGGCGGTCGTGAGGGGTAGAGAAAAAGGCCAACCTGCCAGCCCCAGAGAAAAGTCAGGCCTGCCCACCTGACCTGAAAGGAATGTTCCAGCCAGCGGGGCAGAGGCCAGTGGCCTGTGGGGTCAGAAAGGTGTTCAGGGACCTGAGATCCCCATCCCTGACCACAGACTACAACTCGATCCCCCTCCCAAGACTCAGACACACACTCACCCACATGCAGTGCAATGGAGAGTCCAATGGCTGACCACAGCGAGTAGCGTCCTCCTACCCACTAGGAGAGACAGGAAAAGGTGCTGAAGAAGGGTTGGCACACCCCGCCCCCCTCCCTCCTGCCACAAAACTTGCCCCCCTGAGAGCAAAGCTCTTCCACAGGTGCAGCACGGAGGGCCTGGGCCCAACCCACCTCTGCGAAGCAAGACAGCAGGCCAGGCGCTGGCACTCTTTGTGCTGACCAACAGGGCAGAGTACATGGGACCGATCAGAGCCACAGGACTCAACTGAAGACCTTACCATGGCTGGCCCTGTCTCCTCAGACAGACAGACCCAATGCCTCATAGCTGCACCAGGCCCGGCCTCCTCCTCAGACAGACCCAGGGCCTCATACCTGCGCCAGGCCCAGGCTCCTCCTCTGACAAGACAGACAGACAGACCCAGTGCCTCATACCTGTGCCAGGCCTGGCCTCCTCCTCATACAGACAGACCCAGGGCCTCATACCTGCACCAGGCCCAGGCTCCTCCTCTGACAGACAGACAGACCCAGGGCCTCATACCCATGCCAGGCCCAGGCTCCTCCTCTGACAGACAGACAGACCCAGGGTCTCATACCTGTGCCAGGCCCAGGCTCCTCCTCTGACAAGACAGACAGACCCAGTGCCTCATACCCGTGCCAGGCCCAGGCTCCTCCTCTGACAGACAGACCGACCAATCGTCTCATACCTGCGCCAGGCCTGGCCTCCTCCTCAGACAGACAGACCGAGAGACCGACCAAGCATCTCATACCTGCACCAGGCCCGGCCTTCTCCTCAGACCCAACGCCTCATACCTGTGCCAAGCCCCATTTCCTCAGACACAGACAGACCCAGCACCTCATACCTGGTACCAGGCTGCACCGCCGCAGACCCCCACAGACCAGCATCTCATACCTTGCCAAGTGCAGCCCCCTCAGATACTGAGAGATCTTCATACCTGTGCCAAAGCGCCTTCAGATACTGACAGACCCAGTACCTCATACCTGTGTGTGGCTGTGCCTCATGGGACCCTGACAGAACCGATGCCTCATACTTGTGCCAGGCCCTGCCTCCTCAGACACGGACAGATCTAGTACCTCAAAGCTATATCCAGCCTCTCTAAACACGGAAAGCCCCAGCATCTTGCACCTGTGACTAGCCCACCTACCTGGATGCTAACAGGTCAGAATCTACCTGGGCTGGGCCTGGCCTCCTCCGGCAGTGACAGATCCAGCACCTCATGCCTGTGCCAGGCCCTACATCCTCAGACTAATCGACCCAATGCCCTATATCTGCGCCCAAGCACACTTCCTCAAGCAATGAAAGATCCAGCACCTTCTACCTGGGTCTTGGCCCTGCCTCCTCAGATACCAATAAACCTGGGTTTGGCCTTGCCCCAGCCAGACCCATTGCCAGACCCAGGACAGTGACAGGCTCATACCTGAGAGGGCTTCTCAGCCTCAGCCCCAAGACCTACCTAGTCACACTTGCAGACCCCACTGTGTATCACCTAAGTCCTCAGGAATCCATTCCCATCTTCCAAACGGATTTTTATGGAGCACCTACCACATTCCCAGCACAGTCAATGGAAGCAGCCCGTGGGGGCTCCCCAAAGATATTAATGTAATAATCATGCCAATAAATGTGAGATGAAATACAAGTGCTTGGGAGAATGGAAATACAGCAGTGAAATCAATTATAAAAGGAATCCGAGGAGTGCGTGAGCTCGGATCTAAAGAATGAGCAGGCATTAGCCAGGAAAGCACTGAGCCGAGAGAAGCATTCCAACAGCCAGGACAGCATATGCCAAGGTCCTGTGGCAAGAGTAGCCTTTCTCAACAGTTAGAGAATTAAGCCCCACAGAAAATACTTTCAATGACTTCACTTCTCAATTCTCCCAAGGATGGTGGAAGGCTAGCACCCTCCTAGAAGCAAGGAAGAGATGCTAATTCATGACATCCACTGGATCTCCTGGGGCATGAGGGCTGAATTCTCTACTGGAAGCCCATTGAGATAGGCTGGGCAAGAGGAACCACAGCACATTCTAGATGAAGGGAGGAAAGGAAGCTAGAGGGTGGTAGCCGAGAGGCAATGCTGCAGGATGAAGCAGGGAGCCCCCGTGGTCACTGGAAACACAATACTGTCCCGGATGGGGAAGGCAGAGGCCTGATTTAGGAGTTTCCATCAAACAGGATGAATTGAGAGGATGAGGCAGTCAAGGGTGACCCAGAGGTTTCCGGCTCGGGTAATGAGATGAATGGCGGGGCCCCTCACCTGGAAAGAGGCCAGGTTCGGGGGAACCTTACCAGACAGACACAGTCCCAGGAGCCACACGATGCCTGACACAGGCTCTCGGATCTCACCGAACAGACTCCGTTCTAGAAGCTGCACTGCCAAGCTGTTGATTTTGGGCCGCCCCAGGTCATCGGACCTCACTTTTGGGAGCTCAGCAACGCTAGCACCCGACCTGAGCCTGAGACCTCCACCTCCAGACACGATCTCTAGAACTCACTTTACCTGCAGCGGCCCTTTCAGATCGCACCTCACAGATGCAGCTCCTCATCGGTTCAGCATCTGGGTCCCTCTCCGGCCCCAGCCCCAGCCCTCACTTTATCTGACCAGTTATAATCTACTTTTTCCCTACCTGAGTAACTCAGACCCCAGTGCTACACACCACACCTTGGCCTGGACATAGATCCTCGGGCCTCTTTGATACCATGAGCTCCACCCATGTCGGACCAGCATACCGAGAACTAGCTCAAGGCACTGTATTTGTCCTACAAGATCCTAGGCGTTCCTGCGAGCTCCCCAGGCCGATGGCTCTGGCTTTGCCTTGCGGGGAGCCCGTGCCTGACCCTACCGCTGAGGACCCCACCTGCACCTGACCCACGTTCTCCGGCCTCACCAGCCACACCAGTTACGCATTCCTGCACTACAATTTGCACTAGAATTCCTGCACTAGAGCAGACCTACCCATTTCACCTAACAAGGCCAGGGATGCCAATTTGGTCCTGAACCCAGGGAACAAGAACTCATCTAAGACCACATTTATATGATGCCATGGACTCATGACAACACCGGGACAGATGTAATGGCTTCGCCTGTGAGGTCAGCTCTGCCTACCTGGGTCCTCCTCCAAGACTCACACTGCAAGGTCACGGCCCCGTCAGAGCCAGGCTCACGCAGCTGCGCTCTGTCTGTGCCTGGGTCCTCCTCCAAGACTCACACTGCAAGGTCACGGCCCCGTCGGAGCCAGGCTCACGCAGCTGTGCTCTGTCTGTGCCTGACCCTCGCTCCTCACATCTCAACCGACAACCCCAGGTTCACCTTGCTAAGCCCAACTCAGACCCCTCACGCCTTGCTGAGAGACCAGCTCTGTCTCAACGGGCCTGACCTCAACTCCCCCAGGCCTAACCTGAAAACCTGGCTCTCGATCCTTGTCTGACTAGCCCTTCACATCCTGCAGCCCACTGCTGACCACCGCTGCCCAACCTGGCACTGAGAGCTCGCTGACGAGCCTCAGCTCATCGGACACAAAGACCTGTGCAGACCTGTGCCCTAGAGGACCACGCCCCCCAACCGTGCGAGTTGAGGTTCTCCCTCCCTGTGGCTGAGCCGTGCTCTCCAAGCCTCCCCTCTAACTCTAAGACCTGGGTCGGCACACCTGAGCTAGAACCATGTTCCAAGGACTTCACCGACACGACCCAGGTAGCTAGCTCCGGCTCCGGAGTCAGTGCTTGAGAGAGCCACGGCCACCTGCTCACGTCTAACTTAGGGCTCGCAGACCTCGAGCCCCACGGGGACTCGCCTGTGGCCACTCCACCCACCCAGGCTTCACCTTCCTTCTTTAGGCCTCACCATGAAGATCCAAGGGTACATACCCTTGCCTGAATGCAACACCTGAAAGTCCGTCTACGTATGACCTCACCGACCTCCTCAGAACACACCGGGCAAGCTGGCTCTGCCCATCCACGCTGGACCTTAGTTCCTCAGTTCAACCCCAACTCTTCAGGCCTCCTCAAGATGTTATACCTGGCAGATGGGCTTTGCCCTCCTGCCTCCGACCCTGGTCCTCAGCCCTCACATGGCAAGCCAGATCTGTCTGTCTCACGTGCCCCCAAGTCCTTACACTGCGGCTAGTGAGCCAGCTCTACCAACCCCGCATTTATGTCCTGGGCTCCTTATACTGTACCCAGCGGGCCAGCCCTGCCGACCTGTGCTTGACCCTGGCTCCTCAGACCTCACCTGGCAAGCCAAATGTACCTACCTGTGTTTGACCCCAGTTCCTCAGACTTTACTTCAGAGTGGCTCCTTGGCTCCTCAGACCACACCTAGCAGTCCAGTTCTACCTACCTGGGCTTGACCCTGGCTCCTCAGACCTCCCCAGCAAGCCAGATCGGTCTACCTTTGCTTAATTCCAGTTCCTCAGACTTCACCTGATAGGCTAGTTCTACCTACCTATGCTTGACCTTGGCCCCTCAGGCCATACCTGGCAGTCCAATTCTACCTACCTGTGCCTGACCCTGGCTCCTCAGGCCTCACCTGGTGGGCCAGCTCTGCCTACCTGTGTTTGACCCAGCTCCTCAGACTTACCTGATAGGCTGGTTCAACCTACCTATGTTCGACCCTGGCTCCTCAGACCGTACCTGGCAGTCCAATTCTACTTACCTGTGCTTGACCCTGGCTCCTTAGACCTTACTTGGTGGGCCAGCTCTGCCTACCTGAGCTTGACCTTGGTTCCTCAGACCTCACCTAGCAAACCAAGTCTGCCTACCTGTGCTTGATTCCAGTTCCTTAGACTTCACCTGATAGGCCAGTTCTACCTACCTGTGCTTGACCTTGGCTCCTCAGACCACACCTGGTGGGCCAGCTCTGCTTACCTATGCTTGACCCTGGCTCCTCAGACCGTACCTGACAGGCCAGTTCTACCTACCTGTGCTTGACCCTGGTTCCTCAGACCTCACCTAGCAAACCAAATCTGCCTACCTGTGCTTGATTACAGTTCCTCAGACTTCACCTGATAGGCCAGTTCTCCCTACCTGTGCTTGACTTTGGCTCCTCAGACCACACCTGGTGGGCCAGCTCTGCTTACCTGTGCTTGACCCTGCATCCTCAGACCAACCTGACAGGCCAGTTCTACCTACCTGTGCTTGACATTGGCTCCTTAGACCACACCTGGCAGCCCAGTTCTACCTACCTGTCCCTGACCTTGGTTCTTCAGACCTTACCTGACAGGCCCGTTTTACCTACCTATGCTTGATCCTGGTTCCTCAGACCTCACCTAGCAAACCAAATCTACCTACCTGTGCTTGACCTTGGCTCCTCAGGCCACACTTTGTGGGCCAGCTCTTGCCTACCTATGCTTGCCCCTGGCTCCTTGGACTATGAATGGTGGTCCAGTTCTACCTACCTGTGCTTGACATTGGCTCCTCAGACCTTACCTGACAGGCCCGTTCTACCTACCTATACTTGATTCTGGTTCCTCAGACCTCACCTAGCAAACCAAATCTGCCTACCTGTGCTTGATTCCAGTTCCTCAGACTTCACCTGATAGGCTAGTTCTACCTACCTGTACTTGACCTTGGCTCATCAGACCTTCTTGACAGGTCAGCTCTGCCTACCTGTGCTCATCCTTGGCTCCTCCAACCATATCTGGCAGGCCAGGTCTACCTTCCTGTACTTGATTTTGACTCTTCAGATCTTATCTGGTGAGCCAGTTTTACCTACCTGTGCTTGACCGTGGTACCTCAGACCTCACCAAGGTACCAGACCAAACCAAGTCTGCCTACCTGTGCTTGATTCCAGTTCCTCAGACCTGATAGGCTACTTCTACCTACCTGTGCTTGACCCTGGGTCCTCAGACCTTACCTGGCAGGCCAGTTCTACTACCTGGGCTTGCCCCTGGCTCCTCAGACCTTACCTGGCAGGCCAGTTCTACTACCTGGGCTTGCCCCTGGCTCCTCAAGACCATACCTGGGAGGCCAGTTCTACCTACCTGGGCTTGATCCTGGGTCCTCAAACCTCACCTGGCAGTTCAGCTCTACCTACCTGGGCTTGACTCTGGGTCCTCAGACCTTACCTGGCAGGCCAGTTCTACC
>CM053620.1:34685882-34719930 GCA_028646535.1 Procyon lotor | reverse complement strand
CTACCTGGGCTTGCTCCTGGGTCCTCAGACCTTACCTGGCAGGCCAGTTCTACCTACCTGGGCTTGCCCCTGGCTCCTCAGACCATACCTGGCGGGCCAGTTCTACCTACCTGGGCTTGCCCCTGGCTCCTCAGACCATAGCTGGTGGGCCAGATCTACCTACCTGTTCTTGCTCGTGGCTCCTAACACTGTACGTAGTGGGCTAGCTCCGCCTATCTATACCTCCCCTCACTTGTTTATATCTAGGACATTCAGGTCTCCCCTGGACTCAGCTGTGACTTTTTAGCTCTCACTGGACAGAGCTAGTATTACGAATCTGCCCTGATCTTGGTGGCACAGACCTTACCTGACAAATCCTGCTGCATTCACCTGTGCTTAGCTCCCACGGGCAGTCCCAAGGATACAAACCTACGCCAGATCCACACTCCACAGACCTCACCAGAGAAACTCAATCCCACAGAGCTGTACCTGACCACAACTCATTAACCTTGAGACACAGCTCTACAAGACAGGTCGAAGTACAGTTCTTCTGTACTTGACAGAAATCAAGTTGTCTGCCTACCTTGACCTTAACCTAGGAGATCCAAATCTGGTCACCTGCAGTCAGTCCTGGCTCCTGAGATCTCAGCTGAGAGACCAAGCCCTGTTCTCCTAATGTCATTTCATTACCTCATAGACCATCTAAGAGACAGAGTTCTTTCTAGGTAAGCCTAACCCGGCGTCCTTAGGCCTTACCTGACAGATCTGGTCTACCTACCTGTACCTAAACTCAATGGCGAGATGCAATTGAATGAACCTAACCATGGCTCTTCAGGTCAACCTGCCTCTGCTCGCCCTTGGTTTCACAGATGTTACCTGGAAAACTCCGCTCTACCCACCTAGGCTTGACCCCAGCTCCTCAGTTGAGAAAACAAACCAGCAAGCCCGAGCCCAGCCCAGCAATTTAGACCTTACCTGTTCGAGACCCCAAAAGTGCAAACCTGAATCTCACCTCCCCTCTCAAGGCCCACCCAACAGACCTGTTCCACACGCCTGAGCCAGACCCAGACTTCATACACCTTCCAGATGCACGCAGCTCCCCGTCCCTCTGCCTGATTCCAGCTTTTGTCTTAGCCCAGAGGACCCAGGACCACCTCCAGGATCGTCAACCTGCCTCTCGCCAGAACCGCTAGATGTCACTGAGGACACAGGTCTCACCTGGACCCAATCATGAATTTCTAGTCCTCACTCGTCAGACTCAGCTACGTCTGCCCTTCCTTGGCTCCAGGGTCCTTACCTGAGCTACCCACCTCTACCTGTAAGTGCCTCATCTTGCCTCCTCAGGCCTCCCTAAGAAACCTAGTTAAACACACCTTGTCTGATTGCAGCTCCTGTGGCCTCAGACGGACGATGTTCTATGGAATCCCCCCCGGGCAGACTCCACCGTACAAACCTACCCTGAATGGACCCTTTCCTCAGACCAGACTGCTCCAGGCTGCCTACCTCATCCTGAGGGAAAACTGGTGAGAGCCCCCTTGGTGCCTGAGAGACGTCGGCCGCAGACATCTCGCCCTGCAGATGTGGCTCTCTAGGCCTTTACCTACCATGAGCCTCTGGGACGTCACCTTACCAGCGTAGCTCCTGTCCGCCCTTCACCTGGCCCAACTCCCCATTCCTCAGTGTCTTCCTACCTTTTACTCCTCTGGGCCCCTTGAGCCCCACCCCACCCAGAACCCAGTGCCAGGACCTCGAGCTGGTTTCGGGTCCTCAGAGGCCTCTGCCACCCCTGAGCTCTGCTCATCACACCTGGTCACGATGCCAAGAGCCAGGTAGCTGACGTGGCTCAGGGAACTTACCTAGGTTTGCCTAATTCTGAGTTTTAATCACCACCCTGGAGTGATCGGACACCCATCACCTGATACTCACTCTGCAGAACCAGTCGGGCACACCCCAGTGTATATACCTGTCCCACGCCAGGGACTTCAACTCACAGATCCAGGTAAAATTACCTGTATGTAACTCTGGCTCCGCAGACCTTACTTGATAGAACCAAATCAAAATACCTGTGTCTTCCAGAATTCACAGACCTCATCAGTACCTTTACCTATCCTGGCTCCTCTTCAGACCCACCAGGGTGCTATGATGACCCTGGTACCTCAGACCTCACCTAGCAAACCAAGTTAGCTCTCCAATGTGTGCTAAGCTCTCCAATGTGTGCTAATTCTGCTGAGGCCTGAAACACCCTAACATGGACCACCATATGTCTGCCTGATCCTGACACCAAGCTAACCCATGACTACCCTAACTGACCAGGCCTCACCACTTAGATGTCCCCCTACCAGACTGACCTCTTCTGATCTTACCTCAGAGCCAGCACGATATCCCTATGTCTGTTCTGACCTTCTATCTCGCCTAAGAGATACTAGCTCCAGAAGTTTCACCCATCCCTGGCTCCTCAGATGTTACCTTCTTGCCTCAAAACAATGTACATCCTTAGCAACCCAGATAGGTCCCCTCTTCCAGCCACTGTGTATGTGGTTTGCCTGGCCTTGTCCAAGAGGCCTTCACTGTGCCCACCTCAGCCACTCAGGCCTCACTACCCGGCCCCGGCCCCATGTTTGTGTGCCCGACTGTCATTCCTAGGCCTTATCTGGGAGGCCTGGGCCTCGCCCTGAGCCGCCCCCTCCCCCCACCCCATCACCTCTGCACGCGGGCAGTTACGGGCAGTGAAAACCCACATAGGGTTTTGGCTAGCAGGAGCCCCTCTTGTCCCTGACCACCACCTGTTGAGGCTCCAGATCCCAGAGAAGAAAGAGGTAGCCCTACTTTATCAGACATGCAACATTTGCTAGAAGCTGGCCGATCTCTCTCGACCGGGCTTCCTCATCGGAGCCACAGGATGCAGAAAATGCTCTGAGTGACTTCTCAATTCTTCCAAGGATGGTACATAATTAGTCCCATTCTAGAAAGAAGTTAACTCATTACACACAACAGATGCCTCAGGACATTAGGGCTTGATGTTCTCCCAGACTCCAAGGCCTCTAGAGCTTTCAAAGGGGAGTCCATCTGTGGATGCTGCCAACAAGCAAACAGCTTCCAGTCTAAAGGTCTGGAAACCACCCCCGTGGGAAAACCCCCAACCGGATGATGCCCTCCTTGGTGCGCCTGCCACAGTCATGTGTTAGAACAGCGCCCCCTGCGTCCATAGCACCTGCACTGCACCCTGCATCCCACAGCCGGAGCCCCTCCCCCAGGGCCATGCGCAGGCCAACTGCAAGGCAAGGACCCCCTCCCCACTAGCTGCCTGGTACCCACAGTCCGCGACACCCCCACCCCACACAACCGGATGCTAGACTCGTCCCAGCTCCGCCTCTCAGGCATGGTTTGCTTTGCAAGCTGCCTGACAAGGGCCCAGGCAGGCCCCAGCCCCGGAGCCTCCTCCTCTCTGCCACCTTCCAGCTGTTCCTGGACCTCCCGACCGGGCCTGCCCACTCACACCCCCTGCCTCAGCCTGCCCCGTGGCCTTTAGAGACTGAAAGGTCATCACTGAGAATAACTCGCAACCTCAGGTTAGTGAAAGGGGGCGGGGTGGCTCCAGTTACGCCCCAGTGGGTGCTGCTGGCAGACGCCCCGGGAGTGTTAGCCGGGCCCGGGCAGCTCAGCCCGCCCCGTGGAAGTGGAGCCCTCCTCCCGACGGGGCCGCTCCTGCCCCACAAGCCTCCCTGAGGGCCTCTCAGCCCTTCCCAGAGCCAGGCATGCAGCAGGTGCTCAGTAAACGTTGATCTGACCTCACAAGCCCCTCCTCCGTGCCACGGTGGTCATGCCTTGACCCAGGACACATAATTCACCCAGCACAAGGAAGTGCCTTTACTTACATCCCAGAACTCGAACATGTTTTGAGGATCAATCCCAAACTCCTTCACTTTGGACTAAAGAGGGGCAAAGGGAGAAAAGGAGGAAAACCTATGTTAGCTAGATGAGAACGGGAGCTTCAGGGTGCCCGGTGTCCCGCTGTCCACGCTGTGGATGGACGGAAGGACAGACGGGGCGGGGCTGGAGCGGCCTGTAAGTCCAAGGCAGGAACCGCCAGCGGCTACCCCCAGAACTGGACCCGAGCCCAGCTCCGAGGCCTGGTGCCTGTGAGGCCTCCGGCTGAGCGAGGCTGCCCAGCCCGTGCAAGGGCCCAGCCTCATACACCATCCTGCAAGAGCCGCCACCTAGACCTGTCGGGATACAGGTCTGACCCATCCAGGACAGACAGGAAACTGAGCCCAGGGCTGGGGCCCGAGCAGAGCAGGGGCCAACCCCCCAGGCCAGCTGTCCACCAGCCAGGACCCCTGTCCAGCCCTTCCGATATCAGAGATGGGGACTCTGCCCGCCAGGAAGCCTGGAGGAGATAACCCAGCCCCCTCCCTCAGGCGCTCTGCCCCTGGGCAGACAGGGTCAGTGACCCCTTCTGCCGTCCCTGAGGAGGAGGTGCCCTACCGCCCAGCGCAAGCTCGGCCAGCGGCAGGCACACAGTGGTGCTGTGGTGAGCCGGCCTTAAGATGTCTTCCTGTCTCCTCTCCATGCGCAGGTCAGCACTGGAGGCAGGGGTGGGGGCCGGACAAGACGGGAGGGCACGGTCAGGACGACCGGAGGGTGCTTCTAGCTCTGCCACAGCTCCGTACGCCCTCCACACCGCAAGTGCTCACCTGGTTTGTTACCACTGGCACTCAGCTCCATCCTGCCCCACGCCCCACCCCACACCTCGCACCGCCTCAGGGGTGCAGACTGGGAAGACTGGCAGGCTGGGCACCGCGTTCTCCCCCCAGCGCCGCTGGCTCGGGCGGCCGCTGCGCCAAAATCCTTCCCTGGGGCTTAGCCTCCTCATGTAAGAAACGGGATGCACCCCCACCCCTACTCCACACATCCCACGCGGGGAGAGGCCAGAGGCGGTCATGTGTGTGGAGTGTTCTAATATCAGCCTGATATTAGTCAGGCCTGGGAGGCGGATGCAGCCAACCGGATCCCTCTCGGGAGCTAGAGATTTGATGCAAACGGAGGTTTGCAGCTCACATCCCTCACAGGCAACTGACCCTTCTATCCCATTGACCAAGCCAAGATCCCCACACCTGCAAACTGCAACTGGACCTAAGTATTCTGACAGGCTGTGACCTTGACGTGACCTGGGCCCTCCCGGGGAAGGAGGTCTGGGAGGCCACACGGGCACTTACCGTGTTGGTAGACAGGGCGACAAAGTGCTTCGCAACCGCAGAAGGCTACAAGAGACAGAGCCAGGTTACACCAGACCCACCCCCGAGGGTAGTGAATCTCCCATCTCTGGAGAAACTGAGGCCCTGGGGAGGACGGACTATTCCCAGTCCTTGGCTCTGAGGCTGTCAGAGGAGCCCCACGTCAAGGGCAAAGGGCGGAGGAGTCAGAGGCCCGTCCTTCCTCACAGGCGCATAAGGCCCAGGTTCCCTCCCCTGCAAAGTGGGTGCAGCCGGGGGCAGAGAGGATCCTCCCGGGCCAAGGGACCTTGAAGTGCCTTCAGCTAGTTCCAGCAGGTTCTGGCACATCTGACATGTCTGGGACTGGCAAAGCCAAAAGTCTGAACTGGAAAAAGCAGGCACCAAGAGAGGCTGCCTCCTGCTGCCAACTCCGGGTGAAATAGGGTGACAGCATCAGGCTTGGCCGCTCAGGTGGCTAGGCCGGCCCACCCTGTCCTTCCCAGTGCGCACTGCCCACCGCCCACCCCAGCACTCACGTCCTTGGCTGACATGAGAAACCACTCCTTTGCCGTCTCCGCATTCGTAATGGTCTCCTGAGTGGTAAAGGTCTGCGGCCAGAAAGGACAGCAGTCGGTCCCCAGCTCAGGCTCAGTGTGGCCTACAGTTGGGGCCCAGCGGCCATGTGGGTGCCCAGTGATCACAAGCAGTGACAGTCACCCCACATAACCTCCACCCACCCGTCCACAAAGGCCCAGCGAGTGGCTGGGTCTAGGGCAGGGGCCTAGAAGGAGCAATACCATCATCCGGACTTCACAAGCAGAGGAAGACGTAAACGACAACACACAAAACCCTTATGTTATCTGGGCATGGCTCTGGGATCCGAAAGGAGCAGAGTTTAAGCACAAAGGTTTCAAAAGACAAGAACAGCCCCAGGCTGGGCACAGACCCCAGAAAGCAAAAGGATGTGGCTTCAAGATGACGGTTCTGACTAGTTCGGGCTTCCATCAGGAAACTGTGTTTGCCGTCTGCCAAGGAACAGTCTGAGGGCAGCGGGGCTGACCCGATCCACAAAGCACAGTGAGCCCCAACAGCGGCAAAGCCCCCACTCTCCCCACTCCCCCCACAGAGTTGGTAAGCCAGGCCAGGACCCAGGCCCATACCTTGGAGGCAATGATGAACAGGGACGATTCAGGGTTCAGGGTGGCCAGGGTTTTGGCGATGTGGGTCCCATCGATGTTGGAGACAAACCAGACCCGGGGACCTCCCGAAGAGTACGACTTAAGGGCTTCGGTCACCATGAGGGGTCCCTGCGAGGAGCCACAGTGTCAGAAACCAAGATTCCAGGGCCCACGGAGACGGGGAAGCCGGGTCTCTCCCTGGAAAAACCACGGCTCTGGGTGGGGCCCCGCACCTCATCCCCAGGGAATCCTCCTCACCAGGTCAGAGCCACCAATGCCGATGTTAATGACGTCCGTGATGGTCTTGCCCGAGTACCCCTTCCAGTCACCGCTGCGGACGCGCTGGCACAGAGCGGGGGAGATGCATTCAGCCCCAAGCCCCAAGGACACACTGCTGCTCAAGAGCATCCTCATAGCTCAGGCCCAGCGTCCAGGTGGACGTCACTGGGGCCTACGGAGACCACACTGGCAACTCCCTGCCACCCTCACCCCCCAGCCAGACCCTATTTCGTCATTAGCAAAGTGGGGGAACACCCCTACCTCTCAGAATTCACAAATAAGGGCGAGCTCTCAGCAGAACCTAACGTATAAGAGACCGAGAAATGTGAAATACCAACTACTGGGACTGGTCCGTGCCAGGGACAGGACTACCGGACAGGCATCCAGCCCCCACAGGAACCTCACTGATTCCCGTCTCCTGGCACTTACACCTCCGTACAGCACCCCCGGGGCCGAGTAGGGCTGACCTCTGCACCCGCTGGGATACAATAACCCGTTAGTTGTGTTAAAGGAACCTCTGGCTTCCGGGTGCTTACGGATAAAATGCGAGAAAAGAGAAATAAACTACAGGAAGAACTTTCCAACAAAGCCAGGAATTGTTGGGTTTAGGGGTTTTCAAACAAAGTTCAGGAATTGTTGCCAGCTTTTCCCGGCAACAACAGATGCTAAAATTAAGAGACGGCTCCCTGGCAAAGATCGAAGACAGGACGCTGTAACAAAAAACACAGTATGAAGGGGGAAGCAGAGGGGGTAGCTGTAAGACCTTCCTTTGTCTGGACCTCCGAAGACCTAAAGTGGTAACACAGCAAACATTTTGGTCAAAGAGAAGGCTTCTGAGAAAATCTGGTCTCAAAAACAATAGTGGAAAAGGCCTTGCCATGAGGTGCCTGGGTGGCTCAGTGGGTTAAGCCTCTGCCTTCGGCTCAGGTCATGATCTCAGGGTCCTGGGATCAAGCCCCACATCAGGCTCTTTGCTCGGCGGGGAGCCTGCTTCCCCCTGTCTTTCTGCCTGCCTCTCTGCCTACTTGTGATCTCTCTCTGTCAAATAAATAAATAAAATCTTAAAAAAAAAAAAAAAGAAAGAAAAGAAAAGGCCTTGTCTTGAACAAACTTGGAAGGATGGCCTTTGCCTGATGGACTGAACCTCCCCTCCCTGCAGTAAGCTTCCCCGGAGACTTACAGAGCTGTTTAAACAACTGAACTGTCAGAAACACTACCAGCCTGGACTGAAAGGGACAGAGACATTATGAAAGGACAAGGGGGGCTTTGGATAAGCGCATTTCCCACAGGCGGTCAGCACCAGGGAAACTGTGCAGGTACACGCACAAACCACATTGCAGGTAACGAGAATGAAGGAGGGCAGAGCCAAAAACCTCGAGAAATGATTCTGAGGCCTTGCATCCTCACTGAGCAATTGCCAACGTGTAACCTGTTGGAGTTCGGAATTGTTCAGACCAATGACTCCTGTGTGCCTCCCATGTTCCTCCTGTTTTTGAAAAGGAATTTTCCTGTATCGATTACTCTGTGCCTACCTCATATATGTTGGGTGTGCGATGTGCAAATAGTTTCTTTAATTCACGGGTCTTCAAATCAAAAGGAAGCATGCCTGCCCTGTATTAAGAGGAATGGCAGGAACTACCATACCTGTACCTAATTTATGTGATGCGGCTCTTGACTTCTGGCTGATACTATAGTGGGATATGGCCTTAGAGAAGGGGAGGAGGATGTTCTCCACATGGAAGGAACCATGAATCACTGGGAGCCTGAAGGCAGGCTCTGTAGCCAACTTTCAAGATGGTCCCAATGGTCCTCACCTCTTTCATTACATTCATGTCCTTGTGCTGTCCCCTCCTACTTGGATCAGTGGAGATCTATTCAACCAATAGGGCATTACAGAAATGATGGATGTGAGGGGTGCCTGGATGGCTCAAAGGGTTAAAGCCTCTGCCTTCAGCCCAGGTCATGATCTCAGGATCCTGGGATCGAGCCCCGCATCGGGCGCTCTGCTCAGCAGAGAGCCTGCTTCCCCCTCTCTCTCTGCCCACTACTCTGCCTACTGTGATCTCTCTCTCTGTCAAATAAATAAATAAAATCTTTAAAAATAGAAATGACAGCTCAAGGTAATAAAGGACCCTGAGGCTCGCTGCCTTGCTAAGCTCTCTTGGACCACTCATTTGGGGAAACCAGATGTCTTGTGATGAGGACACTCAGCCTGTAGAGAGGTCCACAAGGTAAGGAACCGAAGCCTCTCGAAGCCTAATTGCTAGTGAGTCATCTTGGTAGCAGATCCTCCAAGCGCCAACCATCAAGGCTTCAGAGGAGTGCTAACCTTGGCCAACATCTTGTCTACAACTTTACGAGATCAGAACCAGCCAGCACCGCCACTGCCAGTCCTGGTCCACAGAAATGTTGATTCTTGTTGACAGACGCTAAGTTTTGGAGCCATTTATTACAAATCAATAGAAAACCAGTATATAAATCTTTCCCTAAACCAGTAACACCCAGCAGCTTTTTTTTTTTTTTTTTTTTCTCAAATAAGGCCATCAGTGACACTGGGGAATTTTCCATCAGTACAGAAATAAAGTCGCTCAGCTTCTCAACCCTTAACCTCACCATTAAAGTTTCGTGACAATAAAGCATCCCAGAGAAGAAATTTGTGTCTTTAATACGATTACACACACCCTTTATTTGACCGGATGGGGTTTTACGACATGTGCCAGTTTGGCAACTTCCACTTTCATCTTCATAGCAGATCCTGCCGAGCGGGGCAGCTCGGTGTAACCACAGCTCCCTAGTCCCTGCTGGTGCCCGGGACTACAGTCTAGGAACATATGCTGATGTCACTAATCAATCAGTCTTCTGATAAAGGAGCTCAGGTTGTTGGCTCGTTAAATTTTTATTATTTTTTAAAGATTGTATATGTTTATTAACAGAGAGAGAGAGAGAGGGAGAGAGAGGGAGGGCACATGCACACAAGCTGGGGGAGCAGCAGGCAGAGCGAGAGGGAGAAGCAGGCTCCCCGCTGAGCAGAGAGCCCGATGAGGGGCTGGATCCCAGGACCCCAGGATCATGACCTGAGCCAAAGGCCGATGCTTAACTGACTAAGCTCCTCAGGCACCCCGTTTAATTTTTAAATAAAAAAGTTTTTAAAGATTTTATGTTTGGGGCACCTGGGTGGCTTGGTTAAGCACATCCCTTTGGCCCAGGTCATGATCCCAGGGTCCTGGGATTGAGCCCCGTGGTGGGCTCCCTGCTCAGCGGGGAGCCTGCTTCTCCCTCTGCTCTGCCTGCCATTCCCCCTGCTTGTGCTCTGTCTCAAATAAATAAATGAAATCTTTTAAACAGATACATAGATAAATAGATAGATAGATAGATAGATAGATAGATAGATAGATGATAGATAGATAGATAGATAGATAGATAGATAGATAGATAGATAGATAGAGTACAAATTTTACATTTAAATAATCTCTACACCTGACGTGGGGCTCGAACTCACGATCCTGAGATCAAGAGTCACATGCTCCACCGATGGAGCCAGCCAGGCACCCCGGACTCAGGTTGGTTTTTGATTTTTGCCACTACGGTCTAGATCATGGTGAACATCCTCAACCCGGCCTTGGTGACCTTCTAAGAGCACAACCATGGTGAGTGTTCCTCATGTGGAACTGCTGCCACTCAGAGGCATTTTTTGAGCTATAAATACCCATCCGTCTGAGTCAGGTATCCCGCAGCCAGCTGTCAGGGAGGGCTTTCCTGGAACCAGCTTCCCAGACGGCCAGGACCACGCTCTCCACACAGCAGACCCGAGCTCACGCACGCTGGTCGGACAGAGCTGCGGGCTTCCGACGTGCGTCCGCTCCACCACTCGCCACCGATGGCTGGGAAGGCCCTTCCCTACACATCACAAGTACCCACCACCGCTAAGGGCCCTTCTGGAATCCAGATTCGCAACAGGCTGCCAACCCTTCCTCGCCCTAGGACGTCCCACTCACTTGGCTATCAGGCCTCCAAGATGGATGGCCAGATCACTTCTGCCGTCTGAGGTCTGAGGTGGCTTTGAGCCAAAGCCACCAGACCCGGACCGGCCACAGGCAGGGGCCGCTGGTCTCAGGGACAAGCTGACCAAAGCCCAGATTATCACTCCCACTCCTAGGGCACGCATGGCCCACTCGTACCATGCACACACGAGCGCACCTCACCCCTGCACCCCAGGCTTGAGCGTGGCCACCAACCCTTGCA
Source organism: Procyon lotor (assembly GCA_028646535.1). Classification (NCBI taxonomy): domain Eukaryota; kingdom Metazoa; phylum Chordata; class Mammalia; order Carnivora; family Procyonidae; genus Procyon; species Procyon lotor. The sequence continues at coordinate 34,709,039 of CM053620.1, read as the reverse complement.
GAATCACCCCTGGGAGAGACACTGCAGTAACAGTGGCTGCCATGGGGAAACCTCTCGCTGGTCTCTGAGGCAATCCCTGCTCCACCACCCCCCGGCACGAGAACCGGGCACGGTTATGAGCATCAGACACAGACCCAGGGACGTTTCTTCCTTATTTGTAAGTACCAACAGGCTGCAGAAGGGTACGTATAAATGAACCCGTGTGTGTGAACGTGTGTGCACGTGTGTTTTGAAGAGGAGAAGACAACAGATGCACATGTCCACAGCACACGCACAGGGAGCTTTCAGAAGAGCTCATAGGCAACATTATAAACACAGGGTACGGCCAAGCAAATGTTAAAAACATTGATTTTTATCTAGTTCTAGCCTAGAAAAGGAGGGCATAACACTAAAGAGATTAGATTCCCAGTCCCACGTGTGCGCACATGGCCAAGGGCACGTCCAGCGCAGCCACGGCTTACCTGGCAGAAAGACTTCATCTTGTCCAGGACCCTGTTGACCTCTGGCATCACATCCTTGCCGTCCACCAGGATGGGTGTGTTTGACCGGTTCCTCAAGGCCACGTGCAGCACTGCCCGCTCCTGGGGACGGCAGTCAGTGCGTGGCGACCCCCAGCCCAGAGCAGGCACGCCGGGCACGCTGGGGCACGGTGCAACATAGCCCAGGAGTCGGCTCAGCCCTTTCCCCACTGGGCACACCGGCTCTGAGGTCTACTGACAGTCACAAGGGGAGGGAGATCAGAAGCCCAGGACCAGCCCAGAGGGCCCCTAGCTGTTCAGAGCATGAAAAGCCAGGGAAAAGAGGAAGAGAGTGTGCACAGGCAGAGAATGGGGACTATACAGCAATAAACAGCTTCAGAGGACCGGGGCTCATTAAGGCTGATCTCATCGTCTCCATGGGAGTACATGGTATCTTTGCCGGAACCTTCTAAAAAGTACCCCCGGCCCCTTAGGCGTGGAACAAAGCAGGCAACTCAGAGGTCCCTCGCCAAGCACCCCATCACACTAACTGTCAGAAACAAATAGAACTGATAGGCCTGTAACAGGTGTGAAGAAGCTGGCCTTGTCGTGTGAAAGCAACAGTCCCGTCAAGCTGAAGCCGGCAGAGGAGTCCGTGAAGGAAACAGATCTAAAGACTCCAGGTGGGCAGGAAAGGGATGGTGGCTGGACTCAAACCAAGGAGAGGCCCAGTAAGGGGGAAAACATGCAGCTCTGCCCTCACCCTGCCCTACCTCACTCCTGTCCCCTCTTCCATAGGAAAATGCACTCCTCCAGGAATCCCTTCTTGACTGCAGCCTCCCTCAGCCTAGTCCAGGGGCGAGACAGTGGAATCTGAAACCTCTGTCTCTTACAGATATGATGTCTCGGATAAGTAATCTGCCCTGTGAACCTCAGCTTCCTGGAGTGTAAAGGGAGGATGATAACCTGTGAGGAAGGGACTCTGAGCACTGAGTGGTTACTCTGTCTCCAGGCCGCCGCCACAATTCAGGAACAGGGCTCCCAAGCCCTGGCCTTATGGCTGCTTCTCACTGACGCCTACCACAGAAGAGGCTGAGCTTATGCCCCAAGACTCCTCTTTTCACTAAGGAAACTTGCAGCAGAGACGGACCAGAGTTAAGCTCGCTGAGCACGCCTCGAGAAGCCAGATCCCTGCAGGCCTGAGACGTGCTCTCCCTGGGCAGATACCAGGAGCCAGTCCATGCTCACCAGATCCGGACCGCCAGTGCCGAGGAAGAGGAACCCCACGGCCCTGCAACCCACTAGGAAACAGGCTTTCGTGCTCCTCATGAAGCAAAAACATTGCTTAAGAGGAGAGATAAAGACACAGTGGGATGCCATCAGTCTGCTGAACCCCAAGGGGAAGGAAGAGGCCCCGAAGGGTATGCAGTGCCTGCTGTCCACAGGCCAGCTTACCTCTGTGAAGTTGATCTTCTCGCCGCTGAACATGCGATCCCGGGCAACCTCCACACCCCTGGACTTGGCCTGAGAAGAGAAGATACTGAGGCCTGATCCCCTCCACATGGGCTACCAGGAGCCCAAGCCACCAAGCTCTGGGCTTGATGCAGCCCCCAGTGGGGCTGACAGATAGCTGCAGCCTGGTGCCCTCCCCCACTGGCTGCGAAGGGTCTGCTCCGACACCCGGTCCTGGGCCCCCCTGGGATGCTGCTCCGAACCTGAGCCGGGGGTGGGGGGCAGGAGCTCAGAGCCCTAGGTCGGCACAGAGGCAGCGACCGAGATCCACTGGGAGAAGGAACTGAAGCTGCTCACAGACCTGGGGGCTCCCAGGAGCTCAGCTCACTTGGCAAGCCCCGCATGGGTCACAGGTCAAGCCCCCCACAGCAGGACATTACCAGGTTCAGCAGCATCTGCACCACAGTCTCGGTCACGAGGTTCTTTGAGTAATCCACCAGAATACGCCCATGGTTGGTGTTCAGGTTCAAGCTGCAAATAGATGGCAGAAGCCAATGACCACACCCCAGTCCTCCCCAGCCTAATCCCAGAGCAGAGCTGCATCCAGAAAAAAAAAATCCTCCCTGAGCCGCGCCCTAGACTAGCCTCAGCTGCCCAGCACAGCGGTGGTGTCCGTCACCTGCAGCAGCAGCACAGTGAAAGGGGACCTTTCGCACCAGACCCTTCCTGAAGAGCCATTCCTGGCTCAAACGGCGAAGACAAACAGCTGGGTGCACTGCCCCTGCCTGGCGGGGAGAGTGACCGTTCCCTCCTGTAGCTTCCACACTGCCACTCTCTCAGGGAAGGACTCAGAAGGCGGGGCTGGCCTTGGGGGCTTCCAGTCCAGAGCCCCAGACGCCCCCTCCCCACACACCTGCACCAGTCACCAGAGCGCCACGAGACTCCTGCCCCCCAAGATTTCCTCCAACAGACTCCTTCCCATTTCCTGGCCGTTCACAGGTCTCTGCACCGAGCCTCCTTTCGCAGAAATCATGCCCGCACCTCTCCACCCTTCCTCCGCGGCTCCCTGCAAATCCCCCAGGCCTGCCCACCCTGATCGCACCCTGCGGATGTCTCCAACCCGTTCTGGGCCAGGAGCGGGGGAGCGGGGGGGTGGGGGTGGGGGTGGGGCAGGCGACAGCCCTTTCCCCGCCTGCTGCGTCAGCGAGGGCCCCTGCCCATAACTGCGGAAGGAGTCCCTTCTCAAATGGCAGGGGCTTGGCGGGGGGGGGCGACAGGAGGTGGAGAGAGAGATGCCCCTGCAGAGACGCAGCCGCGGAGGGGCCTGCTTCTCATGACTAAGCAACCCGGGTTCTGACACCTCCAGCGAGCCCCCCAAGAACCTCCTTCAAGGAGGCATCAAGGACGAACGGAGGCCTGGGCCTGGGCCCCGATCCGTGGCCGGGGGCGGCCGAGGACCGCCCCCCCCAACCGAGGACCCCCGGGGACGGCCGAGGACCGCCGGCGGGGCCGTGCCCACCCCGGGCCTGCACACCTGACCCCGCGCGCCCGCAGCCGGCTCCCGCCCGTCCGCGCCCCGCCTGTGGCCTCGCGCGCGCACCTGAAGCGGCTGAAGCGCTCCTTGTCCCCCTCGAAAAGGCGGCGCAAGTTGAGGTCAGAGCCGTGCTCGTGGTACCATTTCTGCAGCTTCTGGAACTGCGGATCCTGGGTGAGCGCGGCCATGGCGACAGCAGCGGGGTGCACGGGCTTGGACGAGCTCGGAGGAGGAAGAGGGGGCGGGCGGCGCGCGGCTAGCGGAGGCCGGGTGAGCCCAGCGGCCTTTATGGCGCAGGCGCAGCGCCCGCCCCGCCCGGGTCCCCGCCCCGCCCAGCCCCCCCGCCGTCCGTGCCCTCGGGGCGACCTTGACAGCTTCTGCGGCTCTGGGGCCTGAGCTTGTCTCTGCATGCAACAGGTCAGCTACTTGGCCTGCCAGTCTGTGCCTGGAAGTGACTGGGGTAAAGAGGCCGAGCTCCCCGTGCCCCGGCTAGCGGCCTTCGTCCATTCATTATTCATTCATTCATTCATTCATTCATTCATTCGTTCATTCATTCAGCACCTTCCACATCCCGGGTCGTGTTCCAGATGTTGAGACACGAAGTGCTAAATAAAACATGGGGTGGGGGGGGGTCGGCCAGAGGCTGGTAAGGGTGCTGGGAATTATTGGGGTTGCAGTTTTGAATAGAACGGCCATGAGAAATGACTAGTGAGGTGACTTTCTGAGCAAAAACCTGAAGAAGGTGAGAAAGTCAGCCAGTTAAATGCCTGGGGGGAAGTGTTCAGACAAAGGGAAGAACAGCTGGAAAATTCCCCTGCGAAGATGTTTAGGTGTTTCAAAAGCAGAAGGAGGCACATTGGCTGGAGTGGAGTGAATGCAGGCAAGAGACAGGAGTTGCAGTCCGAGAGAGAAGAAAAGCAACAAAACCGCATAGAACTTGTAAGTCCATGGGCGCCTGGGTGGCTTAGTCGTTCGTTAAGCGCCTGTCTTCGGCTCAGGGTCGTGATCCCAGAGGATCAGGCTCCCTGCTCCCTGGGAAGCCTGCTTCTCCCACTACCATCCCTCTGCTTGTGTTCCCTCTCTTGCTGTGTTTCTCTCTGTCAAATAAATAAAATCTTTAAATATGTAGATAGTTATATACATAAATATATAACTATAATATTTATTATATTTATATATAATATAAATATAAATATATATAATACATATACATGTGTATAATAAATAAATATTTAGATATTTATATATCTATAAATAAATAAATAAATAAATAAATATTTATTTATTTATTTATATAAACTGTAAGTCCAGATTGCCTGGGTGGCTCAGTTGGTTTAGCGTCTGCCTTTTGCTCAGGGTCCTGGGATCCAGCTCCATGCTGGACTCCCTGCTCAGTGGGGAGCCTACTTCTCCCTCTCCCTCTGCCTGCCGCTCCTCCTGCTTGTGCTCTCGGTGCGTGTGTCAAATATATAAGTAAAATCTTAAAAAAAAAAAAAAAAAAAGAAGAAGAACTTGTAAGTCCTTGTGAAAACTTCGGTTTTCTGAGAGAAATCAGAAGCCATCAAAGGGTTCTAAGCAGTGGAAGGACATCATTTAACAAGTTTTACAAAGGATCAGACCCACAGTGTAGCAGGAATGGAAGTAAGGACAACAGATAGGAAGCTACTGCCTCAAAGCAGTCCAGGGATGAAGGTGACTTGAGTCAAAGAGTTGGGCATGGTGATCAAGACACACTGAGTAAAGAACTGAGAAACAGAAAAAGAACAGTCAAGGTAAGATCCAGTTTTTAACCCAAATCCCTGGAAAAATGGAATTGTCTTCACATCTAGGAGAGATGCGAGTTTAGGGTGGGGGGAAAATCACAAGCTCTGTTAGACATCTAAGTGTAGGTGTCAGGTTGGGTATTTCTGATTGGAGGATGGGGAGAGAAGGTTCGAGCTGGAGGAAAAACTTGGGAGTCATCAGTGGATAGATTGCATTTGAAGTCAGGAGCCTAGGTGAGAGTCTGGATGAGACAGTTTATCATAGAGTCTGGATAAGACAGTATATATGGCCATAGAGGAAAAGAGGTCCAAGAACTGGGCACCCAAACTGAGCTTCTGCATTGCCTGCTTCCTCCAGAGGGGCCAGCCATCTGGGAATGTGCCCTGTCCTGAGGCCACCCCAGCCACCTCCCAGCAACATGCAGCCCCTGCCCCCTCTGACCCCTGCAAATGGCTTTCCTCTTCTTGGCCAGGAATAAAGATGCAGAAGGAAAATAGGGAAAGGCTGAAGAAATGAGTGGTCAACAGAACTCTACAGGGAGCTGCCCTGTCCACATGGGCCCTTACTCACCCAGAGTTTTGGGTCAACTGTCAACTCTGAGATGTAACTCAGCACACCCCTGACAGCACTGAATGGCATCTATCCTCCTGGAACCCCTGAGAAATACTCCAACCACAGTTTCCCACGCAAGCCAGAGACTTGTCTACACAGAACAGCACTCCTACCCCTAAATCCCGTATTTCATAACTTTATCCAAAAGGAAGGTCAGTCTCAGTACCACAACCCCCTCATCACTTGCCCTGTGATTCCTCAGATGGCCCTAGCCCAACTGTAGCCACTGACTGCCTTTTTTAGTAGGCTCTTTCTGGTGACCACAGTGGACATCTGTTGTCTTTATCCAAAACCACTGCATCTCACTCCTGTGTCTCTTGCTTTGCCTCCCCAATTGCATCAGAGAAGAGCCTATGACCTAAGCCAGCCAAACGAGCTACCTCTGTCTTGGGCTGGAACGGAAGTCAGCGATTTCCCCTCGTGTTGATGTCGTTGGGGGCTGGGCTGCCATTTACAACTACAAGTCTTTCCAAAGGTTTTCTGGGTATTCACCTGAGCACTGCCACACTGCTTCCCTAATGTCGTCTCCTGGCCACTTGGAAACCAAAGGTGTTGCTCTGGTAACCGAAGAAGAGGCTGTACGTAACGCCTCACGATTGCCTTTTTGAAGGCTTCATCTTGTTTGACATTCTCTGATATACACCTTTGGCAGTTTGGCCTCTCTGATTCTTAGCAGGTTTAACTATTCCAGATTTTCCAATATTTGAAGTTCGACATTGTGCTTTGAAAACCCAGTTACGTGCACTTTCCTTTTTAAAAGATTTTATTTATTTTTGCAACACACACACACACACACACACACACACACACACACACACACGAGTGGGGGAGTGGGAAGAAGGAGAAGCAGACTCCTGCTGAGCAGGGAGCCCGATTCAGGGCTTGATCCCAGGACCTGGGATGGTGACCTCAGCCAAAGGCAGACGCTTAACCAACTGAGCCACCTAGGTGCCCTGTATTTTCTGTATTAGCAGAAAACTATATTGCTATCTGGAGGGCCAGAAGTCACAGTTGCTAAAGAGAGAAAACGAATAGGAGACAAAGGAGATCATTATTACTTGAGGGTCATTCATCATCCAACTACTAGCATTGTTAGTACTTCCGCTGGTTACTGTGTTTGGAGCTCTGCGCCAAATGCCCTCACATATGATCCTCACAGCAGCCCTGTTATCCTGCTGTCCTCCCCATTTAACAGGCAGGTTAAGAAATCTGAAAAGTGGGGCACCTGGGTGGCTCAGTGGGTTAAAGCCTCTGCCTTTGGCCTGGGTCATAATCTCAGGGTCCTGGGACTGAGCCCCGCATCAGGCTCTCTGCTCAGTGGGGAGCCTGCTTCCCCCTCTCTCTCTGCCTATTTGTGATCTCTCTCTCTCTCAAATAAATAAATAAATAAATAAATAAAAAAGAACTCTGAAAACAGCCACTCTGTTGCTAAGTGGAGAATCAATCTAAGGCTGCCTGATTCTGAGCCCTGTTCTTTATCACAACCCTGTCCTGCCTGCCACTTTCTGGCAATTCCCCATCATCCCAGTTTTAACCTCAATTAGGCCTCTATGATATTAATTCCAATCGACAGGGCAGAATTTTACAAGTGGAAAAGGCCAAGAAAGGCATCTCAAACAGAAAGGACAGCAGCTTAATCATAGGAAACAAACTGAGGGTTGGTGGGGAAGGTGATACACACTGGGGAGGGTTTATGTTGTAATGAGCACTGGGCATTATATAAGACTGATGAATCACAGAGCTGTACCCCTGAAACAAATACATTACACGTAAATTAACTGAATTAAAATAAAGTAAAAATAAAATAAAATAAAAAGAGAAAGCACAGCAGCATGGAAAAAGTCAGAGAGGTAGGAAAATCTAACCACTGGGTTCACACTGATCCCTTTGTACTGAATCTAAGGATTTGTGTGGGGCAACACCCTCCAGGAAAGGTGCGGTGTGTGGGAGGGTTATCAGTTAGTACTAGAGTGTGAGGTTAGCATCCCGGATCAAATCTCGCGGGATGGTTTGGAGTTCGGAAATTTTCCAGCGTAAAGTAATTTTACATTTTCACAAAAGTAAAACCTTACTGTTCTCCACCCCCAAGATCACATCACCACCATATGTCGTGCTGTCTACAGCTACCCAGAGTATACGGTTCAGGTACCTGAGGATCCTGGGGGCAGGGAAGCTTGGAGGGATGGACCAAGCCACAAGGGAAAGAAAACCTGGCTGAGAGCTTAGTGCAGCCTTGAAACCTGTTGGGTCCCACTGAATATTTGCGGAACTAGCACTTAGTGAGCCTGCTGCGAGCGAGCAAGCGGAGTTCCAAACAGGAGCCCTATTCTGGAAATGGGGAAACTAAGGCATGGGTATTTAGGTAAGTCAGGCCTTAATTCGGGACGGCTGGATAGGACTCATCTGGAGACTTAGGGAATCACCCGCTAAGGTCGGAGGCAGGGCGGGGAGACGAGAGGGGAGGGGCAGTTCTGCGGATGAGCTGAAGGAGCCCAAGGGAGGTAGGGCGCGGGGCGGTGCACGCGAGGGATTTTCGCCAGCTGTTCCGGAGAAGCGCACCCACCGAGATGCTGAGTCACGGTGACCTGGCCAGGGCCTCAGAACTGCGCCTCCAAGGAGCCGCACCGAGCTCCTTGCGCGGAAGCAAGGGCGGTGCGCACGCGTCTACGTGCACGCGAGGCGGGATCGGCGCAGGTTGGGGGCGGTGGCGCGCGCGCGCGCGTTTGCGTGTGGGCTCGCACGTCCGGGGTGCACGTGTGCGCATGTCCCCGCGCCGGGTGGGGAGCCGGGGTGCAGAGAGAGAGAGAGAGAAAAGAGAGTTAGCGCGCGAGCACTAGCGAACGTCTCCGTCCGCACGTCTGGAATGGACGTGCGCGCGCATGTGCGCAAAGTCCGAGTAGGGTGGGTGTGCGCGTGCGCATGCGAGCAGAAACGCGAGTGGGGTCGTCAGCGCCCCCCGCAGGCCGCGAGCTCGTCCTGCGTCTCGGTGTTTGCCTGCGCGACAGAGATTTGTCGCTTCAGGATGTCGCCCCCAGATTTTTCCTGTGACTCCATTGTTGGGTGCTTGAAAAAAATTCCTTAGGGTTTCCACGAGAATAGGAAACTCCATAGTTACTAAAAAGCTGCCTAATCCTGCTCGCAGTTCCTAATACCAATCTCACCTCACAGTTCTAGTACAAACTCTGACATCGTGTATTATTCTTTTAGTTTTATGTGAGAGCTAATTCTAAGTCGTTGTTGTTGTTGTTGTTGTTATTATTGGCCTTAGAATTTGCTCAATAATTTGCCCATCAACACCTCATTTGGCCTGGCTCTTCCGGAATTGCTTCGTGCTGTTCTGCACTCCCGCCGGGTGGCCACAGGACCTGTTCCTTTCTCGCAGGAGGCCTTCGTTCTAGTGAGAGGGACACAGGCAAACTCGATTCCAGGGGAGCGCTAAGTGCTATAATGAAAAACAAAGCGAGTAGAGGCTGGGCTCCCGCCCAAAGAACAGATGGACGCAGAAGCAGGGAGCAGTGTGGGTGCAGCAGGCAGGTGGGCACTGGGGGAGGGACGCTGAGGTTGGCAGAAGTGTATGGGAAGCCCTGAGGCCAGAGAGGGAGAGGCAGGAGCCAGCTGAGGACCAGGTTGTTGGCAGCATATGTAAGAACACGATGGAATTCAAATGTGCTTGTAGGTAGACCTATAAGACCTGCTAGATGAGGAAAGAAAAGAATTAAGAATGTCTTCTAAGGGGGCGCCTGGGTGGCTCAGTGGGTTAAAGCTTCTGCCTTCGGCTCAGGTCATGATCTCGGGGTCCTGGGATCGAGCCCCACATTGGGCTCTCTGCTTGGCGGGGAGCCTGCTTCCCCCTCTCTCTCTGCCTGCCTCTCTGCCTACTTGTGATCTCTCTCTCTCACTGTCAAATAAATAAATAAAATCTTTAAAAAAAAAAAAAGAATGTCTTCTAAGGTTTCTGCCTGAGCAGCTGGGTAGATGGATGGTGGTGCCTCTTAGCAAGGAAGGGAAAGATGGGGCTGGCGCCCCTAAAACACTGTTTTCTTCTCCAAAGGAGACAGTTTTATTTGGATTTTTTTAAAAGATTTTATTTATTTATTTGTCAGAGAGAGAGAGAACAAGCAGGGGGGAGCGGCAGGCAGAGGCAGAGGGAGAAGCAGGCTCCCTGCTGAGCAAGGAGCCCGATGTGGGACTCGATCCCAGGAGCCTGGGATCATGACCTGAGCCAAAGGCAGATGCCTAACCATTGAGCCACCGAGGCGTCCCGGAAGACTAAGTTTTAAAAGCAGAGACTGCATCTTCTTTTTAGGAGCATCTGGCTCCTAGCAAGAGCCTTGCCCCTAGGTGACTTTAGATGTTGCAAGGAACACCACGACCTCCTGAAACAATCCTTCCTCCTCACTTAAGCCCACATCCCAAACTCGGTCCCAATAGTAGGCACATCCAGTCCCCCACCACTCAGAGGCCTGAGCCCAGCCAGCTTACCCTTGTGGGATCAGAAGGCCAGCTGTGGTGTTGCTTCCAGGAGCCTGCCCCTGGATGTTCCCCAGCATATGTGGCCGGGAGGCAGCCCGTCACGCTTTCCTTGTACATGACTTTTTGGCACTTGAGGAGCTGGCCATTGGAAGGGTTTATTTCCTCTGTGCCTCCAGATCGGGAAGCAGGTCACAACAGTGGCCACACAATGCACAAAGGGCCATCCCCTCAGATGCCACGGTTGGCATGCCACGTCTCAGCGACACTCCTTGAGCTGGATGCCCTACTTTGCCAGGGTCACCTAGGTGACAAAGGAAGGGTCACCAGCCTCCCAGTGTAACATCTGTTCAGGTTTCCACTCTCAACCATCTGGCACGTGGCCAGGCCCCGGGACTCCTCTTCTGTCTCCACCATTGCTGTGAATTGGAAGTCAGTGAACAGCACCACATACTGGTGCTGAAGAGGTATTTCCTCTCTAAAATGTCTCTACCGAGAGGTATTTTAATAAGCACTTCTAGTGTATTCCCTAGCATACTCATGCAACATAGCTGTTACTAAGCAGCCTTGTCCTGAAGTGCACTGAGAAGGCTCTGGGTCTTGGTCCCCAAGCACAGCTTCTGGGTATTTCCGCAGAAAGAAGCCTGAGCAGTACTTACACTGGTAGGTTATAGATTAATGCTCATATCTGTTTTCCTGAGCTCATGAAAAGAAGTTTTGATCAAATACTGTCTTGCTGTTAAGTGAAAAGAAGTTGAAATTCCTCTGTAACCCACCCTCCCTTTGTGGTTCCCAGTGAACAAGCTTTCCTTTTGCTGAGCAGGATGACATCATCCAATGAGACTAGTTCTTGTCCCTGAAAGGTATGGTCACTTTGCCAGATATGGGGTCCCTGGCAGCGCAGGGGGAGAGCTCATCCCTGGGTCCGCTGTGTGGAAAGGCTGGCTGGGCGGTTCACAGTGCCAAGGGTTGGTGGAAGGTGGGTGCTGGCAGGCCACAACCCAAGGAGAGAACCGCATCCTTCTGGGTGGTCTCCTTCACCATGACCTTGGCTCTGCCCCCACAGAGGCCTCTCCCAGCTTTGGCCTTAGGGAAGCCGACTGGGGAGGTGTGGTAAGTTGTCTGCTTCCTGCTCAGCCACCCCAGCCCATCCTAATATTCCTGGTAGTCTCTCCTCTCCTAAGGCCTCAGAACCAGGGGCCGAGCTGACCTAAAAACCAATGTGGGTGAGGTTTTTCAAAGTCATGAACCAGGCAAGGCTTCTGACTTGTCTGCTGCAGTTCATTTCAAACAGAGATACGAAGTATTATTAAATGTATATTTTTAATAAAGCCAATAGTTATTTTACTTATAGGAGCTTTAAAAGTAAGATACAAAATGTAGAGTTCCAGTTTGGAAGCGTTGTAACTATTCACACGATGTCCTGCTGATGCCCGAGCAAGGCAGTCCCGCCCGGCCATGCAAAGGACACACACACTCACACACGCACACACATGCGCTCTGGCGAGACCCCTCTGCCGAGCGCAGCACCTGGAATTACCAGTGTTCAGAGCAAGGCGGTGCCGAGAACACAGCACCGACAAGGGAGACCTCACCAACAGCTTCACACAGTCTCACAGCCCATGGAGATGCGATTACAAAACGTCCCGCTTAATCGAGAAAAACAGACCGGAGAGTGACAATGTAGCGGTGTCAAGGTCACCTGCACGGGGGCATCAAGGGCTGACCTCTGTCCAGGGCGAGGTCTTTGGGGAGGCACTATTAAAACAAGGGTACTTCAGTATAATCAAACTTGAAAATACAAGGTACTGTGGACACGTTACGGAAGGAAAACAGAAAACTATCTTACAAGGAAAAACAGCCACAAACACACTCGGACAGATACACACACTGGGGCAGCGAACAGAGACAAGAGCCACGCAGGGTTGGTGCAAAGCACGTGCCTGAAGAAGTCTATGTACAAAATAGTTCTCTGTAAACATGGTGAGGTGAATGTTTGGAAGCCACGGTGAAAGGATCCTAAGTACAGGCAGCAACGGCATCCCCACACAGCACAAAAGACGACACTCGAGGCCTGGAAACAGCCTGGCAACACAGTACTAAAAATTCAGATGGCTGGGCTCAGACACCCTAGAGGGCCTCTATCATTAGTGTGGATACATACATATACATATATAGTTTTTTCTTTTTGGTATTTTTTTAAATATAAATTTACTTATATCCGTAGAAAAATGAGAACATAAATGTGTTATTACAATCTCTGCTGGAAAAGCTTATATGGAGTTAGAAAGAATAAACCATTTATTAGTAGTTAACATATATATTAAAATGGTTTAATGATTTAAGAAAATATAAAAAAAATATTAATACTGTCAAACTTTCATACCAGAAAATATTATGGATTTTTCTCAATTAGACTTTTTCAAAGATGAAATATGAAAAATTTAAATAAGTTTTATATAAAGAACTTCTGTAACCTCAATTAATATACAGTGGGATATGTCTACTCTATAGAGATATATGTATCATTATTTCTCAATTTAAGCACCATTCAATTCTTCTGGATCCATTCTGGCTGGAAAATATCCCTAAATCCACAGGATGTTACCTCTTTAATGGCACATGTTAACTGAAAATGAGGTGGTTTTTTGTTCTTGTTTTTTTTTTTTTTTTTAAAGAAAAGACTTTAAATTAATTCCTATCTACATCTTAATTGGTTTGTCTTGAGCCAGCTCACAAATGTCACTGCAAGTTCAAGTGCAGGTGTCTCTGTGAAGCCTCCTGACCACACCCCCATGTTTAGAGACTGTGTCAAAGCCTCTGGCCACGTGTGGATCTGAGGGCAGCAGAGGCAACTTCATCCCGCACACGGACAGCAGCCAGCTGGCTCATCTCCACGCACCATCAGGAATATGCCTCTCACATCAGTTTTACAATCCTGTTTTGTAAATCCGGTCAGGACTGCACCCTTGGGTGCTGCTTGGGGTGGCGAGGGGCTGGCTGCCCACCCACAGAAAACCCAGCCTGTTTTGTATAAGCTTAAATAAAGATAGTGTTGAACAAACATCCAGCCGCTATATTTGTTATCTTAAAATACTCAATGCATTTTAGGCGGGAGATGTTTTAACTAAAAACCTATACGAAAAATAGCTATAAAATACAGTGATTGATGTGGTCATCACTCAACGTGTTAAGGAGGGGGAGGGGGGTTCAGAAGAATGGTCAGTTTTGCTCTGAGCCTTCAGGCCTGATGCCTTCCCAACACACACAGTAGGACTACAAACTTGAGAGCTGTGTGTCTCTAAGTGCGGCCTATGGCCCACCTGCATCAGAATTACTGGGGGAGCTTATCAAGCTCAAAGATCCCCCAGCATCCCCTGAGGGTCAGAAAGCTATTTCCAGCTGGCCCTCCAGGGCTCTGATGCCTCCAAAGTTTGAGAAGCCAGGCCTTAAAGGCTTGGAGCTGCCAACTACCTGCATCCCCAAGGATCCCTGCCTGGGACAGGGGTGCACTGGTCCTCTAGGGGGCTGGTGCCAGCTAGTCAGCCCTGGGGTGGGGACACTGGCCCCAACAACTCTGGGCAGGCGGGCGGGGCTGGCCCTGGGTCAGTACTGGGGCAGGTAGGCTGGCCTGCGTTCAGCCTTCCCGGGGAAGGCCTTGAAGCCCTTGGCTGCTGCCTTGTGTGCCGGTGGGGGCGGGGGCTGCGGTGGGGTCTGCACGTAGGTAAAGGAGGCGGCGCTACAGTCGCTGGTCGCGGCCCACACTGGTGACTGCAGCATCTGCATGGTGTCGTTCCATTGGCTGCCGGGGCCGGCGACTGCGTAGAGTGGGGCGTTCGGGCTGGGCAGTGTGCTGGGCAGCGGGGCCGGGTGCTGCCAGGGTGCTTTGGGGGGCCACGTTTTGGTTTTGCTATCCTGAGAGACAGAAGAGGGTTCTTAGTGGCATTTCTGGCAATTCGTCATCTTTTCCCACCTCCCCAGGTCTCTGGTCCTTGTTCCCACCCAGGAGACGGGAGGAGTCCCCCGCCCTCCCCGCAGCCCTGGGGCAGCACCGTCCAGCTGACCCTGCGGTGACAGAAATGTTGTGTCTGTGCTGTCCAACGTGGCAGCCACTCCCCGCATGTGGCCAGTGCCACTAAGGAACTCAATTTGTATTCATATTTGATTCATTCCACTTTCAAAAGCCACACGTGGCTCTTGGCTCTCACACCAGACGGCACGACCCCAGGGCATCCTCCCCATTTGGCTCTGAGTCAGGGAGATGGTTAATCACGGGGAAAAGTGGTTCAGCACAAAGAACCCTCTTTGAAGCCCTCTTGAAACCTGAGCTTTGGCACCTCGCTCATGGTCTGTACCCCACACAGCTGGCCGTCCGTGGCCAGAGCAGGGCCCCTGGTACCTGGTTCACGTCCTCCACCGTGGTAAGAAGAGGTGGTGAGGGCAGCGTGCTGGTCTCCTGCTCGCCACTGCTGTGTTTCCTGAAAGAACCGAGAGCTCAGTGCAGTGGGTGCGGGGCTTGCTGCCCCGCTGACCTTGACCCGCTAGCCACCTAGTTCCGGGCGCTGGTTCTAGACCAGCGGGGAGACCTTGGGGCTGCTGCGTGCAGGGGATCGGGTGGGTGGCCAGTGAATGGGGCGGGGTGCTGGCTCTTTTGGCCGCTTTGAGTCTACTGGCTCTGGCTTTTGTTGATGTAGTCAGCAGATACTGGCTGTTTACCATGCCCTGGGGAAGTGGGGCTTAAAAGACAGTTAGTTTTAACTACAAACATGAAACATTTCTGTTATAATGCTGAATGAAAATGGCAGGATGGAGCAAGCTCTGAGCCAAGCGAATCGGTCTTTCTATCCATCCGTGCTCCCACCTGCAGAGAGCGGTCTCTCTAGAGGCCGTGCTCCGGTGGCTTCCTCACCGTCCCATTGGCCTCTCCGGCTTCCCTTGTCTAAAACAGACATCTTAGATGCTACCCCTGGCTCAATCCTGCTCCTCCTGTCTCAGCTCCTTGGCACCCCTTTCATGCTCCAGCCGAAACCTCGCATATCATCCCTGATTCTGCTCTCTTACGCACACCCCACTGCCAGTCTCTCACCAGTTGCCCCCTCATTTTGATCAGCTGTCTGCTCATCAGAGGCCTCCCTGACTCATACACGTGGGCCCAGTGTGGAACCCAATGTGGAGCCTGAACTTATGACTCTGAGATTAAGACCTGAGCGGATATCAAGAGTCTGATGCCTAACCGACTGAGCCACCCAGGCGATCCCCATGTTTTTTTTCATAGCAACTAACTGCACCTGACATGTTTGGTTTTTCTCTTTTCCTTCCTTCCATTTTTTTTTTTTTTTTTTTGGTGACCAGCCTCCATGCCCAACGAGGGGCTTGAACTCATGACCCTGAGACCAGGACTCTCATGCTTTACCAAATGAGCCAGTCAAGCACCCCTACTTTTAAAAACTTCTTAGACCTGAATACATTCTATTATGTTTTCTTTTCAACTTTGACGAAGAAACTAAGGATCAGAGAGGGCCAGGCCCTTGTTTGGAGCTGCAAAGCCTACTGGTGAGTCCTGATTAGAACCTGGTCGCCTGGTCCTGCTCCTCCCACAGAAAGGGCTGCCTCTCGTAAGGCTCAGACCAGTATCAGCAGACCCCATCTCCAGAAGCCTCCCATGCCTCCGAATGGTATTTCTGGCTACTACTTGCAGGAGGCTGTTCTGCCAGACGAAGCCTCACCCCAACGTTAAGTCGCCCGGGCTACCCGCAAGCCTGCATGGTGTAGACTCGGCGAGGCTGTGCTAGTGGAGGGCCTCTGCCTCGCTCACACCAGGCTGACCGCGAGCCATGGGGTTCTCGAGCTTTCCAGCGGAATGAGCTGGGGAACACATTCACGTGCCCCTCTGTCCTTTATTTGCTGTTCGAAATCTCTTCATACCTTCTCTGCTTGACAGCAGCCACGAGGTCAGGCCCTGAAAACATGGAGAATAAGCTGTCCCCGTTGGCGGAGGAGGTCTCATCACTTGAGCTGGCGGAGTCCCCCTGAGCGCCCGACCAGCCGCTGTGCAGGCCATCCCTGAAAGCCAGAGAGAGAAGCTGGTCCCGGGCCTCCCGCAGCCAGCCTGGGCACCAGCCGGACATGGCAGAGGCTGTCCCCACTCCCCAGCCCCAAGGGAACAATCGCTCCCTGCACTCATCTAATAACCAGAGCCAGGTCTCCCCTCCTAAAAACGCGAGCTTCCTTCCTGTCCCTTATTTCAAAAGCAATGTGTACTTTTCGCTGCCCTTTATTCTTCTCAGAGGCCTGTGCTTTGCATGTGAAATTCATGTTAGAGCAAAAAGCTGAAATGGTCTTCAGCTTAGTAACTGGGTAGCACTAAGAGACATGAAAAAGCAACTTCCTGTGTCTTTGGGATGCAAATCCACAGTGCTCTGGATACACTGGTCTCTGAGCCATACAGCTTTGCTTTTTGGAGTTTACCAGATTCGCATTCCACGAATCACCTGGGGTTCACAGCCAGGCCCAATTCAGCACAGAGACCGTGTTAAACATTCAGTGACCTCACAAACACGATCAGGTAAGTTCCTGGTTCCAGGCTGAAGAGTATGTGCTGAAAATCATCAATTTCTACCAACGGTGTGTTCCCAGGGACACAACATGCCACTCGGCACCTTCGAGTCTGTCACCAACCTCTGACTGCCTAAAGATCTGACCAGATGTCACTCTCACAGGGGGTCCCTGGAATTAAGTTGCCCGGTAAGAGTGCAGAGGGCATCCTGGGGGGGATACCCGGGCCCCAAACTCAGCTTCCCTGCCACCCCGAGCACTCACCCTTCTGTGAAGAACTCTGGGAAAGGCCAGGTCCGATGGGCATCATCCATGGGTGGCCAGTGGCCCCGGGGGTGGCCGGGGCGGCGGCCGTGTTGGACCTGCCGCTTCTGCTGCATTGCTTGGCTCACTCCTGCCACATAGCGAGCAAACTCGGGGTCCGAACCCACTGTGGTAAGACAAAGGGGCAGAGAGGGGCTGGGGACACACTGGCCTGCCGCCCGAGCACGTGCCGGTCACACAGTGAAAAGTGGGGAGGCGCTGCCAGGCTGGCAGCTGCAGGAGTGGGGCTCTCGGTGGGAAGTCTGACCTGGGGGACGGGGTGTGCACAGGGACCGTCAAGAAGGGTTAGGCCTAGGACAGAGGCAGGCTGAGTGGGACCGCAACAGAGAACACAAAAGGATCCGTGGTTAAAGTTTAAAGACAAAGACCAGATACTTAACAATGTCCCCACGTCTGGTGCTACCTACGTGACAACTCAGAAAATCACATGATTGACGTCTTTAGCGAACTGGTAACTTAAAGTTGTCAAAGCATCAGGGCCAGCCAGATAGAGGTATGTCGTTCTACTTGGCCCAACTCGAATCCTGGACTTTCCTGGACACTGGATGGCAGACCTACTCATTTCGTGTGCAGGTAGTGTGAAGGAGATGAAATTTCAGAATTTCAGACCTGGTAAGAGGTGCCTGGAAACATACTGGCCAGAGCTGAGTAAGTGTAGGTAGGACAGTACAAGTGGGAGAAAAAACAGCATAGAGGACATTGAGAGAAAAAGTCAAACAAGAAGATACGGCAGTGGGGGCGGGGGTGGGGGGCCTGGGTAGCACAGTCAGTTAAGCATCTGCCTCTGGCTCAGGTCATAATACTTGGGTCCTGGGATCGAGCCCCGCATCAGGCTCCCTGCTCGATGGGAGACCTGCTTCTCCCTCTCCTCCCCGCTCATGCTCTCTCTGGCTATCTCTCTCTCTCCCAAATAAATAAGATCTTAAAAAAAAAATTAAAAAAAAAAAAGAAGCTATGGCAGGAAAGTGTCTACGGTTCACAAGCTGAGTATGACTCAGCAGTATATACTTAAAGCTTCAAGCTGGGAAAGGTACTGGGGCAAGAATCTCATTCTTAGCTCATCCTCAGTGCACCCACAGGACTGCTGGTTAGACTGCACACTGCACCAAGATGCCCACACCAGGGGAGGGGAGGGGCTGGGCCGAAATCAATGCCCCCTTCGCAGTGAGTCAAGCCGTGCCTCGGGGCGCTCAGTGTGCCCTGTCCAGAAGGGGCACTCTGCGAGAGTGGGGGCCTTCTGTGACTTCATCTATCCAGAGGAGCGTCTTTCTTTTATTTGGGGAAAGGGTGATGTAGATCTTATGCCCTCAGGGTGGGGTCTGCAGGAAGGTACGTCAAGAACCCGCAGGTCAGAAAGGAACATGTGGAAGATAAAGCTAATAGGACTTGTAGCTTAAAGACATAAGAGGCCATCCAGTCCTCGACAAAGATCAAAGATGGTACAATTCTGCCAGTGTTTATACTCTGGATTTAATTACATGACTATTAAAAGATGTATAGACTGTTTAATAGCAGTTGAAAAAATGCCCCCTGCAGCCCCGCACCCACCCTAGTCAGTGGCAGCCAGGTGGGGCCTGCTCTTCCGGAAGCGGGGGGGGGGGGGGGGGGGGGCCGCGACCGTCTGCTCTTCCTGTGCCCCAGGGTCCAAGGTTGCCCAGAGAACAAGAAAGCGTGAGCAGCAGTATGAGGGATTTTTAGAAGACCTAAGAAAACATTTCTTTCTGTTAGTAGCTAATGCTGGAAATTTTAGCAGGGAATTCCTCTTCTGCTGGTTACTTATATAAATACTTGCTAGAGTTATTTATTTATTTTATAGTATTCTCCTTAAATGGAATGTATTTTCCACCTGTATACCTCCTGCTAAGTTAGAGAAAAGAGTAATGGATTTCTATGTATATATCTTGCATCTACTCACCTTACCAGATTTGCTAATTCTAATTTTGTTTTGTTTTGATCAGGGAGTGTTGTTGGGTTTTTTCCCCCCTCCAATTAATTCTATTGCCAGCAAAGAGATGTACTTTTCAGTGTATCTTTTTCTAAAGCTTATACATGTCTGACTGTATTTGCTGGAAGTCCAAGACAAAGTTACAGGCTATTGGCCGTAGCAGTTGCCATCCTGTCTGGGTCTTGATTTAGACTGGAATGATTTTGTTTCACTATATAGAGTAATACCTTCTCCTGGCTTTTGGTAGACAGTCTTTTTAGTATTCAAGAAATTTCTTTCTATTCCTGTCTTACTTGGGTTTTTTTTGTTTGTTTGTTTTTAGATTTTATTTATTTATTTACTTGACAGAGAGATCACAAGCAGGCAGAGGCAGGCAGAGAGAGAGGGGGAGGCAGGCTCCCCGCTGAGCAGAGAGCCCGATGCGGGGCTCGATCCCAGGACCCTGAGACCATGACCTGAGCCGAAGGCAGAGGCTTTAACCCACTGAGCCGCCCAGGCGCCCCTCTCCTTCATTATTTCTTTCTCCTAGTTTATTTTTGTTTGTTCTTCTAATTTCCTGAGATAACTGTGGTGGTATTTTCATACTGTTGAGGCCAGGAGAAGCCATATTCTCTGATGGCTGGAGGGTGCTTTACTACTTTTCATAGGTCCTAGCGTTTAAGCAAAAAAGAATTGCAGAACAGGTTACGTAATCAGGAAAAGAGCAGATCACAAAGGGCCTGTTGCCTTGGCTCCCACGAATAAGAGGGCCCAGACAGGAGCCCACTTGAACTTTGGGACGTGGAGCCATTCAAGGGACTTCTCTTGGCCTTGATCCCAGCCTCTGCACAGTGAGAAAACTTGTGGTCCTTACCTTCTTAGCCTCATTCTCACCAGGGCTGCCTACCTTTGCGGGATGTGTCCCATACTTGCCATCCAACAGCAAGAAAGGGTCTTTAAAGGGAAATTAGTAGGTCACTTGCCCCCACAAGTAAGGCTGTATCAGATGGACCCTATGATGTCCTCAGTGATTACATTTATGTGAAAACCCCAAGGTCGGGGGGGGGCGGGGGGGGGGTCCACATACCTGCAGGATCAAAAGGCAGAATCTCTCCCAACATCCCAAAGACTCCATCACTTTGGTCACGATTTGGCCAGGTGTTATTTCTAGGTCCCTGCGGCTTCTGCCCCAAAACCTCCGACATCACGTTATCCATATAGCTGCTCACCAGACCCAAGCTGTACAAGTCAGAACTGAGATCAGATATGCCAGGCCACTGGCCAAGAGGAGACAGACCTGCTCCAACAGGCTGGGTGGGCTGCTGGGCTGAGCCATGCACCCACTTCCCAGGGGCCCGAGGCTGGGGCGGGGGTTGCTGAGGGCCAATGGGCTGGAGCAGGTGTTGGTAGTACTGGACCTGCGGTTGTTGCTGCTTTGGGGATGGCTGCTGAGGTGCCAGGCCTGGCTGGGGGGTCAGCGAGGCGTGGGCCCCAGCCTGGGGTGGCCGCGGTGGAGGGGGCACCGGCAGTGGCGGCTGCTGTGGCGGCATGGCTCCTGCCTTCTGCTCAGTCACCAGGGCTGCGGCGGCAGAATTACGCCTCGTCACCAACGGGGAGCCCTGATGTGACTGGCCCATGTTAAAGCCGGAGAGAAAATCGATCACCTCTTGCATTTCCTGATCGGTTGGTAAGTTCATGCCCTTCTCGTCCTTGCCATCATCCCCTGGCAGGAAATTGTCACGCCTCTCCATGAGAAAACCATTGGCCATCTGATTACTGGAATTCTGCGCTGACGGTGAAGGGTCTGTAGTCCTAGGGAAATTACCAATGTTCAAAATGCTTTGTAGCCTTGAGTCGATATTGCTGGGCATTTTGGCCTTCTCTTCCGAACACCCAGCTACAAAGAGGTTTTTGGAAGGGGTATTTGGGATGGAATAATTTGTGCTGCTGCTAGAGCTGGTGCATGAAGCTTTCTTGGTGAACCGGGATGTCAGCTTGGAGAACGTCTTCTGCAGGCCACCTGAAGATTTGTTCCCATTCCCAGAAGGCAGGTCAGCCTGATTCCCAAAATCGCAGATCTCCCTTTGAAGCTGGATCTGTATGCAGGGTAAAGCTTGCTCCCTATTTCAACAGAAATGTATTAAAAATTAAAGAAAGACAAACATACAAATTAGACAATGAAATGGATCTCTCTGCATCTGAGAATGACTTTAAGGACAAAAACAGTCTCTCTAGTTGGTTGGTGTCATGTTCGCCTATTCTATGGAGAAATAAAACGAACACAACAGACTTTTAAGTGTACGTAAGCCTGATCCAGCAGAGGGACGTGGGTAGGGGTCGGGCGGTGGCCGGGCCTCAGTGACACCATGCACCACTGTTGTCCTTGGAAGGAGCTTACAGACAGTGCCAAGAACAGACCCTTGTTACTTCCAGGGTTTTCTGAGCACTTTCCTAGTGCCAAAAGAGAGCCCCAGGGATGGAAAGGGTGTGGGGCTGAGGCAGGCGACCGCTGCTGTGACCTGGGACAAGCCCCCGCAGTGTTCTGGGCCTCAGCGCTTGTGGTTCAGAAAGGGGACCCACGGCTGGATGTTCAAGGTCCCTACCATGCTGAAGTTCTTAATTCCCAGAGACGGTCTTGCTTTCAGAGAGAAATGAATTTCATGTAGGATATTAAGTAAATTTTCTACACATTTCTCTGGTCTTGGTTCGTGAGGAGAATATGAGTTGGGCTAAAATCCTCTTGATGGACTACTCTCAAATGATGAAACGAATGAAGGCAAACATGTTAAGTAACTGGGGGATCTGGGTAAAGGGCAGAGAGCAATGCTTGGTACGGCTGCAACTTATCAGTAAGTTTGAAATGACTCCAAATGGAAGGGACCAAAAAATCCTCTTTCTTGCCTTACTTCCTCACAAAGGATCCGTGATGTGAGCGTGCGGGAGGCTGTACGTGGGCACAGTGTCCCTGAGTAAGGGCCTGAATGTGAGCTACTTCAGGTGACCGGCAGGGACACCCACCTCCCTGCTCTCCAGCGGCTGAGGTCCAGCACGGCCGTGTAGAGCACGTCCACCAACCCCAGGGTCTTCTCGGGATCGAGGCTCCTCTGCAGCAGGGACATGGTAGCGGGGTCCTCCTTCAGGCACCTAGGCAGGAGGCAGGCCGCGTCAGTCTGGGCGGCGCTGCTCTGTGAGAGCGGCCTGAGTAGGCCTCGTACAAAAGGCTACAATGTTTACATGCTTTTGGCACCAAATGAAAATGCAGTAATTAAAGACCAGTCAGAGAATGACAAGGCTAACACTTTCTGCTGGGCAAAGGGAGGAGGGAAGCCACGGGGGCCAGGATCTCTCCGGATTTCTAATCCCCTCGAGTCGGTTCGGCAGGAAGAGAAGGGTTCAGTGGAGGGGCTACCTTCTGGGGGACCTGACGCCCTCTCACTGTCCACACCGGCTCCGCCCTTGACTTTCCGTCCTGCTGTGTTCAGATTCTGGGACTGACACAGTATGTACTTTCCAAAACACCCCTGTCCCCAAGAAACTAAAGGTCAATGGAGGGACCAAGCCGGACTCACTGTAAGCTTCAGGTAAGCGGCAAACATGGCCTTCCCATGTGAGTGAATGTTTTCCCTTTCCAAGCTGACCACTTCTGCCCACATCCCCTTTCCTCTGAGCTTGGCCATCCCTGCCGCTTCTCTCCTTCTTTCCCATCACAGCTCTCGTGTCTCTGAGACGAGATCTGCTCCCTCTCCTCACCACTAATCCACCCCCTCGAGTGCCTGTGCCCACATTCCTGGCCTGCCCCTCCGGTCACGGTCAAGGTGGAAGACAAGCCCTGCTCTGCCACCCGCTGACCCTCCAGCCGAGCACTGCATGCTCCGTACCCTCCTGCTTCCCCGAGGACCCTGCTCACCTAATCCCCACCCCCCCAGGACATTCACCTGGGCCAACAAACTGGCCTCACGGACCAGCTTCTTCCTCTTAGCCCCACGTTCCCCTCCAGATTCTGCCGAGTTCTCTGCTCCCCCTTTTAGCAAAACACTTTGTCTCCCCCTCTTCCTGACCTCCTA
>CM053620.1:34662609-34685382 GCA_028646535.1 Procyon lotor | reverse complement strand
ATTCTCTCAGTCTGGAGTTCCTGATTATTGGGACATCCTTGCTCTGTGCTCCCAAGCCACTCCTGGCTGTGATTTGGCTGGTCACACATGTTTGCCCATGAGGAGAGCATTTGCTGGTCATGCGGAAAGAAGTACTACACTTGCTGGCAAGATGAAGTTTTCTTTCTGAAAATCAACGAATCGGCACTTTTACTTAATTCATCAGTCCTGAGAGTTGATGGGTAGAATCCCCTTAAGAGACTAAACCCATTCTTTTGGCAAATCACGTAGACTTGCTTAAAACCCTCTGCCTGTTCTTAGATAAAAATCCAGGTCCCCAGGGGACCTGCAAGTCCTGGCTTCTGCGCGTCTCTCTGCACAACCACCCACATCTCCAGCCATTCACTCCCCAGAAATCCTTTCCCCGTGTGCTCTCTGCATGGCCAGCTCCTCTCCAAGGTCCTATCTTCGAGGAAGGACCCTTCGTGACTGACCTCATCCCAAACGGCCTCCCCTCCCCGGCACCACCCCCGTTGTTCTCCATCATATGACATTACTCTGCTCCCAGCGCCTCATACATGTGCCGGGATTTGAACTGAACTCTTATGCCTGTTAGCTGTCCCCGCACACTCCGTCCCATTACGAAGTCGACTCTACTAGGGACAGAGACCCCATCTGTCTTGCTCATACTTAAATTCCCAGAGCCCAGGCCGTCTCTTCCACATAGTAGGTATTTAGTTAGTATTTGTTGAAAGAAAGAATGGATGGACTAAACTTAAATAAGACAGTTAAAAAATCTAAATAAGGTATTACTTTATTTGGGAAAAAACATATCTGGCAGTGGGACACTCCATTTTATTAAAAGCAAAGCATATAATAAATTCTTGACTGCTTTTGCTATTTCATTTTTCCCAAGGTGGAGTAAAGCAATCACTTCTGTTGGCATTCTTCTCAACAAGCACGTAGTTTATACTTTGAAAGAAATAAAAATATGTATTTTGAAAGCTTTGTACTTTTACCAAAAGCAACCACCAGAGGGAGCCTCTCCAAGAAATTATAGTCTGTAAGGTCTTTCTTTCGTGGCAGTTCAATGAATTACAAAGGAAATCAATCATACATGGAGAGTTCTGGAAGTAAATTGCAGTATTAACCATTTTAGTATTAGTAGTTTATATTCACCCAATAATTCAAAAGTTCAAACTATTTTCTCTAAATTGAGAATCCTAGTTAAGTTTAATATTTTTCAGTAAGAATTTGAATTGGAAAACAAATTAAGATTTCAGGGACACAAAAATCTTACAGAAAGGTGAGCTTTTGGTTTATTGTTTGATAGGAATGAAGATATGAATGCAAATTAACCATATGTCATCTCAATAATCAAATAAAAAACTTAAGGTGGGGGAGGAAACTGAAAGAAGGGAGGTTTGGGGACATGAAGTAAACTGCTCACCCTTACTTAATATATCAACAAGTCCTAAGACTTTTGGCACAATTATCACTGGACCCTCACATTTCAAGGAGAAATGGTTTAAATACAACTCGAATGCCTTACCCAGGTACCATTTTAGTCCACACGGGCACCAAAAGAGTGCCATCATGCCTTACTCTCTCTCTCTCCCTACCAAAATGTTTCAAAATTTTTCTATACGGTTTTCATTCATATCACGATCTTAACAACAGAAGTCTTCCAACACATGCTCAATTTTTGCTATTTATTAATAAAGTTATGATGCTGCTCCATTAGCTGGATTTCTATGCACATCACAAGGATAAATCCCCAGAGGTGGAACTGTGGAACTCCTGAGGTCAGATTTCTTATTTTAGGTTTCTGATACACTGAACTGCCTTCCAGAAAGGCCATGTGATTTATCCACCTCCTGTGCCCGTTTTTGCACAGTCTGGCTGAAATATTTATTTATTTATTTATTTATTTATTTATTTATTTATTTATTTATTATTTTTTAAGTTTTTTTTTTTTTTTTTAAAGATTTTATTTATTTGACAGAGAGAAACACAGCTAGAGAGGGAACACAAGCAGAGGGAATGGTAGCAGGAGAAGCAGGCTTCCCGCCGAGCAAGGAGCCCGATGCGGGGCTCGATCCCAGGACCCTGGGATCATGACCTAAGCCGAAGGCAGAGGCTTTAACCCACTGAGCCACCCAGGCGCCCCAATAAATACTTAAAAAAAAAATAGGGGCACCTGGGTGGCTCAGTGGGTTGAAGCCTCTGCCTTTGGCCCACATTTTCTTCCTCTATGTGTTAGCAGCTGTGTTGTTTATGATATTTTTTGGCTACCTATTCGTGCACCTTGCCCATTTTCTTACTGATTTGTAGGAGCTTCTGTTTTAATAAACTAAGAATACTTTATCTATTGTAAGTTTGTAAATGTAATTAAATAATTAAAAATAAAAATGGTTCAGGGGCGCCTGGGTGGCTCAGTCGTTAAGCGTCTGCCTTCGGCTCAGGTCATGATCCCGGAGTTCTGGGATCGAGCCCCGCGTCAGGCTCCCTGCTCTGTGGGAAGCCTGCTTCTCCCACTGCCATTCCCTCTGCTTGTGTTCCCTCTCTCACTGTGTTTCTCTCTGTCAAATAAATAAAATCTTTAAAAAAAATAAATAAATAAAAATGGTTCAATCTGTCCCCACACTGGTAATGGCAGGAGCTCAAGATCATCAGGGTTGTTACTGGAACAAAGGAGAAGGGATTCTATGTTCTGTGCTGCTGTAGAGAAACACTGGTGACTTAGGGAAAACGATGTACTCTGTTCAAAAGCTGTGGACGCAGTAACAAAGAGAAGATAATATTGCTCATTATGAGCCATGAGTACGTAACATTTTACTTACATTATTGGTCAAAAAGACTATTTTTCAGACATCTTGGCTTCCTTCTCACGGACCGATAACCAGGACACACCACTGCCCGTGTACCTGCCCAAGTAGCAGGACCTGACGTGCCACCTGACACGGGGTTTGTCCAAAACAAAGCAATCTTTTCAAAGATGTGCAAACTTCAATCGGAGCCTAGGTTTGTATTAATAGAAAAGTCACATTACCATGTGGACGGGACTTGAACCACAATTCTGGAGCCCTCTAAACTGATCTGGGGGGCATAGGCTTCTTTATTTTCAATCTGCGCTGTGTCAACCACCACCTAAGAGAGAGAAAAACAACAATCAGCTTTCCGAGAGGAAAACGAATCACAAACAAATCTAATACATGAGCCTACTGATGCGAGTGACTCTGGCAAGAAGGATTCCCATGGCAAGGCGGTTGTGCAGATGCCACTCCAGAGCCCCATGAAGACAAACACAAAGAAAGATGACTGAAGACAGTAATACTTCAATGAACAGAAACCGAATTCTGGGTGCAGGATGTACTGACTTTGTAAGCACTTCCAGTACTTTATCCAAACCATAAATATGTTAATTAGGAATTATTGTTTCCTCTATTTTGTTTTATTTATTTTTTTACTTTATGCACTTGAAAGACGTAAAACCATCATTAAAAATCTAACCACAGCTTCAGAAAAGTCCATTTGTAGGGGCGCCTGAGTGGCTCAGTCCTTTGGCGTCTGCCTTGGGCTCAGGTCATGAACCCAGCATCCTGGGACCGAGCCCCATATATTGACTCTGCTCAGTGGGGAGCCTGCTTCTCCCTCTCCAGTTCCCCCACGCTTGTGCTCCCTCTCTCGCTCTCTCTGTCATAAATAAATAAAATCTTTAAAAAAAGATTTTGTTCTTTCATCCACTTTTAGAACCTAAAAATCCATTTGTAATGACTGAATACAAGCTAGAAGCGGATTAAGGTTTTTTCAAAGGATCATTTTATCCTTAGCCATCAATAAAAACAGAACTAATCCAGAAAGGTAAAGATGATTCTTCTCTCATGATTTCTTTTATTTGTCTTTTTTTTTTTTTTTTTTTTTAACAGAGAGAGAGAGAATGCATGAGCAGGGGGTAGGTAATGAGGGGCAGGGGAAGAGAGAGAATCTCAAACAGGCTCCAGGCCCAGCACGGAGCCAGATGTGGGGCTGGATCTCACAATCCTGAGATCATGACCTGAGCCAAAAGGACCAGAGGTGACTGAGCCAACCAGGTGCCCCAGTGATTTCTTCTTACTTGGGCTAGAGTCTTTAACATTACACAGATGATGTAGTAGCCTAGGTAAATTAGAGACTTTGATAAAATGATGAATGTTATTTTCAAAAAACTAAAAGAATTTAAAAAAAATAATCACAAAGCACTTTAAAAACAAATCTGTTATGGGGCATCTGGCTGGCTAAGTTGGTAGAGCATCCGACTCTTGATCTCAGGGTCATGAGTTCAAGCCCCCACATTGAGTATAGAGAGTACTAAATAAATAAATAAATAAATAAATAAATAAATAAATAAATAAATAAATAAATAAATAAATAAATAAATAAATAAATAAATCTGTTATATTGCAAAAGTCATGCAAAGCTGTTTATTTTGATTCCAAATTCAGCCTCTAATGGAGCTGATTTCCATTGCTGCAAACAGAGTTCCCACAGCTGGTCTGCAATATCCTTTGGAAAAGACTTCCTGTCCAAGTAATAGCCATTGTTGGACCAGGCAGGTGTTTCCTCTCTCCGCCCATCTCCAGAGCCATAATCTAAAGGTTCTTTGTCAGTCACACACAAAGGTGCCCTGGGAGCAAGGAGTAAGGAACTGGAAGAAGTTTCTGCTCTCTCAATAACACAGGACTTTTTTTTTTTTTTTTTTAACCTATAGCGTTTTCCCAGAACAGTCTGTGTGTCCTTCTGCCTTACTTTACTCACTCCTTTTTGAAGAACTTACACTTTGGTTCTCCTAGTTTTAGCTAAAATGACCTCTGGGAATATGGATCGATTTCCCAGAGGCAGAAGGCTCTCACTCACTGCAGCAGGGAATCTCTAGCTTACTCCTTCTCTTAGGGGTTCCTATATGAGGAACTAGAACCCAAGGGAAGCACAACTCACCTGGCCCTACCCAAGGCAGCAACCCCCTGAGCCAGGCCACCTGAGCTCTTGCCCACATGAAACAAGAGGACAGCATCCTCCCCCACGGTTCCATTCATGAATAAAGTAGGAATTAAAGTAAGAAACGGTTCTTTAAATTTTCTTAATCTTGAATTAGTTTGCTTTAACCTCTGACTAAAATGCTGTATCTTTTCAAAATGTAGTCATTTAATTCTAGAAAGTGGAATTAAGTATGTAAGGTCATATGGGTCTTAGATGCCAAACGAAAAGCTCAATGGTGATTTCAGATGTTGATTTCCTGATCCCACCCAGCTCTGGCAAAAGTTACTCTTCTCTCCAAACATGAAAAGACTGAACTTATTTCTGAGTGGATGTTGTTATTTAATGGCTAAAAAGGAGAGAAACAGAGCTGGGATACAGTGACTGGTGGGGGCGCGACCTACACCATGAAGGTTTCTCAGAGGAGGTGGCATCTGAGCCAATCAGGAAGCAAAGGAGTAAGTCACATAAAGACTAGAGAGGAGTAGCCTCAGGTAAAAGGAGCAGCCAAGTGCAAAGGTCTGAGACAGGAAGAAGCTTGGCACATCTGAGACATCCACTGTAGCTCCAGGGTAGGCAAGCAAGCCAAAGAGACCCTCCCCATCAAATCATTAGTAATGTTCAGGTTTCTTTAAAATGAGGAAAACCCGCAACATCATTTCGCAACTAGGATCCTGGCAAATGCATACTGTCAACCTATAAAAGAGAACAAGAAGGCTTTTCGATGCTGCTGTTCCTTTACCTTCTCCACGTGGTCTGCACCCTGCAGGACCAAAGAACTTAAAAAATTCTTCAGTATTTCCACATCTGGGCCCACACCACATGCTCCAGGCCGGACACATGGCTCCCGGCTCTCCCTCCCCTGCATCCCGCACGTTCACTCACCAGTCCAGCCTGGCCAAAGAGCAGCTGCACGGCAGTCTTGCAGGCGCCCCGCCACGTGGACGGGCACACTTGGTTCAGTACTTCGGTCACAGGAAGATCATCCCTGGCTGTGATTCCATTGTAGCAGCCCGCCTCCTTGATCAGCTGCAACATCGTATGCTACGGATTGAGAAGACGAGAGCTCACCGCCCAGGATAAAGCCATACAAGGTTCTAAAATGTGTTGAAACGAATTTGCAGGTACGCCGTGGTCCTCCAGAAAAAAGCATTTTGTTTCAGTGCCCCCCATCACGTCATTTTAACGCCCCAAGTAACTGTCATCAGATACCCTCAGAGAATATGGATACATGTGCATTAATACATACATGTGATTTCTACACTAGCACAAAACACAGCATCATATAGGCATTTGCTGATGCAAACTGGCTGAGGAATTTGGAAATGCTGAATCCCTCTAAATAAGGAGACAAAAATCATCTGGTAAAAACAAATACCAATGGAAACCTCAACTTTATTTTGGATGACCAAGTGGTCAGGTATGCAGGCTCTGGAAACAGACTGCATAACCTCAAATTCCAGTCTACTCCTTTCTGGCTGGGTGAGTTTGGGCCTCAGTTCCTCTAGCCGTCAAAGAGAGAACAGGGCAGCACCCACCTTGGGGTGAGCATTAAATGAGACCGTGCCCGTGAGCCCTTGGCGCCATGCCTGGTACACAGGATGCCCCACGAATGGTCAGAGGTACTACAGTAGTATGACAAGACTTCATATTTAACTCGCAGACGTCCACTAAAACATCAATCATAAACAGTATTTTATAATGTACTTTCATTTTATGTTAAACACTTAACAAAATTATGAATAGAACTTGGCAAATATCTCATTAAGGTAAGTCACCACGGTCTGCTTTTAGACACCAATTTACTAATACCTCCTGCTTTGAGTTCACTTTTGTTTTTTTTTTTTTAAAGATTTTATTTATTTGAGAGAGAGAGAGGGTGAGAGAGAGAACATGAGAGGGGAGAAGGTCAGAAGGAGAAGCAGACTCCCCATGGAGCTGGGAGCCTGATGTGGGACTTGATCCCAGGACTCCGGGATCATGACCTGAGCCGAAGGCAGTTGCTTAACCAACTGAGCCACCCAGGCGCCCTGTTTTTTAATCTATATTCTTTACAAGCCCTTAGGCAGCCCCGAAGAACTGTTTCCATGTTCACACCCGGCTACTGAAACCCCATGGAAAGCTACCGTCTTAAGTTTCAGGTTGTCGGCGGCCGATTCATTAAAGGAGACGCCCTTCAGGAAGTGTGATCCGATCTGCACGGGGACGGTGGGAAGCTCACACTGCATGGGCTGCGGGGGGGTCTGCCGCCGCCCTGTCTGCTGGGCCTCGGCCTCGCTGCAGCAGCCCTATGAGAGGTTCGGAGAGGAGAGCAGAGGTGACCCACGGCACGCCTGCCCAGACCCCTGGCTCACTGGGGTGGCGAGTCGGCCATACCACCGCTCCCAAGAGCAACCAGAGAGGAAAGCATACCTGTAAACTGGCTTCAATTGCCTTTGGATTCAGGTGGAAGCCAGCTTTCATTGCATATTCACAGTGGCCTAAGCTTTCCAGAGCTATTTTATAAGCCTGCGAAGAAATTGTTCTTTGAAGAATCAAGATTATATGGCAGATGATAAAATGACAACGTCAAGTGACAACAGAAATGTAAAAGTTCTACAGTTAATTAAAAGGCTTCAGGCCAACTACCATCTTACTATTCTTTCCAACCGGCTCAGCGTCACAACTCGGACTCCCTCCCTCGTTCCTGTCCTTGGATAACTATGCACCGGTTCTAAAACATGTACCTGCAAAGCGCTATCGATCTTCACGTTCAGTTCTTTGAGCTGGTGCTCAGGAATCGCCGCACTCTGAGAACAGAAGAGCTGCTGAACCTCAATGCCTGCCAGGCGGCCATCACAGCCTCTTTCCCTCAGTCTGGATGTTGCCTGCAACAGGAAACGGTGGCCGGTAGGTGTCAGGGAATGTGACAGACAGGAGCGACACTTAGAGAACAAGAAGCAAAAAACCAAAAACAACGAAGTCAAAGAGAGAGAAACTCTCTAAGCATGAGATGTACACCAGACATTCTGGATTGCCTGTATTACCAAGTGAGAAGCCAGAAATTTAGGAAGGCGCAATCAAGCATCTTGTAGAGGAAGCAAAGCTGATACAGCACCACTTGGCTTAAGAAACCCTGGAAAGAAGATGTGCCCGTCTGTTACTAATATTTTTGTAGGTCGAACCGTCACATTTTTAATTTTTCTGCTTTAAAAGACAGAGTAGCTAGAATACTGGCACTTGGACTTTCCAGAATACTAATTCTAATACTAATACTAGAACACATAAGATTGGGTGCTCCCCTACACCAAAGTAAAAAGACATGCCAACACAGAACAAGAAAAAAATGTACATTGGAATGTTAAAGGAAAAACAGTACTTTTAAATCTGTACCAAAAGGTTTAAGAACTTATTGTTTGGTCATTAAATGTTTATGAAGAGTACATAATCAAGGCAGAGAAACAAGAGAAAAATGAATCCATGTCTTCCTGTGAGGAAACGTAAGTTACCTATCCATGTGGGTCAGGACCAGAGAGCACAGAAAAAAATATACTTAATTTCTTAGATGTGAGGAAGAATTCGGGATGATCTTTCAATTTTTCCATGTCCATTTTTGTTGCAACATTATTTGTGCAACAAATGGCATTTTTTAACAGTTAATTTTTGTTCTTCTTCTGTTCTTCTGGTGTAGGAGTTGTAATATTTACCAAAATTGCAAGAAGGTAATTAGCAGCTCTAATGCTATAAAGTTCCCAAAGCTCCACAAATCACTTATGACTACAATTCCATCCAGTCCCCAAATCCTAACAGTCTCACAGTACAAAACCATTTGACTCCCTTTCTAAGACTCTTTCACTCAACTATTTAACCGGCAAGGTCCTATGTTGGGTGTCACCGGACAGGTAGTCAAGCCCACAGCCTGGTCCCGACCATCCTGGAACTGACAGCCTCATGGGCCAAACAAAACATTTAAAACATTTACAATGGAGGAAAATGGACCTGTAACGGAGCACCCTAGACACTGAGAAATCAGCATTTCCGTTGTGAGTTTACGGAGGAGGAGGCAGTCAGCAGAAGCATGGGATGGATGAGCAGACATGTCAGCAAAGAAACCAGAATCCAGTGAGCAAGGGGGAGAGTGGCCACAGATAAGGCTACTGAGAAAAGCAGGAGCCAGACTGTGTGGGACACACATGAGGCAGGGCATGGGGAAAGGTCTATACTTTAAGGAAATGGCAACACAATCCACTTTAATTTTTTTTTTAAGACTTTAATTTATCTGACAGAGAGAGAGAGTGAAAGATCACAAGCAGGCAGAAAGGCAGGCAGACAGAGGGGGAAGCAGGCTCCCCGCCAAGCAGAGAGCCCCATGTGGGGCTTGATCCCAGGACCCTGAGACCATGACCCAAGCCGAAGGCAGAGGCTTTAACCCACTGAGCCACCCAGGTGCCCCCACAATCCACTTTTAAAAGGAGAGCGATGAAGGACTGCAAGAGAGGGAGGAGAGAAGAGAGTTCATTTACTGCAGCTGCCAGGGGAGAGCAGTGATTCCGTAAACAAGGGCATTGACAGAAAGGGACACATCTGGGGTAATAACTTTGGGGGTTATTACCCCCAGGGCTTGTGGATTGGATGCAGATATGATGCAAAGACAGGAAGATAAATCTCAAGTTTTTTGGCATGAAGGACCCAGTGCGGGATGGCAGCACTTGCTAGCATGGGGAAAATCTGGGGAGCACCAGGGGTGTGGGGAAAACTAAGCCTGAGCCACCTGGATGCCTGAGGTAAGCAACAGCTGAATACAGGGGCCTGGAGCTCACAGAAGTGGACCGGTCACACGTATTTGAGGGCCCCCAGCACACAGGCAGTTTTTAAAGTCCCAAGACTGGATGGAGACCCTGTAGCGAGAAGGGCACCCAGAACTGAGCCGTGAGAAACTGACATGTATAAGTTGTGTTGAAGAGGCGAAGCTAGGGAAGTAGACGGAGAGGATGGCCCAAGAGGGTAACGCTGGGTTCAGGGATGCCACAGGAAGAGCGGGTCTCCAAGGGCCCCTGTGGCCGTGAGTGCTGAATGGAGTCACACGGTTCCCCGGATTTAGCCACACAGAAGGCACCGGTGACCCTGACAAGAGAATGCCTGTTCTTGTGCAGGGGTGGAAGCTGGATTTCAGTGAGCCGAATGATGCCATTTATATAAAGTTCTGTACGGTGCAAAATAATAACTTCCATTATCCATGGATGCGTGCATACAGAGTAAGAATACAAAAATATACACAGGACTCAGTCTCCTATTCAAAAGAGGCTATCACTACAAAGGAAGGGATGTGAGTAAGACAGTAAAAAGGTACAAAGGGAACTCAGCTGCATTTGTAAATAATATTCTTTTCTGTTAAAAATAAAAGGCATGAAAGGGGCACCTGTCTGACTCACTTGGTAGAGCACGCGACTCTGAATCTCGGGGTTGTGAGGCCAAGCCCCACGTTGGGCATGGAGCCTACTCAAAAATAAGTAAGTAAGTAAAGAAAGGCACGAAGCAGCAACTGGTAAAAAGTTAAGATTCACTTGATGAAGCTAAAAGGAAGACAGAGGGTAAATGGGACTTTTCCTAAATGCTTTGTTTCATAATAATCTTTTTCAGAACGACTCAAAGGTGAGGTGGACAATTCTTCCAAGAGGTTGGCTGTGAAAAGAGCAGAGAAACAGGGTCGGACATCTCCGGACACCGAGGAGTATTAAAATGCCTACAAGAAATGCGCTGCCACTGACCACACCCCGCCCGGCCAGGCGCCGACCCTCGCAGCCAGCTCTGGCCTGTCTGTCCAGACTGAGGCTCCAGCCTCTTCTCCATCACAGCCTTCTCACCCTGTTTTTGTAGGCCCTTCCTCTTAGGAGGCTGGGCGTAGAGGCCGTCACCCCTGGCCCACGCCCGGCACCCAGTGGGCCTTCACAAAGGCATTCACCGTCAGATGAAGGAATAAGCGAACGAAAACAGTTCCAAACTAACACCTCTACATAAAACACCTCTTTTAGGAACCAACAGGCAGAGGTCGTCTGGGGCCTCCGCTATTTGAACCCCGGGCACCCATCTCCCCCAAGTCAGGGTTACCTCGGCAGCCCCTCGCCAGGAGCGCACAGCTTCCTCCAACTCGGGCGTATGGCTCACGCCGGATAAGCCGCCGCCGCTGCTGCTCTTCTTCTCTGGCACAACCACCTCGGCAAAGCAAGAGTGAGCCACGGGCTGGACCTTCTGTAAGGCCTGGGTCAGAAACTGGAAATGGACCTGCACCACCGTCAAGAAACATCGCCCCAGCACCTGTGAAAACAAGAGAGCCAGGAGGTTTAGCTTGCAGGTCGCCACCGCGTCAGTGGGAGCACAAGGTAAGGGAACCCAGAAGTCTGAAATCACAGGAAGTTAGAGTCCTCGTGCTTTAGCATGATCTTTGTTCTCACTTTTGCACTGGGGGCCTCATGTCTATAAGACAAAATGTTGCAACCGAATAGCAAAGCCCGAGGTTCAGATGGACCTTCCCGGTTCCCCCCCAGCCCCCCACTCCTTCTCCATTGCCCTCGGGTGGACTCGGGCTCACACCAACCCTGGTTGTCTTTGGGCTCCTAATGAACCAGAGAAACCCACAGTTCCAGTTATGTGCACACAGCATCCAGAAGGCACAGTAAAAGCCATGCGACTGAAAATCTGAAAGGTCAGTTTGACCAGAAGAATTCTATTAGAAATGGAATCCAAAGATACAAGTTATTTTGGTAACAGTGTTATTAACATAGCTATATGTCATAATTCCTGTCTTAGGAAATGGAGTTGACAGACCCGTCTTCTAGGAGTCAACAAAACATATTGGATGACTCTATTTGTCACAACAGTAGAAACTCATTCTCCTGAGACATATCAGTAGTTAGTTGGTTGATGGAGCAGTTCATCATCAAATACTATATACAGGGGCGCCTGGGTGGCTCAGTTGGTTAAATGCCTGTCTTTGGCTCAGGTCATGATCCTGAGGTCCTGGGATGCAGCCCTACCTCGGGAATCCTTGCTCAGCTGAGAGTCTGCTTCTCCTTCTCCCTCTGCCCCTCCCCGCTTTTGTGCTCCCTCTCTCTCAGGTAAA
Organism: Procyon lotor; assembly: GCA_028646535.1. Classification (NCBI taxonomy): domain Eukaryota; kingdom Metazoa; phylum Chordata; class Mammalia; order Carnivora; family Procyonidae; genus Procyon; species Procyon lotor. The sequence continues at coordinate 34,673,288 of CM053620.1, read as the reverse complement.
TCAATAAAATCTTTAAAAAAATGCTATATATATAATACTATGCAAACATATACTGTTAATATGAAACTATAATAACTTACATACCAAAAAATACTATATACCATAAGTATTTTAAGATACAAATGTGCTTTGTCACCCTTGGGAATGGCCAAAATATTCTCTAATAGAGCCAGATGTGGGGCTTGATCCCAGGACCCTGGGATCACGACCCAAGCCCAAGGCAGCCACTTTAGCAACTGAGCCACCCAGATACCCCTATTCTCTGATGTTATTATTCCCTGTTTGCTTTCTTGAGGTAATCCCAGCTATGAGGTGTTCTCTATTATTTCCTACTTCTTTTTCTTTAAAGGAGAGCAAGAGAAGTGCCTAGGTGGCTGAGTCAGTTAAGCATCTGCCTTCAGCCCAGGTCATGATCTCCAGGTCCTGGGATCAAGCCCTGCACCGGGCTCTCCACTCAGTGGGGAGTCTGCTTCTCCCTCTGCCCTGCCCCTGCTTTCTTTTAATTAATTAATTAAATAAATACAAACAAAAAAATCTTCTCTAAAAAAATTTTTAAAAATAAATAAAGGAGAGTAAGAACTTGTCACATGCAAAGCAACTTGAGCAGAGAACTTCCAGGTTACTGACATCTTCCCTTAAAATTTTACAGTTGTTTTGCCCAACTAAATTTGACAAAAATAACAAAACTATCGGCAACTCTTTTCTCATGTTCCATAACATTCGCGTTTTTTCCATGGAGGGTCTATCATATTTCATTGGTTCACACAGTAGATTACTTATTCAAGAAATTACTTTATTGAGTTTGCTATTTATTCAACTGGGAGGAGCTCAACCCAGCTGAGAGGGCCCATCTGCCGCCCGCACTCGGCTCACTGCCTTGGGGAGGTGGGAAAGGTTGGGGAACTGTTCCCACTGCCTTTACAGGGAACTAAAATCTGACCCCAGGGCCCACCCTCCGGCCCAGTCCTGTCCCCTGAAGCATCTAAAAGTAAGACTCAAGATGGGACTTCTCCCCTCCCAGCACACGTTTTAGATGCCGTCCTTTTCCATCGCCACTGGTCAGAGCTCTGCTTCCTGGAGAAAGAGTCAGGCACGTCTCAGTGGCAACACATGTTCCCTCTGATTCTCCCCCGTGGCAGTCACCAGGGCCAGGCTAGAACAAACAAACTCACACAAATCTCACACCAAACCATCAGCCCTCTATGGAGAACAATTAGAATTAGAGGCTGAACTCCCACCCGAACCTCCTGGGTTTCCACTCGCACCTGCCTCCAAGCTCCTCCCCATGACTGATCTGTGCCAGATGGAGCGGGTGAGGGACACAGAGGAAGCGGCCCTAGCAACCTAGAGTCACGTGACAGGAACAGAATAAACAGTGTATATTTAGTACCGTACATATCAGCAGCCAGCCTTCCTGGAACACTCCGCAAGTACTTGACCTATGTAAAGGTCTACCACGGGTTATCTCGTTTCATCCTCGGGACAATGGTATGAAGTCATTCCCATTTTACAGACAATAAGACCGAGGCACAAAAAGGTTATGAAACTTTGTCACAGGAACACAAACTGGATTTAACAGAGTGGTGACCTGACTCAAGTGTCTGTGCCCTTGGCCACTGGGCCCCACTGCCTCCAACAGGCTTGAAACAGCTGGACACAGCTGTGGGCTGGCAGCACCAAGACCAGGCACACGGCAAACTCAACCTTAACTGGCCTAGGCCGGAATGAGGGTCTCCTGAAGCCCCACGCAGTGCAAACACAGGAGTGGAGCTGGCTCCTCAGACACACAAACTCTTCGTCCTCCCCCTTCTCAGCCTCTTGGCAGGCTCTGGGGAAGAGGGAAGAGGGGGAAGCAGAGATGCCAGGTACCATTTGCTCTGGGGTCACATTTTTACAGCTTCTGACCGACACAATTAAGACATTCATTTGTTCGGGGCACCTGGGTGGCTCATGGCTCCTTTGGCTCAGGGTCCTGGGATCAAGCCCCACATCGGGCTCTCTGCTCAGCAGGGAGCCTGCTTCCCCCTCTCTCTCTGCCTGCCTCTCTGCCTACTTGTGATCTCTCTCTGTGTGTCAAATAAATAAATAAAATCTTAAAAAAAAAAAACCCACATTCATCTGTTCAATAAATATGTAGTATATGAATACCGGGTAGGTACAAAGCACAACAAAAGGTCAAAGGATACTATAAGAAAGACAGTGAGCAAGTCCTTGTCCTCAGGAGGGTTTGTTTGTTTGTTTTTTAAGACTGACTGATTTAAGGGGGAGAGAGAGAGAAGCATACTCCCTGCTGAGCGTGGAGCTGGATGTAGGACTCAATGCCTGACCAGATCTTTCAACCCTGAGATCATGACCTGAGCTGAAATCAAGAATCGGATGCTCAACCATACTTTCTAATGGTGGGGAACAAACTGCTAAGACCATATGCTAAGTCAGGGGCTGCTGGGGAAGGAAAACAAAGGGGTGAGGCGGGAAGGACTAAGGGAACAGGAAACTACCCTTCCCCCTTCTAAAAGGGAAAATTCTGGGAAAAGCCTGATGCAGGGTCCCCAGGCCCAGAACAGGACAGTGCTGCATGATGGAGGGATGGGGCTGGGAAGGCTCCCCTCTTGGTAGGATGGTGGAAGGAGGACGATGCTGCTGCAGGAATAAGTGGGGGAAAGATGCAGGACAGTTTAAAAGGCAGACATTCGGTATGTTGTCTCTACCATTTTTACATGTTTGACCTTGGATGAGTCACTGGATTTAAATTTCTTCCCTGTAAATAAGGAATGATGAGAACCAGAGCTCAGCAATCTCCCTCCCCGCCCTTCCCCAGGATACATGCAGCATCGGTCCCAATTACAGCTGCAACTAGATATCTGTGTGGTGAGCAATTCACTAAAAGCCAATCAAATCAATGGCTACCCCGGGCTTTGGAAAAGCTATTTCACAGGAGCTCTGCTCTAAAGGCCTAAAGTAAGAGATGCATAAACACTACCTTCTCTTGAGAGAGGAAAGAGCTCAACCTCTAGCCTGCCTCGGCCCATCTCCTGTCACAGCCCAGGTGTCCTCCTGTAACAGACCCCACCGGCCTCCACCCAGACCTGGGCCAGTCCTTGGGACCTCCTGACAAACCTGGAAGGAAATGCAGACTCTAACATTGTGAATTCGAAAGCATGCGCCCTCAGGGCCGTAGGCAGGTATTTTGTCTTTCACGTGGAGAACACAGCCTGGACTGCGGGGTTGGGGAAATGGGAGAGTGGGGTGTCGGAGACGCTGGAGTTTAAAATGTCAGTGGACAGACGCCTGCAGCTCTAACAGTGCTTAACCCATACTAAGGGCTGTCCTTGCGGTGAAGCAACTCTGTGGGTAAGAAAAATGCACCCATTTTACAGATGATAACACTGAAGCTTCGAGAAAGAAGCCTGCTTCAATGCCATGTAGGTGACGAGAGGTGGAGCAGAGACCTGATGCCAGATATGTTGGACTCCAGACGCTGGGTTCCTAACCACCAGGCCACTCTGTCTCCCTCGGGCAAGGTCCAGGACGCAGCCGCAATAGTGGTGGCTCCTAAGAAGAGGGGAAGGGCCCCGGGCAGGAACCCTGACTTCTCCCGCCTGGTGTTAGGCCCTGGGGTGGGAATGGAGATTGAAAGGCATGGCTCCATCTTCCCTGGCGGTAGAAAAGGGACTGGGACAAAACTATCAAACGGGGTAGCCTGTGGCGCTCCTAGATGGCACGAGTCTCAAAAGTGCAGGATTCCACCGCAGAGAGCAGCTGCTAAGACTGGCTGTGAACAGCAGTTTGAAACACGGACAGGGTGCGAGGGGCTTGGGAGAAAGAGCAGCTTCCCCGCCTACTGAGGAATTCCAAACCCAAAAACATCTGTTCAGTCCTTCAGCACATCAGTCTCATTTAAGAATTATGAATAAAGCAAGTGGAATTAATTGGCATTTGCATTTTTAAAAGATTAATCTAGGGGCGCCTGGCTGGCTCTGTCAGGGAAGCGTGAGACTCTTGATCTCAGGGTTGTGAGTTTGAGCCCAGCCCCAGGTTGGGTGCAGAGATTACCTAAATAAATAAAACTTAAAAAAAAAAAAAAAAAAGATTAATCTATCCAAAGCATCCCAAGTTGATGGAATTTCAGGCCAATTTCAGACTTTTACATTAAAAGAAACCTTTCAATGTGACTTAAATTCCTCATAAAGGCCCAATTCCTGAATAGAGACCATCAGTGACCTTGCCACTCCTGCCTCTCAATGTCCACGGATCATTCTGGATATAATCAGCCTTCAAGGATCTACCGCAAGGAAACTTTGTTTTCTGGAACTCCCTGATGGCGGTGGGAAAGGGTGGGAATTCACTTTCCCATCTCCATGTACACATATCACATCTGCTGCTAAGGGTGTTGTATTGATGTACAGAACCAGAAAACCTTTTTCTTTTCTCTTTTTTTAAAAAGATTGTATGTATGTATGTATTTATTTGACAGAGAGAGAGATCACAAGTAGACAGAGAGGCAGGCAGAGAGAGGGGGAAGCAGGCTCCCCGCCGAGCAGGGAGCCCGATGCGGGGCTCGATCCCAGAACCCTGAGATCATGACCTGAGCCCAAGGCAGAGGCTTAACCCACTGAGCCACCCAGGTGCCCCAGAAACCTTTTCTCTTCGGTGATGTTTACATTTTACTAATAAAAATAGATTTTAGTTTGAGGTCATGCTATTTTAAATCTCCAAAGACCACGCTTTCTATGCCCCCACTGATGCTGAAGATCAATGGAACTCTACCTTCCTAGAATATTTCAAAATTTGGTTTTAGTTACTGCTGTTCACGGCTAAGCAAGGCCTGACTCAGCGCTGAATACACGCCTGTGTTGGGATGATGGAATTCCCAAATCCACTCCATCTCCCAACATGCCTTGTGATTTTCACATTAAAACACACAGTGTCTCAGCAAGTTCATTTTCTACTCAGCCTCATTTAACAATCTGTCTTTCTCACATCCCTGGAGTGAAGAACAAATAAAACTGTCACAAACACCACACTGTCAAACATTTCCAGGAATTCTAGCATTTATTTCTGATCAGTTTAAAAGTCTAGAGTGGATGAAATGGATCCGGATTGGCTGCTTTTATTAGAAATTCCAAAGTCATTCAATCATTTCTTTCTCTGCAATATTTGCTTTTACCTTAAACATAACAGTTGGTTCCAAGTATCTTCAACCTTGCTCTTTTGTTCATATGATAATTCCAGAGTTATTACATAATGGCCTAACCAGTAGACCAGAATGTGATATAGAGACCTAAATGTGTCTCCAGAGAAATAGAGAATGCAGTGGACCATGCCCAGGCTACAGAAAGTGCTCTGCAAAGATTAGATTACAGTATAAAAATGTAAAAAAACAAACTTACTGAAACTATGTATAGTCTGACCTAAAAGCCGATTACAGTGAGTGTTTAAATATTTAAAAATTTTAGAACAGGCAACTAACAAAAACAACAATGATCTCTTTGCAGTCGGTACTAACCTAGAGCAAGCTGCCATGCTACGTATAGGAGAGAGGAAAAGGAAAGGAAAGAAAAGCTAATGCGTGCCCAAGGGTGGCCGAACCAACACCAAATGCTAATCATTCACAAGATTATATATATTCTGCCTCTGGACATGCTGCTTTCGCCTGCTGGTGAAAATATCAACAGAGATAGTTTCAGAACTCCTACTTCATGGGCTGAGCATTCTGGTGGACAAAACTTTTTAACAACAGTAATACATAATCACAGCAAACAAATTAGGGGGAAAAAGATCAGCTAAATAAAAATCTACCAAACATCACTAAATAGATATGACCACTGATTACGTTTCTTATACAGTCTACATTTGTCCATGTAGATTTTTTTTTTTAAAACTAGATTATGTTTATATGTTCTCTTTTATAGCCTGCTTTCCAAAAGAAAATAAATCAACAATTTATTAGCATGCCAACACACAGAGGAAGTTTTATATTTTAGCTACATTGTTATAAATCTTAACCGATAAGGATAATTATAAAATGTCATTCAGGACATGAAAACGTGAAAGGCTACTCAAGGTAACTAAGTCCACATTAATCATGGTAAACAAAGGACTCTGCTCTTCCAGTGATTTTTTCCCACTGAAAATGCAAGTTTCCTCCATAAACAAGCGAAGTAATTTTGTGGGTTTCTACAGGCAGAGATCAAATATATTTAAGTCACCCAGACAAGCTTATGGCCTTGGGAGCCTATTAGAATTTAGGAAATTCTTTTTGTTGATATGAGTGTATTTTTCATTAAAAGTTGTCACTTCAGGGATTCCTGGGTGGCTCAGTAGGTTAAGCATCTGCCTTCAGCTCAGGTCAGATCCCAGGGTCCTGGGATCGAGTCCTGCATCGGGCTCCTTGCTCAGTGGGGAGCCTGCTTCTCTCCCTGCTTGTGCACATACTCCCTCTCTCTCTGACAAATAAATAAATAAAATCTTTAAGAAAAAAAAGATTGTCACTTCAATCAAGAAGAAAATATTGTCATTGGGACATCTGAATGGTTAAGGCATTGACTGACTTAAGAAGAAAATACTAAAATATCTCAACTGGAGGCACCTGGGTGGCTCAGTCAGTTAAGCATCCGACTCTTGGTTTTGGCTCTGGTCACGATTTCGGGGTCCCAGGTTGGGGTCTGCACTCAGTGTGGGGTCTGCTTGAGATTCTCTCTCCTCCCTCTGCCCCTCTTGCTCACGCTCTCTCTCTAAAATAAATAAATCTTAAAAAAAACAAAACTATCTCAACGGAAAACATGATTAAAAAGATAAATGGGGAAACGACAAGTGGAAATCCACTCCATCAACATTATCTTCACCATACAACACTGAGCAGAAGACCTCTGCATCCCAGGTGACGTGGCAGGACACGCCTCCCCTGTGTTCCATCACCAAGCGAGGGTTCACCAGCCCATCTGACTGTGTTATTCATGTGGTATGCCTCCTCGTGAGAGTTGTGCCAAGTCTTGGGCTGAGGTGGGGAAGGGGGTCTTCCACCTCCTCCCAGCAGCGTCTGAGACAGTGGGCCCCTCCCCCCTTCCTGAGACACTTGCTTCTCTTGGCTTCCAAGACACTGCACTTGCTCCATCTCTGCCGCACTCTCTGGCTTGCTCTCGAGTCATCCCCTCCCTCTAATACTGGAGTGCCCCAGGGCTCACTCGTCCTTGGATTCTCCCTCTGGTTCCTTAGTTATATTCACTTCCTTGATGACTTGGTCCAGTTTTACAGCTTTAAATATCATCTATTGACTCCACTGTTCCCAAGTTCCTATCTCCTGTCTGGACCTCAGCCTTGAACTCCAAATCTGTATATCTGACTTTCTACTTGACATTGCCCCTGGGAGGTCTAATAGGCACTGCAGACCTATTATTCCAACCTACTCTTGCCCAACTGCTCCCCGTCTCAGTAAAGAGCACGCCCAGTGGTCCAGGTGCTCATGTGGTAAAGCCCGGAGTCATCGTCGACCCCTCTTTCTCTCTCATGCACGCACACACCTGTCCCACGGTGCTACATTCAAATAAAACTGCCAGAGTATCAATCAGCCTTACAAAAGAGGGAAACTCCGACACATGCTACAATATGGGTGAGCCCTAAAGACATAATGGTAAGTGAAAGCAGCAGGTCACAAAGACACAAATATTGTACCGTCCCACTTATATGAAGTACTGAGAATAGGCGCCTTGATGGAGACAGAAGGTAGAGAGCTGGTTTCCTGGAGTTGGGAGGAGGGTGGAATGGAGGTTATTGCTAAAAGGGAGCAGGGTTTCAGTTTGGGAAGATGACGTCCTGGAGATGGATGGCGCTGCGGGTTGCACAACAGTGGGAATGTACCTAAGGGCTCTGAGCCGGACACTTAAAAACAAGTCCGACTGCTTGCAGTCACCTCCGTTCCAAGCGACGCTCATCTCTTGCTCGGGTTAATTACTGCAATAGCCTCTTAACTGATCTTCCTGTCCCATTCAATTAGGATTAGTTCTGTCTACACACAACAACAAACGCAGTGGCTTAAGCAAGAGTGATGTTTACTTCTTTGTTTTTCCTAAGGTAAAAAAATAACCCTAGAGTTCGGCCGTCCAGAGCTGGGGTGGGGACTGCCGGGTATCACATGGGGATCCGGTTCCATCTTTCTGCTCTGCATCCTCACGAGAGGCCGACGTTCTTCAACTGCACCCTAGGTCCAAGGGGCTAAATGACCTCCAGCCATCTGCCTGCATCCTAGAGAGCGGCAAACTGGGGCGGTACACTCATCCCAAACCTCTAGTTACATCTCCACAGACCAGAGCTTAGTCAAGTGACCCCTGGATGTAAGGAAGGCTGGGGGTATATTCCCTTTTCCGGGCACGATATGCCTGAAAACAAAACAAAACAGAAACAACCCCGGAGCTTTGTTGCTCAGGAAGAAGGGGAGACTGGATTTGGGGAGGCAACCGGCAGCGTCTCCTCTCTCCCCTAGAGTCTACTTTCCACACAGAAAGCAGTACCGGAAAACAGAAATCAGATTATTACACTCCCCTGCTCAAAATCTTCCACTGGCTTTTCACTGCGATCAGAAGAAAGTTCATAGTCTTTGTTCTGTCCTACAATACCCTACACCACCTGGCCCTGGGCTATTCACTCAGCCCGTCTCCTACCCTGGCAGCTCTGGCCCCCCTGCTTTCTTGCTGTTCCTCCGAAATTCTGAGCACAGTTCCTGTCTCGAGTCTTTGGCACAAGCCAGTTCCCGCTACCCCAGCGTTTCTCAGCATCAACATTATTGACATTTGGGGCCAGAAACTTCACTTTGTGCAAGGACACTGGGCGTCCTATGCAGACCCGCGCATTGTCAGCAGCACCCCTGGTCTAGAGATGTCAGCGGCACCGGCTGGAGGTGCTGTAACCACAACCTCTCAGATCACGCCGTCCAGAATACATCTCGACTCTTTACTGGCGTGCGCGCGTGCGTGTTTAAAGCAAAAAGCAGAGGGAAAGCCCTTCCTCCTAGGGTGACTTCTGAGAAACGAAGAGCTGCAGGAGAGCACGAATGTGAGCAGCAGAGGGGAGCTTTTGAGTATCCACACTTCCGTTCCGCTGCAGGACGGAAATACAACCCGCCGGGCTATGAGGAGAGAAATACCAAGATTCTGCCTTCTCCAAATAAATTTGAATTGAAAATCAGATAAATCGAAGAGCGTTGTGCTCCTGCAAACTTAACGTCTTTCAGGGGCTGGGGCCTGAGTCTGGTTACCTGACGTTCCATACTTCCTGCAGAAACACCATCCCACCATGGGTGTATATGTGTGGGATAGGAAGGTTGGGTTATCGGTCAGAAGCAGAGAGGGAAATTGAGGTCTTAAAAGATGGCAAAAATTTGTCCCCTCAATATACGGTGAGTCAGTGAAATTCTGACTTCCCAGCATGCAAGTTCAAACCTTCTCCTTCGAACCATTCTGGGCCCTCTGGGGCTACAGTCGAGTTCTTCTCAATGAGTAAGACTCCTCTTACCCTACCCCTAGCACGGAAAACACTGGGAGATGTCATTTTTGTGACAATCGAAAATACTTTTAGACACTGCCAAGTGTCCTCTGAGGGACAGCCCACCCTGACCCACTGGCAAATGAACTACTACTCTACCCGGAGCATATTTCCCACTGGAATTCATACGGCTGCTGCTCTCGTGGTCTTTGCTCAAGTGTCCCATCCTTGGCCTTTCCTCTATTTCTCTCTCTCCCCCCTTATCCTTCACCTCTTTTTGCAGCATCCCTCGCTACCTGACATTACCTTAGCATGTGCTCTTCACTTTTTTTGCTTATCTGCCCACGTAGGAGCTAAGCTGGATGAGGGGAGGGTTTTTGTTTTGCTCTCTGTTGTGTTCTCAGTGCCTGGTGCACAGCAGACAACCCCTCCCGTGTGTTTGTTGAAGAAGCAGTTGCTACCCTCCATATAGAAGTGCCAAGTTAAGGGGCGCCTGGGTGGCTCAGTCTGTTGAGTGTCCGACTCTTGATTTCAGCTCAGATCATGATGATTTCAGGGTCCTGGGATCGAGCCTGGTGTTGGGCTCTGTGTTCAGTGGGGGGTCTGCTTGAGGTTTCTGTCTCTCCCTGTTCACATGCTCTCTCTCTCTAAAATAAATAAATCTTAAAAAAAAAAAAAAAAAAAAGGCAAGCCAGGAATAGCATGGTGACTACAGGGCTGAGGGCATCAAAAATGCCAGTATCTTTGTGCAAATGACATCTGATTCCTTCCCCCCAAACTCTTCCTGCTTTCTTTCCCTGGAAGCTCTTCTGCCACCAGCCCACAGACTCCAGCTGCAGACTTTGAGACGACATTAAGGGTGACATCACTGACAGGCATAGGGGAGATCACAACTATTGTGGAGAAAGGAAGTCTATAAAGCACACAAGGCTTTTCTGTAAGCAAGACACTCACCCATGAATGAACAATCAGGTATGACACTTGTTATACCTGTACCCTTATTCTTTCAAACTAAGAGCCAGTACGTAATGAATAGGTATGCTGTTTAGAGATATGTGTAAGGGAATAAAAAGATATATTTTCCCTATATGTTTCTGTGTGCATATCTATTTGCTGCTATCTGTATAGATACATAAGGCCTTAGTAGTTATATCTGGGATTGGCAAGGAGTTGGAAGGGAGAGTCATTATCTTTGGAGAAGA
>CM053620.1:34640687-34656115 GCA_028646535.1 Procyon lotor | reverse complement strand
TTACGTGAAGATTTGATTTAAAGTCTGCCGGCCCATTTACAAGGTGATGATACTTAGAAAGCCACTGAAATCACCAGATATAAAATATAGTCCCCTTAAAGAACTACAAGTCCTGGGATCCCTGTAGCTGCCCTGGGCTTCTGGAACACGCAGCAACTGGCCAGAGGGCCACATGCTTCCAACCCTGAGGTCCCAGCATGAGACCAGAGCCCGGAGCAGTTGGGGGTGTGTGTGTGTGTGTGTGTGTGTGTGTGTGTGTGTGTGTGTGTGTGTGTGTGTGTGTGTGTGTGTGTGTGTGTGTGTGTGTGAGAGAGAGAGACAGACAGACAGATAGACAGACAGAAGGAGGCTGGGGGGAGTGACTACGCCGCTCACTCACTGCACAAGGATCCTGTCCTGCTGCCCACCCTCCACCTTCCCTTCAAAGGCTGACCCCACGCCCAGTACTCTCCCTTTTGCTGCTTCAGCCCCGATAGGTCCTCTCTGCTCTCTAAACACTCAGGTTCATCCGGCCTCAGAAGCCCCGCAGTGGCTCTTTCCTCTGCCCGGACTCCTGCTCTCCTGGTTATCAACGCGGTTTATTCCTTCACCTCCTTCAGGTCTTTCTTCAAAAACAGAAACAAGGAGTCCCAGATGGAGTCGCTTGTGCTAAGCCCCACATCAGCAAACCAAGACTTAACACTTAACCTAACTGCAATTTCAGTCTCTCCCAGGAATGAAACCTGGGACCTGTCAATCTGGAATGAGTTAGCCAGGTAATCCACTGGAGACCCCCTCCGTCTCCTGTAGGAAGGTGGCCTTCACCAAACCAATCCACTCCGCTCCAAACTTTCTTTTCCTGCTCCCTTCTGCCTATAAAGGCCTTTTACTCTGAACGGCTCTTTGGAGCTCCTTTCTGTCTGCTAGGTGGGATGCTGCCCGACGCATGAAGAGTTGAAGAGAGCCAATAAGATCTTTAAAATGTACTCAGTTGAATTTTGTTTTTTAACAACTCAAATGTCACCTGAGTGATGCCTTTTCCAACCCTCTTATCTAAGATTGTACTCCTCTTTTATCTATCCGAAGGGAGGAATTTCTATCTTGTTCACCACCATATCCTTTGTGCCTGAAATAGTACTTGGTACAAATAAAGTGTGCAATAAATATCTGTGGAATGAAAGCATGGATCACAAGTCAATTTGATTCTTTTACTTACATTTCTACTGAAAAAGAATTTTATTTAACACAAGTGACAGGGCGCCTGGGTGGCTGAGTCAGTTGAGCATCTGTCCTTGGCTCAGGTCGTGATCCCAGGGTCCTGGGATCCGGCCTCGCATCGGGCTCCTTGCTCAGTGGGGAGCCTGTTTCTCCCTCTCCCTCTGCCTGCTGCTCCCCCCTGCTTGTGTTCTCTCTCTGTCAAATAAATAAATACATGAAACCTTAAAAAAAAAAAAAAAGACAAGTGACAGATGCTTGTAAAAAGAGGTGGACATTTTTTACTTTCTAATGGATAGAAAACCATGTTACAGGGTTGTCTATACTGCTTTAAAAAAAAAGGATAAAAGATTTCTCTGACAAATGATACGGAGGTAGATAAAGATCAAAGAGAAATCAGTCACTCAATTTAGCTAGGCTGCTATTTTACAGGAACACTGGAATTAACGCACTCCTAACAACCACCAGTGGAGATGCTTTTAAGACTCAGAGAAAAGACAGCAGGTCCCATGTGGTCTACTTCTTCTTCTTTTTTTTTAATTTTATTTATTTGACAGAGAGAGATAACAAGTAGGCGAAGAGGCAGGCAGAGAGAGAGGAGGAAGCAGGCTCCCCGCCTAGCAGAGAGCCCGATGTGGGGCTTGATCCCAGGACCCCGAGATCACGACCCGAGCCGAAGGCAGAGGCTTGAACCCACTGAGCCCCCCAGGCGCCCCCCATGCGATCTACTTCTAAAAAATGTGTGAGTGGGATATTCAAAGCTTTGTATAAAGAATAAATTTAGTATGGGAAACCATATTTTTCCTGAATTCATATTCTGTCTGGACTGACAGTTTGAGACTTTTACAAAGGAATTGCCATGAAGCTATTAATTGTGATCACATTTCCTATTTTGACAAAATTCCAGTTCATATAAAAGTAAACTATGTATTTCTTCTTTTTTTAGAGATTTATGAGAGAGAGAGAACAGAGAGAGATCAAGCGAGCACATGAGTGGAAGGGGCAGAGGGAGAAGGAGAGAGAACTCCAGCAGACTCGATGCTGAGCAGAGAGCCCAGTGTGCAGCTTGATCCCAGGACCCCAAGATCGTGACCCGAGCAGAAACCAAGACTCAGATGCTTCACCGACTGCACCACCCAGATGCCCCTATATATTTTCTATAGGTCCAGAATAGGAAAAATCCTACCTACACTGTCACCTGGCTTATTCAAAGGTGCTTGGTTCCTGCAAGTGTATTTGCTGGATAACCCACCCCCTACTCCAATGCCCCATTCTAGGCACACGGCAAACAGCAATGACTACCAGGAGAAGAGGTCCCCTTGGGCTCTTACGATGAAGAGGCCCCGGCAGCTGCTACATGAGGATATAATACTGCGGCTGCCTTAAAAGGGAGGCGCCTACTTCAAGAACCAGGAAAGAAATGAGCAGAGCAAATGTTCTAGGAGTGGTAACTTTTTCCACCTTAAAGGGTTTCAGTTAGAAGAATAACTTGCAGGACACCTGGGTGGCTCAGTGGGTTAAAGCCTCTGCCTTTGGCTCAGGTCATGATCTCAGGGTCCTGGGATCGAGCCCCACATTGGGTTCCCTGCTCAGTTGGGAGCCTGCTTCCCTCCCTCTCTGCCTACTTGTGATCTCTCTCTCTGTCAAATAAATAAATAAAAATCTTTAAAAGAAGAAGAACTTGCTGGGGTGCCTGGCTGGCTCAGTGGGTTAGACATTTGACTCTTGATCGCAGCTGAGGTCATGATCTCAGGGTCGTGAGATTGAGCCCTGCCTCTCACTCTGTGCTCAGCATGGAGTCTGCTTGAGACTCTCCTTCTCTTTCTGCCCAGCTCTCACCACCCCGCACTAGCGTGCCCTCATTTGAAAAATAAATATGTTGCCCAACATTTCCCTCTGATGTTGGGCTTATACATAATTGTGCTCTGCACTTCAGTGAGGACTCACAGCACCTTTCAAGCCCATGCTGGAAGCAGTAAGAATGATGATGGCAACTAACTGGGTACAGCCTTTCAGACACACTAACCACATCGGATTATCACGGGAACTCTGGACGGTGGGTGGCAATTCCATTTTATCATTATTATTTTTAAAGATTTTACTTATTTATTTGGGGGGGGAGGGAACACAAGCAGGAGTGGCAGAAGGAAAGGGAGGAGCAGACTCCCCTCTAAGCAAGGAGCTCTATGTCAGGGTGAATCCCAGGACCCTGGGATCATGACCTGAGCTGAAGGAGACGCTTAGCCTACTGAGCCTAGTGCCCTGATTTTATTTCTTTTTTCTTTTTTTTTTTCCTGATTTTATTTCTTAAAGATTTTTTTTTTTAAGTAATATCTACTCCGAGCGTGGGGCTCGAACCCACAATCCTGAGATCAAGAGTCTCATGCTCTTCCGAGACAACCAGGAGCCCCAAAAATTCCATCTTATAGACAGGCAAAGTGAGGCTTAAAGTTGTTGGGAGATTTGCTCAAGGCCATACAGATGGTAAGAAACAGTCATTTTCTAAACTTAGATCTTTTGCCTCCATGTCCTCTAACAGTGGCACAGGCACCCGTTACCTAGTAAGTCACCATGGTCACAGCTCATCTCTCTGAGAGTAAGATTTTAACAGTGAGACTATGAGGGTGAAGCACCAGGGTAAGGGGCAAAGTCACGGACAAGTACAGACAAGACAGGATCCACATGCACCTGCCTGCCCCAGTGCACGGAGTGAGCAACTGGAATTCCTAGAGATAGGCCCCGGCATCAATGAGCATATCCCAAACCCAGGTGTAAGTAAGGGAACATGAAAAGCATCTTTGGCCCCCTCCTCAGGGGTGGTCCAATGGGATCAGTGCTTTCTCTTAGGTTTAAAATGGTCAAGCATTTGAGGGGCACTTCGGTGGCTCAGTTGGTTAAGCATCTATCCTTAGCTCGGGGGGCTCCCTGCTCAGCAGAGAGTCTAGTCTGCTTCTTCCTCTCCCTCTGCCCCTCCCCTCTGCTCCTGCTCTTTCTCCCTCTAATAAATGAATAGAATCTTTTTTAAAAAGTGGGAGTCAAGGGGCGCCTGGGTGGCTCAGTGGGTTAAAGCCTCTGCCTTCAGCTCAGGTCGTGGTCTCAGGGTCCTGGGATCGAGCCCCACATGGGGCTCTCTGCTCGGCAGGGAGCCTGCTTCCTCCTCTCTCTCCGCCTGCCTCTCTGCCTACTTGTGATCTGTCTCTCTCTGTGAGATAAATAAATAAAATCTTTAAAAAAAAAAAAAAGAAAAAAGAAAAAAAAGTGGGAGTCAAGTATTTGAACACCGAGTTCAGGGTTTTTCTCACTCATAGTCCTGGACTAAGCTCCTCAGCAGAGGTCCGTACCTAGCCAGTCAAGTTCAGCATTGTTAGGCCCCAGGGATGAATGTTAAAGAGTCTCTCTTTGGGGCACCTGGGTGGCTCAGTCGTTAAGCGTCTGCCTTCGGCTCAGGTCATGATCCCAGGGTCCTGGGATCGAGCCCCGCATCGGGCTCCCTGCTCAGCAGGAAGCCTGCTTCTCCTGCTACCATTCCCTCTGCTTGTGTTCCCTCTCTCGCTGTGTTTCTCTCTGTCAAATAAATAAAAATCTTTAAAAATTAAAAAAAAAAAAAAAAAAAGAGTCTCTCTTTAACTCCGTAAAGAGTCTTTAGGGCCCTTCTGATAAAACCCTAAAAAGACCAACAGGAAAAAAACCCAAACGCCCAGCCATTCCATCTGAACTGGTGAATATTCTGAGAGTAAGACCCTTACTGGCCCATGGCAGCACATAAGTTCCAGGAACAACAAATACTGCTCTGTGGAAAAGGCAAAATGTTAAGTCTGTAGGCCCACACTTGGCAATCACATTTTAGAATTTACTTATAAGTCAGCTGTTTGAAACTCAGAATACACCCATAGATTCTAAAACCCATCACCAGCACTTAGTTTCCAGTGTAGCCTCCAAAGCCTGTTTAGCCTATTATGTACAAAACACGGTAGTATTCCAGCAATCCTAATCACATTTCAATGGCGAAAGCCAAGTCAAAATTCCAAACCACAACAATTAGAAATATTTCTCCTTCTCAGCTCAGGTGGTCCATGCTGGTCTCAAGAAAGCAGAAAAGCCAAGAGAGGGGCAACTTCAGCCCAGTGGCTTCCGAGCACTCAGTCCGCAGTGTCAGTTCATCCTGCTCTAGTGGTCCTGACCTGGGGAACCAGGGCGCTGGCCGGGCAGGGCTGGAGCGCAAAGGGCCTTGCGTGTCTAGCTCTGTCTCCGCCAGCACCTGGAGACATGGCCTGAAAAAGAGCTCAACGAGGCTGAGGTTAAAGGAAAAGCATTTGGCCTTATTTTTCAAAGCACTCTTGCCTTAATCTTTAAATAAAACTGAAAGAGCCGAAGTCACGACAGGATGAGAGCTGTCAACAGGCTCAGTCTAAGAGCGTGTAACCCTTTCTGAGAGGGCAGAGTCCCTAACTGCTCTCTTGCCACATCTCTGCAAAGCAGCGCGCAGGCACACTGGTGGCCGAACAACCGGTCCTTCCTGTAAAGCAAACAGAAGCTAAAGCTGTCCCCTTGCGACGTGCACCGATGTACCCAGCCGGCAGTCTGGGACGGCACACCCGGGCCAGCTAACGGCGGCCACTTCTGGGAAACAGAACGGGATGGGAGAGCAAATCAGCAGTTTGGGGAAAAGGACAGGATGGGAGAGTAAGTCAGCAGTTGTACGTTTCACCCTTTGAATTTCTTTTGAGAGGTGTATTAAAAAAATGCTTTATGTCTGCTTTACGTGTGTTAACTCCAAAAACACTTTATCACAAGCCGTCTTAAAAAACACTTCGAAATGGTAATTTCTCTGAATATAAAATGTGATCACAGAAATAATCAGAAATTTAAAATATACTTGGGATAGATTCCAAACAGAATGACCCAAGGAGGCTATTATACATTTATACCAACAGATTCAGGAAATGGGCCAAATCCAGTTCAACAGACAGGTCCGCAAGGTAAGACTGCTTTTTACATTTTTAAAGGGTTATTTAAAAAAAAGAAGAAGAAGACATGACAGGACCACACGTGGTCCACAATTCCTAGAATTTACTATTTGCTCTAAACGGAAAAAGTCTGATGATCTCTAATTTACACCAATAATACTGTGTCTTTTTAAGCACAGTTCTTTTTTTTTTTTCTTTTTTTAAACAGGCTCTGTGCCCAACATGGGGCTTGAACTCGCAACCTTGGGATGGAGAACTGCATGCTCTACTGATTGAACCAACCAGGTGCCCCTCAAATATAGTTCTAAATTCTCTTGGAAATACCTTCAAAATCACTTTTAAACACAATAAAGGGGCACCTGGGTGGCTCAGTGGGTTAGACCTCTGCCTTCTGCTGGGGTCATGATCTCAGGGTCCTGGGATCAAGCCCCACATCGGGCTCTCTGCTCGGTAGGGAGCCTGCTTCCCCCGCTCTCTCTGCTTCACTCTCTGCCTACTTGTGATCTCTCTGTCAAATAAGTAAATAAAATCATTAAAAAAAATAAAAATAAACAAGATAAAAATTAGTCATTTTACTTAACAGCTTACCTTTTTTCCCCCCTTAAGCCCACAGAAGTATAAATTAGCTTATTTAGCTACCCAGGCCATTAGAGTTGGCTCAGATGTGATCACATTCAGCCCCAGGATGGGAAAGAGACATTCTCTTTCTTTGAATCCAGGAACCTAACCTCTGATGTGCTGCTAAAATGTACAAGGACTCAAGACATCAAACTCAAAAGAGCTCTCTAAGCGATAACAATAATTTTTAAAACTTAGTAGTTGTATTAGTGACAATAATCTGGCAGCAGATCAGTTGAATAAATGATTTCCTAAATGAAGGAAGGCAAAAGGTCATCTTTATTCTGAACAAAATCTGTATTCTAATCTTACATTCTAATTTAGAGCCCTGAAAGAAGGAGGATATTTCATTTTTTTATGAAAGACCCTAAGAAATGTACTGAGTAAGCATCAAACGCAACCAAATGGGAACAACTATGAATGCAGAACTGGAAAAATAATTTATCCTGTAAATATGTGTGAACTTTCTACATTAAACCAATGATTCTATAGACCGCCAATTCACAAATAAAGTTCATAATCTTATTTTGAAATCTCAGTCCCCAGGAGGTACTTTTAGCAGGATATTCTTTGGAAATTAAGCTTCAACTTCAAAATGTAAAGAATATCAAGTGCAGGCTGATTTGCTTGTCTTTGAACTTAACTCAACTTGAAACAAGAGCAATTCAGAACACGGCCTGCACCAATTTTTTTACTAAGGACAGAGTAATAACAAAAAGAAGATGTAGATCATCTTTATGGACAGTTGGGAAACCATGAAGACGACAGTCTCGCTTACGTTAACTCTGGGACACATTTTCCTACCCAAGTACGACAAAGATACTCTACCTCAATGTCCTGGAGGCTGAACTCCTTCTGGTCTGTAAAGTTTGCGGCCCCGGCACTAAGTTCCATCAGCATCTTGGCGATCTCGGGCTTTATGGCTGAGGTCAGCCGACTGGCTGCTTCCATGACGTGCTCCTGCACATCTTTAAGCTGCATGGCGGCCTTGGAGTAGTGCGAGTTCCTGAACACAGTGCTGAAGAGATCCGTGAGGAAGGTGCTGGCCCGGCAGAAGACGTTGAGGGCGTCCAGGTACTTGGAGATGCCCTGCTGGATGTCGGCAATGGGAGTGGAGTGCGGCACGGCATGGTGGCAGCTGCCAGCAGCGGTCAGACTGCCCAGGGGGGCCGCGGGGGCCGTCGACGCCAGGGGAGCACTCAGCGCTCGGCCCAGCTCGGGCAGCGGGTACTGCTGGTGCTGCTGCACCTTCTGCTTGGACCCGCCAAGCAGGAAGCGCCGCTTGTAGTCCATTTTACTGTCCTGGGCGCTGCAGCAATACATGCGGGAGGGGGAGCTGTCCCAGGGACCGCGGGCGGGGCAGGGTACGGATTCCTCTTTTTCCCCCCGAGGCTGTAGCTAGGTATAAAAATAGTGGAGTTCTGCAAATCTAAGTTTTGAAAAAGGCATTTCCATGAGGCAGGGGCCCATGTGATCCAACGTCAATGGGAGAAGAACGGGTTTATATGATGAATGCTTCCAGGGTAGGCAGGACCTCTAACAAAAAAATAAAAATGTGTCCAAAATGCTGTGTAAGAACTGTTAGCATTCCACCCTCTGAATAAAAAGATATGCTTGCGGAGAAAAATGTTTACCTTTCATTGCTTTGCAAGAATATTTCGATACTTGTATTTACAATGGCAGAAAAATAACTTAACTTTAAAAAATGTAATATAATGTATCTTCAATATACCAGAAAAATTAGAACCCCAAAACCCACAAGCTGATCAACAGCGATTTAAAAAGCAGTATGGTTACTTCACACTAAGTCCTTAGGAAGGAAGATCAAACGCCTCGAAGGTCTGACAGAGCCCGCCTGCCAAATCCATTCACCTGCAAATCTTCTCAATGAGAAAAATTTCCAAATTTCCTTTAATGGTTTCTGAAAACAAGTGTTTTTCTTAAAAATGGCATTTGTTAATGTCTTCTCCTCCTTTCCTTCTGTTTGCTGAGGTAGCAGTTTCCTTGTAACAGTAATAAGAGGTGCTTCCAAGACTGGGTTGGCCCTCAGTTGTAAAGTCTGAAGCAAGAATGCACAGATGTATTTGTAAGGCCTCTAAGTCATTTCCTGTGAGGGGGGGGAACAATGAGATAAAGTTAAGAAAATTACAGGATGATGAGTAATTCTGAAACATTAACTCCTGAAATACTACAATCCACAAAGGTGGGCTTGAAGAAAGAAATCATATGTAACCTTACCAAAGCAGGTGTGACAGTTAAACTATGACATGAGGACTACTAGAAAATTCCTCAAGCTGAACAAAAATAGTGCAACCAAAGAAGTCTGATTCCACACCAACCACTCCAAAGCTGAGGCGAATGGAGCCTGGACTGGAGTTTCTGTTCGGCATACCCTTGATTCCTCCTCAAAGAGCTCATAAATCCCCAATGGGATCAGGAGAGCACCCAGACCGTGGGGCGGGCCAACGACAACCACAGCACTCCCAACCCTTGAAGGACTGGAAAGAGAGGGAGAAATCGGGAAGGTTGTGATAAAGGAAATGTCACTCTGAGGGAGGCCTTGACCGCAGGATGGGTTTTGACAAGTGCAAAAGGGATGGGCGGGGGTCACCAGAAAAACGACCGCCACGGCCTGCAAGGCCCCGCAGCACGGTGGCACGGTGTGCTCAGGATTCCCGGCTCGGCCCAAGCGCCGCGCACTGGACAGAGCCTGCGGGGCCGAGCGGCTCACAGGAGGTCTGCAGACAGGATTCTCCTCACCCTCACCCTGGTTCCCTCTGGATGTCCAAAGAGAAAAAAGCCTGGCAGGGTGTGCTGGCTCTTCTCCCCCGGGGTAGCTCCGGGAGAACCCCTGGCCCTGGACAGGTGCCACGAGCGACATCTGGCCACCTCCGGTTACAGACTGTGATACCTCCCACAGTGGAGTAGTGGGCTTCTTCTCACGGAGCTCCTGTCGGGGTTCCCACTTGCCTCAACTCTCTGTTCCCCCAAACCTAACAAGAGTTCAAGTCTATTTCACTGAGTGTTATGTTTAGTCTATGCTGAACTTCAAACCACGTGATACCTGAATAGAGTTTGGCCTACTTATTGACAACTAGGTTTTCTTTCCTTCCATCTTCCTTTTTGGTTCATTAAAAAAAAAAAAATTCAAGTCACACTTTGTCACTCAGGACGGCCAACTACCATGCCTCTACAATCGCACGAGGAACCCAGGAAGGCAGGGGGGTTCAAAGAGCAAGATGGGACAGATACAAACACATACTCTAAAAGCGTGGCAACCCAAACCCAGCGAGCACGGAAATGTACCTCAACTGGCCGCCGTCTGCAGCTCTGCACTCGAGGGATTCCCGACTCACAAGAATTTCATCAACTTTTCACAAACAACCTATCAAAAGGCTATTTTTAAGAAATCTGTTCCCAAAAGGTCTTTTTTCAAATTTATGGCAACAACGAAATCTTCTCCACCCCTACCCAAATGCTCTACTGTAATCAACGCAGCTTTACAAATTCTGCTGTACAACAGAAGGCCTCAACAGGAATGGTGCCCCGCTGGGAACTGTGGAGTCCGTGAGGGACAACCATAGCCTTGACCTGGCTAGCATGAGCATCTGCGAGGAGCACTCTTTCTTCCTTCTGTGTTGCACGCTGCTGCCTCTGGCCCTCCACTCCCACTGCTGTTAATTGGTCCTTGAAGGCCAAGTAAGACCCACATACTGACCTAATTTTAAAGAACGCATCGTAACATTATACTTTCTTTCACTTTACATATTTCCAAAATTTCTTTGAAACTTACAATGCTTAAAAATATACTACGTCACCAAGTTCACCTACAAATTCAAAATCAAAATCTGAACCACCTTTTTTTTATGGAAATGGGCAAGCTGATCCTAAAATTCATATGGTAATACAAGGAACTCATGATGGCCAAAACATATATTGGAAAAAAAATATGTTGGAGGGTTTGATTCGATTTGAAAACCTACTACAAAGTTGTAATAATCAGTGGAGTACTAATATCATTAAAGATACATAAATCAAGGAATATAAATGAGAGTCCAGGATACCCCATACAATTATGGTCAACTGATTTTAGACAAAGATGTCAAAACCACTCAGTGGGTAAAGAATATTTTTTCAATAAATGGTACTGGAAAAACTAGATATCTACGTGCAAAAGAGTGAATATGGACCCCTACCTATGTCATGTGCAAAAATTAACTCAAAATCGAGGCACCTGGTTGGCTCAGTGGGTTGGAGCCTCTGCTTTCAGCTCAGGTCGTGGTCTCGGGGTCCTGGGATTGAGCCCTGCAGAGGGCTCTCTGTTCGGCGGGGAGCCTGCTTTCCCCCAGCCCCGCCTGCTTCTAATCTCTCTCTCTCTGTCAAATAAATAAATAAAATCTTAAAAAAAAAATTAACTCAAAATGAATCAGACCTAAAAGTAAGAACTCAAACTATAAAGACTCAGAAGAAAACACAGGTGAAAATCTTTGTGATCTTGGATTAGGCAACAGTTTCTTGGATATGGTATCTAAAGTATAAACAGACAAAAAATAGGTAAATTGAGTTTCATTAAAATAAAAAATATTTTGGGGTGCCTGGGTGGCTCAGTTGCTTGAGCATCTCACTTCAGCTCAGGTCATGATTTCATGGTCCCAGGATGGAGCCCCGTGGCAGGATCCACGCTCAGCAGGAGTCTGCTTGGCCCTCAGTACCTCCCCCTGCCTCTTTCTCTAAAATAAATAAAATATTTTTTAAAAAATTAAAAATGTAAAAAAAGAATTAAAAACCTTTTGTGCATCAAAGTTCACTATTAAGGGGAAGGGGCAACCTACAGTACGGACAAAAATATTTGAAAACCGGGGCGCCTGGGTGGCTCAGTCATTAAACATCTGCCTTCGGCTCAGGTCATGATCCCAGAGTCGTGGGATTGAGCCCCACATCAGGCTCCCTGCTCCCCGGGAAGCCTGCTTCTCCTGCTACCATTCCTTCTGCTTGTGTTGCCTCTCTCGCTGTGTTTCTCTCTGTCAAATAAATAAAATCTTAAAAAAAAAAAAAAAAAATTTGAAAACCTTGGGTACCTGGGTGGCTCTGTCAGTTAAGCATGGGACTCTTGGTTTTGGCTCAGGTCATGATTTCAGGGTCCTGGGATCGAGCCCTGCACTGAGCTCTGCACTCAGTGGGGAGCCTGCTTGAGATTCTCTCTCTCTCTCCCTCTGCCTCTCCCCCTGCTAACACACTGCGTGCTCTTTCTCTCAAATAAATAAATTAATCTTTAAAAAATATATTGGAAAACCATACAACTGTTCAAGTTCTAGTATCCAGAATACACGAATTCAACAAAATAAGCTAATTAAGGGGTGCCTGGGTGGCTCAGTCGGTTAAGTGTCCGACTCTTGGTTTCAGCTCAGGTCATCATATCAGGGTCCTAAGACTGAGCCCTGCGTTAGGCTCCATGCTTAGCAGGGAGTCTGCTTGAGATTCTCTTCCTCTTCCTCTCTCTGCCGCTCTCCTGCTTGCCTGCGCGCTCTCTCCCCCTCCAAAATAAATAAATAAATCTTAAAAGCAAACGAAAAGATGCACAACATGGTTGGTCATCAAGAAAATACAAATCAGAACCATTTCATACATGCTAAGATAGCTGCAATAAAAACAAAACAAAAAACAAAATAGGGTGCCTGGGGGGCTCAGTGGGTTAAAGCCTCTGCCTTCAGCTCAGGTCATGATCTCAGGGTCCTGGGATTGAGCCCCGCATTGGGCTCTCTGCTCAGCAGGGAGCCTGCTTCCCCTTCTCTTTCTTCCTGCCTCTCTGCCTACTTGTGATCTCTCTCTCTCTCTGTCCAATAAATAAATAAAATATTGTTTTAAAAAACACCACAAAATAAATGTGGACAACAATGCAGAGAAACTGGAACTCTCGTACATTGCTGGTAGGAATGTGATGTGCAGCCAATGTGCAAAGCAGTTTGGCAGTTCCTCAAAATGTTCAAGAAAGATGGCATATGACCCCAAAATTCCACTCCCAAGTATGTACCTAAGAAACCTGAAAACATAAGTTCATATAAAAATTTGCACATAACAAAATCATCTATGAAAAGCATGCACACGAATGTCCATAGTATAATTCATAACAGCCAAAAAATGGGAACCCAAATGTCTGCAACTGATAAACGGATAAACAAAATGTGGTATAGCCATACAGCATTATTCAGCCATAAAAAGGAATGAAGTGCTGATTAATGCCACACTGTGGATAAACCTTGAAAATATATGGTAAATGAAAGAAGCCAGACACAGAAGGCCATATAATGTGAGATTCCACTGACATCAAACCTTCAGATAAAGCAAATCCACAGAGTCAGATAAAAGTAGATTAATGATTGCCAGGAGTTGAGGAGAGGAAGGGAATGGGGAATGACTACTAATTAACAGAGAGTTTCTTCTTGGGGTGATAAGGAGGTTCTGGAACTAGATGGTGCTGATGGTCATACAATTTTGTTAGTACACAAAAACCCACTGAATTTCACACTTTCAAATGGTAAGCTTTTTTTTTTTTTTTTAAGATTTTATTTATCTATTTGAGAGCGTGAGCAAGCACACAAGCGGGGGGTGGGTAGGGGAGCAGAGGGAGAGGGAGAAGCAAACTCCTTGCTAAGCAGGGAGCCCAATGTGGGGCTCAATCCCAGGACCCTGGGATCATGACCTAAGCCAAGCTTAACTGACTTGAGTCACCCAAATGGTAAATGGTAAATATTATGGCATGTGTATTATGCATCAACAAAAATAGAGAAATAGGAAAACATATATACTACTGGCCTCCAGAGAGGTTTATTTTGAATAGATGAACAAAGGTCTGATATGCTACTTCTGAAAAATGACCCACTGGTTACTGGGCAGACCTGTAGCTACTGACTCACCAAGGCGGTGATTACCTGCCTGTTTACTTGGAGGTAAAAAAAAATCAAACATTGTTGGTATAATTTGTACACTTTCCTACGTTATTCTTCAGTAAAAAAATTAAAGGAAAAAACAAAGAGTTAACTAGCACAGAAAGGAGGGAAGCCTGGGTTGGGGAACTGTCACTCCAAGTGGAATGGCCCTGGGGGTGGGGGGGAGGGGGAGACCTGAGAGGGAGCAAGACAGAGATTACCAAATGGCCAGTCTAAATCAAATCTCCTTCCTTCTTTACGATAAAGCAGTGGAGCCAAGAGTATGTGCACTGCACTACTCTGAAATGTATGTACCTGGGGGTAAAAGCTTTGGCAAACTCCAAGATTCAGACCTAATCCAAATTGCAATTTCACTATTAGGAAGAGAGCAACAGATTCATGAAAATAAAAACCTGAAAAGGAAGGGGAGGGGAATGATGTCATCAAAAATGGCAGAGAAAAAGACCTCCGAAAATTCTCTTCTCCATAAAAAATAATAATAAAAAAATAAAAAAACTGAGAAAAATGTTTTTGGACCTGGGCGCCTGGGCGGGGTGGCTCAGTGGTTAAGCATTTGCCTTTGGTTCAGGTTGTGATCCCAGGGTTCTGGGATCGAGCCCTGAATCAGGCTCCCTGCTCAGCAGGAAGTCTGCTTGTCCCTCTCCCACTCCCCCTGTTTGTGTTCCCTCTCTTGCTGTGTCTCTCTCTGTCAAATAAATAAATAAATAAATAAATAAATAAATAAATAAATAAATAAATAAATAAAATCTTTAAAAAGAGAAGAAAATTGGCAAAAATGGTCAGAATCAACTTTTTCCAAACTCTGGAAATGAGAAGACTTGCAACAATTTAGGGGAATATTTATTCTAGAAAAACAGCTGAATTTCAGGAAGAATAGTGAGCTTTGCAGCATTTTAACTTGCTCTAGTTCCATTCCCTATTCTCTAACTCTGCCGTAGCCTTGAAAACTAATAGGGGCATTTGCAGTGAAAACCAGAAGGCAGGCAGCCACCAGAGGGAGAACTGGTCTAGAGCTCCTTCAGAATTTCATTCCCAGGAAATTATCATTATTTGAAACTATCCTGCGGTTCCCTGGAAGATCCCACTTCTCTATTTGAATGGACATGGAACTTACTTAGAAAGGGGAGAAAATCTGCTTTCCAGAGTCCCCCTATTATATCATTTAAAACGTTCAGTTTTCAAGTAAAAATTTCAAGACATGCAAAGAAACAAGAAAATATGGCCCATACACAGGAAAACAAACAATAGAAGCAATTCCTGAGGAAAATTGGATTTACTAGACAAAGACTTTAAAATCAGGGGCGCCTGGGTGGCTCAGTCGTTAAGTGTTTGCCTTCGGCTCAGGTCATGATCCCGGGGTCCTGGGATCGAGCCCCGCATCGGGCTCCCTGCTGGGCGGGAAGCCTGCTTCTCCCACTGCCATTCCCTCTGCTTGTGTTCCCTCTCTCTATGTTTCTCTCTGTCAGATAAATAAAATCTTTAAAAAAAAAAAAAAAAGACTTAAAATCACCTATTCAAAAATATGTTGAAAGAATATATGTAAACACATGTAGCAGATGTAAAAGAACTAAAGGAAAGTATGACAGTGCTGTCTCAGTTGATACAGAATACTAATAAAAGATAAAAATTATATTTAAAAAAACAGGACCAAATAGAAATTCTGGAGTTTAAAAATATAACTGATATAAAAAAATACTCTAAG
>CM053620.1:34621973-34634835 GCA_028646535.1 Procyon lotor | reverse complement strand
AATGTGGAAATGGGCCCATTTGTGTAAAAAACAAAGAGAGAGATACACATGAAATAGGTGTCTAAGTGTAGGGAAAAAATTCTGGAATGATAGAAAAGAAACAGTGGTTGCCTTTGGGATGAGGCCCTAGAAATCTAGGCTGTTAGACTGATCTAGCTTTGTCTTGTATACCCTTTGGTGCAGGATGATTTTCTTTTCACTGTATATGTGTATTATATTTTCAGTTCAAAATTAATAAAAACAAAAATTTTTAAAGATTTTGTTTATTTGACAGAAAGAGATCAGAAGTAGGCAGAGAGGCAGGCAGAGAGAGAGGGGGAAGCAGGCTCCCTGCTGAGCAGAGAGCCCAATGCGGGGCTCGATCCCAGGACCCTGAGATCATGACCTGAGCTGAAGACAGAGGCTTTAACCCACTGAGCCACCAAGGTGCCCCAATAAAAACAAATTTTTAAGTGTTTACCATGTACATAGCAGTCATTTAGAGAGGGAGTAGCACAGACATTAAGAACAAAGACTTTAGGGGCACCTGGGTGGCTCAGTCGTTAAGCGTCTGCCTTCGGCTCAGATCATGATCACAGGGTCCTGGGATCGAGCCCCGCATCGGGCTCTCTGCGCGACAGGGAGCCTGCTTCTCCCGCTACCATTCCCTCTGCTTGTGTTCCCTCTCTCGCTGTGTTTCTCTCTATCAAATAAATAAATCTTTAAAAAAAAAAAAAGAACAAAGACTTTATCCAGACTTCTTGGGTTTGGTTTCTGTCTCTGCCACTTACTGGTCATTCATCTCTAAGTCACCCAACCTCTCTTTACCTCATTTTACCCTCTCTGAAATTGGGGGAGGTAACACGAGCTCCCTCCTGGAGTTATAGCAAGGTATTAATGACTTAATATTTGTGAAGTCCTTAGGCCAGTTGCCAGTGGCGTCATGATGGCCGGGTGCTGGGCACCACAGTGCACGTAAAGAGGGGACCAGCCTGTCTTCCTGCACTTACAGTTCCTGTGGGAGGGGAAGGCACTCGAAGCTAGTGACAAGCAGCAGCGACGGCGGCTGCAGGGGCCCAGAACAGGCTCCGTGGGGACTAAAGGGGCCCAGGATAGTTTCATCCAAACAGTGAATCTTAAATGTGGGTAACTTCTAGAAAAAGTGAAAAGGGAGCAAAGGGCACCCAGGGACTGGTTCCAAGGGTGATGTGTGCCGCAGACAAATGAGAAATGAAACAGGAAAGAGCCTGAGGGGAGCCCGAAATTAGGATATAGCGTGTGATGACAGTTCATCATTATATTGCAGAGTTCTTCTTAGCCTATATAAAATAATGGTATAATTTATAAATGACATCTTAGGCTTGATGAGATGTGGTAACTGGACTTTGATCTTTGAAATGGCCAGGAGAGGTCCCTGTGTAATTTACTTAATGAGTCCCTTGATGCAGCACCTGTGGGTCACTTCCGGGGGGTGCTTGCAGTTGGTGCCTCCGTGAGTGTCTCTGATCTCGGCCTCTATATTTGCTAAGTCTGTTTCTAGGATTCATTCCTAGATGGTGTCACTTTTTTTTTTTTTTTTTTAACTGTTTTAACTATGTTCCTTGTGCCTGGGTCGCTGTCTGATCTGTGCTTTTTCAAATTGGTAGTTGCAAAGAATCTTAATGGGATAGTTTTTGAGTGCAGAATTCGAGCTAGAGATTACCTGGGGGGGAAAAAATCTAATTTTCTTATTAGAAATAATTTGGGGATTAGGTGCTGGTGAGATGGTATTTACGACGGGAACGTGGGACTACCTGAGTCCTCCCCCACCCCACCCCCAGGTCCCAGAGGTGTACGCGTGTGCCTGGGAACAGAGGCAGAGGGAAGCTGGCTCAGCTCCCAGACCTGAGTGCTGCAGGCTGTGGTAACCTAGGCAGGGCAGGCAAGGGAGAGCAACCTCTCCCCAGCTCCCAAAGCCCCATCCCACCCCTGGGTCTCAAGGTCTCAGAGAGTACTGCCACAGTAGTTTTGTGCTTTACATGTAGTGCGAGGTGATCGCCTCTTGAGCCTCAGCCTTGCCTGTCTTCCTTCTACTTGGGGCTGAAAGAGGAGGGTGTGGTAGGCAGGGAGGCAGGGAAATGGGAGGAGCCATGACCTCCTTCCCCTCTGGAGGACACAGGGCAGCCCTCCTTTAGTTTGTTGCCAGGACCTTGAGAGTTGGGGCCAGAGCAGCAGGAAGGTAAGTAATATTTTTGAAAATTTTGGTAGCTGTGTGGTATTTTGAGGAGGAAGAGTTTTTTTTTTTTTCTTTCCTCCCACTAATGGTAGGCTAGCGTGAAGTACTTCATTAGAAGATAAACTGCTTTTCTCTAGCTAGTGTCCAGCTCCTTTCAGAGCAGAGAGCTCCAGTTTCTGAATGAGACTCAAGGTGTGCCAAGTGCTGTGGTTTATGGATTTAAGCCTCACCACTGTACTGAAGAAACTGAGACACAGAGTTCAAAGAAACAAAGGCATAGAGTTAATAAGTGCTACTCTCTTAACTGATAATTACTGAGAACTGGGATTCATATCTAGGTCAGTCTGACTCCCAAACCCATAACTACTGCACTTTGTCAGTCCTGTTTCCAGGAAATCTCTTTGTACTGTGTAGCATCTTTTTTTTTTTTTTTTTTTAGATTTTATTTATTTCTTTATTTGCCAGAGAGAGAGAGAGTGTGTACATGAGCACAAGCAGAGGGGGCGGCAGGCAGAGGAAAAGGGAGAAGCAGTCTCCCCACAGAGCTGCGAGCCTGATGTAGGGCTCTTTCCCAGGCCATGAGATCATGACCTGAGCCAAAGGCAGATGCTTAACTGACTGAGCCACCCAGGTGTCCCGTGTACCTTCACTACAAGGTAAAATCATGAGCTTTTTCTCCTATGAGATTGTAAGCTCCTAGATAGCAGGAATTGTCTGTTTCATTCACCCCTGTACCCCCAGGGCCTGGAGCAGTGTCGTGTACATAGTAGGACCTCAGTAAATGCCTGAGTGTGTGA
The DNA here is from genome assembly GCA_028646535.1 of Procyon lotor. Classification (NCBI taxonomy): domain Eukaryota; kingdom Metazoa; phylum Chordata; class Mammalia; order Carnivora; family Procyonidae; genus Procyon; species Procyon lotor. The sequence continues at coordinate 34,631,844 of CM053620.1, read as the reverse complement.
AGGTTCATGGTTTGGAGCAGCGGCAGAGCCTGAAAGTCAGTGTGGTGGTAAGCCGCTGCAGGCCTGCTCTGTAGGGCGATCCCCCGCCTGGAATAGGGAAGGGCTGGGGAGGAGGCTTCTCGAATGTCCTCACTGCTCAATCCTGACCTGCTGGGATGTTTGTGGGGGAGAAGCGGGCTCCCTCGCCTTGACTCTGACTTGCTGTTCTATCTGAGAGATGGGAAGGCTTGCTGGGTGTTCAGAATTGGAGTCAGTGTTCTCAGCCTGGAGGCAGGAGCTGCTGTAATTATCCATTGATCAGATTTTTCTTTTTTAAAATTTAATTTAATTTAATTTAATTTTTATTTGAGAGATAGAGAATGAGAGAGAGAGAGAGAAAGAGAAAGAGAGAGAGAGCATGAGAAGGGGGAGGGTCAGAGGAAGAAGCAGACCCCCCGCCCAGCAGGGAGCCTGATGTGGGACTTGATCCTGGGACTCCGGGATCATGACCTGAGCTGAAGCAGTCGTTCAACCAGCTGAGCCACCCAGGTGCCCCATTGATCACATTTTTCAAAGGTGCCTTAAATTTTCAGAAATGGTCCCAAATCTGAAGTGCATATATCTAAAGTTTATATCATTCCTCTCCATTGTAGGAGAAATAATTTATACATTACAGTTTGATTTACCCATTTGTATATAAACTTTATGATTAATACTTGTTTTTCCCCATATGAGATTAATTCTGGACAGGGCCATAGTGCGAATTGTTAAGAATGAGTAGCACAATTAAGTTTTCTTAAATAACTTTCTAATGGATACATTCGTTTTCACTAGTTCAACTTGCTTTTATGTTTGGAAACTTTGGGTAATGAAGGCTAAAACTAGGCTCAAACAGAGCTGAGTGGATCAAGGCCTTTTCATGCTGTAACATACAAAAATAAACTAGTGGTTTTTAATAGATGTAGATTTTTTGGAATGTTTTAACAATTTGGGTTTGAAAAAATTACATCAATGCCTGTGACTTTCAAAAAATGATTTTCCTCAGTCAACTATACTTTAGTTAAAAAATTTTTTTACTTTAAGTCATTCTCCTTAATTTATACCCAAATTTCCATCAGTGTCACAATTTGTTGCTGTAAATATTTTCATCCTGCTCGGCTGTATTGGGTATGAAAACTTCTAATGGTCCAACACCATTTTAGTTCATCAAAAACCTGGTTTTACCTGAGCAAACTTTTTCAGAAGCTTCAGAGCCAAATTCATTTATCTTTTGGTGATGTGTGGTAGTCATTTGTAGATAAACCCTTTCTTGGCAAGGCTGTGCCAACTGCCCCCCGCCTCCTGCTTTTAGCTTCTTTTGAAGATTTTTATTTAATAAAGTGTTTTGGCTCAGAGTGTTCCTCTAATAAAATTCTTTGAAAAGTTCTAATACTTGTTTTGTTTTAAAGGCAACAGGTTTTGAGTTACTCTTTTGATTTTATAAGAAAACAAAACACAAGTCTTAGAATACAGCAGGTTGATGTATCACCAGAAAATTCGACAGATAGTTAGATCTGCCCTCAGCAGAACCAGCAATGGATTTTTTTTCCCCCACTAAATGTTCACCACTTTTCTTGGTATGAAACTGAATATATGATGATTATGATGATAACCATCCATTTCATTTACTTTCTACTTATTTATGTGCAAACTGTTAAAAAATAAACTAGACTTTGATCTTCCTCTTTCTCTCCCCATCCCCAGAGTACCCTCAACTGAAGCAAAATTGCCCTTCTGTATGACTAACACATTTGGCCTTTTTTTTTTTCCCAACCTGTGCTATTTTCAGGATGCCTGGGTGGCTCAGTCAGTTAAGTGTCTACCTTCGGCTCAGGTCATGATACCAGGGTCCTGGGATCGAGTCCCACATCAGGCTCCTTCCTCCGTAGGGAGCCTGCTTCTCCATCTCCTGCCACTCTGCCCATGTGTGCGCGCACACTCTCTCTCTCACACAAATAAATAAATAAAATCTTAAAAAAAAAAAAAAACCAAAGACCAAAAAAAACCTGCTATTTTGAAACTAAATTTCAACTCTCTTGACTCTATGGTTAGAAAATTTTTTTCTTCTGCTTAAATTAAATTATCACTTGTTTATAGATTACTGAAAAAAAAAAGCTTTTCAAGGCACCTGAGTGGCTCAGTCGTTAAGCATCTGCCTTCGGCTCGGGTCCTGAGGTCCTGGGACCGAACCCCACATTGGGCTCCTTGTCCAGCAGACAGCCTGCTTCTCCCTCTGCTTGCTGCTCCCCCTGCTTGTGTTCTCTCTCTGACAAATAAATAAATAAAATCTTAAAAAAAAAAAAAAAAAAGCTTTTCAGATCCACTAATGATATCCTGCTTTGTTATTATAGAGGAATGTCCTATTTTGTGGTGAGAGCAAGTGTCAGGACAAGAGGTGGTCACGTGTCACCATGTGGGGGCAGTTTGTTCCCCCATTAGACCAGAAGCTCCTTGAGGGCCCTCCCTTTGCCTCCTGGGTACCCCGAGCATTCAGAGCATTCAAGCACCACTTGCAAGGTTGGCCGTCTTGCTGGAGGATGTGTATAGAAACATTTTCATTTGTGCTATGGTGGATTTGGATGTTGATCAGAATTTTTATTTAGTAGGTTTATTTATTTATTTTTTTTGTCAACTGATCAGTTATTTGGTAAGTTTTTGTTTTGTGTTTAACAGCAATTTTAGTAGTCATTTCTTGAACAGAAAAAAAATCTTGGCCTCCTTAAAACTTTTTCATTGACATTTTTTACTTGGATAGAACTTTAATGTTTCTGGAGTCTTTGCACAATTCTTTAAATTAGCATGTTTAGTATTAATTCCTTGGGAACTGTTTCTGTCTAATAGGTCAGTGTTCAGTTTTGCACGTATTTTTCTTTGGGGGCAGTCTCCGGACGTGGAAATCATCTGGACCTGGTGGACCCAGAAGTGTCACTTCCTTTCCTCTGGCTTTGGCTCTCCATGCCTGCCTTTCCATTTTGATGTTTTAATGATACCCTCCTTGCTCGGTGATTTGTGTTCAGGAAGCAAGGCAGTGATTGCTTTTGTTTCTGCTTTGTGAACTTCCTCCCCCACTTCCTATTTTTACCAAGCAACTACAGGAAATGAGGCAGCTCCTGGCTGGCTGCTGCTAAGCACTGATTTTAGGTGGCGGAGGACAGGGGCCGGAGCCATTTAAAACATTTTCCTCCTTAGTCTTTTCACTACCTCCTTCCTGTAGGAATCACAGAAACATGATTTTGTGATTGGGTTGAGATGATGACATGTCCTCCTCACCCTCGGTGGGGTGGGGTGCTGCTCAGTAGGAGGGCAGCGCTCTGGTGAAGTGGTAGGTGATGGGTTTTCTCCATTATAGCAGTAAGAGTGGGACATTGTAGCCTTGTGGCCCAGCTGCTGTCGTGGGTGAACAGTTTGGCAGAAGCAAAGGATGGGTTACTTACTGTTCTAAGTAAGGCTGGAAAGGTGGGCTCTGGCCCTCCCAAAGTGGGAGCCCCGACTGTAAGGGCCCTGTTTGCCCTCTGAGATCTTTGAAGAGGACCGCAGCCTTCGTGGTGCTCTCCTTCCTCTGAACTCACGGCATTTGTCTTCTAAACCACTATTTAACATTTACGCTCTTCTTTTCCCACGATAACTCTTATCACAGTGTGGACCTGTGGGAGCTTCGCTTAGGGAGAAGTTTGTATCATCTTCTCAGAAAGAAGTAACCTTTTATACATTAGGTAACTCGAATGTGGAAGGTACTCAAAGCATTTGTTTAGCCGAGTTTCTCTAGTGGTACTATTGACGTCTTGGTGATTCTTTGGCTCCGGATGAACAAGGGAGCGGTCGTGTGCATGGTAGCACAGTTAGCCGCATTTCTGGCCTCCGCCCACTAGCACTCCCCTACTCCCCTGGTTGTGACAACCAAAAAGTGTTTCCAGACCTTGCCAGATGTCTCCTGAGCTGGGTGTGTGTGAAGGATCCTCTCCTCTACTTGTCGAGAACCACTGTGTTAAAGGATGGAAGACTGACTTCTAATTTTGTAAACTGGAATAAAAAAGAATGTTTGGTTCATTGGGATTGGGGCCATTTGTTAGTTTCTCTTCCAATATCTGACATTCTCATACGTTTTTGGTTTGCCACTTAGATTTTGCTGTTGTCTGTCAGCCAGCTTTGAAGTATATCTTCCCTTCTGTGTGCTTCCATCGAAAAAGCTGGGGCCTGAGCATCTGACAGCCTGGCTTCTGGTGCTCATAGAAAGCATTTTCTCTGTCTTGATCTCGCTTGTTCCAGAAGGCTGGTTTCTGGGAAGCTGAACACTGTGGGTATAAAGGAGAAAATGAAGGGCATCTAGAATGTAATAGTAACAGCGACTCACATTCTTGGATCAGTTGCTATAGACCAGGTGAACAGAACTGGCAGGATTGAATGTAATGGATAGAAAGCCAAAGGAACAGGATGGGGACCATCCGGGACAACATCTCAGGTTTAGGCCCAGGGCTGGTAGTGCCTTTAGCCAAAACAGTACATACAGCAGGAGGAGCAGGGAATGGAAGGGTGACTAGGTGAAGTTTGAAGGACCTGAGGAGATGTCTCATTAGTCTAATCCTGGCAGGGAGAGGTCTTGACCAAAGAGTTGAATTTGGGGATCATCAGCAGTAGGTATGGGTATGATCTCCTAAACAGAGATCACTTTACTTCTCATTACTCCGGCTCAACTTCCTATCAGTTCCAAGAAGACTGCAGCTTTCAGCCATCTCCTCCAAGAGTGATAAACAGAACGCCAAGATCTAGATATTTGACAGAGGTGGAATAGTGTGGTTGAGAGCTTGGCCTCAGACTACCGGGCCCCAGACCCACTTCTCTTGCTGACTACCGCCTCGGCCTCGTGACAAAAACTTGAAAAACTCACTTACCCTCTCTAGATGCTTTACCTACCTCACAGCGTCACTGCGAGAATTAAATTAGATAATACATGAAGTGCATAACACAGAGCATCCATTCGTTAGTGTCAGCGGTTTTTATTTTAGGGTTCTAGCAAGGATTAAATGAGCTCAGGTCTCTAAAGCTCAGTTTAATGCTGGACAGGTTGTCGGCCCTTAATGAACGTCTGTTTTGTTGAGAAGTACATGGCACATCATCTGTCACTTCATTCATTCATTCATTCATTCATTCATTTGGCAGAGGCTTATTTCTAGCACTTTACCGCTTCTGTGGATGGTAACGCTGACTATGAGTGCTGTAAAAAAAAAAACCACCGCTGAATAAATACTGAAGATGCACTAATCATTCAACAAATACCTATTGAATGTTTACACTGCGCTTAACACCCTTGACTATCTTGAATGAATTTGGTGATCAGGAGGGCTGGAGGTGGTGGGGAAACACCGAAACTGGTGGTGTGGTACAATACATTACAGTACAGCCACGATTCTGTGAAGACAGGGCTAAGAACAGGGTGTTCCGGTGGCTCACTTTTTGATCACCTCAGAGGAGGTGATTTCTAGATTAGACATCCAGGAGGAGTGAGAATAAACCAGGAGAACTTGCTAGGCAGTGGGAACTGAGCACGTAGACAGTGAGTGGGAAGACGGCAGTGGCAAGAACTGGGCAGGGGTGGGCAGAGGAGTGGGGGAAGACAGTTGGGAAGGGTAGTGGAGAGCCAGTGGAGAGCCATGACAGGTGTCAAGTAGGAGAGTAGGGGATTACATTGGCTCTAGAACAATCACACAGCAACCAGAAGGGAGCAGTCCAGGAGTTTGGAAGATCACTCAGGAAGGCTCCTCTTGTAATTCCAGCAAAAGGAAGAGAAGGTCTGAACTTTGGATTGGCAGTAGTGAAGGTAGAGATAAGGGAAAAGACTTGAGAGATACAGAGGAGGCAGGAAGGGTATGACTAAATGATTAAGTGGCTTTAAAGGAGAGTGAGGAATACAGGGTGATTGCCAGGTTTCTGGCTTAGAGGCAGATGGTAGATCAAGTAGGTAGGTGGCAATGCCATTCATCAAGGCAGGAAAGGAACAGTGAGAGCCTTGGTGATGGGCATTTGACTCCAGGACCTGTCCGGTAGGCAGCTGAGTATTTGGGATGCGGAGCACAGGAGAAAAATCTGGGCTGGAGAGATGGGCTTGGGGATCTTCCCGGGGAGACCCTGTTGATCGTAGAAACAGACAAGGCGCAACATGAAGCTCTGGGGAACCACAGTGCTTCGGGTCAGAGGAGGAGTGGCTCCCAGTGGCAACTAGGAATGGCCAGAGGGGTGGGAGGAGAGCTAGAAGGACAAGCATCTTCCCATACAGAATTGCCTCCCTCTTTTTAGTGTGATAACATATTGTGAAGGGAGCCAAAAAAGTAGAGTCCTAGGACTCAGAGAACAAAGAACTAAATCTTTCAGGCATTTTCCCTTGCCCGAATAGATATTTTAAATTCATGAATGTTGAGAATAAAATTCTTCAAAGCATTTTTCTGGAGTACATTTCTAAATATGGCTCGTGTCATTCTGAACTGACAAAAAACATGGAAATGGTTGGGCTTTGAACTTCACAGACAATAACTTCACTAATCTCCCTAAAGAATTTCCTGTGGCGTCTCCGTATTATCAAGGGTAGATTTAGATTTACATTGTTACAGACTGGAGGGAAGAACAAATTTTCTGTATTTTTTTTCTCTCTGAAGAGGGAATTGTTTATGGAGTGGTTCATCTTTATTTTTTTTTTAACAGCTTTATTGAAACATAACTCACATACCATACAATTCATCCGTCTAAAGTATATGATTCAGTGCTTTTTAGTGTATTCAGAGTTCTGCAGCCACCACTACAATCAATTTTAGGACATCTTTTTTTTTTTTTTTTTTTTAAAGATTTTATTTATTTGACAGAGAGAAACACAGCGAGAGAGGGAACACAAGCAGAGGGAATGGTAGCGGGAGAAGCAGGCTTCCCGCAGAGCAGAGAGCCCGATGCAGGGCTCGATCCCAGGCCCCTGGGATCTGACCTGGGCCGAAGGCAGACGCTTAACGACTGAGCCACCCAGGCGCCCCCAATTTTAGGATATCTTTATCACTCCAGAAAGAAACTCAGTATCCATTAGCAGGCATTCCCATCTTCTCATCCACCCCAGCTCTAGGCAACCGTTCATCTACTTTCTATTTCAGTGGATTTGCCTGTCTTGGACATTTCATATTAATGGAATCATATGTAGCATGTGGCCTTTTGTGTCTGGCTTCTTTCACTCATCAGTGTTTTCGAGGCACATACCTGTTGTAGCATGGATCAGTGCTTCTCTCCTTTTTATGCCTGAATAATATTCCATTGCATGGCTCTCCTACATCTAGTGTATTCATTCATCAGTTGATAGACATTTGGTTTGTCTCCACTTTTTTTTCCAACTATGAATAGTAAACTTCATATACAGGGTTTTTTTTTTTTAAGGTTTTATTTATTTGACAGAGAGAGATCACAAGTAGGCAGAGAGGCGGGCAGAAAGACAGGGGGAAGCAGGCTCCCTGCTGAGCAGAGAGCCCGATGCGGGGCTCGATCCCAGGACCCTGAGGTCATGACCTGAGCCGAAGGCAGAGGCTTAACCCGCTGAGCCACCCACACTTCCTGATACACAGGTTTTTGTGCGGACATGTTTTTCATTTTTCTTGGGGGTGTACATGGGTGTGGAATTGCTTGGTTATCTGGTACTTCTATGTTTAATCTTTTGAAGTTGTCAGACTGTTTTCCAGAGTCTCTGCACTATTTTCTATTCCCACAGGCAGTTTCTCCACATCCTCCCCAACATTTGGTATTGTCTGTCTTTTTTATTAAAACCATCCCAGTGGTTAGTGGTATCTTGTGGTCCTAACCTGCATTTCCCTGACAGCTAACAATGCGGAGCATCTTTTCATGTGTTTATCAGCCATTTATCTGTCATTTTTGAAAGGTTCATCTACGCTTAATCATTAATTTTGGCAAGGTTAATTAAGTTGCAAAACCCAAAACTGAATGAACAGATGAAAATATTTGACTAGAGAAATGAGGTGTGTGTGTGTGCACATGGGTATGTGTACATAGTGAAAGAAGCTACAAATAGACGGAAAAGATAAAGGACAGGCTCTCCCAGAGAAGTAGCCCACACTTTCCCCCTGCCTATGCTCTTCACTCTCCACCTGAGCTTGAGAAACAGGGTGCTCGATGATCCCGTTACCTGGCTGTGATTTTGGAAGTAGAGACCATGATCTCTGCCTTCTTTTTTTTTTTTTAAAGATTTTATTTATTTATTTGAGAGAGAGAAAGTGAGAGGATGAGAGGAGCGAAGGTCAGAGAGAGAAGCAGACTCCCCGTGGAGCTGGGAGCCTGATGTGGGACTCGATCCCGGGACTCCAGGATCATGACCTGGGCCGAAGGCAGCTGCTTAACCAACTGAGCCACCCAGGCGCCCCTCTCTGCCTTCTTAAGACCACAGATAGCGCCATCATGTTGAATCACGTAACAGAACGTCTTTCCTTTTTAGGCTTAAGAACATACTATGTTATGGTTGTACCACGTTTTGTTTATCCATTCATCCACTGATGGACATTTATCTTATTTCCATTTTCTGGCTGTTATGCACAATGCTGCAGTGAACACTGGTACACAGATATCTGTTCAAGTTTTTGCTTTCACTTCTTTTGTGTATATACTGAGAAGTGAAATTGTTAGATCATATGGTAATTATATATTTAAATTGTTGAAGCACTGCCTTACTGTTTTCCACATTGGCAGTACCATTTTATATTCTCACTAGTGATGCCCAGGGTTCTAGTTTTTCCACATTCTTGCCAACATCTTATTTTCTGTGTGTGTTTTTTTCTTATTATAATGTCCATCCTAATGGATTTATAAGAGCGTCTCATTGTGGTTTTGATCTGCAGTTCCCTGATGATTAGTGATATTCAGCATCTTTCCATGTGTTTCTTGGCCATTTGTCTATTTCTTTGGACAAATGTCTATTCAAATCCTTTAACCATGTTATTTATTTACTTATTTATTTGTTTATTTTTAAAGGATTTTTATATATTTATTTATTTGACAGAGATAGATCACAAGTAGGCAGAGAGGCAGGCAGAGAGAGAGGGGGAAGCAGGCTCCCTGCTGAGCAGAGAGCCCGACGCAAGGCTCGATCCCAGGACCCTGAGATCATGACCTGGGCCGAAGGCAGAGGCTTAACTGACTGAGCCACCCAGGCGTCCCTGTACTTTGGTGTTTTATCCAGGCAATTATTGCCAAATCCAAACTCATTAATTTTTTTAAAAGATTTTATTTATTTAAGAGAGAACACAGTGGGGGAAGGGACAGAGGGTGAAAATATCCAAGCCGACTCCCATAGAGCCGAGCCCAATACGGGGCTCAATCCCACTACCCATGAGATCCCTGAGATCAGGCTCTGAGCGGAAACCAAGACTCAGATGCTTATCCAAATGAGCCACCCAGGCACCCCCAGACTCATTAATTTTTTTGTACTTAATGATTTTTGCTCCAGGGGAGGTTTTTTGTTTTGTTTGTCTGCTTAAATTGTCCCATTATTGGTCAGTAATACAGTTTATTCTTCAGGTTGACTCTGAGTCCTTTTGACACAAGCCAGATTAGAGGGGTTCCTTGCTTTCTTACCTTATAAAAATTACTGGCTTATCTTTTTTGTTTCTTTTTTTTAAGATTTTATTTATTTATTTGACAGAGAGAGATCACAAGTAGGCAGAGAGGCAGAGAGAGAGGGGGAAGCAGGCTCCCCGCCAAGCAGAGAGCCCTACGTGGGGCTCGATCCCGGGCCCCTGAGATCATGACCTGAGCTGAAGGCAGAGGCTTTAACTCACTGAGCCACCCAGGTGCCCCTGTTTCTTTCTTTCTTTCTTTCTTT
>CM053620.1:34604128-34621473 GCA_028646535.1 Procyon lotor | reverse complement strand
ATGTTTCCATAGCACTCGTGGCTGGGGGAGGGGTTGGTGGTAGGAGAGGCAGAGGAGAAGGGAGTTAGCAAGGCTCTCAGGGGCCTGTGTGTGGTATCAAAGGGCCAGAGCAATAAAGAGAATCCAAGGTCCCCTTCCATGGATCTTTTATACTGATATTCACTTTACATTAAGTACACAAATCTTAAGGGCACAGTTTAAATTTTCACCCATGTATACATATGGTACCTTCCATCCTAATCAAGATATAATATTTTAATAGGCCCTGCCCCTCCCCGCCCCACCCCCCCGGGGATAACTGCTACTTCATCTCTACCGTTATAGATTGCTTTTGCCCGTTTTGAGTTTCCCGTCCATGAAATCAGGTAGTATGTACTCTTTGTGCCTGGCTTCCTTCACTTGTCATGTTCCCTGGGAGAGCCATTTATGTTGTGCAGAACAAATTTTAATTTTTTTCCACTCTATTCCATCGATGAACATACCGTGACTTATTCTATTGTTGTTGAACATCTGAGTTATTTCCAGGTTTGGGCTATTATGATGACTGTGAACAATCCTGCCGGTCTTTTGGTGGGCGTAAGCCAATCACTGCTACTGGGTACATACCCAGCGGTGAAACTGCTGGATCAAAACTACATATTCGGGGCGCCTGGGGGGCTCAGTTGGTTAAGCAGCTGCCTTCCGCTCAGGTCATGATCCCAGGGTCCTGGGATCGAGTCCCACATCGGGCTCCTTGCTCAGCCTGCCGCTCTCCCTGCTTGTGCAATCTCTCTCTCTCTCTCTCTCTGACAAGTAAATACAAATCTTAAAAAGAGAAACAAAAACAAGCCCCCAAACTATGTATGTACTTAGCGTTAGTAGACACTACCCATTAGCTCTCCAAAGTGGTTGTACCAATTTACACGGACAGCATCAAAGTGTGTCCACCTCAGCTCTCCCATTTCCTCACCAACCCTTGACGTTCTGGTCTTCGAAAAAGTCTGTCATTTTTGTGGGGGTAGAATGGTATCTCGCTGTGGTTTGCATTTGCATTTCTTTGATGACAAAACGTCAAGAATGTTTTCATATGTTTATTAGATCTCTGAGTATTTTTATTGTCTGTGTAGGATTTTAAAAATGGAATTGTTGGTCTTTAAAAAAAAACAAAAACAAAAAAAACAGACTGGGGCACCTGGGTGGCTCTGTCCTTAAGCCTCTGCCTTCAGGTCAGGTCATGATCCCAGGGTCCTGGGATTGAGCCCCGCATCCAGCTCCCTGCTCAGCAGGAAGCCTGCTTCTCCCTCTCCCCATTCTTGTGTTCCCTCTCTCACTGTCTCTCTCCCTCTGTCAAATAAACAAATAAAATCTAAAAAAAAAAAAAAAGCAGACTAAAAAAATAAAACAGACTTGCCATACTTTATATATTCTAGGTTATGAGCCCTTTGATGGCTAATAATACATGATGTAAATATCTTATCCTAACCTGTGGCTCCCATTTTCACTTTCTTTTGGTAATTTTTACTGTTAATGAAGTCATTTATCAACATTTTTTCTCCTTTATGGTTACCACTTTTTGCCTGGTATCTTCTTTGCCCAGTCCAAGGTCTTTAAGATATGACCCTGTTTTTCTCTTGGAAATGTTCCGTACTTGGCAGTATAAAGGTCTTCACATCTTTTGTTAGATTGCTAGGTATTTGATTTTTTGGGTAGGGTAGTATTACAAAAGGTATTTTAACTTATTTTCTAATTGCTTGGTGCTTGTTTATAAAAACAAATGATTTTTGTATGTTGACAATTCACTAATTATCGCAGTTAGGATGTAGGTTTGGATTTTATACATATCCCCTCATGTCATGTTACAAATGATAGTTTTCACTTTTTCCCAATCTTTGCACCTTCATTTCTTTTTCATACCTTATTGCACTAGCCAGGATGGCCGACACAGTGCTAAATGTAAGCGGTAACAGTTGACACCAGTCTCAAGACGAGAGTTCAATATTTCACCATTACATGTAATATTGCCTAACATTTTTGGTAAACATCCTTTATTGGGTGAAGTTTCCATCTATTCTTAATTTCTTGAATTAAAGGAAAAAAAAAATCTCTTTCTCTTTGAAAGGCTGAAGACCGTGCACGAGCCGTTGGTTCGTGGAGGAAGGGGGTGGGGAATCGGATGTGGAAAGATGTCCGTCTGCTCCAGAAGGTACCCTGGGGCTCACGCCAGCAACTGCTGGGGGTATTGCCAGCCTTTCTGCCAACAGTCTGTGCGGGCCCATCCTTGCCAGGTCATCTGTAGCTGGCGTCCTTTTCTCGTAGTTGGCTGTGACGGACATGACTTGGGCTAATATTTGGTTCTATACTTCCCTGCCTCCTTAAGTTAAGTGAGAACAAGCTAAGTTCAAGTTGGGATAACGCAAAAATGAGCATGTCTGATGGCAACTTTCCATTCCCGGGAAAAGAAAAAAAGAAAAAGCAGCCGTCTTCTGACTGCTAGGGACGGACACCAGGATAGTGGCCCATCTCAGTTCCAGAAGTCTGAGGCCTCCAGGATTCCCAGTGCTAAAGGCAGTAGCAGCTGGAAGAGAAAAGTAAGCCGGCCCAGACACTAGGTATGTTTTGAGCATAATAAGCTATGATCTGGGTTGATGAAAGGTGCAGAGCAAACCCACGGAGTCTGGAAACGGAACAGCAGAGAGGCCTCTGACTCAGGGACACATCCAGGGAGATGTCAAAGTATGGGCCGGCCTGGCATTTCCTCTTTTCTCAAGGAGCCCTTTAGACACTTCAGAGAACAGGTCTGAGGGTCTGGGCGCTCACAACTTTAGGACGAGTCCAGTGCAAGGTTATGGGCGGCTCTGAGGCCTAGTCCCCATCGGAGCTGAGCCGAATCTCCAGGCTGTCTGGGGCCGTGATGGTGCCCGACTTGGGGACTCACCGTTGTGGAACACAGCTCGCCAGAGAACCAGAGGTGTGCAGCGGCCCCGCTAGCTCACAGCCTTGGGCCTTATTTTTAGACCTGTGACTCAGAGGCCTAAACCAGGACGGAGCCCTTGGGGAGAAGAGGCCCTGAGGCCCCGCTCTGGCGGCTGGCTCTTTTGAGTAGCATGAGTTGGCTCCCACGTCTGCATCAGACCTTATGTAGTTGTGATAGAATTTCCAGTAGGGGGCGCCTGGGTGGCTCAGTGGGTTAAAGCCTCTGCCTGGGTCCTGGGATCAAGCCCCGCATCAGGCTCTCTGCTCAGCGGGGAGCCTGCTTCTGCCTCTCTGCCTACTTGTGATCTCCCTCTCTCTCTCTGTCAAATAAATAAATAAAAATCTTTAAAAAAATAATAATGATACACGCAAGAGTTGAAGGTGCTTCACATTGGAGTAGAGGTCAATGGGTTTCTGGTTCAAGATGGTAAACCAACTATAAATGTTTTTTCTTCTCTTTTTAAAGATCGCATGTATGTATTTATATATTTTTAAAGATTTTATTTATTTATTTGACAGAGGGAGACACCGAGAGAGGGAATACAAACAGGGGGAGTGGGAGTGGGAGAAGCAGGCTTCCTGCTGAGCAGGGAGCCCAACGTGCAGCTCGATCCCAGGACCCTGAGATCATGACCCGAGCTGAAGGCAGACTTTTGCCTTCGCTCAGCCGAAGGCAGTCTTCCTTCAGCCGAAGGAAGACATACATTTGACCCCTTGTTTTGAAATCTTCAGTCTATCTCCACATATGTGTTTTCTTTCTTAGATCTAAAGCTTCTGGCATTAAATTTTAAGAATTGTTGTATTCTTATATTTGTATAAGAATATATTTGTATAAGATTGTATAATATATTTGTATAAGAACGACTGAGCCACCCAGGTTCCCCAAGACTCTATTTATTTGAGAGAGTGAGTGAGCACAGGGGGAGCAGCAGAGGGAGAGGGGGGGAGTGGACTCCCCCACTGAGCAGGGAGCCTGCTTCCCCCTCTCCCTCTGCCTGTCGCTCCCCCTCCTTGTGCTTGCTCTCTTGAATAAATAAATACAATCATTAAAAAAAAAAGACTACACTGAAAGGTCATTAAATGAGTAAACTACTATTTGTAATATAAATAGAATGGGGCAGAAAGGAATCTGTGAGGATTTTTCAACAAATTTCTAGACTGGTTAGAGCATGCGGAGTAAGCATGGGGACCCCTGGCCGAACAGAGGGTGCGGCCACCGGGACCATGTGCCTGAGCGTGCTGCTGTGTGCCCACGAGCCACCTGGCTGAACTCTGAATGCTTCAGCCTCTGAGGCAGCAGGTGTGACAAGAGGGCAAGAGTGAGAAGGAGGCCTGAAGACAGAAAAACTAATTTTAGGTCTGTACAGTAAGCAGCGAATAATCTTCTCACTGCGGCAATGTGAATGACCTATAATTAGGGAACAAATTGCTGGGAAAAACAAACAAACAAAAGGAGGATTCTTCTCTGCAGGTATCTGTGAGATCTGGGAATATCAGCATCTCTGAACACAGCCTCCCGCAATTCAGAGACCTCAAGGACAAGCAGTACTCACTACCTTAAAGCAAACCCTGCCAGGTGACAATTCTGGCCCCAGAAAGAGCTCCTGGCAACAGTTCTGCCCTTTCTAATGAGATACAACCAAGAATCCGCAGATATTTGAATAAAGTATGTTACAGGAAGGAAACCAAGATTGACACTCAGTAAGGAAAGAAAACAGGAGAAAAAAAACCAAACCGAAACAAAGACACAGGTTGCATTTGAAGCTCTTATCTCTGAGTAAGAGGGAGATTTAGAGAAAGAACAGTGTGGGTGGCATTAAAGAAATTACCCAAGAAGTAGTAAGAGAAAGGATTAAAGGAAGGACACAAATCTTTAAATCCAAGGAGTCTGTGAACTGTTCAGGGTAACACTGGGACAAAACAAAAAAGACTCCTACCCACAGAAGTCATTATAAAGTGTCGTCTTCTTCTTCTTTTTTTTTAAAAGATTTTATTTATTTATTTGACAGAGAGAGAGTGATCACAAGTAGGCAGAGGCAGACAGAGAGTGAGGGGGGAAGCAGGCTCCCCGCCAAGCAGAGAGCCCGATGTGGGACTCGATCCTAGGACCCCGAGATCATGACCTGAGCTGAAGGCAGAGGCTTTAACCCACTGAGCCACCCAGGCACCCTCCATCATAGTTTCTTAACACAAAGGACAATGCTGTTTCCAGAGAGAAAAAAACCTGTCTTCTATAATGAAAAAGAATCAGACTGGCATTGGACTTAGCACTATTGCATATTAGATCAAGGGTCAGCAATTGAGCTAAGAATAGTCTTTATATTCTTGAAGAGTTGTTAAATTAAAAAAAGAACACACTATCTGGCCCTTTACATATACTTTCTTAGAAAGCTCCCTAAGGAAGAATTCTAGCAAATAAGGGAACAGAAAACATAGAATCCATGCAACTGGGACTCTCACCCACGAGCGCAATGAAGAGAAATCCCAGCATCATCACTTTGCTGAAGATCTCAGAAGCAATGTTTGGATTTTAGCAGGATGGCAGAAAGTTATAGAACAGCCTCTAGGAAAAAAAGGTGATTTCATAGACCAAATTGGAAAGAGTATGGCTGAGGCTTTAGAAAAACTTTATTATATGATAAAAGCAACAAATAAAAGCAAAGAAGAACATTCAGCAATTCCAGGAAAAACAAAAAGCTGGGGGCGCTTGGGTGGCTCAGTGGGTTAAAGCCTCTGCCTTCAGCTCAGGTCATGATCTCAGGGTCCTGGGATCCAGCCCCGCAGAGGGCTCTTTGCTCAGCAGGGAGCCTGCTTCCCCCTCTCTCTCTGCCTGCCTCTCTGCCTGCTTGTGGTCTCTGTCAAATAAATAAATAAATAAAATCTTAAAAAAAAAAAAAACCCAAAAACAAAAACCCCAAAAAGCTGTAGAGAAAGTAATGGTTCAAGGAAAAAACTGTTTAAAGTATATTAGAAAATTGTTGAGCTCAAGAATGAAATAGATTCCAAGTAACAGAGAATACAAGAGGCAGTTAGAGAGAAAATAAGGCGAGAGAGAGAATATTTGCAAAGCCAACCAGAAATTCTAGGGTTAAACATTGTCAACATAACCCAAACCCAGATAATAATACACACAAAATTCAGAATAGTGGTTTCCTTTTGCATGAAGCACAAATGAACAAGGGAGCTGTAATACATAGATGCAGGTTGTTGGTAACACTAGTTTTTGGGTTATATAACAGACTTGTTTAACTTATTTAAGTTCCTCATCATATTACGATTACATATTCTTTTATGTACATTACATGTGCAAAGGGAAAAAGTTGAAGGAAAAACAACTTAAAAATTGGAGAAGAAAGGCAAAGTCCAATCATGAGGCAAATTAAAATGTGGATTTTTTCATTTTTAAATTTTTTATTATTATTACTTATATTTTCATTATTTTATTAGGGCTTTAAATATTTCATTTATTATTTGAGAGAGAGATTGAGAGAACGAGTGGGAGGAGAGGCAGAGGGAGAAGAAGACTCCCCGTGGAGCAGGAAGCCCAACACAGGACTCGATCCCAGGACCCCGAGATCTTGACCTGAGCTGAAGGCAGATGCTTAACTGACTGAACCACCCAAGCGCCCCTAAAATGTGGACAATTTTAAGAAATTGGTGGAATCTAAGAGAAGACAACCCATTTAATCTTGATGACAATAATATATTTTTTTGGAGAGGTACAGTATTTGCGAAACTAGAATTGTAGGGAAGGTATATACCACTTGGCTCTGTGCTGAAGAATTCTTTTTTTTCTTCTTTTTTAAGATTTAATTTATTCACTTTTCTTTTTTTTTTTAAGATTTAATTTATTCATTTGACAGAGAGAGAGACAGTGAGAGACGGAACAGAGGCAGGGGGAGTGGGAGAGGGAGAAGCAGGCCCCCCACCGAGGACTCTGGAATCAGAGTCCCAGATCTGGGACTGGGACTGGAGATCCCAGATCTGGGATCAGGACCCGAGCTGAAAGACGTGCAAGCCTGAGCCACCCAGGCGCCCCTGAAGAATTCTTTTAAAATCAAAGCAGGATACCACTTCCTCGTTTTCAGCTTTTAAAGTCAACCAACAGGGGCGCCTGGGTGTCTGAGTCAGTTAAGCATCTGCCTTCAGCTCAGGTCATGATCTCGGGGTCCTGGGATCAAGCCCTGTGTTGGGCTCCCTGCTCAGCGGGGAGCCTGAGCCTGCTTCTCCTTCTCCCTCTTCCTCTCCCCACTACTTGTGCACATGCACGCTCTCTCTCAAATAAATAAATAAAATCTTTAGGAAAAAAAAAAGTCAACCAACATATGAAAGTAAGGTAATTTTTAGTGCCAGGAAGACTAAAACATTTGTAAGAAAGGAAATACAGATTTATACACTTGGCTCATTCATAAATGATATTTATTTAGTTATAAATTATTAAGTATTCATCTTACTCAAGTATTACGATAAATATGTTGAAGGTACTGAGGAAGGATGTGTGAATCTCTGTGTGAAGGGTTAAGAGAGTAACTCTTCATATCAGGAGGTCCACAGTTGATAAACAGGCGAAAAAAAAAACCAAAGTAAAGTTTATGCAGGCTTTTCCTACTGATCTATTCGTAAAAGGGGGGACATGGTTAGTTTGTACGCACACACACATGAATCTGAGGAGGGACGACATTTAGAAGAATACAGAGAAACAGTATTTGCCTCTAAGGAAGAAAAGTAGACTTACTATAAGGTATCTTGTTTCATTTGTAGTAACTATATATGGGTATTATTTTAAAAAAGATTTTTTTCCTAATAAAAAAAAGTTCCTGTAAATGATTAAGAAAAAGTCTAATATCTGAAGAGAAAAATAATCAGAGAATATTTACCAACAGCTCACAGAAAAGGAAGTACTAATACCTTACTTATGAAAACCTATCCAACCATACACCGGGTAAAACACAAGGGGTACTGAGATAACATTTTTCATTTATCAGACGGACGGGCAAAGGTTTTCAAAAGTGTGGTAACAGCTGTCCTGGTGACTATATGGGTAAAGAAACCCTCAAAAGCTGCCTGAAGTGTCAATTTCATCTCACGTGGAGGGGGACACGTGAATATTTAGAAGAATTATAAAGCTACGTCCCGGTACCCAGAATTTCCAGTTACTGGATTATCACCAGTGGTGGAGATAAATTCACCACCTATTTGTGAAAATAATTCACTAAGGTCCTTCATTGCAGCACTGTCTGTACTTAGCAAAAATGGAAATAACCTAGCTCCACGGGGAGAGGGGGTTTAAATTTTAAGTCTGAGGGAAAGTCAGAAGAGGAAAACTTTTGACTGTGAATCCTTTTTTTATAAAAAATTTTTCTTTCTTTCTTTCCTTCCTTCCTTCCCTTTCCTTTCCTTTTCTTTCTTTCACAGAGAGAGAGAGAGATCACAAGTAGGCAGAGAGGCAGGCAGAGAGAGGGGGAAGCAGGCTCCCCACTGAGCAGAGAGCCCGATGTGGGGCTCGATCCCAGGACCCTGAGATCATGACCTGAGCCGAAGGCAGAGGCTTTAACCCACTGAGCCACCCAGGCGCCCCAGGTTTCCTATTTTTGAACTGTGCAAGTGCATACAGGAAGGCCTTGGTCAGAGAAGCAATCCGCTGGGGACACTGCGTGGGCCCCCACGGGTCTCCCCCATGAAGGCCTGGAAGCACACTCAGTACTGAAAGTTTAAGCCGCACGTTCCCACCGCCAGGAGCAGGGGGAACACTCCAGATTAGGACCCTGGCCTCCTACCTGGTCTTCCTGCTTCTCGTCTTGCCTCTTTCTTCTGAACAGAGTAGCCAGTGGTTCTTTTTAACTGTCAGTCAGCTCGTCACCCTCTACTGTTCAAAACCCTACACTTGCTTCTACCTCAGAGTAAGTGAGTCACTACACCAGATGCTGCTTCTTCCTCTCTGCCTGGCCTCGCCTCTACTTACTAACTTCATATTCTTCTTTTTTTAAAAAATATTTTATTTGTCAGAGAGAGAGAGAGAGAGAGAGAGAGAGAGGATACAAGCAGGGGGAGCAGCAGGCAGAGGGAGAAGCAGGCTACCCACTGAGCGGGGAGCCCCATGCCGGACTTGATCCCAGGACTGTGGGATTGTGACCTGAGCCAAAGGCAGAGGCTCAAACCAGTTGAGCCGCTCAGGCGTCCCTCTACCCTCATATTCTACTACTCTCCTCTGCTCCTCTCCAGTCATACCTGTCCACTCCTGTTTCAGGGTCTTTGCAGCTACAGTTTCTTCTGCTTGAATCTCCAATCACCTTCTCGAGTCCTTTCTCAAATGTCTGCTTCCCTAACCTATTTTATTTTTTTTTTCAAGTTTATATATTTATAATCTCTACACCAAACGCGGGGCTCAAACTCACAACCCCAAGATCAAGAGTTGCATGCTCTAATGACTGAGCCAGCCAGGCACCTCTAATTTATTTTATTTAGAAGATTTTATTTATTTATTTGATAGACGGAGAGAGAGCCAAGCAGGGGGAGTGGTAGGCAGAGGGAGAGGAAGAAGCAGACTCTCCGCTGAGCAGGGAACCTGACCTGAGGCTCGATCCCAGGACCTGAGCTGACAGTTGCTCAACCGACTGAAACATGCGGCTCCCCCCGCAACCTATTTTAAATTGGAAGCAGAAATCCCTCCTCTAGTCCATATGCCCTTTCTTGTCCCCCTTTTCTTTTCCTTCATAGCACTTCATGATTTTCTTAACACATTACATATTTTACTCATTTATTTTGTCTCCTCTCAGCAGAAAACAAGCCCCAATAAGGGCTGGGTTCGTCTTGTTCACAGCTGCTTACCTTGCAATTGCAACTATACGTCTCCCACAGTAAGGGCTCAACAAGTATTTGTTGAATAAACAAACTCTTTCCCTTTTTCCACAGAAAGTCAGCAGAACTAAAAACAGAAGACTAGGTGTAGAAAGGGATAAGATTGTGAACATGACTAT
This sequence comes from Procyon lotor, assembly GCA_028646535.1. Classification (NCBI taxonomy): domain Eukaryota; kingdom Metazoa; phylum Chordata; class Mammalia; order Carnivora; family Procyonidae; genus Procyon; species Procyon lotor. Next base: position 34,611,544 of record CM053620.1, on the reverse strand, counting down.
TGCCGTTCATTAAAATCCTTTCTGATTTAGGGGAACCTGCCTGGCTCAGTTGGTTAAGCGTCTGCCTTCAGCTCAGGTCGTGATCCCAGGGTCCTGATGCCGAGTGCCTCGTTGGGCTCTCTGCTCGGTGGGGATTCTGCCTCTCCCCCTGCATTTGCCCTTCCCTCCTGCTCGTGCTCTCTCTCAAATAAACAAAATATTTAAAAAAATCCTTTCTATTTATTAAGGTTTTATTTGTTTGACAGAGAGAGAGAGAGAGAGAGAGAGAGAGAGAGAGAGAGAGATCACAAGTAGGCAAAGGCAGGCAGAGAGAGAGGGGGGAAGCAGGCTCCCCGAGGAGCAGAGAGCCCGACACGGGGCTTGATCCCAGGACTCTGAGATCATGACCTGAGTCGAAGGTAGAGGCTTCTACCCATTGAGCCACCCAGGAGCCCCCCTTTCTGATTTAAATAAAAACACATATGCACACACACATATATCGCAAATGATTTTTTTTTTAAAGAAAAAGAGGTATCAGAAACAGAGTTGACAACTTGGTAAAAGGTGTGATGCTGGTACAGAATGGAAGGAAAACAGTGTCCAAGATGACTGTCAGATTTCTGGTCTACTAAGCTTAGTAGCTGGTACTGCTCCATACTGGGATCAAGAATGCTGGAGGCGGGGTGCCTGGGTGGCTCAGTCGGTTACGCATCTGCCCTCGGCTCAGGTCATGATCCCAGGGTCCTGAGGGCCCGCACCTGGCTCCCTGCTCAGCAGAGTCTGCTTCTCGCTCTCCCATTCCCTCTCTTGCTCTGTCTCTGTCAAATAAATAAACCTTTTTAAAAAAATGTTTGCAACATAATAAATATGCCACATACTTACAATTATATATTAGTATATATTAAAACAGTAGGTTATAGTATGCCAGCAAAATTAAATGCAGGTGAAAGGATCCCTTATCAAGAAAGATATTGAAGATTCAAGCAGAGAGAGGTAAATCAGTATTTTATGCCTGGGAATGGTGGGGAGTTTAGGAAGCCAGAGCACAAGCAGTTTGTTGTTGTTGTTTTTTTTTAAAGATTTTATTTATTTATTTGACAGAGAGATCACAAGTAGGCAGAGACAGGAGGAAGCAAGCTCCCTGCTAAGCAGAGAGCCCGATGTGGGGCTCGATCCCAGGACCCTGAGATCATGACCTGAGCTGAAGGCAGAGGCTTTAACTCCCTGAGCCACCCAGGCGCTCCATAAGCAGTTTTTTGATAGGTGTTTTTTTCTTTATAGGGCCACCAGGAAAAGGCTGGATGGAGATGGGGTGGGTTTAGAGTGTGGTTAAGTACTGTAGTAGTTTCTATCCAATGTCCTCTAGTTCTCTTTGAAATAGATGGCAAGGCTTTTTGTTGACTGTAAAGAGGTGATTAAAGGAAAGCACTCAGTTTTGCTGGCAAAGTTGAGGGCCCAGCAGAGAGCAGTAATCAGATTTACAGTGGAACTAATTTACTCCATTGTGATTCTCTTCTGTAGGATTCAACCCTCTGGGTGAATACTGACAATGTGAAAGGATGGATGCTTTCAGCGTTGAAGTTCCTTCAGGCAGGAGCAGCAGCAGCTCAAGAGGTATAAGGGGATTCAGGATAATTGCAAGATAAATGATGGATCTTGGAGTCTAGGCTGGTGGGAGATGGTGGTGGGGAAAGCAAAAGGGAGGGAGCTAAATAAGTCAAAAGTAGAAAGATCCTTGACCTGGAAGTTTGAGCCAGGCTAAGAACAGTTAGTGAGCAAGGGAGTGGTTAGGTCACTATGATTTTTTTTAATGGAAGATTTTATTATTAAAGATTTTTATCTATTTGAGAGCGAACATGGGAGCGAGCGGGGGGAAGAGCAGAGGGACAGACTGTGCTGAGCCTGGAGCCTGATGTGGGGCCTGATCCCATGTCCCTGAGATCATGACCTAAGCTGAAATCAAGAGTTGGACACTTAACTGACTGAACCCCCCAGGTACCCCCTTTTTATTTTTGAGGATTTTATTTGGCAGAGAGAGAGAGCGCGAGTGTGCACAAGTAGGGGCAACAGGAGAGGGAGAAGCAGACTCTTCGCTGGTCAGGGAGCCTGACCTGCGGCTCCATCCCAGGACTCTGAGATCATGACCTGAGCCAAAGGCAGAAGCTTAACTGGCTGAACCAGGAGCCCCTCCTTTTTTATTTTTTAAAGTAATCTCTACATCCAACGTGGGGCTCGAAGCCACAACCTGGAGATCAAGAGTCACCTGCTCCACCGACTGAGTCAGTCAGGCACCCCTAGAGTTATTTAAGTAAGCCAGATGGAAGATCAGTGCAGAGTCTAAATCCACGATTCAGAAGTGGTGCAGCGGATCTTGCTGTGCAGGGTCCTGGGGTGTCCACAGCTCTGGATAGAGATGGCGGGCAAGAGGAAAAAGTCACAGGACAAGGAACAGGCAACACCGTGTAGGATGGGCCCAGGAGAGTTAACATACGAGGCCTGACTGCTCTCCTTTTAATTCCTGCTTTCAGGTTTGGTCCTTGGCTGACATCTGGAAACTTGGAATTCAGGAAGGTTTCAACCATTCCCAGAACTGGTACGAGTGACTCAGTATGCCTGAACTGTTTGTACAATCGATATGGTTTAATTGTGCTTTACTTCTGGAACTCAGGGACTTGGGGATGTGCCACGCAGACAGGGCCTACAGAGCCGGCCCCCAATCAAAACCCTGGGCACCAAGTCTCTAATGAGCTTCCCTAGTAGACAACATTTCACACGTGTTGTAACAACTTATGGCCAGGGAATGAAGCTCATCCTGTGTGATTTCACTTCCAAGTCCCCTTGGAAAGTTTGAGCCTGGTTTCCTCCAGACTTTGCCCCTATGGCTTTTCTCATTGCTTAACTTTGCTTTGTATCCTTTTGCTGTAAGAAATCATAGCCTCGATGAGGATTATCCTGGAATCTCTCAACCGCACAGAAGCCGGACACTTGGAAGGCTAGAAGTGTGGAGGAAGAGAAAGGCAGGTGGGCCACTGGGGTGGCTCAGTCATTAAGCATCTGCCCTTGGCTCAGGTCATGATCCTGGGTCCTGGGATCGAGCCCCACATCGTCAGGCTCCTGCTCAGCAGAAAGCTTGCTTCTCTCTCTCCCACTCTCCCTGCTTGTGTTTCCTCTCTCATTCTCTGTCAAATAAACAAGTAAAATCTTAAAAAAAAAAAAAGAAAGAGAGAAAGGCAGGGATCAGACTTTTTAAGAGAATGGGTAATGAGATGATTAGATAATCGTAACCAGGAGAGTGAGAGGGTCACATGAACCTCAGCAAAGTATGGGCTTCACCAGGAGAGGAAGGAACAAGGACACCAAGTCCACATCCTGGACAGAGGTTTGCAGGGCAAGAAATACTCTAATGTCCCTACTGGGAGGGTGGTGGGGGAAACGTGCACGGGGGAGGATTAACCCTATGACTGCTCTAATTTGTACATCTCCGTCTACGTCTCTAGGACATCGGGGTTTGCTAGTGCTTTCTGGTCGGTAACAAACGACTTGCAGTAGCACGCTGGTGTGGAGCGGCATCACAGCTCGGCACTACCGTTTCTCACCACACGACATCCTTGAGAGGTGCAAATCAGTGTTCCTCTTACCTACTCCAGCTCTGGCTTCTCTTGCGGAGGAAAAAACAGTGCTAGCATTATTTTGACAGCCAAAAGCCATTACCTAAACGTGGCAGCAACAGTGGAATGGCTAACCTGTGGGCTATTAACGCAACTAGTGAAAACAGTTGGCAGCCAAATGCAAAAATGCGGACTAATCCCACAAACAGTGTTGAACAAAGCAAAGCACAAAAGGAGTATACAGAGCATAATTCAATTCATATAAAGAACAACACAAAGCAAAAGCCGTCTACGCTATTATAAGTCAGGATAGCAGTTACCCCGGAGTGGTTACTGGAAGGGAGCTACAAAGGGGCTTCTGAGGTACTGTTAATAACCTGAATCCTGACCTGGGTGCTACTTACAATTCGGACACATGTACTTCTGTGTATATTATACTTCAAAACTAAAACAGTGCTACTCAGCACACCAGGTGAGAAAAGCAAGTTTCACCATAGTACACAGATGTGCGTCCATTTTTGCTGAAAAGCACACGGCAGTACAGAACTACGCCAGGCAGAACATACCCGAATAGTGCTGATGATGGTTAGTGGGACTGTAACTTTCCTTTTCTTCTTACCTAGTTTTATTTATTTATTTATTTATTTATTCATTCATTCATTCATTCATTTTTCTTGCCTATTTTAAAAAACCATTTCCATACTGCCCTTATTCTTTCTTTTTTTTGAAGTAAACTCTGCGTCCAACGTGGGGCTTGAAATCACCCTGAGATCAAGAGTCATGTGCTCTACTGACTGAGCCAGTCAGGAACCCCATACTGCCCATATTCTTTTTAAATGTGTGACTTTTCAAAAACAAAAAACCAAAAAACCCAAACAGCAGTACCTATTTCCATTTTGTAAACTGCAACCTGTGAGGTTCCACATACCCGCTCTGGGACGGAGCAATGCTACTGAACACCGAGGAATGGAGCAACCCGTGAAGACAAAAATTTACAAAACCATTTCAGCACAAGCAAAATCCTGAATTGCAGTGATGGAATTGCATTCTCATCAACAATCCCATGTGAAGCTAGCGCTGGAGGATTATCGGGATTAGGTGAGTACCGGGATGACAGAGGCACACTCCAGACATCTAGTAAACATGTTCCTGTCCTCGGTGCTGGGACGGCTGTCAACCATTCACTGGAATTCATTACAATGTCGCCTGGGCCCCGGCTTCTCACGCCCCCTCCCACCGGCATTTTTCCCTCTCTCCTTCCACTCTCGCTACTCTTTAAGTCTGGAGGCAAAGGCAAGGCTTACTGAATGGAGTCACTCTAAGAAAGCCTTATTACTGAGCTGAAATATGGCTTGGCCTCGCAGTGCTTTGTTTCTTTATGAACTACCAACATGGACATCAGTGCATTTTAAAGCATTTCCTTAAAAAATCAACATTCATTACGAACTGGAATCAGACTCAGGACTATTTTGATACGTTTATGAGCTAAACCTCATTTTTATCAGTCAGCCAAGTTCGTTAAATATGAACCAAGCTGGAATTTAAAGGACACCCACACCACTGGCTCACAGCTCTGCACCATCACTGAGAACAGAAACCACATTAGATTCTTAGTCTCACCACGTGCTCTTGGAGCCAGATTTATACATGTCTCAAAACCACAAGCTTGCTTTTACTAACACTGGCTCTGAAAAACAGAAGAACCTTTGCATTCCTCCTCCTCCTCCCAAGTTTGGGATTATCCCAGAACCAATGCTCGGGCCCTGTACCTCTAGCTGCCCAGTGCACACACTGGCTGGCTGCCTGACTGCCATTGGCCTCTGGGCCCCCGGGGCTCGAAGCTACACTCCCTCGATTCCCTCCCCACCTAACTCCTAGTCAGGGAATACCTCTTCCAAGAAGTTGTCCTCGTGTCTCCTTCTTGGGAGGAGCCAGGGCGGCCTGCTCTGAGCAAACCCCAATTTAGCATCCTCCGATTCAGAGGTCAACGGTGCTCCTTCATTTCCCCAAGCTGGCTTCCAACTGTATTAACGATTTTTAAAAACACAGTCAAAATGGGTCAAGTGGGGACACGTGACATGTGAGCTCCTAAGACAGCTCACTCACCTTGATGACTTCATCCCACGACCCCTCCCGACGGCCACAGTTTAAACCAGCTCTATTTAAACTAACAGGGCCGGGGCATCCCGTCCCACTGCATCTGGGCATGATTAGACCCGAGCGATTAGCAAAGAGTCGTGCAGAAGGCGCAGCTTCTCTTTCAGACAGATAACCCACAGAGACAGGGACAAAGGCCATGTAAAACGGAGACACAGAAACAACACACGCCCTTTTCCTGTGTGCTAGGAATAAAAAACGAAGTCTCAGTACTCAAATCAGCCAAACCCATAGGAAACTTGAGTCTCTGCCTCCCTGTATTCCCCTGGATTCTGTCCTGCAGAGACGCCCTCCTCTTAGTCCTCTCTCCCTCTTCCTGCCACCGCAGTCACAACCTGGATGTACTGGATTTGGAAGGATGGGGAAATGGTAAAATAATCTGGTGAAAACTTTACCAAGGCCCTTTAAGGAGGGGGCTAGATGAGGTGAGCCGGCTGTGCTGTCTTCAAGCTCTTTTTCTAAACCTGCTTAGCAAAACTACCTGAGGGACTTAGACTGATGCCCAGGCTCCTCTACAGAACTTCAGACTTGGGCTCTCGAGGTTTGGGGTATGGGAATTTGTACCTTACAAATGCTCCTCGGCAGATCTGAAGAGAGCTGGGAACCATTTCTTGAGAGAGACCAGGACGAAGTGGTAATTCCTGTGATAATGGCTTTCCGACACACTGGCTGTGCCGCTGGAAAGGAAGGTCCCTTTCTATCTTGCCCTTTCACATTCCATGTAGACAATTTGTTCAGTAAATGTTTTTAAAGATTTTGGGGGGTGGGGGGGAGAATGAATTCTGTACTCATCATCTTTTCTTGTAGAAGAGCCCCAGCCAGTATTTCTCAAACTGGAAGGGCCACCGTTGAACTTTGGGCAGGACAACGGATTATGTGGCACCATCGAGCACAGTGTGGGATTTTGCCACCCTGGCCGTTACTCTTAAACGCCACTGGTGGTCTCTAGTCACTGTGACAACCAAAACACATCCCCAAATGCTCTTGGGATGTCAGTTCAAACGCTGATTAAGAGCCACTGAGCTGGATTAACATTCCTGACGCCACTCCCTACCCCCTAAAGTCTGCTTTTTCAGGGGGAGACAGGGTCTAATCCAACAAACGGGTCTAATCCAACAAAATAAGAGAGGTTAGGAGTCAGCCCTTCCCTCTCTCCTCTTTCACACCTGCCTGCCCAGAGGGAGCACTGTAGCCCAAGGCTTCTAGCTTGGCCTGTGCCTGGCTGGCTCAGTCTCCTCAAGATGGGGACTGCAACTCAAGAACACTCTGTAGCCTAGTGGGGGACTGGGGGCCTTCAAGCCTCCTAAGCACCTACAGCAATAAATAAATCTTGGGAAAAATGTTAGAAACTAGTTATTTTGGGGGAATATAAACATAACCATAATTCCATTCTTATCCTTAAAAGAGGTCTTTTATTATGCTTCTCTCTAAGGTAAGATATTACTATTTAAAGAGAAAGAACTTTGACGAACATTTTTTATTTAACAGTTTTATTCTGTCTTAGAATAAAAACCTTGCTTTAATATCGTAAGGTGCACTGCAGGTATGCCATGCTGCCAGCTACTATTGGGGCACCAAATGCCTTAGTCAGTGACCCAGAGGGCTTGAAAAACACGTGACTTCATACTTTCAGAGCACGTAGAACTGGTATTTACAGCTTTTCTTGAAACTG
>CM053620.1:34581907-34603628 GCA_028646535.1 Procyon lotor | reverse complement strand
TTTTCTTGAAACTGGCCCGGGACATCTCAAACAGTCTACATAGGTATTATCATAGCACTTGCTTTGATGTTCAGAATGCTTCGGAAATGTGTTCAGTATCATGATTTGTGGGTCCTCCAAAAGGTTTGGTTGTTAACATGCAAGCAAACAGTATTAAGCAACATTATCTAAACTATGGCTGCCAAGTACTGGACCTTAAACGAAACCAAATTACAAAACATTTCCTTGTAGAGCTATACAAAAGATATAAAATTAAAATTAAAAATATCAACCATCTTTAAATATTCTAATTCTCCTACAGCGCAGTTTTCCACATCTTTATCAGTACTGAATACTTTAAGGAGAAAGTTAACAAAAATCAAAATAGATAAAAATATTTAAATCTTTGGATCCCTTTATTCCATGGCCTTCATAAAAACACAAAAGTGGCCAGATTTGTTTTCCACTATAGCTTAAAATATCAAAAAGATTTACTAGTGATTTATAATTAGCAATGAACTCTATTACCGAGTCATTTGTGGGCCACAGGCCCAAGGACCAGTGTTAGGATATCTTATAGGTTGCCAAAATAATTTCTAGCACTCTGAATCCTCTTGAAATATAATGGAATGAATCAAGGTATCACGACAAAATTCCAGGCATATCAGGAAGAACAGGTTAATCGATGCCCAGTTTTATTGTCTTAAAAAAGGGGAGGTGCTTATTTGAAAATACAGCTAAGTACATTCTTATCTATGATTATTTACATTCATATACTGAAAATATTTATTATTTGGACAAATCCTGTGATATGCCATTTGTTATAAAATGAAGTTCTTACAATGAATATGAGTAATTTATCCTTTTCAGATAATGGAAGAATGTATCAAATCTTCATTTATGTTCCAAACATTTAAAAAAAAATTCAAAATCAAAAATCTCAAGCCTGGAAAGCTATGAAAAAAGACCCACCACCCATAGCTCTGCTCCTCAGCACATCAACTTCTGCAAGGACACAGTATGTTTGCTGACTTTAAAATGTTTATTCTTTAAAAAATTAGTTGCTTTTTATACAGCTATACAAAGTTCATAATGTTTCTTTGGCAATGGAATATAATGGAATTTTACAACTATATAAAAAAGTTACCTTTGCCTAAGAAACAGTATTTACTGTGTGTACATAGTTGACTGACAAAATTCTCTACCATCCAGCACCCTAATTAATTGACGAAATAAGCTACCTCAAAAGGGATATTACAGGATTTCCAAAAAGAAAGAGAGCAAGATACAGACACATACACACGCGCGCACGCACACACCCACATACGCACAACCTTCTGTGGCTCAAAACACAGTATCACGGCCCTATCTGCAGGCAACTTACAATAATTGCCAAATACAATTTAGTGATAAGAAAAATCCTTTCAGTGATGAAAAAATACTTATAAGTCCCATTGAAGTACTGCTGTAGTTAACTATACATAAGAAATTACTTAACCTTCTGCTATTCCAAATATATTTAATGCTCATTTTTTAAGATGAGCCTTCCCCCCCAAAAGTAACTGCATTGTATCTTTGAAATTAAGCAGAAAAACAAACAAACAAACAAAAACCCAGTGCTGGTGACAAATATACAGCAAATTCACTTCTTCATTCTTCTCAAAGACTGAAACCAATTCTGAGGACCATGAAGAGCTAGAAATTCACCTATTTTCAAAGACTTGTTTGTAGACTATGCAGCAACTTTGTTGTCTTTCTAAAAAGGAAAAAAAAATTAGCTCATGTTTCAAATTATTGGTTTATTAATAAGTACTTCTAATTTACTTAAGTATATTTCCCCTTACTTTCAAATATACCCTGTTCTTCCTTTCATGTATAAATCCATTTCGCTAATTTCCAGGAAACATTTTATGACTTCCACACCCAGCAGTAGCTCATTATTTAACCGCATTTTCTAGTTAGTAGAGATTACAGCAGTGGTGGTGTGGTGTGGGCTGGTTCCAGCAAGAAGGCCCCCGAGATATAGGCATACCTCACTATCTTTCGTTGCATCTTAATTTTTAAACACAATGACATAAGTTAATTAAACCTTCAACTTAGCAGTCAAACCATCAAATACAACTGACAAGATACTCTGGAAAAGGATTAATAAAATCCTGAAGTCTCTGATGTCTTTACTAAGCAATAAAATATCCAGACAGTAAAATAACATTTCTCTCCAAAGTTTCATGCCAGGAGAAAACAATGATTTATTTAGAAATCATTTTAAAAGGGTAACTTTCAAGTTCAAAATAAGTTCTGAAAATCAGAGTTGACTGGGTAATTTTTAAAAAGTAACCGGGAAAAAACAAAAATCTCAAGGAGTCTTTAGATTTCCAGTGAGACTAAACCTAATCCAAAGTCCTGTACATAACACCAGAGCCAGGGGCTACTGTTTTCCTCAGGACTAGTTGTTATCACGTGCCTGATTTTTATTGCCGATTCTCATTCTGACTGTTAGAAATACATCATTCCCTATGTTAAAGACTTAACTTTATCTGTATATATAGCACCAAACCATCTGTACAATGCCATTAAACTGGAATACATATGGCATGGTGTAAATTGGTGCAGAAAGAAATAAACTGAAGATATTCCCACCCCCAGTCTCCCACCAAAGCCAACCTTCACATGCCCCAACTTTTTTTCTTTTTTTTTTTTTTTACCTTTCAGAAAGTTGTAGGATCAATCCAGACCTATTTTAGGGTCCAAAAGCTGTGGTTTTCTGAAAGGTAAAAAAAAGAAAGCAAGAGAGGGAGAGAGAAGGGAAGGGGACAGGGACACAGAGAAGTAGAGGGAAAGATGAGAAAAGGAAAAGGGGAAAGGGAGAGAGAGTACCATGCTGAGTCATTTCGGTTACCTCTTTGTTTCTGGACCCTATCTGAAGAAACAGACTCAAACAGAAGGTAATCTATCTCACCTACCATGGTGGCTAACCTAACTTCTGTAGTAGCAGCATGTAAAATAGGAGCTGACTATACTCTTATTACAAACCCAACCTGATCTCCTGTCCCCCACCCTCACAAAGCACCAAAGAACCAAGCTTATTAACACAATTTTATGTTTCTAACATTATCCTTAAGGAAAATGGGGCTAGAAGTCAAAAACTGGGCTAGAAGTCAAAAACAGTACTAGTTTGTAACCAGATCAAAAGAGTTAACCTCTCTGGGTCCTTGGTTTCCTAACTATCTACTGGGGGTAGGGTGAGAGAGAGCTTATAGTTCAGCTGGTATTTTTAAGGAGTTCCAAAAATCTACAATCCTACTTTGCCTATGTTTTCATTAAACAACCAGACTTGCTTATGCTTACCTCAAAACTAATGATTCATGCCAACAGAGCACAAAGAAGAAAGCCAACCCATGAGATGAAGGCTGCTGTAAAGGCCAATGACCTCCATTTCTCTGAGAAGTATTAGATGTACTTTTAGAAAGGTAAATTGAAGGTAAATTTCCTTCATGTAATAGTGATCACTATTTTTGCCTTTAAAGGTGCCAGGTGGTATGACTTAGAAGGCACAGAATGCAGAGGTCAGAGTTCTAATGCCAGATGTGAGGGTCATTCAACTTTGGAATGGAGACAGACAAGGACTAGCCCCACTGACAGACCTTCTGCCTTACTCAAGGCTGAACTGGTGTATTCCTAACCAACATGTTGAGCACTTACTTCAAGCCCACTACGGTTCCATGTCCACTGGTGGAAATTAAAGTAAAATACACGTTTACTAATGCCAAAAGGCTTTTACCTAGCTGGAAATGCGGAACAAAAACACATGAATTACGGAACATGAGTGTATTTAAAATGTGTACCAATGAAAGCAGATACCATAGGAGTCAGAAAAGGAAGAAATCAGTGTAGGAAGAGGTGTCCAAGGACAGAGCAAACCCTGGACAAGACTGTGAAGGGTGTGAAAGGAAATGCCTTGACTTTTAGCTGTGTCTATCTTCCCAATGGACTAAAACACCAAGAAGGCTGGGACTGCATCTGTCTTGCTTACACTAATATGCAGCACAGGGCATGCCATATATGAAGACTTCGATATATTTGGCCAACAAAGGAGGTCAAAGTTGGAATCAAGGACAGTGTGTATAAGCACTGACCACGAGTCAACTTGCTTGAACCAGACACCTTAAAGGGCAATGAGAAATGGGGCTGGATATAGCAGTGGGATCCTCACAGAGTAAGAAGAGCAGGTAGTACAATGTCACATTAGAATCTTCTTACCACCAGGGCAGTATCTAGGGCCCAGACAATCACACCTTGAAACACCCAAGCAGAGGCCGGACTATTTGTTAAGGATACACTTATGTGGATAAAGACTCATGCAGACAACCTCTACAGTGCATTCTAATTCTGCAATGTGTGTGATAGGGGTTTTCACTGGAGGCTCAAAAATGACTGACCAGCGAGACAGAGCTTCAAAAAGTCTGAATTAATAAACGCATGTACCATGCACACAGCAGTTATTCAAAGATTTACTGATGACTGTTTAGATACGGGGAAATAACAGTCCAATCTTACAGACGACATGACAGTTGCTTCTTCAAATATCTGCGGAATTATCACGAAGAGGAGTATGTATATTCTGTGTGTTTATAAGGGTAGAGTTAAACTAAGAGTGAAGATAAAGGGGAAAAGATCTTCACCCACATTGTGAAATCCTACTAATTAGACCATCCCTGGGGTAGGATGGATGCTCTTAGGAAAAGTAAGTTGCTAGCCCCATAAGGGATACTTCTAGACTCATGGCTTGGCCAGGAGCTCTGACCTCTCAGATGCTTTCCAACTCTGAGACTTTAATGATCTTTAAAATGTGAAGGTGAAAATGTGAAGGATAAAAGTGTTTCCAAAAATGCAAAAACCGAGGACCTGAAAGATTTAACAACTCAACTGAAGTCACCCTAGTGACAATCACTAGAATTCTCATTAGGATCCAAGTTTAATTTAAGCATACTTTTTCTCAAGACGAGTTGAGTCAATGTGGTCTTCAACAAGGAGCTGTCTGTCATAGGTTCTTCAACAGACAGCTGATATGCCTGAACCGAGATAAAGAGACTGAATGTCTGCAGACCAGTCAGTGGGTTACTATGGTAGTGGGCAGGGATATCGAATAGGAACAAATGTGGTAATGTGGAAAGGGGCGACATCACACTGTTAGCTAGTGAGGGTGCTGGGATGGTGGGAAGGCAAGAAGATGGTTAAGGTCATTTTAAAGATGGTCAAGTTTACATTAGTCAAAAGACATAAAGCAGATAAAGATGGAGAGATGCCGGTGGAAGCATATAAGGTCCCAGATGAAAAACTGGGACCTTAAAAGCTATGTGTCAACAAGCTTACAAAAGGGAGGAGGAGGAAAGAAAGGGGAGGGGAGAAGGGTAGGGACAAGAAAGAAGAGGGCAAAAGAGCAAGTGGAAACATGAGCATGAAAGCTTTTCTATTTTTCAAATATTTTATTTATTTATTTGAGAGAGAGTGAGAGAAAAAGCACGAGAGGGGGAAAGGTCAGAGAGAGAAGCAGACACCCCATGGAGCGAGATGCCCAATGCAGGACTTGGTCCCGTGGATTCTGGGATCATGACCAGAGCTGAAGACAGATGCTTAACCGACTGAGCCACCCAAGCACCCCAAGCATGAAAGCTTTTAAGGAGCGAAGTGAACATTCTAGGCAGAAGGAATGGGTGAAAAAGTCCTGAGATAAGAATAAGCTTGGCACCGAACAAGAGCGAGAAGGTGGTCCACATATTTGCAGCAGAATGAGTCAAGAAAAGGGAAGTCCCAAAGGCAAAAAGGACAAGAGTCAGTACAAGACTTTTGAACTAGAGAAGCATATCATGAAGTGTTTATAGGCTGTGTTGAGGAACATATGTTATTATTACATTATTCTTAAAGACTTTATGTAAAAAAAAAAAAATATTTTTAAGTAATCTCTATACCCAACATGGGGCTCAAAGTCACAACCCCAAGATCAAGAGTTGCATGTGAGCTAGCCAGGTGCCCTGGAACATGTGTTATTTTTAAAAGGAAAAAGAAAACAAAAATACCCCAAATAATAGTATTTTTTTTTTCACTGAAATGCAAGAAGAGTTTATTTTACTGTAGAGATTAGAGAGATTGAGAGAGATTCTTCAATTAAAATAACTTGATTTTTTTGAAGTAGGAATATTATTTCTAATTGGAAAAAAAAAAGAAAGAAAGAAAAAAAAAAACCAAAAAAAACCCAAAACAGTATTTTTAAAAAAATAGGAAGAAGGAGTCCAAGCTGGGTGAGTGGTTATCAGTGTCAAATACTTCAGAGGGTTAAGGGCAAATATTTGTGAAAAGGCTACTGAATTCTAAAGCAAAAGGCCACTGGTAATGGCAGTAATAAGAACAATAGTAGTGACAAGCAATGGGCGTTCGGTAACTCGTAAGACATAGTCTCCCAGCTAGAATGGAAATTTTGTAAGTTACAAGTCCTGCAGCTATACCAGGCCACCATGGCTGGACAGCCTGAGCTAATGACTTGAAGCTAATTTTCAGAAGTCTTGGCTGGATGATACAAAATCAGAAGTGTTAGAATTAACAGACCAGACCCCAAAGCCACTAATACTGATCCTTCAAGAGGGATCTCAACAATGGCCAGTTTCAAATAATGGACAATAAAATTTGTTTCCAGCTATCCTTTGTAATTCCTAGATCTCTTTACAAGGGGATTCTGATCCATTCCATGATTATAGAACCTTCCTCTCTACTGAACCTAAAAATCAATAAACTAGGAGAGTGACACTGACTTCATCTACAGACTCCTTTCAATAAATTAACTATACATATAAACATACTATACAGAGCTACATAGTTTTCTAGCAGCAGTTCTCAAATGCAAATATATCACAATATTTTCAAGATCAAGGTAAAAGAAGAAGACCAGGGAAAATGCAGTTGAATTTTCCATAAAACTAAATTAAGAGCCCTGATTCAGGAACAAACTTACTCATGACTGTGCAGCATCACTTACTAGCTGACCTTGGACAAGGTATTTAATATCTCTATACCTATTTCTTCTTCTGTAAAATGGTTAGAACAAACTATCTTAAAGTTTCTCTCTCTCACGTGAGATTTAAGTGAGTTAATATGTGAAAAACATTTAGAATAATGCCTAATACATGCAAAACACAATATAAATGTTGGCTGCTATGGATGTTTTCTATTCTGGAGTATGTCCTTCCTAAACTCTTTACATACTTTGTAATATAAAATAAAGGTGATATGATATAGTCTTTTTTGGTATTTCTTTAGTAATCCCCCATACCTCCAAAAAAGGAAAAAAAAAAAAAAAAAAAAAAAGGAAGAAAGAAAGGAAAAAACCCTAAATCAATTTCTAGTACATTTTTGGGGACAATTTTATTAGTCCATGAAATCTAAAACCATGGTTCTATGATAAAAAAAAGACCTCTCCCACCCCAATCTCGTAGTTCTTTCTCAAATTGAAAAGAAAACAATTAAAAACTTTGGACTCATTAGCCAAGAAGTTACTGCTCCTTAAAATTATATAAACAACCTAATCTCCTACTGAATAAATTGGAAGTTATACAAATGTCTTAAAAATATTCACTCAAAATAAATAAAAGTAAATCATTTTGAATTTCATAAAACTGCATGCTAACCCCAAACCATATAATACTTACCCTGTATTCAAAATCTGCGAACTCCCTGCCCCCACGACCTCCTCTGAATCCACCACGAAATCCTCGAGGGGTGGTGAAGGTACCACCTCTGCCACCACCACGCCCTCGGCCACCACGGAAACCAAGACCTCCTCTGCCTCTGTACCCGCCACGGCCACGGTTTGGACGAAGTGGGATTCCAAACGTTTCAGCATTTAATCTTCTTTCTTCAGCCCAGGTTGGTCTCCGTTCTCTGTTGTAAGAACAAACAATCTCTAGTGTATTGGGTTTAAGAACATTTTCCAAGTAAACTATGTGGCACTAATTCCCAAATTAAGGATAAATAAATCCTAAAGATAAAATAAAGATAAGGACCTCATCTAAGTATCACAAACTGTCCATGGCAGTATGTTCCCATAATATTGCTAAACTTCATGTGAAAATATAACCAGTATTAGCTTCTTTCAAATACAGCTGATGAAACAAACATCATAACAGCCCCCAATATAATGGGAATTCAAATATAGTAGGCTTGGCAATCGACTCTACTCTCTCCTCTGCCCCCATGTGAGAGAGGGCTAAGCCAGGAAAGGGAACTGTTTCGGGAAGCTGGGAGAAGGAAAGTAGGTCCTAGTATGCTAGGAAAGTAAGTTTCTAGTCTTCTCCTAGCCCAGTCCTTGGACCTGATGTCAAAAGGACGTGTTTAGATTGCTGCTGCTGCTGTCTATGGCCCACACAATCACAGGACTAAGATCAGATCATCCCTCCTCCATGTTTAGACTGAAGTAGACAGCTGCCACCAGGTGGCACCAAACTACAGTTAGGGGAAGGAAAATTTGGAATGGGTAGCAGAAACTCTAGAACTCCTGTTATGCTGGATCCTTTAATTAAGCGGACAATTTTCTGGATCCACATTTGGTGCAATATGGCCAACTTCTACTATATTAGTAAACTTCAAAGTAACATTAGCATTTTTGGCCATGGCTTCATTTGAACTATACTGTAGAAGAGTTAGTAAAGGCCTTACTTACATGTTAGATGAATACTTTTGTTTTAATTACTAATTTTCAAATGTGAATGCATCCCTAAACAAAAGTATATGGTTATTTCTTCTTCACAAGGAGTAATATCATTGAAAATTTAACTACGGATTATTTTCTTTTAGCAAAATAAAACATAATTGTACTCCTTAGATATTTTTAAGTATTCATTAAACTTTATGAATTTATAGGAAATCATTTGATACTTCAACCTCCTAAGAGCGTAAGAGAAGCTTAAAAGACTGTACCTATTATCATCACAAGAAATATTATCAAAGAAGGATTTGGTTTTGTCATAGTAGCAATTAGGGCCAAGTGGATCTTCTTCATCTGCATTTCCTTCACTGTTTTGAGTATCAACTCCTGAGTCTCCTTTATCTTCCCCATTTACAGGCTTCTCTTGCTTCTCAAGTTTATCTTCTAATGACAAACAAGCACATACCAGAAAGTCAAGATTTATATTAAACATCCACAATTCACAAGTCAAATAAGAACATTTTCTAAATAGAAAAATAAACTCACCTTTCAATTTAAGTTTATTATGAAATTCTCTGTCTATTTCCTCTTTGTTAAATTGTGCATTTGCACTTTCAAAGTCAAAGTCTTTCTCAAATTTCATTGGACCATCTCGTCGAATACCAAATCGTCCCCTGCCACCTCGATGACCCCCACGCCCTCTCCTTGGAGCTGAAGGAGCACCTGGAACTATGTCAATAAACAAAGAATAAACTGGCTTAACACGGAAGTTATTATCGTGGTCTTTTTATATTAAATGGACAATAACAAAAATGCTTTTTAAAAGTCTCTATACACATTACTATATTTGTAGTTTTTATAAAAATGAATTCGGGTGCCTGGGAGGCTGTCGGTTAAGCATTCGACTCTTGGGTTTTGGCTCAGGTTATGATCTTATGGATTGTGAGATCAAGCCCCACATTGGGCTCCATGCTCTGCAGGGAGTCTCCTTTAAGATCTTCTCCCTGTCTTTCCCCCGACTCACACAAGAGCTCTTTCTCTCTAAAATAAACAAATCCTTAAAAAATTTTTTTTTTAAAAGAAAAATGAAATTTCACTAACCTAATACACAGTGAATTGAGAATAGCACACATGAAATTTATACTTATGGGGTCCAAACTCATACATGTTTTTCAGAGCGCATAACCAAACTGTTTTGAAGACTTCTACAGTAAACTACTGTCATACTCTTTGAGGGAGGAGTTCTGCTCTGCTTATAGTTCTAATTCCTACAAAGTGCACAACATAACAGTGGGTTCTCAAAATTTAGGAAGTCTTCTATGAAAGGGTCACAGGAACCAAAATTTATAATAAGGAAGTAAATGAATGCTAATAAGCACAAATATCACAGATATATACACAAAAGCACCACCAGGTCTCAACCACTCCAACCACTTCCTCTTTCACCTTTCTTGTCTCTCTCTAAATGGCTTCATACTATTCAAGTCTGCCTGTATCTATTCCTTCTCAAATGTATTAACAGGATTTATGATGTATGATAAAGCAATACCAAAATAGCATAAATTACAGTAAAAACTTGAGAACCCAACTATCCAACACAAGAGGAAGGGTTAAGAAAAAATCAAAGAGGAATATGGAACAGTAGTTCATGTTCTGTTAACAGAACCAGAGCACAAAGGGGTATGAACTCAATGATTATAATTAAGTGAAATGTTTAATACATAGTGACAAAGATCAGAAAGTGGCTACACAGTAACAGACAGGTTATATTCAGTGTTTGCTCAAGTTTTGCAAATTGCCCACGTTTGGAAAAAACAAACCACAAAGGAGCATATCCAGACACTTAAATCTAGATGAGCAGGATGTTTAAAACATTCAACTTCACTATTAAAAACACCTTGGCCATAAGCCAGGAAGTAAATATAGCACAATCTTTCCGTCTTAGGAAAAAAAAAAAGTTTAAGTGTAGGCCATGTTTTTAAAATCGTTAAGAAAAAAAGCCTGAGGGGCTCCTGGGTGGCTCAGTTGTTAAGCCTCTGCCTTTGGCCTGGGTCATGATCCCAGGGTCCTAGGATGGAGCCCTGCATCGGGCTCCCTGCTGGGTGGGAAGCCTTCTTCTCCCATTCCCTCTGCTTGTGCTCCCTCTCTGTCAAATAAAATCTTAAAAAGAAAAGAAAAAAAGTCTGAAAGAATAGTCATGGTTCTGTTAATGAACCTCTGGGGGATGAATTTTGAAGTGCATTGAAAGGCACTTTACTTATTACCTTATATGATTCTTAAATGATGGTAGTATGGCAATTAACTTATTTTGAGAGAGAAGTTCTCTCTTATCCAAAATAAAGTGAAATACAGTGAATCAAACCAAAACCCCTGAATTCCATGGCACATAGCACATACAAAAACATACACAGCAATGTACAGAAGAAATTCAGTATACATTTTCTTAAACTAAGTGAAAGGTCACTTTCTAATTATCTAAATAATTACACTTTGCCTTTATTTTTTAATTTGGACATTTAAAATCATAAATTTATCCTCTGATAATACTCTGATAGTACTGATAAATGAATCTGGGGATAAATGTTACAGATTACAAAACACAAAGTGTACAGTCTTATTAATTCAATAATCATGAAAGAAAATTAAAGTTCTTGAATAATACTTAAAGGAAAAAAGCTCAGGGCTTAAATAATTATAATGAGAAAACCTCAAACTTTCAAGGTACAGATAAATCCATTCCTAAAAGCACAGAAAACAATGAATACAATTTTTAATGTTAACCTGAAACTGACATAAAAACATGAAAAAACACAAAAGACAGTACTAAAGAGGAAATCCCACAACAATGTAAATATGTGTATAAATCTTAGTGGCAGATAAATTCAATATACTGAAAGACAATTGTGTCCCATCAAGTAGAGTTTATTCCAGAAATGTAATGGTTACTTTTTTTAAACTTTTATTTTTTATTTATTTTTAAAAAAAGATTTTATTTATTTATTTGACACAGAGAGAGAGAGAGAGATCACAATTAGGCAGGGAGGTAGGCAGAGAGAGAGGGGGAAGGAGGCTCCCTGCTGAGCAGAGAGCCTGATGCGGGGCCTGATGCCAGGACCCTGGGACCATGACCTGAGCCAAAGGCAGAGGACTTAACTCATGAGCCACCCAGGCACTCCTAAACTTTTTTTAAAAAAACATTTAGACTACAAAAAAATTGAAAAATAGTACAGAGTGGTCCTATATGCCCATTTTCTAGCTTCCCCTCTAACAGTAATTATTTTACTTACCGTACATTACTAAAACCAGGTAACTGACACCAGCATAATATAATTACAGTATAAACCTCACTCAGATTTCAACAGTTTTCGGAGGTATTCTTTTTCTAGTGTATCTTTATATATACTTCTATAACACTTTGCTACATTTATACATCTGTACAACTACTACCATAATCAAGATAAAGAAATGTTCTGTTACAACAATGAAACTCCCCAGTGCTATTCCTTTATAGTAACCAACCCCAGGCTTTCACTTTTTTTTTAAAGATTTATTTATTTGAGAGAAAGGGAGAAAGAAAATCTTAAGCAGACTCCCTGCTGAGCACAGATCCCATCGTGGGGCTTGATCCCATAATCCATGAGATCATGACCTGAACCGAAATCAAGAGTTGGATGCTCAACCCATTGTCACCCAAGTGCCTCTGCAGGAGGCAGAGTAGTTATGCTTTTCATTTTTTCATAGTAGTTATGCATCAAATGTTCTTTTTAATTGAGAAGCAAAGAATATGGCTTTCAGATTCAAGTAACTTACCTATTTGTCTTTTGCTATCATTTCTGAGTTGCTCATTTTCTGGTCTTGAAACTTTGTGTACTTCAGCTATAAAAGACATACAAAGTCAGGAATGAGCTCAGGACACAAAATCAAAAACTTCCGTAAAGTTCAAAATGGGAAAAACAAAGGAACCCAAAACAAAAGCAAAAAATCTATACCCCCACCACCATCACTACTTTGAGTCAAGTTGGAAAGACTGAACATTCTATCGAGTTCAGTTTAAACCTTCTAGGATCATTCACATACAGTACATCTTTTTAATGAAAAATAAGGTGAATGGAAAATGTTGATCAGTCAATTAATGAATAGTAAATAGCTAAAGTTCTACCTCGCCTGTGCTCTTGATTCTCTATTGCTTTTTGGCTGGTAGATGGTAAAGGCCTGGTTGATACAGGGCTCCTTCTCCCAACAGGTGCTGGAGCAGGTAAGTGGGCCGAGGCGGTCTGTACTGCTTGTTCCATGGTTGGGCTTTTTCTCAAAGGGTCTAACTGAGGGCTTGAACGACCTAAAACGTAACCAAAAGATAAGAAACTACCCTATCCTCTGGGGATTTCAAAATAATCTAGACCCTCAAAAAAAAAAAAAAAAAGCCTACAGTTTTATTTCTATCAATTTAAATCCTTACCGCAAGTCTGAATTCATCTATTTATTAGACCAGAGTTTAAAACTGGTTATCTTTAGTGGGATGGGTCACTAGGCTAGTGGAGAAACACTGAAAAAAACCCCAAAACCCCCAACAACCAACCAACCAACCAACCAACCTATGGAACTTTATCTGTATTTCTACCTGGTGGAATAAGATTTAAGTAAGTTTTTAAAAAACTGCTGCCTGGGCAAGACGTCCCAGGAATATTATCAAAGATCATGGCTGTATGCAGGTAGGATGCAGGCTTTTCCCAATAATGACAACTACAATTATACTGACACTTTAGCCATTATTTCCAGAGGCTGTAACCTAAAATTTTTAGTACTTTCTGAAGATATGTCTAAAGACATATCTTCTAAAGAAGATATGTCTAAATATAAAATACTTTTATATTTATAGGTACTATCTCCATCATATTTCCATTATAAAGGAAGTATAGAACCAGAAAGTTAGGTAAAGTCCTTCAATACTCTAGGGGCTTGGGAAATTATACATCAATAATCAAAGGCTAGCAACAATTACACCTTTCAGATAATTAACAAGGTCGTCATATTCATTTCTGGCCATTTGAAAGATCTTTTGGAAGCTTCTGCTTAACATGAGTTGTACACTCACGAATTCCATTTTTCCTTTTATGAGGTCAGAGACTGGTCACAGTATGAACAGAAGAATGTAGTATCAGATGCTCTCATCATCTTTTGTATCTATGTTTGCTGTAAATCTCTGCTTAAGGTGCTCTCGTGTCCCATGATATTGCATGGGATATGTTTTGCTTAAGAAAATTATGTTCATTTCATGGAAAAAAAACCTCCAAGTATGCTGCAAATGTTACTACCCACCAGTGCATATCACGGGCTCTGACCATTGGTGAACTGCTGAGTGCTGACAATGCACAGGTTATTGTGCACCAGACGCTTCAGGGACCGTTTATTAGTAATTTTCCCAAATTTGTGGTTATCTAAAGTATGTAATTACAAATGTGTATCACCATTTCCAGCCATTAATGTCAAAGCTGACTCTACCATTAAGAGAAAGAGTGCAATGTTCCCATTGATTACAAGAAGAATCATGGTGGTTTGCAGAAGTTCTGGCCTATGAGAAAACATTTTATGATCATTCATCATCTTATAGAGGGATTTACTTAAAAAACAACTGTTAAGTTTTTTGAAAAGGCCATTGTTCAATTTTATAATATTACATTAAATGATCTTATAAATTTCTTTTTCTTTCTTTCTTTTAAAGAAAGATTTATCAGAGAGAGAGTGTGAACATCAGGGAGGGGCAGAGGGAGAGGGACAAGCAGACTCCCTGCTTAGCAGAGAGCCCAAGGCGTGTTTGATCCCAGGATCCTGGGGTCATGATCTGAGCTGAAGACAGACACTTAACCGACTGAGCCACCCAGACGTCCTGATCCTATAAATTTCTAAAACTTGTCTCTTCGAGGCTGCTGAGAAAAGAAATCCTGTGACCTACAAATGTTGCAGAACCACAAGTGATGGGGAGATCACTGCAAGCAAGGTCTGCTGTGTACTTTCTTTCTTTCTTAAAGATTTTATTTATCAGAGGAGAGACAAAGCGTGTGCGTACACAGGCAGGGTTAGTGGCAGGTAGAGGGAGAAGCAGGCTCCCCACTGAGCAAGGAGCCCAATGTGGGACTCCAGGGATCATGACCTGAGCCTAAGGCCGAATGAACCACCCAGGTGTCACCTGCTGTGTACTTTCAAAACCTTTGTGACTGAAGTCTTCTAGTCATACTGGCAGCTACGTTATCCACAGGGAAATACAGATAATGCCAGACATACCATTAGGAATAAACCCAGAAGCTGGTTTCAGCATAATAAAAACACCCCCACCCCCGACCTATATGCACATTCTTACCAGTTCAAAGAAAACTCTAGGTATTTTAACTTTGTAAAGTTCAGAAGTTTTCATTGATGAAACTTAAATGCAGAGTCCCAGGCTTTCTCTGTCACTGTTTTATATAAATATACCTCTTTCTTATAATACATATTTGAAAAATTTTAAAATACTTTATTTATTTTAGTCCTAAGTATGAGGGAGGGAATCTAGATCTAATATTTTCCCCAAATGATCAGGCAGTTGTCTATCCCATCATTTATTGGATGGCCAGCCTTCCTCTACTAATTTAAGAATATCTTTATCATGTATCAATCACTTATTTCTATTTAGAACTATTTCTGACCCTTATTTCTGCCCTGCCTGACTTTATGTGTACTTTATTATCAAGTGGGTAAGCCCTATGTCATTACTTTTATTAGAAAAATATGTCTGTCTATACATCCATGTTTATTTTTAGGACTGTGTATCTCTTTTATTAAGTTCTCCTATTACTCTATTATATTTATTAAAAGTATAGTAAATTTAATGAATAAGAGACACAAGGTTTTCCTAATACTAAATCTTTGTATCTAGGAATAAGATCTGTTTCTCTGATTACCTGTGACTTCTTTTAAGTCCCTCTACTACATTTTGTATTCTCTACAGAGGTTTGCCATATTTGTTATTTATTCTATATTTAATTTCTATTTCTCCTTATTATATCTTCTTTTATCTCCATTACATAATGAATGGGTTAAGTTTCAGAACAACTATTGTTTTTTATGTAACTTTATAGTTTACCTCTAATTTTGGTCCTTTCGTTCTATGTTTTTCAGTGAATTCTCAATTCTAAGTAGAAAGTCATAGCACTGGCAAATAATATTAATTCCAATATTTATGCTTATTTCGTTTTCATGTGTTCCTGATTAAGCTAAAAATTTCAGAACAATGTTGAGTAGTAATGATAACAGGTACCCTGACTTACGATTTTAATAAGTGCTTCAATATTAAGGTTAATGTTCAGGGGCGCCTGGGTGGCTCAGTGGGTTAAAGCCTCTGCCTTCGGCTCAGGTCATGATATCAGGGTCCTGGGATCGAGCCCCGCATCAGGCCGTCTGCTTGGTGGGGAGCCTGCTTCCCCCTCCCCTCTCTGTCTGCCTCTCTGCCTACTTGTGATCTCGCTCCCTCTGTCAAATAAATAAATAAAATATTTAAAAAAAAAAAAGGTTAATGTTCACCGTTGATTAAAATAGTTAACATCTACTAAGCACTATGTGTAAGGTGCTATGCTAGGGGCACTTTTAAATATGTAATCCTCACAGTAAGTTACTTACCAATAAAGCCCCATTTTCTTTTATTCTTATTTTTTAAGGTTTTATTTATTTACTTTAGATAGAGAGTGCGAACGTGAGTGGGGAGGGAGGGTGAGAGAATCTGAAGTCTTTCCACACAGTCACAGATTCCACATTCAAAACAGAGTCCATAATGGGGCTCGATCCCATGACCATGAGATCAGGACCTGAGCCAAAACTGAGAGATGGCCACTCAACTGACTGAGCAACCCAGGTGCCCCTGTATTTATTTTTAAAATATTTTATTTATTTATTTGAGAGAAAGAGAGAGAGAGAAAGAGAGATCACAAGTAGGCAGAGAGGCAGGCAGGCTCCCCGCAGAGCAAAGAGCCCGATGTGGGGCTCGATCCCAGGGCCCCAGGATCATGACCTGAGCCAAAGGCAGAGGCCTTAACCCACTGAGCCACCCAGGCGCCCCTATTTTTTATAAAGATTTTATTTATTTATTTATTTATTTATTTATTTATTTATTTATTTTTTAAAGATTTTATTTTTAAGTAATCTCTGTAACCCAACATGGGGCTCAAATACACAACCCCAAAATCAAGAGTCATATACTCTATCAACTGAGCCTGTCAGGTGCCCCTAAAGTCCCATTTTATAGTTTAAGAAACTAATGCTTAGGGGCGCCTGGGTGGCTCAGTCGTTGGGTGTCTGCCTTTGGCTCGGGTCATAATCCTGGGATCCTGGGATTGAGCCCCGCACTGGACTCCAGCCCGGCACTGGGCTCCTTGCTGCACCGGAAGCCTGGTTCTCCTTCTCCCACTCCCTCTGCCTGTGTTCCCTCTCACTGTGTCTCTTTCTTTCTCTGTCAAGTAAACAAATAAATAAAATCTTAAAAAAATAACTAATGCTTAAAAGGATGAAAAAGTTTTATTTAAGAATTTTTTTAAAAAAAGATTTTATCGGGGCACCTGAGCCTGCTTCCCCTTTTCCCTCTGCCTGCCTCTCTGCCTACTTGTAATTTCTTTCTTTCTGTCAAATAAATAAATAAAATCTTTAAAAAACATAAAAAAAGATTTTATTTACTTATTTCACAGAAAGAGACAGAGAGAGAGAGAGAGCGCACAAGCAAGGGGTGTGGCAGGCAGAGGGAGAAGCAGGCTCCCTGCAGGGTAAGAAAGAATTCTTAAAAGAAAAATAGCCCAAAAGAGCTATAGAGAAATATATACTTCTATTAACCTACAAAGAAGTCTGAAGTGTATACAACAAAAAGTAATTATTTGTTATTTCTGGATAGT
This sequence comes from Procyon lotor, assembly GCA_028646535.1. Lineage (NCBI taxonomy): Eukaryota > Metazoa > Chordata > Mammalia > Carnivora > Procyonidae > Procyon > Procyon lotor. Next base: position 34,586,045 of record CM053620.1, on the reverse strand, counting down.
GGGACTATGGGTGTTTTTATTTTCTTTCTTACACTTTCTGTATTTCTAATTCATCTACAACAAATCTTTAGACGGTCAAAAAAATTAAAAACTATTTATTTTAAAAAAATATTTTATTTATTTATTTGACAGAGAGAGATCACAAGTAGGCAGAGAGGCGGCAGAGAGAGAGGAGGAAGCACACTCCCTATTGAGCAGAGCCCAATGAGGGGCTTGATCCGAGGACCCTGAGATCATGACCTGAGCTGAAGGCAGAGGCCTTAACCCACTGAGCCACCAGGTGCCTCCAAAATTATCTTAAGTCAGTATGAATGACTTAACTCAGTAACTATTTTAAAATATCGAAAGTGAGATACATAGGATCATGTTTAGTATTAGCTTGATTTTACCCTCAACAGCTTTAAACAATATTATTCTGTGACTATAGACAGCATTCTTCTGAAATGACTTTACATTGTATTATTTAAAAGTGAACATCCAGGGGCACCTGGGTGGCTCAGTAGTTAAGCGTCTGCCTTTGGCTCAGGTCATGATCCCAGGGTCCTGGGATTGAGCCCCACATCGGGCTCCCTGCTCTGCGGGAAGCCTGCTTCTCCTGCTACCATTCCCTCTGCTTGTGTTCCCCCTCTTGCTGTGTTTCTCTCTGTCAAATAAATAAAATCTTTGGGAGAAAAAAAAAAAAGTGACCATCCATATAAAGCAATGAGCCAGTAACAACCACTTCAGCTGCAGATAAGATAGAGAATTTTGGGACCACCAAAGATTATAAAACTGGCTGGTAGAATAATAGATTTTAAAATATTAAACAGGATCCTTTAAGAAGCTAATTACAATGCACATTGCCAAACTCAAAGCAACCTGACACAGCAATCATCAGGACCTACATTTTTTTTTTTTTTAAACATTTTATTTATTTGACAGAGAGAAACACAGCGAGAGAGGGAACACAAGCAGAGATTGGAATGGTAGCGGGAGAAGCAGGCTTCCTGCCGAGCAGGGAGCCCGATGTGGGGCTCGATTCCAGGACCCTGGGATCATGACCTGAGCCGAAGGCAGATGCTTAATGACTGAGCCACCCAGGCGCCCCAGGACCTACATTTTTAAGAAGCATTCCAGATGATTTGGTTGTGGGTGGTCCACACTAAGAACCACTACTCTAGATCCTGTGAAGATGCTAGGAAAGACTGGACAGCATAAAGAATAGTTTTTTTTTTTTTTTTTAAGATTTTATTTATTTATTTGACAGAGAGGAGAGAGATCACAAGTAGGCAGAGAGGCAGGGAGAGAGAGGGGGAAGCAGGCTCCCTGCTGAGCGGAGAGCCTGATATGGGGCTCAGTCCCAGGACCCTGAGATCATGACCTGAGCTAGAGGCAGAGGCTTTAACCCACTGAGCCATCGAGGCACCCCAATAGTTTGTTTTTTAAGCTGCTATTTCAAATTAATCAAGAACAGTTCATTTTTAGTGGTGAATTTGGGACTAATTAGACATATTTAAGTATTATATACAAATTATATAATTGCCTTGCAAAAAAGTGTCAAACTTAGAGAATGTTCACTGGTTCCCAGTTTTATGATCTCAGAATTGTAGAGTCTACTTATTACAACAGCAACTAGGAGAAAAATCTTAAAAGGACCAAACAGAAAGGATATATGTGATTTGCAAGCTGCAAAAGCTCTTACACTCAAAGAGAAAGTCGAAAATCACTATGCTAGGAATGATTTAGATGAAAGAAAAACAGCTTACCTTGAGATAACTGTGTTTTTAGCGATCTTGTATCCTGTGTAAAGGCAGAGCCAACTGCACTACTTTGGGATAGGGTACCACTGTTTGATGTTTCTGTTCCAAAGGATGTCAAAGAGCTTCCAGCTTTAAGAGATTTTTTTTTAAATGACAAAAAAATATATATTTTTTAATTTAAACCTTTCAGTTATATAAAGTAATATACCATTTTAATGATAGTAACTGTTGCCACTCCTCCCCTCTGCAACACGCATGCATATTAATAACCCTGGAAGTTAACAAAAGTGCATCAAAAACAGTCTGAGAAATCTTTTACACTATATAAAAAAAGCAAACCAATATATACCCCAGCATCCTTGGATGCAAACAAGTTTTGTAACAGCAATACTGTCCTCGGCAGTTAGATAGGACAGCAAGGACTGATGTTAGACACAGAAGTAGCAAAAATGGGATGTTCTACACCAGTATTAAGGTGTAATTATTTTAATACTGAGTATCTGCACAAACAGCCGAATTAGCAGACAGGTCTATGAAGAGCTTGTCCAGCATTTCCAAGACACTAGCCAATGGACTCTAGAGTTTATTTTAATGCTTCCCTTCAGGACGGTACCGTGGGGCTGCATTCTGCTAAAGCAACCACAAAAAGTTCTGGTAAGATGAGTGACAAATCCCTAGAAAGGGCCAAAATTCTTTGCTATATGAGGTTATGTCAATCTTCTCTAAATTTCTAGTCCTTATGGATCATTCACTTTTCTTATGCTGTGCTCTCTTCTGACTTAAAATTTCATCTATGTAGGTTTTCTCCAGCAAGAACTATTTCAGTAGCCCTTCCTCTCCTATCTCTAAATCCAATCTAAAAATGACAGAACAATTTCTTGTGAAATACAGATCACATTACCACAGTGCTTAGAACCTTGTGATGGCTTTCCACTGCCCTTAAGATAGAAGTGTGGATTACTTACCTCAGTTTAGCAGGCCCTCCCCTTATCTATCTACCTCTTTTCTCACCACTTTCCTTATTTACATCAGTCTACTCCACAGCAGTTGACCCATCTGCTCTTAAACATTTGAAGATCATGATCATGCTTCTAGCAATCTTCTGATTTTCCCAGCTAAGCAATTCTAGTTCCTTCAACCATTACTTACCTTCCACTGTCTTTAAACTGCCCCCTCCATTTTAATAAATCCTAGTTGTTCTTATCCCTTCTAAAACAGGGCATCAGAACCTAGCACAGAATCTCAGACAATGAGAATCACTGGGACTCCCCTGAAGGTGGAATCCAGTCAGGCTACAGCCCTGACTAGCTCAGGAGTGGCCTAACGTAACTTCCTACATCGCCAGAAACGTGGGGACTAATGCTCTCAATGATTGTGGGTAGTTAAATCATCCCATTATCCCTAGTATTTCTGGGTAATGACCAAGACATAAGCCATTCTGATGATATGAAGTCTTATCTGCATGCTGCTTTGTTTCCTCACCTCCGCCAACCTCCCCCTCCTAGCCTTCTGGTTAGCAAATTCTTCTATATATCTTTATTTCCTCCATCTCTTCTCTGACTTCCTGGTTGTGCCACACTCATGTTCCTTACTCTAATCCACCTCTTAGTTTATCTTTTTTAAGATTTATTTATTTGAGAGACAGAGAGAGAATGAGCAGAGAGGGGAGAGGCAGAGGAAGAGGGAGAGAGAATCTTAAGCAGACTCCATGCTAAGCCCGGTTGGGCTTGATCTCATGAACTTGAGATCATGACCTGAGCCAAAACCAAGAGTCAGACAACTGACTGGAGCACCTAGGCACCCCTCAAGTTATTTTTTTATATATGGTACATAGGGCATGGGCCAAGATTAATTTTTTTACAAATACATATTAGTTAAGGAGATTTTCCCCTCTCCACTGAACTGCACTGGCGTCTGTTTTAAATTACTATTTAAGTAGGTCTTATTTCTGTACTCTATTCTTTATTCCTGGTATATTTGTCTATCCTTGTATCCTTGTATCATTAAGTCACTGTTCTGATTCCTCTAACTTTATAGTAAATCTTGAAACCACATAAAAATCTCCCTCCTTCCCTTCCTTCCTTCCTTTTTAAAGTAGGTTCCACACCTAGCGTGGAGCACGACACAGGACTTGAACTCACCACCTTGAGATTAAGACCTAAGGTGAGATCAAGAACTGGATGATTAGGGGCATCTGGGTGACTCAGTGGGTTAATTAAGCCTCTGCCTTTGGCTCAGGTCATGATCTCAGGGTCCTGGGATCGAGACCCGCATCGGGCTCACTGCTTAGCAGGGAGCCTGCTTCCCCCCCACTCTGCCCGCCTCTCTGCCTACTTGTGATCTCTGTCAAATAAATAAATATAATTATTTATATAATCTTCCTTTCCTTCTTTCTCTCT
>CM053620.1:34563459-34581807 GCA_028646535.1 Procyon lotor | reverse complement strand
GCCCAACATGGGGCTCAGTCTCACGACCCTGAGATCATAATCTGAGCCGAAATCAGGAGTCAGATGGCCAACCGACTGAACCACTCAGGGCACCCCTATCAATTTCTATTTTAAAATGTCTACTGGGATACTGTTTGCTCTATAAGTCAATTTTGAGAAAAACATTACCTTAAAAATAATGCTGAATTTTCCAACTCATGAGCCTAGATCAAGCCTACATTTATTTAGAACTTTAAGTTCTCTTATCAATATTTTGAGGTTTTCATTACAGAGTTTTTTCACCTTCAGCACTACTGACATTTAGTGAGGAGTTGTCCTAACCCACTGTAGGATGTTAGGTAGCAGCATCCCTGGCCTCTACCCTCTACATACTGGTAGTATACCCAAGTTGTGACAACCAAAAATGTCTCCATATGTTATCAAATGTCCCCTGCAGGAAGAAGGTAAAATTAAGCCTCCTCCACTGAGAACTACTGTTGTAGATGTTTTCAAATATCGTCTGTTACACTGTTTCCTGGATATCTGATGTTACTCGTGCTACTGCAAGCTGTGGTGCATTTTATATTTCATGTCTCAACAGTCTAATCTAGATCACATGTCAATAAACTTCAACTTAAAGTGACCAGATGATAAATATTTAGGCTTTTCAGGCCATATGGCCTCCGTTAATAACTACTTAACTCTGCCTATGTAGTGTAAAAGCAGTCATAAACAACATATAATAAATGGGTGTGCCTGTATTCCAATAAAACTTTATAAAAACAGGAGGCTTTATAAAAACAGGATTCAGTTCACAGACCAGTTTGGCACCCATCTGTTCTAGAATAAAAAATATAGTTCATTTTGTATATTTACCATGTATTCCCTTACTGTGCTAAATTCACTTATTCGTTCTAATGGTTTGAATATTCTTTTGCATTTTCTATGTACACAATCATGTCACCGTCAAACAGAGACATTTTTAACTTTTCCTTTTCAATCTTTGTATCTTTTTTTCTTGCCTTTGTGTATGTAAACTTTTCATTTAACTGATCAAATTTAGGAAATTCCCTCCCATTCCTCAGTTGTTAAGTAGTGCTGGATTTTATAAAATGCCTGTTCCGTATCTCTTGGGATTACAATTTTTCTCCTTTATTCTGTTAATGTGGTATATTACTAATGATTTTCAAATGTTAAAAAATCTTTGCATTTCTGAGATAACTTTGTCACTATGTACTATTCTTTTTATGAATTGCTGGCTTTCACTGCTAATACTGTGTTAAGGATTTTTAAGTACATGTCTACAGAGATGGTGGTGGGCTGTAATTTTCTTTTCTTGTAATGACCTAATCAGATTTTGGTATCTTAGTTAAGTTGGGATACAGTGTTTTTGAATTTTTGTTTTTAAAGATTTATTTACTTATTTGACAGAGAGAGACACAGCAAGGAGGAAACACAAGCAGGAGGAGTGGGAGAGGGAGAAGCAGGCTTCCCGCTGAGCAGAGAGACCGATGTGGGGCTTGAGATGTGGGGCTTGATCCGAGGGCTGGAATCGTGACCTGAGCCAAACGCAGACACTTAACGACTGAGCCACCCAAGTGTCCTGGATATCATGTTTTTATCTCCTGTTTGGGTTTAGGAAAGTTGTGTTTTTCAAGGAGTTTGCTTTATCGAAGATGTCAATTTGTTGACATAAACTGGTTCATAAGATCTGTCCTTTAAGGATCTACAATGATATCTACTTTTTCATTCCTCATATTGGTAATTTGGGTCTTTTTTTTCCTTGATCAGTCTTGTTAGCGCCTGGCTTTGTTGATGTTATGTATATTTTGGCTTCCTTTCTTTCTTCCTTTCCCTTTCCTTCTTTTCTTTCTCTCTCTCTTATTTATTTAAAATTCTTTATTTAAATTCAATTTAGTGGGGCACCTGGGTGGCTCAGTTGTAAAGCATCTGCTTTGGGCTTAGGTCCTGATTCCAGGATCCTGGGCCCTGGGATGGAGCCTCACATTGGGCTCTCTGCTCGGCAGGAAGTCTGCTTCTCTCTCTCCCAGTCCTCTGCTTGCGTTCCCCCACTTGCTGTGTGTCTGTCAAATAAATGAATAAATAAAATCTTTAAAAAAAAGTAAATAAAAATTCAATTAAGTTAACATATATTACTAATCACTGGGATAGAATTTAGTGATTCATCAGTTACATATAACACCCAGTGCTCATTACATCATCGAGTTCATTTTGGCTTGTTTCTATTTCATTGGTATATGCTTTTAACTTTTTTTCCTTCTATTACACTTGGGTTAATTTTCTTTTCTTTTTTCTTAGCTTCTTAAGCTGGCAGTCTACAGCACTAATTCTAAAACAGTCTTATTTTCTAATATATGCATTTAAAGTTATAACATTTTTTTTTTTTAAAGATTTTATTTATCTGACAGAGAGAAATACAGCGAGAGAGGGAACACAAGCAGAGGGAATGGTAGTGGGAGAAGCAGGCTTCCTGCCGAGCAAGGAGCCCGATGTGGGGCTCAATCCCAGAACTCTGGGATCATGACCTGAGCCGAAGGCAGACATTTAACGACTGAGCCACCCAGGCACCCCTAAAGTTATAACATTTTTTAAATGTATAAAATTTCCTCTACGCCCTACTCACAAATTTTGATAGCTGTATTTTATGATCATTAAAAAGTATTTTCTAATTTCTCTTATCCTTTCTTCTTTGATTCATTAGTGATTTGTAAGTTTGCTCAATTTCCAGTTATTTGGAATTTTTCAAGTTTTATTTATTTGACACAGAGAGAGAGAGATCACAAGTAGGCAGAGAGGCAGGCAGAGAGAGAGGGGGAAGCTCGGTGTGGGGCTCGATCCCAGGACCCTGGGATTATGACCTAACCGAAGGCAGAGGTTTTAACCCACTGAGCCACCCAGACGCCCCTCAAGTTATATTTACTTAACTTATAATTATGAGAACATGCCATGCATGATTTCAGTCCTGAATTTAATGTAACTTGTTTTATGGCTCAGGATTTCATCTATCCCATTAAGTGGTCCATGTTTACATGAAAAGAATCTATATTCTACAATTTTGGGGTACACTATTTTATAAAAGTTACATCTAGGATTTAAAAAACTTCTTTATTTTAGTTTTTAAAAGATTTTATTTATTTATTTGACAGAGAGAGAGAGAGAGAGCTCACAAGTAGGCAGAGAGGCAGGCAGAGAGAAAGGGGGAAGCAGGCTCCCTGCTGAGCAGAGAGCCTGATGAAGGGCTCAATCCCAGGATCCTGAGATCATGACCTGAGCTGAAGGCAGAGGCCTGAACCCCGAGCCACCCAGGTGCCAGGGTTTTTTTGTTTTTTTTTTTAAAGATTTTATTTATTTGACAGAGAGAAACACAGTGAGAGAGGGAACACAAGCAGAGGGAATGGTAGCGGGAGAAGCAGGCTCCCTGCTGAGCAGAGAGCCCGATGCGGGGCTCGATCCCAGGCCCCTGGGATCTGACCTGGGCCGAAGGCAGACGCTTAACGACTGAGCCACCCAGGCGCCCCTAGGTGCCAGGGTTTTTAAAACTTCTTGATGAACTGTTCTCTGTACCATTAGGAAGAATCCTTCTTATCTCTGGTAGTACCTCTGATCTCTAATTTGTCAGATGTTAATTTGTTTAACATAGTTTCATTATCAGTATTTGTATGGTATGCCACACTGTTTTTTATTCTTTTCCCTTCTATCTTTTAGTATTTTTCTTATGAACATTATATAGTTGGGTCTTGTTATTTTATTTTTGGGTCTTGTTATTTTTTTTAAGTTCAATTTGAAGATCTCTTCCTTTTAACTGGAATGTTTAATTCCCTTACACTTTATCAAAGTGGATCTTGACCAATCCTTAGTCTGTCAACTCCAGTGTATGAAATACTCAACTGGTTTTATGCTAACTGTAAAGTTCATAAGCTTGCCCTCTAAATGCTCATCAAAATGATCTAAAGTTTCATTAAAAAGTAATCTGTATGAAATACTGGAGACCTAAGAGAATCACTAATATAATTTGACTATTTAATTGGCTAAGATGTACCCATTTGTCTGTCTATTCAGCCAACAGTTCTCTGTCTGCCAATAATACTCTGTTCACAGAGTATTATGAGACTTAGCACGCCAAGGCTGTTTTACTGTTTGCTTTATTGTGGGGTCATTAATTTTTCTTAAGGTTCCATAAATTAAAGTCAATAAAGACCTAATCTTTGCACTTAAGAATTATTTTAGCATCAGCTTTAAAAAAATAGTGTTTTAATCCTGTGTGGTGTATCATTCCTTTCAATACAGAGTGTCTGTTTCTTCATTATCTTGCAAAATTCACTATTTTGTCAAATTGATAGTAGGAAACGATGCCTCAGTACAGATTTAATTTATATATCTCTTATTATAAGAAACACTCATTTTTCCACATTTGGGGGACATCTGTATTCCTTTCTTTCTGAGAAAGGCAAAGTTAGTTAGTTCCTACTACAACCCAACAGAAAAAGAGTTTTGGAAGCCCTACAGATGTTACAGATATTAATCCTTCATGATATAAATTGCAAAAAAAACTTATAAAAAGACTGTAACACATAAAAATTAAAATGGAAAAAATTTTTCCCAAAAGCAAGTGTTTCCCTGATTTAAATTTCTTTTTTTTTTTAAAGATTTTATTTATTTGACAGAGACATAGTGAGAGAGGGAACACAAGCACAGGGAGTAGGAGAGGGAGAAGCAAGCTTCCTGCTGAGCAGAGAGCCTGATGTGGGGCTCAATCCCAGGATCCTGGGATCATGACCTGAGCCAAAGACAGCCAGCCGCCCAACGACTGAGTCATCCAGGTGCACCTTAAACTTCCTTTTTAAGTCAGAATACTGAACTTAGTATTTTTACAATAAAGTAAACTAGAGAAAAGGAAATGTTATTAAGGAAATCATTTGGGGCTGCATGGCTGAGTCAGTTAAGCACCCGAGTCTTGGTTTTGGCTCAGGTCATGCCCTCAAGGGCTGTGAGATTGAGGCCAGTGTCTGCTCAAGATTCTTCCTCCCTCTCCCTCCCTCTGCTCACATATGTTCCCTCTCTCTCAAATAAATATCTTAAAAAAAAAAAAAAAAAAAAATATCGGGGCGCCTGGGTGGCTCAGTCGTTAAGTGTCTGCCTTCAGCTCAGGTCATGATCCCAGGGTCCTGGGATCAAGCCCCGCATCAGGGTCCCTGCTCGGCAGGAAGCCTGCTTCTCCCACTGCCATTCCCTCTGCTTGTGTTCCCTCTCTCGCTGTGTTTCTCTCTGTCAAATAAATAAAATCTTTAAAAAAAAAAAAAAATCACGTGGTAGAAAAAAATACATTTATTAATGTATTTACTGGAAAAAATCCACGTGTAAGTAGACCTGCATAGTTCAAATACATTTGTTCAAGGGTCAGTGGGACTAGGGATCGAAAACAAGAGGCTTAGATTAAAATCTGGTTTAATCTGTGCTAACACAAATCATATCTGAGTTAACTCCTTTTCTAAAAATCACCTACCACCTTAATCAATGCAACAGTTTTCCTCCTCCTCATTTAGCAACTTCTAAATATTATACATAGCTCTCTAGTCATTCCACAAATTATCCTACCAACGTAGAAATCAACAAATGAAAAATAATCTACTGCAAAAATTACTCAACTGATATGGAAAATACAAATAAAACTCTCTACCTTTGTGATATCCAAAGAACAGTAAACCAGCAGCTCCCAATAATATTAAAATTAGATAAAACATTATAAGAAATTGACATTCTGATTAGGAAAGAGGGCTCTGAAGAATAGTACAAACATTATTTACTATGTAACACTATGTGCTAGACCCTATTCAAATGCTAAATGCATATTAAGTCATTCAACCTTCACAGTAATGTATGAGGTAAGTGCAGTAGTAATCTCAATGTCAGCCGACTACTTAATTCAGTGAAAGGAATCTCAAAAGGATAATTTGAAATTGCTTATTTAAATCCTCAGAATAGGATTCTAACAGTCATAGCTAGCAAGGTAAATTTGGATTTACCTCCTTCCTATATCATCACATTAGGAAACATTTAATTAGTTAACTATGGCAATGCCAAGGTTTATGACTTGATGATTAAAATGGCGACCACCAGAGGTCTCCAATAAAAAGGCACACTGTTGTCCCCTCTGTAATTAACTGTCGGATGATATTTTAAGGTCATTTTAATATTCTGTCCAACACTGTTCACCCAATGATTTTAGCAACCACTGATAATCTTTACTAATTAATACACACTGAATATTACAAAAACGGTGATTTTCTATATCTCCCATTCCTTCTCTTTATTAGCTAGGATTTTTCTGTTAAAAAAGAGTACTGTTTGGGCACCTGGCTGGCTCAGTCAGACGGACATGTGACTCTTGATACTGGGGTTGTGAGTTTGAGTCTCATGCTGGGGGTAGAGATTACTCATATAAATAAACTTTAAAAAAAAAAAAAGAGCACTGTTTCCCCTTCTTTTTAAGGGCTCATGTTCCTTCTAGTGGGCAATGGTATTTAGAAACCAAGAACGAGGTCTACACATATTCTTTGCTACAGGGTATCATTCCTTTCTTCTAGGTCCTTTCTATGAACAGTAAGTAAATAACTAGTTTTTAAAAAAACAAGTTCACATTCATGCTTCCTTCACATTTAACACCATGGGGTTGTTCCTTACCCCTATATTTCTTTCTCCCTTCTCCATGGAAAGAACAGCATTTCCCAACAACATCACTATATAGTCATTTGCCCTATTCTATAATAAATACAAAACAGTTTCAAGATTAACATCAATACCACTACCAATTACAAACCCCAAAGCCAAGGGTTTTTTTTATAGTTCTATTTGTTCTTAAAATATACCTCTACTAAAAGTTATTTTTTTTTTAAAAGATTTTATTTATTTATTTGACAGAGAGAGAGAGAGAGATCACAAGTAGGCAGAGGCAGGTAGAGAGAGAGGAGGAAGCGGGCTCCCTGCTGAGCAGAGAGCCCAATGCAAGACTCGATCCCAGAACTCTAAGATCATGACCTGAGCCGAAGGCAGAGGCTTTAACCCACTGAGTCACCCAGGCACCCAAAGTAAAAGTTATTTTAATTCTTTTTTTTCTGTGTGGTTATACTACCAATTTGATATAAACTTAGCACCAGTTATTTCTGTTTGTATCCATTCAATTTTAGGATTTATTTTTTCCCATCCTTTTTGATTTTGTAAGCAAAACATTTACATACTTGAAAAGCCACAACTACATTAAAAAAGTATATTTATAAAAAGGAATTAATTTTAACAAAATTTGTTAACACACTAATGGGTTTCAAGATATACCTGAAACCGGACTTGTGATGCAGAGAACTGATAAATGGTTATTTCAATTTAATTAAAAAAGATAAAGGGCTAGAATTTGAGAATTAAAAAGTATTCTTTACTGTGAAAATTTCAGTAAAGGCATACTAAAGAGCTAAAATACACAGCTATAAAAACAAAACAACACTGAGCTGATCTGATTATATCTAGCTTTCTCCTTGCAGTGTTAATGTTTTTAAAACAGTTACAATAAACAAATCACCATGCCCTCAGACATGTTATATGTGATTATCTTTTCACATTCTACCTAATATAAATACTCCTTAATGGTATTATTATTCCCTAGTTACAGCATTATCTCCAATCTTCTTTTTGAAAACTCACCCTGTTGGGAAAAAACACTTATTTTAGGATTTTTTTAGATTAGGTTTTTTTTTTTTTTTTTTTTTTAGTAATCTCTACACCCAATGTGGGGCTTGAACTCATGACCCCGAGATTAAGAGTTACATGTTCTTCCAACTGAGTCAGCCAGGTACCTCAGAAAAAAAAACCGCTTATTTTAAATGGATATATCTTATGTAAATTTAAAATAACACTCAATGATATTTGGCAATTGAATAGATCTAGATTTTTTTAAAAATGTGACTATTCTGAGAGATGACTTCATAGAGCCACCAGTTATTGAAGATATTAAATGAAGCCTTTAAATTAATATGTTACACAAAAGGAACACCAAACATGTCTGTAAATTTGTGGTAAAGACAGGTAAATTTAAAAAAAGGAAGAAAAAAGAAAGAAAAAGAAAAAAGCACAACATACCAACACCGACAGCACCAAACTGCTGTCCGACTAATGAACTTGGACTGAACTGACTGTATGTCGACATCCTGCCAAAAGGTCCATAGGAACCCACTGACTGGAATGAAGAAGTAGATGAGCCTAGTGAAGACTGAAGAAAGATCATGAGTTACTTTTCCAGGCTCTACACAACATGTATATAATGAAAAAAATTAGAATATTTACATTTTTAAAGAAAACTTTAAATTTTAACTACTAGATACAAAAGCAATTATAATAACCTACAACATGCATTTAATATCAAAAGTTTAACAACCTCCTGATTTCAATATTTGTATATACAAGCCAATTATACTTGATGTGACTTATAAATGTATTTTTCTAAAGTTAAGAGTTTTACAGCAGGTTTAAGAAATAACCAAAGAAAAGTTACTTGAATAAATAAAGTAACTTTGAAGAAAAAATATGGAAAAAATTATATTTGGTTGAGTTTTTTAGTCTGGTGCTGACAAAAACAAGGTATCTCACTTGTGATTTTGCTCATATTTCAATCATCTGAGGTGCGCTACTAAATTTACAAGGAAAGAGATGCAGAAAAAAACTCTCCCACACAAGACCATTTACATTTTTATTTTTGATTTATTTTTTTAAGTAGGCTCCATATCCAGCATGGAGTCCAATGTAAGGCTTGAACTCACAACCCTAAGATCAAGGCCTGAGCTGCGATCAAGAGTCAGATGCTAAACCAACTGAGCCCCAAGATCATTTACATTTTTAAATATATGTATCATCAAGTTAAAGAACATTTTACAAAAATCTTAACTTACTAAACTTAAAACGTATTAGAGAACACATATATGCATACTATATATTCATTTATCTTAATATAAAACATCTCATAATACAAATATGAAGTGTACTAATGACCAAAAGGATATAAGCTCACTGATGGTAGGACCCTGTCTGTATGTTCACTGCTAGTATCAGGCACGTGGCAGGTGTTTAATAAATACTACTGGATGTATGAATCAAAAGGTCAAAAGTCAAAATTTACGGTGACTGGAAGTTATTCAACATCAGTTTGACTTATGTTTTCTTGGTTCTTCTAATTCCATAAAGCTGGTAACTTAAATAACTATTTCCCTGGAGAATTATCAGAAGATCTATGTAAGACACAGTCAACTAACACCACTCCTTGGTGTAGGCTATCTCTATTAAAATGTGTCTCTTTTGGGCGCCTGGGTAGCTCAGTTGGTTGAGCAACTGCCTTCAGCTCGGGTCATGATCCCGGAGTCCTGGGATCGAGTCCCACATCGGGCTCCCAGCTCCACGGGAAGTCTGCTTCTCCCTCTGACCTTCTCCCTTCTCATGCTCTCTCTGTCTCTATCTCAAATAAATAAATAAAATTTGGAAAAAAAAAAAAAATGTGTCTCTTTTCCCTCCATTTAAGAAAATTCACATTTTCTTAGGATTCATTCAGACTTACTTTCTTAAAAGTTAGTCTTAACCACATGAAAAAGTGCTCAACATCACTCGGCATCAAGGAAATACAAAACCACAGTGAGATACCACCTCACACCAGTCAGATGGCTAAAATTAACAAGTCAGGAAAGGACAGAGGTTGGTGAGGATGCGGAGAAAGGGGAACCCTCTCTACACTGTTGGTGGGAATGCAAGCTGGAGCAGCCACTCTGGAAAACAGTATGGAGGTTCCTCAAAAAGTTGAAACTAGAGCTACCTATGACCCAGCAATCGCACTACTGGGTATTTACCCTAAAGATACAAATGTAGTGATCTGAAGTGGAATGTGCACCCAAATGTTTATAGCAGCAATGTCTACCACAGCCAAACTATGGAAAGAATCTAGATGTCTATCAACAGATGAATGGATAAAGAAGATGTGGTGTGTGTGTGTGTGTGTGTGTGTGTGTGTGTGTGTTTTATTTGCCCATTGTACCCTTGGGCAAATAATACATTATATGTTAATTAAAAAATATATATAATAGAATACTATGCAGCCATCAAGAAAAACAAAATCTTGCCATTTGCAATGTGGATGGAACTAGAGGGTACTGTGCTAAGCAAAATAAGTCAATCAGAGAAAGACAATTATCATATGATCTCTCTGATATGAAGAATTTGAGAGGCAGGGTGGGGGGGTCATGGGGGAAAAATGAAACAAGATGGAATAGGGAGGGAGACAAATCATAGGAGACTCAATCTCACAAAACATATTGAGGGTTGCTGGGGGGTGTGGGGTAGGGATAGGGTGGCTGGGTTATGGACATTGGGGAGGGTATGTGCTATGGTGAGTGCTGTGAAATGTGTAAGCCTGATGATTCACAGACCTGTAACCTTGGGCAAATAATACATTATATGTTAATGAAAAAAAAGTCTTATCAAGAAATGGGGGGAGAGAAGAGAGAATTTCTCCAGTTTATGTTCTAAGAATAAATTTAGTTATTTCTTATTAAAAAAACTTATATTCAAGAAAGATAGTAAATTAAATAAATGTTAAAAGGTACTTTCTCTTTTTTCTCCATTTTAAAAAAGATTTTATTTTTACGGCATCTGGGTGGCTCAGTTGGTTAAGCGTTGGTCTTCGGCTCAGGTCATGATCCCAGAGTCCTAGGATTGAGTTCCATAGAGGGCTCCCTGCTCAGGAGGGAACCTGCTTCTCCCTCTTCCTCTGCCCCTCCTCCCTAATTGTGCCCGTGTTTTCTTAAGTAAATAAAATCTTAAAAAAAAAAAATTATTTTTAAGTAATTTCTATATCCAACATGGCTCAAACCTGTAACCCTGAGATCAATAGTTGCACACCCCACCAACTGAGCCAGCCAGGCATCCCTCTTTTTTTTCATTTTAATTTTATTTACTTTAGAAGAGTTCATTAGGTATTTTAATATTGGAAGAGAAATCTTATGCAAGATAATATATATTCTAAGAATCTGTTTTGTGGAAAACTAAGATTTTATCACAGCATAAAATAGGGAAAGTTACTTTTAAAAAATCTAAGTATTACATTACAAAAAAAAAAAAAAAAAAGCATATTTTAGTGCAAATGACCAAAGACTAACAAGAGAAAGGGTTGAGAAGAAAATAGATCCAAAAAGAAAATCATGGAGGCCATAAGCTTTTAATCAGCCATGGCCTAAAATGAAAATAGTCCTATGTCAATCTGCTTCCTCTGCTGTTATGTAACTAAAATTCAGGCAGTTTCTATATATTTCCAATTAGCATGTAAACAAGCATTGCAATGAATATCCTCCTTAATTCATAATTTATAATTTTAGAGATCATGTATTTCTATTTTTAATAAAATATAAATTTTATATTTCTTTTACTGAGAATACTTACGGTTTTCTTTTTTCATATCTTATTTTATTTATTTTTTAAAAGATTTTGTCAGAGAGCACAGGCAGAGGGGGTGGCAGGCAGAGCAGGCAGAGAGAGAAAAACAGGCTCCCTGTCGAGAGGGAACCTGATGTGGGACTAGATCCCAGGACCCTGGGATCATAACCTGAACTGAAGGCAGATGCTTAACAGACTGAGCCACCCAGGGGTCCCTTTTTATACCTTATTTAGAGTATCAAGCAATATACCTGTGTATGTTAAAATCCTTTTATGTTTGTGTTATCTTATTATACAACACTGCATGTATATATATATATATTTGATACCAATATGATTTATTACTTTTTTCACTGAATCTAATAATCTTACTTAAGAATAGCCATTACCACCCTGGTTTGTCATATGAACCAAATGTGAATAAAAGAGTAAGTGACATGGATCCTGGATTCCAGAGCCAGACTGCCTGGTTCTGTCCAAATTATGGCTCTACCTTAATTTATTCCCTTGTAAAAATGAGAATTGTACAACTATATTATAATTGTAGTATCAAGCTCAGAGAATATCATAATGATTGACTTACTGTACGTGCAGTGGTTTGAGTAGTGCTGCTCAGTTAGACTTAAGTAAATATAATAAGCTATTTTAATTTGCTAAAATTAGAAAATATTTTATGGTAAAAATAAATCCCTCTGCTATTTCTTTCTTTATTGAGTCCCAACTTATGATCTAAAGAAAAAAAACCTAGGTGAAAACCTTATCCAGGTATTTCAGGTATCTAGGTAATTAGGAAGTGATAAGTAAGCACACGAACATTCAGTTGAGGAAAAACAAAACCAAAACTCCAAAATCCAAGAGAGGTAAAAGCCAAGACTAGCCATGTACTTGAAGTTTTCTTGCACTCCAAGACAAATTTACTATCAGTTACCTGAACAATAGCTGGGTCCTGAGGCAAAGAACATTGTGGTTTTGGTGGCTCACAGACAGTGAGGTCTTTAATATCACTCCCACGGAATATGATGTATTCAAAGACTTCATCTCGAGGTGGTATTGGACGATCTGTTGGTCTGTCTTCTGTACCAAAGGACCGAACTGGTGAGAAAACAGAGGATTAAAGATATGTGCCTACTCATCATATTCAGGTGGTGCCTCTTAGAAATGTACTCTTCCACATACCAATAAACAGCAGTTCTTAAATGTCATCCATGAGAAAATATTCAAATATTAATCTGTAGCTAAAGAAATTTTGTTTAAAAAAAGAAAATAGGGTGCCTGGGTGGCTCAGTTGGTTAAGCAGCTGCCTTCAGCTCAAGTCATGATCCCAGGGTCCTGGGATCGAGTACCCCATCAGGCTCCCTACTCAGTGGGAAGCCGGCTTCTCCTCCCTCTGCCTGCTGCTCTGCCTACTTGTGCTCTCTATCTCTCGGTCAAACAAACAAATAAATATATATATATATATTTTTTAAAGATTTTTTTATTTATTTGACAGCGAGAAACACAGCGAGAGAGGGAACACAAGCAGAGGGAATGGTAGGGGGAGAAGCAGGCTTCCTGCGGAGCAAGGAGCCCGATGCGGGGCTCGATCCCAGGCCCCTGGGATCTGATCTGGGCCGAAGGCAGACGCTTAACGACTGAACCACCCAGGCGCCCCCAAATAAATATATTTTAAATAAATAAATAGAGAAGAAAATAGAGTGGTTCTGCCCGGAGCTAAATGTACTCAATTTAAAAGACAATCTGTATTATGAGGTCATGTTCTTCCTACATTTTTATTTATTCATATCTTTGGTGGTTTTGGTGAGAGGAGGTGTTATAAATGTCCTCTTTCATTGTGACTTATTTTTAATATCATTCAGAAAAATAAAACATTGGCAAACCTATGTGAGATTTCTTGTTGGGGGATGGAACGGCAGGTGAAGATGTCCCCGTTCACAAAATACCAAACTTTGGGAAATTGAGCTTTTGGGTTAAGAGAAAACAATGAAGGGAACGTCTATGTCAGTGAGCAGGAGGCCCTCTAGAAGCCAAGTCAGCAGCTGGCAGGTATTCAGCCCCAGGGGACAGCCTGAAATGCCCTAGTTACCTAAAATATCTATCTCATAATTAAATCTGATTATTTCAACACTTAAGATAGCATTACTCAAAGTTAAACCTTAGACCACCTACACCAAGGTAAAGCTGGCTAAAAAGATTTCTGGGATCTTATTCAAATACACTGAATCAGACTTTCTGAGGAGAGGGTCCAGAAATCTGCATTTTTAAACCAATTCATCAAAAGTTTCTTAGGAACACTAAAGTTTCAGGCTGTCTTAGACTTCTGAAAATGTCTGCATCCATACAGAAGTTTCAAATAAGAAAGTTTGAAAGATCATGCATTATCAATTTAAGAGTGTCCTAGAGGGAGTAAACCCCTTAAGAATGTGTAACGTTTTGAATGTATGCACTTTTCTGTAGAATTGATCTGGGGTTAGATTAAATATATGTATTATTTCATTTTAAATGTCTTTCTTCTTTATGCTAAAAAGTTTATTACTTATGATAATTCCAGGAAAGATGGTAGCATAGACATAGGCTTGCAGGAAGATATCCTTCTCTAAAACTAAGGAAAATAGCCAAAAAGAGCTAAAATATTCCTAAATTAGGAGAAGATCTCAAATTTAAACCATGAAACTTTATTATGAAGTATCACTCTAATACTGAATTAGTCCAAACTGGAAGAACAATCTAAGAATCCATATGCAGCACACCCTGAGAAATGTTCACTGGTACCTCCATATTGGTAGATGGGGGCAGGAACACTGCTGTGGTAAAGGGAAAAATGTGGAATACCTAGTTGAAGTTCCTGTCCCTGAGTGGTCAAGAGTATTTCATAAGGGCAGGAATAAGTGACAAGGTTCTATATTTTGTCCTTGATCTTTTTTTTTTTTTTTTTTAAGATTTTATTTATTTGACAGAGAGAAACACAGTGAGAGAGGGAACACAAGAAGAGGGAATGGTAGCGGGAGAAGCAGGCTTCCTGCTGAGCAGAGAGCCCAATGCGGGGCTCCATCCCAGGAAGCTGGGATCATGACCTGGGCCGAAGGCAGACGCTTAACGACTGAGCCACCCAGGCACCCCTTTTATCCTTGATCTTAAAGGAAGGATGAAGAGCTAGAAAAATCAGGATTAAGAAAACTACATATAAATCAGTGTCACCCCTAACCTCAGGGGCAGCAGCAGCAGCATCACCAGTATACAATGTGTACAGCCTGAGGGCCTCAGAAGTTAATAGACTAGGTTCATCTTGAAGCAGAGGGAGGAAAAGTCAAAGTCCTCCTTTTTTTTTTCTTTAAAAGATTATTTATTTATTTCAGAGAGAAATAGAGCAGAGCAAGAGCGAGAGAGAGCACAAGTGTGATGGGGGAGGGGCGGAGGGAGAGGGAGAAGCAGACTCCCTGTTGAGCGGGGAGCCCCATGCGGGACTAGATCCCAGGACTGTGGGATTATGACCTGAACCCAAGGCAGACGCTTAACTGACTGAGCCACCCAGGTACCCTCTCAAAGTCATCACTGTACAAAAATCACCAAGAAGCTCCATTAGGTTTTCCAAGGCCTAACAAAACCATTCAAACTATACACATGTATTCACTAGACAGATGAAAAATCCATTCAAGAGTAGTATTTGTCACAGGAAATTGAAGAAAATATCAGAAAGAACTGCTTTATCTTCTTGAAAAAAATAAAAATCTTACAACCAAAATGACACTGAAAAGAAAAGGTAGCATACAGAGTTAAAGAAAGAGAACAGACAAGACAAATATAACAGCAGAATAACTATATCTACACAACAGTCAAAGCAGTAAAACCAAGTCATTAATAAAGAACAATTCTGAGAAAAAGCAAGTAAGATGTAAAGAAAAAGTATAGTAATAAAATGGTTGAAGACAATGTTATGCAGATTTAGACAAGAATAAGAAAAAATATACTAAAGACATAACAGAAATTTCCTGACATGAGGACCTAAATTTGATCAAAGA
Organism: Procyon lotor; assembly: GCA_028646535.1. Taxonomy (NCBI): domain Eukaryota; kingdom Metazoa; phylum Chordata; class Mammalia; order Carnivora; family Procyonidae; genus Procyon; species Procyon lotor. The sequence continues at coordinate 34,566,334 of CM053620.1, read as the reverse complement.
GTCGCTGTATTTCCAGCAAAAGATTTAGTGCAGTATAAGCTATAGAGAATTAATTTGCTTTATCAAATTAAAGAACTCACAGAAACAGTGGTATCAAACAAAAGATAAAAGATGATGTGGGTAGGGTAAATCAGTAAAAGGTGTTATTTGGAACCTTGTTTTGGACAGTTTACCATTTGCCTTTTATCCCAAAGTTGTTGTAACCTGCTATGATATGACGCTTCAAGAGAAAATGCAGTTATAAAAATGTTTCAGAATTAGGGGAGCCTGGGTGGCTCAGTCGTTAAGCGTCTGCCTTCAGCTCAGGTCATGATCCCAGGGTTCTGGGATCGAGCCCCGCATCGGGCTCCCTGCTCGGCAGGAGGCCTGCTTCTCCCGCTACCATTCCCTCTGCTTGTGTTCCCTCTCTCACTCTGTTTCTGTCAAATAAATAAAATCTTTAAAAAAAAAAAAGTTTCAGAATTAAACTTTTAACTCATCTCCCCCACCAAAGATGATGAATACATTTGCAACGATGTGGATGGAGCTATAGGGTATTATGCTAAGTGCAGTAAGTCAATCAGAGAAAGACAATTATATGATTTCACTCACATGTGGAATTTAAGAAACAAAACAGAGGAACACAGGGGAAGGGAGGGAAAAATAAAATAAGATGACATCAGAGAGGGAGACAAACCATAAGAGACTCTTAACTCTAGGGAACAGGGTTGCTGGAAGGGAGGTGGCTGGAGGGATGGTGTAACTGGGTGAGGGACATTTAAGGAGGGCACTTGATGCAATGAGCCCTGGTGTTATATGCACTGATGAACCACTAAACTCTGTCTCTGAAACTAATAATAAACTATACATTAATTAACTCAATTTAAATAAATAAGAGATGAAAAATAAATTCACTTAAACACACAAATGTGTATGACAATTTACTATGGTCTTAGAACAAAATGTAAGCTTAATAGTTCTGAAAAAAGCTACCAAATTACACACTGACAGAAGTCAGGATGGTTTATCACATAGTATTCTAACATACTGGAAGATGAAGATGAGTGGAAATAGAGGAAAACACAAAAGGAAATACATAAATTGAAAGTCGCATCTGCTATAGAAGGGAGTCACTTGATAAAATTTTTTGGCAAGTTGATAAATTAATAAATGTAGGCTTACACTTTGGTTATTTGAGGTCCTAAAGGTAACCAACATTAGAGTTTAAAAGTAAGGATGTATTTTCCAAAATGTGGTGTGAAGAAAACCTGTATCATACAGCAAAAGAGGAAAATGAAAAAGAATGAAAACAGAAACCATGGAGAATGAACCGCACACACACAGAGTATGAGAAACATGATGGAGACCGGCTTGATCAGATTTAGTATTTCCAACAGACAATTCTTGTACTATTGTAAAGAACAAATTAACAGAGATCAGAAGGGCACACATGGCTGGAAGATAATACAAACGACCTGGGCACTGAGAGTGGAAAGAAAGGCAAAATGAGCACAGAAAAGGTAGAAAATCACTACTCCTGTTCAGCTACAACACATTTCAACATATGAATTAGCTTATGTGCAAATGTTAAAGGAATTGTCAAAACAGTGAGAGATCACACTGGGTCATCCCCAATTTCTCTTGTTATTTAATTTTTGCACTTGGAGGTAACGGAAGTTAAACACAGCAAACCACGAAAACTAGTATATGATACCCACTAACCCCAAGTTTCCCCTTGGCTCAATCTGGCTACATAATTAGTTTTAAAAGTACTTACTGCACGGTTCTCCCTAATCTTGATGCACTCTTTCCTGTCTCCAGCAAAAAGCCTCAATTCTTGTATCCTCTTCCATCAGGCTTTCAATTTTTCTTTGAAGCTGACTACTTTATTAGGCATAATTCACTACCAGGATTTTTGTTAATGCTATCATTTTAATTTTTAAAAAACTGTGACAAGGACACATAAGATTTACCCTCTTGAATTTTTTTAAGCAGTACAGTATTTGTATAGCAAAATATTGTAGGTATGTAGAACTTTATCATTTTGCTTCACTGAAACTTCATACCTGCAGAACCATGACTGTTCATTTTCCCCACTCCTAGGCCCTTTCTAGGTGGTTTCTACCACCATTCTACAGTATTTGTCCTTCTGTGATGGTGGAAAACAAAATGAAAATGGAAGAAGACCAGTCTGGAAGTTACCAGGCAAGTAATGGTGAAGAGGAACTTAAAGAAAAGGGTCAGTCTTAAAGAGACTCAAACTCACCAAAAAGAATATGATTTATTGGGTGCAATTTTTTTTACTTAGAATTCTACAACTCTGGTCTTTTTTCTTCTTTCAAAATAGATACATTATTTGTAATATCAAAAACTTAAGTAAATATAAGGATGCCTGGCTGGCTCAGCTGGTGGAGAATGCGACTGGATCTCACGGTTGTGAGTTTAAGCCCCTACTTAAAAAAGAGACTTGGGGGGGCACCTGAGTGGCTCAGTCGTTGAGTGTTTGCCTTCAGCAGCTCAGGTCATGATCCCAGGGTCCTGGTATAGAGCCCCACATTGGGCTCCCTGCTCAGCAGGGAGCCTGCTTCTCCCTCTCCCACTCCCCCTGCTTGTGTTCCCTCTCTCACTTGTGTCTCTCCCTGTCAAATAAATAAATAAAATCTAAAAAAAAAAAAAAAAAAGACTTAGGGGCGCCTGGGTGGCTCAGTGGGTTAAAGCTTCTGCCTTCGGCTCAGGTCATGATCTCAAGGTCCTCAGATCAAGCCCTGCATCGGGCTCTCTGCTCAGCTGAGAGCTTGCTTCCCCCCCCACTCTGCCCGCCTCTCTGCCTACTTGTGATCTTTCTCTGTCAAATAAATAAATAAAATCTTTAAAAAAAAAAAAAAAAAAAAAGAGA
>CM053620.1:34542266-34562959 GCA_028646535.1 Procyon lotor | reverse complement strand
TTATTTCTTTTGACAGAGAGAGACACAGGGGGCGGGGGGGGGGGGGGAGAACATAAGTAGGGGCAGTGGGAGAGGGAGAAGCAGGCTTCCTGCCAAGCAGAGAGCCTGATGCAGGGCTCAATCCCAGGACCCTGGGATCATGACTTGAGCTGAAGGCAGAGGCTTAATGACTGAGCCACCCAGGCGCCCTCCAAGTTTTTTTTTTTTTTTAATCCCCCAACTAGAAAAGCCAAGTTTTGGGCCAATATTTAATAAAAGGGAATGGGAAATAGGGAAAAAACATTCTCTGTTAGTCTGAAAGAACATAATCAATTCCCTATTTCTGACTACAAATGATTTGAGATATGCATCCCATGATTGTCTTTTAAAAATAATTTTTTAAGATTTTTATTTATTTATTTGACAGAGGGAAATAGAGCGAGAGAGAGAATACAAGCAGGGAGAATGGGTGAGGGAGAAGCTCCCTGCTCTGAAGGGAGCCCGATACAGGGCTTGATCCCAGGATCCTGGGATCATGACCTCAGCGGAAGACAGATACTAACAACTGAGCTACCCAGGCAACCCCATGGATGTATTTTTAAAAAATACATAAAGAGGGTCAAAGTCCTGGCAAAATCATTTATCCAAAAAAAACTACTTCTAACAGATCAAGCTCAAACATCATACTAATGTCAAACCTACTTACCACTATATTAATATCTAAATACACAGTTATATTACACGGACAGAGGGAAGAGCTGTAATGACCAACTGCCTAATACAGTATCTCCATTATGAAATACCAAGTCTCTGTAAGTTTAAATACGACAAACATATACATAGTTAAGTACAGTCAGTATGCACAAAATGACATGAGTATTTTCCAGAAGACTTCATTTTGGACACAAACTAAAAATTGTAAATTAGGCTCTAATACTGATTGATAAGGAAGAAAAACAAGTCTGTTGAATACCAAACTGTGAGAGCAATAAACGAAAGGCTGAATTACTCAAGAAATGCCCAAAGTAAGTTAGAAATCTAAGCCTAAGCTCAAATGTAAATCTAGAATAAGATTTTTTAAAAAAGATTTATTTATTTGAAAGAGAGTGAGAGCAAGAGTGACTGAGCGAGCACGAGCGGCAGAGGCAGAGAATCCCAAGCTGACTCCATGCCAAGCACAGAGCCTGATTCTAGGCTCAATTTCATGACCCTGAGACCACAACTTGAGCTGAAACCAAGAGTTGGACACTTAAGCGACAATGCCACTCAGGCACACCTAGAATAAGATTTTTGATGCAGCCTTAAAGTTAAAACTTCTGTCAAGTATCACTTGTAAGATCTAGTCCCAACCCACTTATACAAACTTAAGTTCCAACTAAGCTCATTATTCTCAATAGCCAGAGCAGGGTTTCTGTCCTCTATCGTAGCTTCTCCCCACACTCAACACACATCCTATATTTCAGCTTATATGCTACTTGTATTCATCAGCTTTCTCCAGAGAAACAGAACCAACAAGACACACACACACACACACACACATTTACTTTAAGGAACTGGCTCATGTGAAAATCCAAAATCTGCAGAGTAGGCTGACAGGCTGGAGACCCAGGGAAGAGCTGAAGCTTGAGTTCACAGGTGGTCTGCTAGCAAAATTCTTTCTTGCTCAGAGGAAGTCACTCTTTGCTCTATTAAGTCCTTCATCTGATTGGACAAGACCCACTCACATCATGGAGAGTAATCTACTTAAAGTCTACCGATTTAAAGATTAATCTCATTCAAAAACCATCTTCACAGAAACGTCCAGAATATCTCACCAAATATCTGGGCACTTGGCCCAGCCAGGAGACACAAAATTAACCATCACACATCTCCATCAGTAATACTTTCAGGTGGAAGTAACACATTATGCCTCTAAAAATGACACAGCATTCTGTCATACGGTCTATACCTCCCATTTCCTAAAATTGAAAGATCTTCAGGAGGGGGTGCCTGGATGGCTCAGCTGCTTGAGCATCTGACTTTTGGTTTCAGTTCAGGTCACGATTTCATGGGTTGTGAGACTGAGCCCCAAGTGTCCGATGAATGAGTGGGAGCCTGTTCGAGGATTCTCTCTCCCTGTCCCTCTGCCCCTCCAGCCACTGACTTTCTCTCAAATGAGTAAATCTTAAAAAGCAAAAATCTTCAGGAGAAAAATCTGTATCTAAATAATCTTCCAACTCCCTCAGTATCTAACACTGTATCCTACAACATACTGCTCACATCTGCATATTTCTTGAATAAATTCCATAGTGGAAAAAGCTATTAGTAAACAATTTCCAAAATTACTGAACATTGTTTGATATCAAGGGAATTGAATTAAATTATACCATAGTCCTACCAAGAATGAAATGGGAGAATGACTACATCAAAAAGAACGAACAACTGGATATCAATAGGATGGGAAAATAGAAAAACAGCATTACTTAAAAAATTGAATATGCAAAAGGATCAAACCAGAAAAAGTGAAAAGTTACACTTTGCATTTTTCTTCTCTGATATTTATCCATAAGTACAGTTCTTGCTGCACAACTAGTATCCTACACTATCTCTGAAAGCATCTGAGATACTGCATATTTGGAATGAGCTGTTATATATGGTTTAATCATTTAAATACTAAGAGTAGCTTTATAATGCTCTCTCTTCTACAATGTAGCACCCTTGCACAGACCCTAATGGAAGGACAGTAGTAAGCACACTCTTGATTTTTTTACTTGGGAGGGACACTGGATGTTTGTGAATCACATAAAAAAACTGCCTCCACAAAGCTTCACTTTTCTATACACCTGCCCTCTCCTCTTTGGCCCCGTCTTAACCCTCGCCCACACGACTTTGTTAGGGAATATTACCTCACTGAGTGAAAACATCTGTCTCTGGCCTCTATCATCCTTTCCTGTACCCAATTACAGACCTGTCACCCCCACAGACATCTCTCCCAACATTCTCTCTGCAATATTCTCAATCTCCTCAGCACCGATCACACACAAACCACTGGCAATCCGAAGACAAAAAACCACCTCCACCTCCAGAGTTCACAATGTAGGTGACTTTCCTCTCATCATTCAAATGCTTTCTTTTTTTCTAAAGATTTTAGTGATTTATTAGAGAAAACAAGAGAGAGCATGAGGGGGGCAAGGGACAGAGGGAGAAGCAGGCTCTCTGCTGAGCAGGGAGCCGGATGTGGGACTTGATCTCCGGACTCTGGGATCATGACCTGAGCCAAAGACAGACACTTAACTGACTGAGCCACCCAGGCGCCCTTCACCTTTCAAACATTCTTTTTTTAAAAAAATATTTTATTTATTTGACAGAGAGAGAGAGAGAGAGATCACAAGTAGGCAGAGAAGGAGGCAGAAAGTGAGAGGGGGAAGCAGGCTCCCCACTGAGCAGAGAGCCTGATGTGGGGCTCGATCCCAGACGTCTTGGATCATGATCTGAGCTGAAGGCAGAGGCTTAACCCACTGAGCCACCCAGGCGCCCCACCTTTCAAACATTCTTAAAACCAACTCATTACATTGACTTTAAACATTAAAGTAACCTCTGGTTTGCCTAAAAAGATCCAAAACCATCTTGTCCTTTTTGTTAGTACATTTCATCATCTTCACTCATTTTTTTCCCCTCTTGCTTGCACTCAGGAGAGGAAAGACCTTATATTTCTTTTAACCTAAAATCATCTCCCACAATTACAGGTTTGAGACCTTGCTCAGTTATTAGCTTCTCTCATTTGCAATTTCACTTGCTTTCCCCATGCTAGATTATTCCCCTTGAATTACTAATATTTGCAGATTTACTCTGACGTATTTTTCTTCAATCATGAGAATGTCAGACTAAGCATATGGGAATAAAGACTTGTGAGAATAAGAATTTAGGGAGAGTGTCATGAAGAGAGAATTGTACAACCAAAAAGCAATTCAAAAATTTAGACAGTGAGGCAGTAACTGCAGTACTGAGGCAGTAAACAACAGTAATAATGCTAAACATATTTACAAGGACCCTTTTGAAACTGTAGATAAGAAAGATCCTGAAACATTTCTGTAAAGCACAGGACAGCAAAAGAAAATTGAATTATACTCATTGTCATTAATTTGAGAGAATAAAATATCTTTAATTATCGCACTTTTTCTATTAAATAACTAGTTGTTCAAGTACACACTTTCCAACCCAGGTAAATTTTCAGAAACAGTAACGCCTTATGAGACCAACAAATAGTTAATTTGCTACGTACAGGGATACAAGGGGGAAAAGATGCTGATGTCTAGTTGTGAAACATAGTAAGACAGGTATGATAAGCACAAGAAGAAAATAGAAGACAAAAAGCACAGAAAGTACACCTAGCATTTCCTGACTTGTGGGAATCAGGGAAGCTTTTGCAGGGTTGATGATGCTCAAGCAGAATCAGGAAAAATACACCTAATTTCCCTCCTGATCCATTCCCAATTTTAGTTGATAGGAACCACTGTTTATGTACAATCACTCAATTCTTCCCTGGTCCTTGCCCAGTCAATTTTTTAAACGCCAACCCACGTTCTTAATTTCTCATGTATCTGTTCTTCACTCTCTATTTTAACCAGTTTAGGCCTATTTTTCCTCTTTTCCAAACTCTTAAAATACTTCAACTGACGTCACTATTTTCAGCCTCTCCCCTCACCCCCAATCAGTTTTTGCACCATGCTGCAGCATAAACTTCCTAAAGCTAGATTCTGACATGTTACATTATTGGCTAAAAAACTCTCAATGGCTCTCTAAACCCACCAAGAAAATTTAGACTTGTTAGCCTGTCATTCAAGTGACAAACTGAATATATTAAGATAAATTTAGCAGTGGAAGCAAAATAAAAGGGGAGGGGAGAGTGCCTGAGCTTGTTATATCACACATTTTCACTGTCTTACGCCTTCCAGACCTCTTAGTTTTTTTGTTCCACTGTGGCTTCTTAATCTATTGCACTGTTCATTTCGTCAACCACAGCCATATAAGGAGTAAGGGAGAAGAACTCCAAAGGCACCTTGTGAAAAGGCCTCAAATCTGAAGGAACTTGACTGATCTCAGGACCTGAATGAGAGTGACTGTGATCCCACCTTAAGTGAGCTGCAAGGTGACAAGGATCAGGATAAAAGTTTTGGGCTCTGGTTGTTCCCTGAGAGACTGCAAACTCCCTGTGGCCTGGGACTAGAGACTTCCTCCCAGATATCCTCTTCATGTGCCTAACTGTACTTAGATCTGTCAAGCTGCATCTGAAAAGCTGTGTTCTCAAGAATCTGTCTCTAATGCTCTTTTGTTTCCTAGCACCTAGGATACTGTCTAGCATGTAGTCATGGTAGGTGCTTAGTAATTCTCCTGAATGGATAGCTTACTAAATAATAAGTACCAGGCAGATGCAAACTTCTATGCCCTATTTGCTCCAAGCTGTTTTTAGTGTAGAGGTACCTCTGTTCTTAACAGTGCCTATGTTTTTCCAGATACTCTATCCCACCCTCTACAGAGAGCACCAGTGTTGGAAAAGAGTAGCTATCCAGCTGTGTGAAATGCAAAAGGGGATTTGGAAATCTGAGCACCATTAAAACAAATTTTGAGTCAATCTTCCAGTTTTTAACTCCATCTTCAATCCTCATTCCTTCATTCTTCTCATTATCTCATTACTTCATACATCATTCTTCTAGTTTCCACTGCAACTGGTGATGCCGACTGGTAAGCCTTTTAAGAGTCTGGGTGTAAATCAGGTTAGTTCTTGGCTTACTCCACTGTCTACTTAGGTTGTAGTTTTCTCAACTCTTCTAAGTCATTTAAATTCATCCACTTGCTTTTCAAACTCCAAAATTTTGTTGCTCTTGTCTCCTTTCCAAATCTACCTTGCCCTTTAGGGTTTTAGGCCTAAAACAACAAAAAAGTCCCTCACATATAGTTTTAGTAGGATTTATCAACAGTAAGTAAAAGTAAAAGCTTGTCCAATCTGCAGTATAAACTTAATCTTCACTCTTTAAGCAGCTTTCAGTTGTGCTTGCTTTCTTGTAGTTGGTTTTGTATTTTAATCTCCCAAACTATAAAACCAAGAGACAGAGATGAAAATAACAGAAAAAAAATTACACACAATATTGTATTCAATAGGAATTCAAAACAAAACATGGGTGAGGAATGGAAGAAGAGAAACAAGACAGAAACTAATCTAAGACAGAATTTATTAGGTTAAAGAGACTTCGAGTCTTTGGATTTATAAGATCCGCAAAGAACTACTCAGGAATCAATGTGGTAACATTTCTGAACTCCAAGAATAAAGCTTCTGGAGAGATTAAGTGACTAAGAACTATACTGGTATTAGCAACGTTAGAATGCTAGAAGACAACGAACCAATACCTTCAAAGTTTTATAGAAAAAGATTCTTGGGGCACCTGGGTAGCTCAGTTAATTAAGTGTCCAACTCTTGGTTTTAGCTCAGGTCATGGGTTGTGGGATGGAGCCCTGCACCAGGCTCCCTGCTCAGCAGAGTCTGCTTGAGGATATTTTCCCTCTCGGCCTTCCCCCCCACTCTCACAGGCTCTATCTCAAAATAAATAAAATAAAATAAAATAAAATAAAATAAAATAAAATAAAATAAAATAAAATAAAAATCTGAATTTAGAATGATACAATCAGTCAAGTCAAGAAAAACACAGGCTCACTCAAAAACAATTTGCCACCCACACATTCCATCTAGTTTTTTTTTTTTTTAATTAATTTTTATTAACATATAATGTATTATTTGCCCCAGGGTACATGTCTGTGAATCTTCGGGCTTACACATTTCACAGCACTTAATAGCACATACCCTCCCCATTGTCCACAACCCAGCCACCCTATCCCTTCCCCACCACCCCCCCGGCCACCCTTAGTTCATTTCTTGAGTCTAGGACTCTCTTATGGTTTGTCTCCCTCCCCATCCCTTCCTGTTTCATTTCTCTCCCCCACCCCCCAATGGTAAAGATGCCCTTAAATACAAGTGGGGGTAAAAAGAGAATCAAATAAGAGGCCAACATTGAAATACGAGCTCCTGAGTATCTCTGAAAAGTCTGGTGAGAGATAATAAATCAAAGTAGAGCAGAAGAGGCAGGAAGAGGTCAGATTTTGGATATATTTTGAAAACAGAGGCGATAGGATCAGAAATGCACATGAAGTGTGAGAAGAACAGAAGAATTAAAGATGACTCAAAGGTTTCTGGTCTCACCAACTGGAAGGATGAACTGTCAATCAATTGGATGGAGAAATAGGTATGTGAGATATGTGAGAAACAGGTATGTGGACATTTCTCCAGGTGTGTTAAGGAGGCAAATGGGCATACAAGTAAGGAGGTCCAGGCTAGAGATGGGAGTCAGTAACGCAGAGAGAGTATTCAAAGCCAGGAATTGCATGAGATTATCAAGAGAAAAGTGCAGATGGTAATATAAAGTAAATTAAGAAGTCTGTCATCTGGTCAAATAAAAACCTAAATAAACTGGGTTCAAAAAATAATATAAATAGGGGTGCCTGGGTGGCTCAGTGGGCTAAAGCCTCTGCCTTTGGTTCGGGTCATGAACTCAGGGTCCTGGGATCGAGCCCCACATCGAGCTCTCTGCTCAGCAGGGAGCCTGCTTGCCCCCTTCTCTCTGCCTGCCTCTCTGCCTACTCGTGATCTCTCTCTCTCTCTGTTAAAATAAATAAATAAAATATTTAAAAAAATAATATAAATAAGTGGCGTGGACAATTCCTTCAAGGAGTTCTGGTGTAAACAGAACGATAGAAATGGGGTAAGAGTAGTAGTGTTTTCTTGTTTTTTTAAGATGGGTAAATTAGCATCAGATCTCCACATAGACAGCATATCTATGCTCAAAATCATCAAATCTATGTCAAATCAAGAGGGGATGAAATTTGCATAAGGGGAAGGGTAGTATGACAAAGAAAACACTTTCTCTACATTGACCAACTAGTGGAAAAGTGGAAGTGTGGAGCAAAAATGTGCGTAACTGGATATATGTGGATTGGAGGATGAGTTAATCAAAATTCTCTTCTGCCTGCTATTCTTTCCTCAATTAAATAGGAAGCAAGGTTCACAGATTGAAAGTGAAAATGGGTAGGAGGTATTGGGGGTCTGAGGAAAACAGAAGGAATGAAAGAGTCATGCAAAAAAATAGAACAAGGAGAGTATGGAAATACAGTATGACTATAGGGAAGTAACCATGACTGATGAGGTTAGTGAATGTAAATTTAGAGTGAAACTGGTCAGCATGTCTGTGTTGATATAATTAGGACTGTGGTTTCTCTAAGCTTGTACAAGAAAGCAGGAGAGGGGCAGGGGGTTGAGTTTATATTAAGTACTGATTGTAACTGCTCTTGGAATTTAAACAGGATAAAGAGGGAAGTAAAGCCATGAAGGGGATGTGGGACAGTGAAGGGTAGTAAGTTCAATAGACTGCAGATTATAGTAGGTCTGAATGACTTATGAAGTCCAACTGCTAGAGGGACAGAGAAGGAAATGGTGGCTGGAAATAACGAGAGTAACTCTCTCTGTTAAACACCTACAATAAACCAGGCACTTTTCATACTACCTCATTTACTCTCAGAATCAATGATGGGCACTATTATCTATATTTAAAAGAACAAGTTAAAGCTAGGGTTAAATAACTTGTCCAAGGCCAAAGAGCTACTAAGCATTCCAATTGGCCCTTTGGGTCACATTTTCTTTGAGAAATAAACACCCCACAAAACCAGAATAAGAGGGATGCCTGGGTGGTTCAGGTGGTTAAGCATTGGACTCTTGCTTTCGGCTCAGGTCATGATCTCAGGGTTGTGAAATCGAGCCCCACAGGGAGTATGCTTGAGATTCTATTCTCCCTCATTGTCCCTCTCCCTTTGCCCCCTCCACAAATAAAATAAATAAATTAAAAAAAAAAAACAACCCACAACCCCCCCAAAACAAAACTAGAATAAGATCCCTATGAATAAAATATTTTACAAACTAACTTACACTTCATCCATTAAAACTCTTACTTAAAACTTACTTCAGTGATTTCTAGATTTTAATAAGGCTAATTAAAGTATTACTTCAGGGGTGCCTGGGTGGCTCAGTCAGCTAATTGATGGACTCTTGATTTCCGCTCAGGTCATTATCGCAGGGTGGTGAGATGAAGCCCCATGGTAGGGCTCCGGGAGTGTAGCACCAGCTTAAGATTCTCTCTCTTCCTCTCCCTCTGTCCATCCCCGGATTGTGCATATGTGTGTGTGTGTCTCTCTCTCTCTCTAAAAAAAAAAAAAAGTATTAATGTAAAGCACCACAGAGAAATAAGAAGGTAAATTGTTCCTGTAGAGGGCATCTTCTACTATGGAGCAGTAAACTCAAGTTAAACCATCTGCAGTTACTAGTATTACTTTGGCACTGAGATAACATTATAAAACTCTTGCTATGTGTCAAGCACAGATTAAAGATTTCTTTACTCTTCCTATTTCTTTCCTTCTATTATTATTTTCTTCAGGTTTTATGCTGTTTTCTCTACTTCTTATTTGGAAAGCCACAGCTTATCTTATTCCACTGAAAAATGCAGTTAGTTTCTGGCATTGATTGAGACTCCCCAAATTACTAAGTATTTCTGTGGACTGTATAGCAACAATAAACTGTTTCCACGGCTCCAAGTTCTGGCAACCTCACTAAACCAAAAGAAACTGCAGCTTGAAGTGTTACTAGATCTTTGACATTCTAGGTAGTGATTTTGTGAATTGCTAGATTAGGTCCCCAACTCATGTGAGAATGCAAGAAATCAATAAAGCACTTCCCAGGACTTTCATCCATCCTACAAAGCTCTCCTACTCACTCAATGGAGCTTATGAGTATGTGGCTAATTAACAATCAAGAAATAGCTATACTATAACAATGGGCAGGACTTAGCAGATGATTTAAGTAATAAGTAATTTAGCACTAAGTTACTTTCAGTAATTTAATAATCCATTACCAGCTTTGACATTCCTCTACCAATGCCTTGATTTTAAGGACAAATCATTTTAAAAGCAGCTGGCTTATGTGAACTCATTCTTCTTCACAAATCTTTTCCTAATGCAGTGGCAACCTGGTTTTCATTTGAGTGTATTATCCAGATACAGCTAACCTAATGTATATTAGATAAGAATTTCATTCATTTTAGCCCATTTTATTTAAATATTTTAAAAATCTACAAATATAACACTTATGGGAAATATGTACTTTCTCCAACTTTGAAATTCCGTAATTAGAAATCTTCAATAACTACAACTATCCTTTCATTTATTCAGATATTTACCAGGGGCTTGCTATGTCAAAGCACTGTTCTAAGAACCAAGGACAGAGCAGTGAATGAGACAAAAACTCTGCATCTGTGAAACTTCCATTCTGTGGGCAATCGCTTGGTATCAGTCTCTAGTATGTGCTTGGGCATCATATACACAGACATAGGTTTGAATATACAGTAACTGGAAATATTCTACAAATTATTCATGCATGCCACCACTTTTCAATTCCCTCAAACATCTGGAACTATTCTTCCCTTAAATTTTAAATGAAAATTATAACTGAGCTTGAGTCACAAGGTAAAAACTTCATTTCCCTAACAATGTCAATTTTGTCATAAGATTTTATCCTCCTGTATTTCTGTTCTCCAAAATCTCTCTCTGTTGGGGGCAGTTTGGGGAGCAATACATCTTAAGCATTTCAATTTTAAAGAGATATATTAAAGAGATATATGTGAACATCGGAAGTACTATTTGGAGATTCCCCCAAGAGATTTCTTCAAGATTAATAAACTAAAATACTAAATCATTTCCATTATCCATTAAATAAACATTTTTTCTCCCAAGAACTCAGACTCTATGGAGGGAGGGAGAGTGACAATAAATACATGCAAAGAAGATTATGTGCAGGTCATAATCAGTGTTAGGAAGAAAATAAACTCGGAGCTATGACAAAGACTCCAAGAGACAAACTACAGACCAAATGATCTATTAACATACTTAACAGACCTTTCTAGGTTGCCTTTAAGACTCCTTGACATTCATATAGAAGATTCTGTGTATCAAAGTCCCTCAAACTTAACTTCAGTATTACCTTTACAGAGCTACAGCTAGTCTGCTAGTCTGTGAAATCTCTAGCAGAAAATAAAGGACATCACCCAGTTAGTTACTACCTCTGGGACTGGGCTTTGATTATATTTAGTGGGATCATATAATTTATTACCCAAACTGGAACAGTTTCAAGAGAGAAAAGGTATGTTTTAGTTTTATTTTTTTAAGGTTTTATTTTAAAATATTTTATTTATTTATGTATGAGAGAGAGAGATCATGTGAGAGAGAACAAGTGGGGAGAAGAGGGAGAAGCAGGCTCCCTGAAGAGCAGAGAGCCCAAGCAGGACTCGATCCCAGGGTCTGAGCCAAAGGCAGGCACTTAACCGACTGAGCCACCCAGTTGCCTGAAAAAGGGGTGTTTTAATAATTATGCTAGAACAACAGGCACAAACAAGGACCTTCCACCAGGGCAAACAAGGCCATATGGTCACCGTAACTATATACCATATCAAATATAACTAATCCAAAATTTTAAGAGCATTCTAGTTTCACACGAATTTAAATTATAAGTAACATCCAAGTAAAGGACCTAAGTTTTAATCTGGATCATGTAAACCAAGTGAGTCCCTTACTAAATTTAAGTGAAAGGGCAAAACAAAAAGTTTTGAAAAAGTAATCTAAGTATCTTTATGACCTTGGGGTAGGGAAAAAATTCCTTAAAAAAAAAAAAGAAAGAAAGAAAGAAACACTAGCCATAAATAAAAGAATAATAAACATGTCTCCATTAAAATGAACTTCTGTTCAGCAAAAGAAACCATTAAATGGGAAAAGATATTTCCAACAGATATACCCAACAAAGGATTCGCATTCAGAATACTGAGCTCTAGAAAAAGACCTGCATTTCGGTAGTAAAATGGGCAAAAGATTTCAAAGGCATTTCATGAAAGATGAAATCCAAATGACTAGGATATGAAAAAGTGTTCAGCTCATTAGTAATCAGAAAGATTAAAGCCAGGTACACTCACACTCACCAGACTGGACAGAATTTAAATATCTGGTACTAAGTATTATTGTTGGTAAGGGATGTGAAACTAGAACTCTCATATAAGTGAAATAAAAACTAGTAAACAACAGCAACAAAACTGCTGGGCATTACCTAATAAGACACACATTCCCCATGATCCTGCAATTCAAGTACACACCCTCAAAAAAAGTACACAAACAGGCATCAGTGCACTTGAACACAAATGTTCATAAAGGCATGGTTCACAATAGCAAAAACTGTAAACAATTTAAACAGTAACTGCAGAACATCGAAAGTAAATGCAGAATAAAGTCATTATATTCCTGATGAAATACCATGCCACAACAAAACAAAATCAAATATATACAAGATGATTCCATTTATACAAAGTTCAAAAAAGGACAAACATAAACTCTATTATTTAGGGATGTAAACTTAAGTGGTAAAACTATAAATATTAGAATAATGTTTATATCCAGCTTAAGTGGGTGATGGGAAGATGCAGGGATGCTGCCAATGTCTGTCTTGCCCTGTGTGGTACTTACAAGGATCTTTGTTTAAACATATTCCATTTTTTTCCATATTACATTTCCAACGTGTGAAGTTATTTCACAATAAAGGGGGGGGGAACCCTCTTCCCAGAGGGGAAAAAAATCAATATCCAAAAGAGAATTCTAAGAATGTCATTTGAAGAGATTAACTCAATTGATAGTTCACAAAGATAACAGGGATCTCTAAATGTAAATACATAGTGTTCTAAACTGCATAAACAAACTTTTTGGCTTGAATCTGTTAGATTGCCATTCTTCATTCAAATTTTGAAAAAGGTAGAACATCAGATATCAAATTACCTCACAAATCATAAATTCTAAAGTTTTTATTTTTTTTAAAGATTTTATTTATTGACAGAGAGAGAGAGAGAGAGATATCATAAGTAGGAAGAGGCAGGCGGGGGGAGAAGCGGGCTCCCTGCAGAGCATATGCAGGGCTGGATCCCAGGATCCTGAGATCATGACCTGAGCCAAAGGCAGAGGCTTTAACCCACTGAGCCACCCAGGTACCTCATAAATCCTAGTTTTAAGACCAAACACCCTACTTATAATTCTGGAATCTGAAGTGCCCAGTGTTGACTGGATAGCTATATAGGAGATTGAGATTAGATACTGCTATGTAGAATAAGCTACCAAAATTTGGTAACTTCAGTTTTTGCAAATACAAGTGAATTCTCAAACCTCTGTTACATGTTAAATAACTCCTCCTGCTTAATAAAAGCATGTATTATATACGTAGGATTAATTATCAAAGCTGTAAGTACAGATACACATTCAATGATTTATTTATTTATCTTTAAAGATTTTATTTATTTGACAGAGAGGGAGAGAGAGAAAGAGAGAGAGAGAGAGAGAGAGAGAGAGAAAGAGCGTGCACATGAGCAGGGGCAGCCGGAGAGGGCGAAGCAGGCTCCTTGCTGAGCATGGACCCGGATGTGGCACTTGATCCCATGACGCTGGGATCAGGACCTGAGCCAAAGGCAGATGATCAACCAACTGAGCCACCCAGGTATCCCACATTCAATGATTTTAAAAAATCTTTTCATTGCTGTTATTGTATTTATCAAGTCATGATACAAGGAACAAACTGGCATACGTATTGAACTATTACAGGCTAATAAAATTGTAGTTAATATTGACTCTAGAAGCTGAAAAGGATTTTTTTAAATGTAGGTAATTAACAAAACAGACTTTTGTTTTCTTGTGTAAAAGAATATATTCCAAGATTTTTAAAAGACAAAAGCTAATATATCCGAAATCTTAAAAATCTATGTTTTTGTTTTTTTTTTATTGTGAGGAGTAAAGGCACAGTCAATTCAGTAAGTCTCTAAGGTGACAAGGCACTTTAAAAATTCAGATTAGGTAAAATAATGCTTTTTAAAAAGTTATTAAGCCACTTTAATGAAAAATACTGGATGTGGTTCTCACCAAGAACTTTAGAAAGCTTTTTTAATAATTTCATAAGGCCATAAAAACTAAGACACTATACAGCTAAATATCCATGGTGGGGGTGGGAGTGGAAAAGAAGAGAAGATAAAAAAATAAGACTCCTTACTCAGGTATAAAATTTGTCCCAACACGAGTGTTATTAAAAAGGACCCCCAAAATGTCACTAAATACTTGTGTGATACTGTGAAATGACTCTCCTACTAGTTCTAGATTAATTTTTTCTTTTTACAGATTTAGAAAATTTCTTCCTAGCCCTGGGCCTGTCTCTACCACGGAATTCATTCCATAACTCCACCAGATGTACAGGAAAGCTACCTTAGTTATATATCTACCCTCTTCTAAGTATTCCAAACTTGTGAGATTTAAGAGCAGGAGCTAAAGTTTATTTTCTTCCCGGTTTTCTGGCGGAGCGAAGGCCCAGCACGTGTGAACGGAAACAAAACCCACTCAAGACTGGGCGACGCTTAGTGAAATACTATGGGTACGACACTCTCCTCCTCAATGCCCAGAACTCGCCATCCCAGGGAGCCTTCACAGGGACCGCTCAGATCTGCCTTGGGAACAAGGGTCCTGGATCAAGCTTGAACCCTCCTCCCCACCAGCTGTCCAGAAACAGGCTCGATGCGAGAAGTGCAAGCATTTTTAAAGAGATGGTTGCACAACAGCCTTTGAGAAGGATTCCGGTTTAACAGGTAAATACCACGCAGGAGACAAGTGGGATGCGATCTGCTCGATGGTGGTACCGGTGGCATTTGGGGACCGTCGGCGTCGCCGAGCAAACCCAAAGTTTTGGCACATTACTTACAGTTCACCTGATGAATACCGTAACGAATGGAAATTAAGAACGTGAGAAAATAGGTGCCTTCGAATCAGCAAATCAGCACTAAACTCAAGCTAGGCGGAAAAATTCTTTGAATACTCGGGCTTTGTTTTGTGGCAAGACGACAGAACCCCCGAATTTCGGAGTTGGAAGACACGTCTCTCCGTGTTCTCTGGCCCGTTCTCGGACTTCAGGGCCGCCCCGCCCGCCCCGCTCTCGGTCGCGTAGTTCCCGGATTGAAGGCGCGGACCTTCGGGGTGGAAGCCAGGAAGCCCGGAGGAGGCCGCGGCCCGGCCCGCGACGCCCAGGCCCGGAGGGAGGGTAGGGAGCGGCCTCCGGGAGGACCACGGAGGAGGCGAGGAGGGAGCGAGGGGGCCGCGGGCCGAGAGCCGGGCGCAGCACCCCACCCCGAGGCCCGCCCCGGCGTACCTTTGGCGAGGGCTACGGTGGAGTTCTCGGTGTCGATGGTGTAGAGGATGCCCTCGTAGCGGATCTCCGCCTTGGAGATAAGGCTGATCTTGCTGCCGATGTAAGGGGTGCCCCCGCTCATGGCGCCGCCGCCGCCGCCGCTCCGGGCCGCTCGCAGAGAGGCAGATCCCACGCCGCTGTCGCCGCTCCGCAAGCCCGCTCGCTCCGTCGGCGCCTACAGCAGCCGCCTCAGACCCAACATGGCGGCGGCGCCGGCTCCGCTACCCTCCCCCAGCCTCCCGCCCTCAAGCCGCGGCGCGGCGGCGGCGGCGGCGGCAGCGGCGGCGGCGCGGGGCATGCTGGGCTGGCGAGGCCGTGCTCTCGCGAGACTCGGCCGGCCGCGGGCCGCTCAGCCTTCCCCGGCGGTGTCGGTAGTCTCCGCGGCGCTGCTCGGCCTAGTCCCGGGCAGCGGTGCTCGCGCGGCTTGAGAGGCGATTCAGGGGGAGGCGAAGTACCTCGTTGCGCCAGGACACGGTGGGCTGGAGTGGAGGCGCGCGCGGCCCTCTTGACCTCACCTGCGGCCTCCGCCATTTCCAGACTCGTCGTATTTTGTCCAGAGCCCCGTGTCCGCTAATGCGGATTTCTCAGCCTAGAAAATGGCCCACGCGCCTTCAAGCTCGAGGCGAGCCCCTTTAAGACCCCGTCCTTTCCTCTTTGAGGCTGCTGTGCCCTTCTTGAAGCTCTCAAGGCCCCGTTACAGCATCCCATTACCCAGCCATGCCCCGCCCCCCCCACTCCCCTTCGCAGCTGCTGGAGCTGGGACTCTGTCCAACACTTTCAGATGGTCTCATCTAGGCTTGTGGCTTCCAATGCCACTCTACAGAGACCAATCCCAAGCATTTGTCTGCTGCTCTGATCAATTCTGTGAACTCTGGATTTATATAAGCCATCGTCTCTCAACCTCTCTGGTTGGATGTCTGTCTAATCGGCTGTGTCTCCAAAACAATCCTCGCGATTTTCCCTCTAAAATTAACCTTTGCCCACTACTCAACACCGGGGTAAGTGGGACCACTTATTCAGCTGTTCATCCTCTGAGTCATCCTTGACTTCTCTCTCACCCCGAAATCTGTTCTGATTGCAAATCCTGTTCTTTCCATCTAGAAAATAAAATCTGAATCTGGTCACTTCTCACCATCTCTATCCCTACCGCTCTACAACAAACCCCGCTTATCTTGCCCAGCGTTACTGCAATTCCCTCCTAAAAGGTCTTTCTACCTCTGTTCTTGCCCCAAGTAGTTGTCACAGAGTGAAAGCCAGACTCCTTACTTAAGCTTATAAAAACATGATTTAGCCCCTTGTTGCCTCATTAGCCACCCTTTCTTTACCAAGAACTTTTGCACTTTATTCAGATCTCGAACGTAATTTCTAGAGGTGACTTTCCCTACTGTCTTGATTAAAATAGGACACTGGCTTCACTTTATGTCCTTAACTTGCTTACTTTTTCTTCACAGCATTTATCTCTCCCCAGTACGTCTTTTTAATTATTTGTGTGTATTTGTCTCCTTTGCTAGAATGTAAACATTCTGAGACAAGGATGCTTCAGTCACTGCTGTATGGTCAGGACCCAGTACATCTCCTGGTAAGGGCAGCTTCTCAGTAAATTGATGTATGGATGAAGAGTTGGATGAGGGCAGAGCACAGACAGGATGTCTGGTGAGCTGAGGGAACAAATGATGAGAAGCGCAACAAGGCAGAGAGGAGAAGGCAGGAAAGAAGACTAGAGGTTGTGTTGAGCCTCATGAACAATGACTTCCAAAGAAAGCTATGAAACAACCTACTTCAGTACCAGCTTCCTGCCAGGGAGTTGAGCTCTTACTGGTGTTCATTCCTTTCTCATCCAGGCCCGGAACCTAGCTTAACTTCTCATCCTTCCTGAGCTCATCCTTTTCCATCTCAAAGCTGATGATTCCCAAATTTACATCTTTCTTCCGGATCTCCTGACTCCCAGGTCACACAAACTACGTATTTTCTAGATGCAGTTGTTTAGGGGTGTATCTCACAGGTGCTTCCAATTCAACATGTTCAAAATTATCTGCATCTATACCCTTCCTTCCCCCACATAAACCTGCCCTTTATCCATGCTCCTCATTGCCATCACTGGCCCCAGGGCTCAACTAAGTGTCCAATACTGAAACCAAGAGTACTCCTTTAGCTACACTCCATGGATCACCAATCTTGCTTCCAGTTAATGTAACTCATGGTTTCCCGCCCTCTATGGCACCAGGAACCATGCATAATTGCAGCTGATCAATGTGATAGCCCATAGTACATTATGCATATGAATCTCCACCTTGTGAGCTAGAAAACGGTTGAAAACTGTGACGTTTCATTATCATAGCTTCCAAAAACCCAGATCCCGTGTTGCTCCCCTGCTTAAGAGCCACAAGATCCCAATTCCAATGTATGTATAGGGATTTCCATACCACAAGTGATTCTTGGACACCAGCTGGGGTGTCCTACAATTCAACTCGATTCTGATGCTATCTACGCAGAGATAACATTAGATCCCACAGGTTGAGGTCTCAGTCCTGTAAGACTGCCCCCCTTTCAGATGCCAATCATAAGCCCAGGTTATCAACTGTGCTTCCGACCGACCAGCTACAGATTGGAGGCTCCAACGACCCCCGACCCCCTTGGCCTTCAGACTTGGTCACAAGTCCAGCTTCTTACCATACTTCCGACCAACTGGCTATTAATCAGAGGTCCCCACAACCTCATTTCTTGAGTTCAACTCATTTGCTAGAGTGGCTCACATAACTAGAGAAACATTTTACTTTCTAGATCACTGGTTTGTCATAAAAGGATATAACCCAGGAAAATCCAGATGGAAGAGATGCACAAGTCAAGGTATGCGGAAAGGGGCGTGGAGCTTTCATGCCCTCTCTAGGCACGCTGCCCTCCCTGCATCTCTACATCTTCACCCATCTGGAAACTCTCGAAACCCCATCCTCTTGGGTTATTGTGGAAGATTCATTACACAGACATGATTGGTTAACTCATTGGCCATTGGCCATTGATTCAATCTCCAGCCTCTCTTGCCTCCTTGGATCCTGGAAGTGGGGTGTTAGAGGGTAGGGAGGGTGGGAACTGAGAGTTCGAATCCTGTAACTACCAGGTCCACTGCACTGGCAACTGACCTCCCTTCTTTGGTGCTTTCTAGAAGTAACCTCATTAACATATAAGAAGGCACTTTTATCACTATCACCGCTTTGGAAATTCCAAGTGTTTTAGGAGCTCTGTTCCAGAAACAAGATGAAGACCAAATATGTATTTTTTTAACTATAATTCACAGTATAACAAGTTCACCTGGGCTTTAAATGCCTTGAGGGCAAGATATGATCTATATGTCTCATAGGGGCCCCCTTCTAGTGGGACCTGGACCCAAGTATCAGGCATGATGATGTCTTTTGGTTCAGTCCCCAGCCTTCTGCACTGCCACCCATTTAACCAAAGAGGAAGACTAGCTCTGTGTTTTCAATTTTCAACTTATCTGTTGCTTTACCCCAGAGAGATATTTAAAGTGTTGGTGGTTTCTTCTTAGCCAAGCAGAGCCCTCTGACTGACGTGGCCCCATCTTGCCAGTACAGGCCCAGATGTGGTAAATGCCCCTGGTGGCCACTAATCTCATCTATGAAGTCTTATCCCCCTTTTCCAGAATTTAGTTCCTTTAGACCACTTTGTGATATCTATAAAAATAAATATATTTGACTTTACGCATTTCCCCCTCTATCACTACAGGGGAAGTGATTGTCTCCTGTGTCACTTCTCAATCTAATTGGAAGTGGCATTTGGAAGACTTTTTTTTTTTTGTTCATATATATCCCTTAGGGATATGTCCATTTTATCCTTAGAGAGGCCCTCCCAGTCGGTTTTTCCTCTAGAGTTGGGATAGACTGGTAGCCTTTCGGTTAAGCATCATGACATTGTTGGCGTGCATTTAAGGCCCATGTTTTTGGGAAATACGTCCCTTTGAAGAACCACCCTCTGTGCAGGGAGATGCTCATTCTGAGATATGCACCAAAACTGAGACTAATTGGGGCGCCTGGGTGGCTCAGTGGGTTGAAGCCTCTGCCTTCGGCTCAGGTCATGATCTCGGGGTCCTGGGATTGAGCCCCACATCGGGCTCTCTGGTCAGCGGGGAGCCTGCTTCCTGCTCTCCCTCTGCCTGCCTCTGCCTACTTGTGATCCCTCTCTCTGTCAAATAAATAAAATCTTAAAAAAAAACAAGATGAGAAACTGAGGCTCAGGGATGCCAAGTAACCTAGATACAACACTATGGTGGGAAATCATGAATTTCAACCTCATCTGAATGATTCCATAATGGATGTATTGTACACCGTTCTAGGATGGCAAATCAAATTTTCCGTCAAATGACAAGTAAATGCCACTGCTTGTCAGGAGAATTTTGTTGGCAATTCTGAGGATGTGTCTGAAGCCATCAGGACTTTGTGCCATGACTGGTCATCAGTATCTCCCGTGGACACTGGGTGGAAGAGTGGTGACATCAAGAAATCTCTGTCTATATCATTTACCTCCTAAGTATCTTCTAGGAGACTATGTATGGTAAAGTGTTCCCTGTGTGAACTGGTTCCTGCTTAATTCTCCCGTCTTACCTCTAACCCCTCTACTGTCCCCCATTCTTATAGTCTGTTGGGGGTGGTGCACAGTCCCTGGCAGGCAGGTTGGGAGGTGGTGGTGTCTCAAACAGACCAGGTTCGGCCCCTCACCGCTGACGAAATCGAAAGGCGTGAGATGGGTGGTGGGGGAATGAGAAAAGAATTTACTTCGCTGAGGCCAATCCCGGGGAAGACAGCGGACTATAGGGTCTCAAAGATTATCTCGGAAGTGCAGAAAATACTTCCAGTGTATAAGTAAACTGGGACAAAGGTGGGTGAGTGTGAGCAGGTAGGCAGTGAAGGTCAAAGGGGTCACTATCTTAAAGACAGTCATGGGCAGGGCAGTCCTTACTGCTCGAGGGGGCAGCTTTGGTTCTCAGCGCTGGATGATTTACCCACAGGGTCGTCTGCCCGAGCTAAGAGACAGGCTGGAAAGAAGAACCCAACTAGAGAGTTTGAGGTCAACATTGGAGGCAGTTCAAGTTCTCTTTCATTGTTTCTACTCTCCAGCCTTCGTCTTCCGTTCTGGAAGTCACATTAGATTTCTCTGGGATTCTTCTCCCCCTGGAGCCTTCTTACTGTGGCTCCTTGCCTAGCTCTCCAGTCCCAGGGCCTTCTCACTGCTGTCCCGAGAGCTGCTGTTTGAGATAGCCGCTCCATCCGGCCTTCCTATCCAACCCGTGCGAACTTCTGCCATTGACCTCATCGCGTTGCGGTGA
>CM053620.1:34521993-34541766 GCA_028646535.1 Procyon lotor | reverse complement strand
TGATCCCAGGGTCCTGGGATCGAGCCCCACATCGGGCTCTCTGCTCAGTGGGGAGCCTGCTTCCCCCTCTCTCTCTGCCTGCCTCTCTGCCTGCTTATGATCTCTCTCTGTATAAATAAATAAAATATTAAAAAAAAACTCTATTAGTTTTTTAACTGCACATAGATCCATAATTATCTTAAAATAACATCTTCAGAGCATCCTCTTTTTCTGATCCTTCAGACTAACCGTCTTATTGAACCC
Organism: Procyon lotor; assembly: GCA_028646535.1. Lineage (NCBI taxonomy): Eukaryota > Metazoa > Chordata > Mammalia > Carnivora > Procyonidae > Procyon > Procyon lotor. Next base: position 34,541,523 of record CM053620.1, on the reverse strand, counting down.
CGAACTTTTCCTTTGGAGTGTTTGTCATGGTTTTGTAATTATTTGAATGGTTATCAGTTTAACACCTGTCTTGCCCACCAGGCTGCGAGCTCTATACCCCCCTGTATCTCCAATGCTGAAACAATGACCAAGAAATATTTATTAAATGAATATGAGTTAACGCCTTGCAGAATGACCGAAGGGTTGGCCATTGCTTTGTATTTGGAGAATACTTTATATTTTATATTTATTTATTTATTTATTTATTTATTTATTTATTTATTTATTTGACAGAGAGAGATCACAAGTAGGCAGAGAGGCAGGTAGAGAGAAGGGGAGAAGCAGGCTCCCTGCTGAGCAGAGAACCCGATGCGGGGCTCGATCCCAGGACTCTGGGATCATGACCTGAGCTGAAGGCAGAGGCTTCAACCCACTGAGCCACCCAGGCTCCCTTATTTTTATTTTTTAAGTGATCTCTGCACCCAATGTGGGGCTCGAACTCGTGACCCTGAGATTGAGAATTGCATGCCCTACCGCCTGAGCCAGCCAGGCATCCCTGGAAAATATTTTAAATGCATGCATTCTTCCCACTTTTTTGGGGGGAAAATGAACACCTGTCATTTTCTCAGGACGCCCGTCATACTTTGAGGCTCCTGACTGAGCCCAGCGTCGTCAGTAGTCTTTATCCCACATCTGCTAGTTTTCCACTTCCTCCATGTTGGACAGCTGCCGAGAAGATCCACCCTCTTGGCCTCCTCAGGGCTGAGTTTACCCAGTAATTGGTCTCATTACTCTATGTTGGAATTTTAGGAAGACAGCGTGATCTTGTCATTCTTCAATGACTAACAACATCCAAATTGATGCAAGGCTCCCTGCAAATGACATTTCTAGGCTTGCTTGTAACAGCCTATTCAAACATTTTGACTTATTATGAAAACCATTCGAGTGCCTTCGACTCCTCCAGTGACAAGCTATCTTGAGAAAATATACGGAGGGGAAATCTCTTTGACAGGTAAGACGTTGTCACCAAGTGACTAACTTGACAGGAAAAGCTCGTTTGAGAATGTTCTTTGAATTCCAAGCAGTGTTTGCCTGAGAGGGAGGGAGGTTGTTTGCAGGTGGCATTCTTGTTTGCTGTTCTCGGGCCAGTCTTGTTAGGAGGAAGTCCACAAGATCTTCTCCTTTTTTTTTTTTTAAGATCTCAAAAAAAAAAAATATTTATTTATTTGACAGAGAGAGAGACACACACAGCAAGAGAGGGAACACAAGTAGGGGGAGTGGGGGAGAGAGAAGCAGGCTTCCTGCCCAGCAGGGAGCCCAATGCGGGGCTCAAATCCCAGGACCCTGGGATCATGCCCTGAGCCGAAGGCAGACGCTTAACGACTGAGCCACCCAGACGCCCCCAAAAAATAAAAAAAGATTTTATTTATTTATGAGAGAGAGTAAGAGATATTGAGAGAACGAGTGGAGGAGGGGCAGAGGGAGAAGCAGACCCCCTGTGGAGCAGGGGATCCGATGTGGGACTCGTGATCCAGGGACCTTGAGATCATGACCAGAGCTGAAGGCAGATGCTTAACTGACTGAGCCACCCAGGCGGCTGCAATAAATGATCTTATTATTCCCATCCTTTCATGTCTCCTGCCGCCTGTTTGGCTCTGATGAACATCTTGTAATTTGCCCATACTTGGTGTATGTGACTTCATAGGATCCTTACTGCAGCCCTTCAGGGAAAGGGGCGCTGGTATTAGGAGCTATTGCATTTGTAAAGATTAGGAAACAGACTTAGAGAAGTTAAGAAGTACTAGTAGTAGTAGTAATAATAATAATTATTATTATTATAACTATTAGTATTCATCAAGTCGCTTGTTCAGCACCCCTCCAGAGTGGAGATTAATATTGTTAGGCCCAAAGTGGCCATCAGACTGACCCGTGTGAGCTGGTTAGGGACGGAACTGAAGCTGACATCACAGTCTGGTCCAGACCAGATCCTCATTGGAGCTGATCAAGCCTTTGTTCCCTGGTGTGTGTGTGTGTAGGTGTAGTGAGGGATGGGATCTGAGTTCTGGGATCTTAGTTCTTGGTCTAGAGCGGTTTCTGTCTGCAGTATATTTATTAGAACCTTAGTGTGTGTCTGTGGTTGGGGAGGGAGAGCAGGACACGTACCTTTCCTCGGCTCTTAGAGTGTCTCAGTCCCCTAACCCCAACACCAACCAGGGTGGAGAAAATACACCCAGAAGCATCATATTTATGGAAGCTATTCATACATCCTGTATGGATGGGCTGTAGAAACAGGGCTGGCATTGGAGAAAAATGAACATTTATGATTGGTGCTGAAAGCTGTATTACCTGCTCCTGAATTTCCAGGCTGCTATACAGTTGTTTATGCGCACACGATGCATTTTAAGGTACGGTATTTAAAACAGACTTGGCATTAAATCATAGTTCTGCTCTTTACATACTTTGTAGAGAAAGGACATGGTTTCATTCATACAGATTATTAGGCTCATCTCCTTAGAAGAGTCTAGCTTCTTAAAGTAATGGGTTTTAGGGGAGCCTGGGTAGCTCAGTGGGTTAAAGCCTCTGCCTTCAGCTCAGGTCATGATCTCAGGGTCCTGGGATCGAGCCCCGCATCGGGCTCTCTGCTCAGCAGGGAGCCTGCTTTCTCCTCTCTCTCTGCCTGCCTCTCTGCCTACTTGTGATCTCTCTCTGTCTGTTAAATAAATAAATAAAATCTTTAAAAAAAAATAGGAAACCTAAGAAGGATTCACAGTCGGGATGCCTGGGTGGCTCAGTGGGTTAAAGCCTCTACCTTAGGCTCAGGTCATGATCTCAGGGTCCTGGGATCAAGCCCCGCATTGGGCTCTCTGCTCAGCGGGGAGCCTGCTTCCCCTCGCCTGCCTCTCTGCCTACTTGTGAGCTCTCTCTCTCTCTGTGTCAAATAAATAAATAAAATCTTAAAAAAAAAAAGTAATGGGTTTGATGTGTATCAGGATTATTTCAGTGTAAGTCGCTCTTAAACTATGCAGTTGAGAGCGGAGACAGTGGGGAGTACAATGTCATTAATTTACGTAAGGAATGCTCATCACTTCTGTTCTCTCACGGTAAAGATCCAGTATGAAATACGAATATGTAAGAATGCTTTTTCATCAGATAGTTTACTGAGAGCAGCAGGTCCTTAAAATAGCTTGGTTTCTCTGGATTGAAAGGTGAGGAGAGAAGGCAGTAGGTTTCACCTAGATGATGATTTAACAGCTTCTCTTCCTGAAACCTCATACCTCTTCTCTCTCATTCCACCAATGGATACCACCAATGAGGACTTCCCATCACCTCATCTACATAGGGACTGTGTCCCTCCACGTGTACTTTGCCTTCCTTCCTGGACTTGGGCTGCCATCTTCCTTTGCCTTCTCAAACATCTGACTCCAGCAGTTTTGCCCTGTTCTGTATCTTCAAGTTTTCCTTGTCTACTGGATCATTCCCACCAGCGTATACATTTGCTAGGGTATCACCCACTGTAAGATGAAAAAAAAAAAAGCTTCTTTAATCTGTGTCCTTCCCTAGTGATGACTTACTTCTCTCCTCCCTTTAGAGCAAAAGTCCTTGAAAGAGTTGTCATATTCTTTCTTGAATACAGGCTTTCAACCCCTCACTCCCCTCCGCTGAAGGGGCCCTTGCCAAGGTCACCAAGAGCCTGTGTTGTTACATCCCGTGGTCCTTTCTCAGACCTCATCTTGCTTGACCAGCCTGCCCATGGCATCTGACACAGTCACTCCTTTCTTCACACGCTCTATAAACCCTTGGCTTCAGGGAACACGCTGTGTTTACTCACTTTCTTCATCACTGTTCACTCTTCTGCATTTTCCTTTGCTGGTTTTTCCTCATTGCCTCCACCTTTAAATTTCAGGTACGCCGGGACTCGGTCTTTGGGTCTCTTCTCTGTATTCCCATTCTTGACATTTCCACTTCTGAAACTTACTCACAGCAGGGCCCACACGGGAAACAACCCCTTGTTTGGTCACACTGGGATCAGCAAGGCTGCCCAGGGCTGCCACATCTTGGCTCACTGTGAACTTTTTTTTTAAAGATTCTATTTATTGATTTAGAGCATGGGAGTAGGGGGAGGGGCAGAGGGAGATGGAGAGAGAGACAATCTCAAGCAACCTCCACGCTAAACATGGTGCCTGATGCGGGGCTCAAACCCCTGACCCTGAGATCATGGCCTGAGCTGAAATCAAGTCAGATACTTGGGGCTCCTGGGTGGCTCAGTGGGTTGGGTCTCTGCCTTCAGCTCGGGTCATGATCTCGGGGTCCTGGGATGGAGCCCTGCATCAAGCTCTCTGCTCAGCGGGGAGCCTGCTTTCCCCTTTCTCTCTGCCTGCCTCTCTGCCTACTTGTGATTTCTTTTTCTCTGTCAAATAAATAAATAAAATCTTAAAAAAATAAAAAAGTCATATACTTAACCAACTGAGCCACCTAGGCACTCCCTGTAATGTCTTATATGCAGAGAAATGCCAGGTAAAGATCTTTACTAGATGATCTGTTCTCTGTTCTAGACTTTCAATAGCATCTACACTTTGATCTCTAAATATGTATCTTTAGCCCAGATACCTCCCCTAAACGTATCCTGCCTCCTGAAAGTCTCCATTTAGATGTCACTTTTGGCCAGCCCTTGGTTCTTTTTCAGGAGGAATTACTCTAGAAATAGGTATAGATTTGGTGTATCCATGGAGGAGGTGAGTTCAAGGTCTTCCTACATTGCTATTAACAAGGCAAGCCTTGGGGGGAGGGGCGATGGGGGGGAGAGAGAGAGAAGGGAACACAGAGAATCAGAGTGCAAATCGGTTCCTGAGGTTTAACATTCAAATGAGAGAAGTTCCAGAAAGTGAAATCAGAGAAAGCTGAGGAAGGTTGTAACTAGCTAATTTGAGACACCGAATTTCTGAGTTAAAATGACCCATCTCAGTACTCCTCTCAATGGATCTTTAAAAAAAAAAAACAACTCACACCAAGTCATGAAATTTTAGACTTCCAGGGATAAGGAGAAAATCGGTAAGAGGAAGAAAATAACACACAAAAAGATTAAGCAACAGAATGACTTCTTATCACAATTCTGTGAAGAGGCAATGCCTGATTTTTTTTAGTATAAAAATATTGACATAAAAAAAACCCTGTCATCATTTGCAGATCCTGTGATCATTTAACCTAAAAAATCCATAACAATTAACTGAAAAATTCAGCCCTCTGAACTAGTAAGATGGCTGGATACAATATCTACGTGAAAAATCAGTAGCAATTTTCTGCCTATCAATCTCTCAAATGCATCAGGTTTTAACCAAACTCCTCTTTTCCCCACAACAAGGTATTCTGGATATTCACATTTCTGTGGATTTTATCATTACTTGTTCAGTTAACTGGTCTACACACCTTAGGGTTATCCTTTAATTTTCCCTCCGCATTCCAACAGCTACCTTATATTATAGATCATTCCTAGACCATGTCTTTTGAAGACACCCTCTCTGATAGCACCAATACAACAGTCATGTATTTCCATTTACTTAATACAACACCAGGTCCGACTCCCTTCTCCCTGATCTTGCTCTATGGTAGAGGCTGGAAATACGGAAATACTAGAATTCTCAGCCTTGAAGCCAGGGGTGAGCATTTGACATGGGTCAGGCCTGTGAGTCATTAGACAGATGTCCCTGGGAAGACGGCTGGGTTTTCAACAGAAACTAAGGAAGACCAAGAGAATGGATAACATCTCTAAAATGCTGGAAAAGAACCCAACCTATAATTATGTATCCAGTAAAATATCCTTCAAAGAAGTGAAATAAAGGGGATTTCCTCGGGTTAAAGGAAAACGGTCTCATACAGAAGCACACACTCTGGGAAGGAGTGAAGAACATCAGAGAGAAAGAATATGTGAGAAATATAAAGGAACGTTTCTTACTTAGAAAACAAATAATGATAGTGTTTTATAAAATCTGTAATATATACAGAAGTGGAACATATAACAATAATGTATAGGAAAAAAAAGGCAAGAGTCAAGGCACGTGGGTGCCTCTGATGGTTAAGCATCTGCCTTTAGCTCAGGTCTTGATCCCAGGGTCCTGGGATCGAGCCCCCATCGGGCTCCCTGCTCAGCAGGGAGTCTGCTTTTCCCTCTGCCCCTCCCTGCCTGCTCATGCTCTCTCTCCCAAATAACAAATAAAAAAGTCTTAAGAAAAGAAAAGAAAAGAAAGGTAAGAGGGTATTAAAAATGGAGATAAGTTTCCTGTATTGTTTAGAAAGTGGTAAAAGCACTAATTTAAAGAAGTCTGGAGGCGCCTGGGGGGCTCAGTGGGTTAAGCCTCGAGCCCTGTGTTGGGCTCTCTGCTTGGTGGGGAGCCCGCTTCCCCCTTTCTCTCTGCCTGCCTCTGCCTACTTCTGATCTCTCTGTCAAAGAAATAAATAAAATCTTTTAAAAAAATAAAGAAGTCTGCAACAACTATTTTTTTAAGTAAGCATACATACACTAATGCTCATGGAAAGATTACTAATGGAAAGACTACTCTAAGAAGGTTTTTAAAAATAATACAGGAGAAAAATAATTAAGACATTGATGAATCCAAAGAAGACAAAACAGGAAGACTAAATCCAGTTTCTTGACTGGGGATTTGTGGGACCCTAGATTTCCAACAAGATACTGCCTTGAAATTATGCTTGAGGGGGAAGTTTTTTTTTTTTTAACTTTGCACACTATGCAATGCCGGTGCTCATAGGGATGAACAGGATGAAACAAGCCCTTTTAGCAATTTGGTTAGTGATCTTTCATCCCTTTGGTGGTGCACAGTACGACCTTGTTTATTTGTCAAGCCCAGTGTCCATTCTGATGTAAGAAAAAGAGTAACAGATAAGTCAGAAAGGGAGGGAGCTGGATTCTGTAGGGTCTTGTAGACCACGGTAAAGACTTTGACTCTAAGATAGGAAATCACAGGTAGGTTTTGAACATAGGAGTGTCCTGATTTGGCTTTTATTTTATTTTATTTTTTAATTTAAAAACATTTTTTTTTAAAGCAGGCTCCATGCCCAGTGTGGAGCCCAAGGCAGGGCTCGAACTTACCACCGTGAGACTGAGACCTGAGCTGAAATTAAGAGTCAGATGCTTAACCGACTGAGCCAGCCAAGCGTCCCGACTTCTGTTTTTAAATGATAATTCTGAGTGCTGTATTGCAAATAGGTAGTGGGAGTGCAGAGGCTAAAGCAAAGAGGTTGGTCTGGACACTGTTGAACTAAACCAACAACATGATGAATCCTTACAACCAGGATAGACCAGTGGAGATGGAAAGCGGCCAGAATCTTGATACATTTTTGAGGTGACACCAACAGATTTTTTTCTGATTGATCAGAGGTAGGGCGTTGGAGAAATAGAAAAGTCAAGCCTGACTACAAGATGTCTGACCTGAGCCACTGGAAGAATGAACCCGCCATTTGCAGATACGGGGAAGATGATGGGATAAGCAGTTCTGAGACTAAGATCAAGAGATCGGTTAGAGACCTGTTATTTCTCTCTCATTTCCTTCCCTTCTGGAAAGTTCTCTTGACTTACCTTTTAAAAATCTTTTATATGAAGTCTTTAGATTGTTGATTTCCAGGAGATTTTCCTGTTTCTTTAAAAAATTTATTTATTAGAGAGAGAGAGAGCAAGTGTGTGGGGGGAGGGAATGAGGGAGAGAGGGAGAGAGAGAGAATCTCTAACAGACTCACCGCCGAGTGTGGAGCTCCCTACGGTGCTTGATCTCACGACCCTGAGAGCCCTACCTGAGCCGAAAACAAGAGTCAGATGCTTAACCAACTGCACCACCCAGGTGCCCCTTTTATATATATATTTTTTGAGTGTCCTTTTTTTTTTTTTAAATAATTCTTACTCTTGTTTCATGGATGAAATATCTTTCTCTCTGAAAACATTAGCTATAATTTAAAGTTTTGGTTTTTTTTTCTCTGCCCCATGAGGTATTCCCCCCCCCCACCCCGGGGTCCTTTCTTTCCAGAGTTTCCTTTTTTAGCAATTTTTTTTTTAAAGATTTTATTTATTTGGCAGAGAGAAACACAGCAAGAGAGGGAACGGTAGCGGGAGAAGCAGGCTTCCTGCCGAGAAGACAACCCGATGTGGGGCTCGATCCCAGAACCCTGGGATCATGACCTAGGCCAAAGGCAGATGCTTAATGACTGAGCCACCCAGGCGCCCCCTTTTTTAGCAATTTTTATTGAAAGTTAATAATTATGCAAAGTTCATTGTAGAAAACAGCATCATCTGCCACCTCTCCCTTTATCTCGTTGCACTACTTCCCTTCCCCCAGTCAAACACTCTCCATTCTTTTAGCTGGTATTTCTGAATACCATACTTTCATTGCTGCCCCTTGACTTTTCAGTTCCAGGCACCATCTTTTTCATTGGCAAATGAGAATTTACCCCTCCTTCCTCTCTGTGCTGCCGTAAGCCTGCTCTGTTGTCATCCCCCCATGCTTATGGTGTTATTAGGTAATTACAAGTGTGAACACTATTAATCTTTGCCTATTGCAATTGTTTTTCTTTTCTTTTTTTTTCTTTTTTTTCAAAGATTTTATTTTTAAGTCATCTCTACACCCAGTGTGGCGCTTGAACTCACAACCCTGAGACCAGGAGTTGCATGCTCTACTGACTGAGTCAACCAGGTGCCCCTCTCTTTTCTTATTGATTTGTAGGAGTTCTTTATATAGTGAGGCTATTATTCCTTTGTTAGTTGTATGTGTCGCAGAAAGTCCTCATTCCAAGTCTGTCTTTTCACTTTGTTGATGGTGCTATTGTTACATAGAAGTGTAAATCCTAATGTAATCACACGTGGGCATCTTTTCTCGATGGTTTATGGTTTTCCCCTGTTGTTAAAGAAAATTACCCTGAGGTCATGAAACTGTTTTCCTATATTTCCTTCTAAAATTGTAAAGTCTTGCTTTTCAGATTCAGAACTTCAATTCACCGGCAAAATCAATTTTCTGTGTGATCTGAGGCGGGGATAAACTTTGCATGATTTTCCACATAGCTCATCGGTGATCCCAACCCCATTTATTGAAAAGCCTCTGTGGGATTTAATTGGCTGGGCCATGCTGACGGCAGCTGTGGTCGAGAAAGCAGCTGTGGAGTCCGACAGACTTGCAAGCTGAAAACTTGAAGAAGTTTTCGCATCTTGTTCTGCTTTGCTCCTAAGGCATTGCGCCTTCTCGGCATATTGCTGCTCCCGGAGCCCATGCATTTGAAGGGCATGCCTGGGGGACTGTGGAGCTGCCCCCTTGGTCACCTCCAGTGGGCACTGCGCCCCAGACCAGCCCTGTGACCTCTGCAAGGAAGATGTTGCTTTGGGGCTGGAAAGAGTGGGAGGAGTCGAGAAACAAATGGGGATAAGAAGCAGCAGTGGATGGAATCTCGTGCTGCAAGAATCCATTGCTTCTGCTCAGATTGGTGGTAGTTTGACAGCCAGGGGTCTGTCCCATGTGTTGTGAAGCAAAGATAATCGGGGAAAACAGCGGGAAGATAGGATGAATATTTGATCCCCACAAGGACTGAAGTTCGGATCTCAAAGTGCCCTTGCTAATTTTCTTCACAAAAATGGAGAGACTTGTCTTATGCCAGAAGACTGTGATTTTACTGTCCCTTCTAAAAGGGGCATCAGGTCCAGATATAAAGACTTCTGCGTAGCGCCTCTGACATCCCAAACGCAAAATCGAAGTGACGATTCAGACTGGAACCTCGGGGCAAGAAGGTGGTGGAAAAAAGATGCCTCTCCCCCCCAAAGCGGTAGTTTGGAAGGGCAAAATGGCAGGGGATTCGCTAACTTTAAAGAAGATGAGGGATGTTAATGATGTTGATTCCAGAAAGGTTAGAAAGTCCAAAGGAAAGGGGGCTATTTTGAAAGGACTTCAAAGGAAGAAAATGAAAACAGGGTGCCAGTAGGGTCTCCCAGATTCTGCTCAAAGGGATAGGAAAAGAGAAGCTGAGTTTAATAAGGCAGATACTGAAAGTGAACCTTGTACTGAAAGTCAGCTTGATAAAAAAAAAAAAAAGTTTTATCTCCATTTCTGACGCCGGAGCAAGCAACCAGCCCCTCGATGTAACCAATGGAAAAAAGAGGTTTGTAAAAAAAAAGAAAAAAGGAAGGAAATCATTGAGTTCAGGATCAAATTTTTGTTTTGAACAAATAACTTCTGGCACTGTAAACAAATTATGTTCAAGCGAAGAAGCCCAAGGAGAAGTGTGAGGAAACCTTTTTAGAAGCCGGGGAACTATAAACAAAAGTAGAAACTGGGGGAAGGAAGGAACATTTGCATACTGACAGTTGAAAACGTGGCTCTGAAATGGACAACAATTGCTCACAAACTGAGAAAGACTATTTCTCTGAAAACATGTCAAGAAGATACTGTTCCACGGACACAAATAGATAAAAGGAAAACGAGCCTATGTTTTCCCAGCCAAGAGACCAGAGAAACTCTTAGCCAGCCACCCCTCCCCCCACCAATGCAAAGCCTTTAAGAAGTGGACACCTTCTTGGTCACCTTTTAATTTTGTCCAAGAGACGCTTTTCCATGATCTTTGGAGGCTCCTTATTGCTACTGTAATTCTCAATCAGGCAAAATGACAATGCCTTTGCTTTGAGAGTTTCTGGAAAAGTGTCCTTGGGCGGAGGCACCAAGAACCCCAGACTGGAGAGATGGGTCAGAACCTCTTAAACCTCTTGGTCTCTATGATCTTCGAGCAAAAACCATTGTCAAGTTCTCAGTTGAACATCTGACCGAGCGGTGGAGGTATCTGATTGAGCCCCGTGGGATTGGCAGCTGTGGCGATGACTCCTATTGAATTTTTTTTTTTTTTTTTGCATCAGTGAGTGGAAACAGGTGCATCCTGAAGACCATAAGCTAAATAAATATCATGAATGGCTTTGGGAAAATCGTGAAAAATTAGTTCTGTCTTAGGAGTCTTTGAAGTTTTCAAACTTCTTTTTTATACATGACCTTGTACTTAATTCATAAGAGCCCCATGAAGTGCAACCACTGCTTTACAGGCATGTAGATTTTAATCAGTCCAACTACTAGAAACATAATGTAGGTTTTCCTTTTTGTTGCTTCAAATATTTATTTATTATTTTTTTAAGATTTTTTTTTTTATTCGACACAGAGAGAGAGATCACAAGCAGGCAGAGAGAGAGGGGAGGAAGCAGGCTCCCTGCCGACTGGAGAGCCCAATGCGGGGCTCGATCCCAGGACCCTGAGATCATGACCTGAGCTGAAGGCAGAGGCTTTAACTCACTGAGCCACCCAGGCTCCCCTTTTTGTATCCTTTTTAACTTTTTGAGAAACCTCCATACTGTTTTCCAGAGTGGCTCTACCAGTTTGCATTCCCAATGGTAGTGTAAGCAGGTTCCCCTTTCTCTGAATCTTCTTCAACATCTGTCGTTTCCCGTGTTAATTTTAGCCATTCTGACAGGTGTGGAGTGATACCTCATCATGGTTTTGGTTTGTATTTCCCTGATGATTTTCTTAATATTTGTAACCCTGGTAGATCTTTGCTGCTAATACTAGAACATATTTGGAGATTTAAAAAAAAATAAATTTGACAGCAATCCTAAAAATGTAAATGACTTTTCCAATAATAAAATGTGATTTGAAGTTCAGAAAAAAAAAAAATAGCTTGTTCTCCACGGGTATTTTTAGTGCCCTTTCTATCATTTGTCAAATTCACACATATGTTTAAGTCTTGTGTTCTTTTTTTTTAAAAATTTTATTTATTTATTTGAGAGAGAGAGAGAGCGAGCGCGCATGTGCGCACAAGTGGGGGAGGGACAGAGATGGAGGGACAGAGGGAGAGGGAGAAGCAGACTCCCCACTGAGCAGGGAGCCTGATGGCCAAGCTGGATCCCAGAGGCTTAACCAACTGAGCCACCAGGTGCTCCTAAATCTTGTGTTCTTTTTATGCATCTATGTATATTTCTTTTTGTGTATTCCATTGGTCCACTGCTTCAATAACACAATGTCTTAATTATTATAGTTTGACTATAAATCTTTGATATCTAAGATGTTCTTCTTCAATAATTTCTTGGCTACTCTTAGCCTTTGCTCTTCTATATAAATTTTAGGATCATCTTACCAAGTTCCATGAAAATCCCCTTTGGGATTTTGATTTACAGTTGCATTGCATTTATATGTTAGATTGGAGAATTAGCCTGATTTTGGTTATGGTATTAGGTATTCCCTTTCATGAATGTGGCATACATTTTCCAGTTTTCTTTAATGTCTCTCAATGACATTTTATACTTTTCTCCATGGGAGCCTCGCATGTATTTTTTTAGATGCATTTATTTATATTTTTATGGTTATTATAAAGGGATATTTTTAAGAGAAAACGTCTGACTGTCATAGGCATATAGGGATGAGATTGCTTTTTGTGTATTTATTTTATATAAAACACAACTTTACTGAATTCTTACTATAATAATTTGGGTTTACTACCTACATAATTTTATCACATGATGAATAATTTTGATCCTTTTCTTTCATCCTTTAGTCCTCTTACTTATCTTACACGTTTTACTCTGCTACTATCTCTAGTACATTGTTGAACAGAAATAAGGATGCATTTATCTTTGTTGCTGATAATTAAGGATATTCTATCACAATTCTACTATTACATTTGCAGTAGGATATTGGTATTTATTTTCTATTTCCACCATGCTAAAGCGTTTTTTGTTGTAGGGGCCCCTGGGTTGCTCAGTCGGTTGGGCATCCAGCTCTTGATTTTGGCTCTGGTCTTGATGTCAGGTTTGTGAGATCAAGCCCTGTGTCCAGGCTCTGTGCTCAGCAGGGAGACTGCTTGAGATCCTGTCTCTCCTCTCCTTTAGCCCCTCACCCCCCTGCTTTCTCTCTAAATAAATAAATAAATCTTAAAAAAAAAAAAGAGGGTCTCCTGGGTGGCTCAGTCGGTTAAGCATCTGCCTTCGGCTCAGGTCATATTCCTGGGGTCCTGGGATCGAGTCCCATGTTGGGCTCCCTGCTCAGCGGGGAGCCTGCTTCTCCTTCTGCCCTTCTTCCCTGCTTATGCTCTCTCTCACCGTCTCTGTGTCTCAATTAAGATAAAATAAAATATTAAAAAAATTAAAAGAGTTTTTTGTTGTAAAAGGATCTTGAATTTTACCAAATGCTTGTGTGTGTGTGTGTGTGTGTATGCATGCATGTACTTGCAGAATCTTTGAAAGAATTGTTTTTTATCCTTCAGCTTGTTATGTGGTGAATTATGTCACTCTGGTTAGCTATTATTTATTCAGTTTTATTTTTCAAAAGATTTTATCCATTTATTTGTCAGAGAGAGAGAGAGAGAGAGCACAAGCAGGCAGAGGGGCAGGCAGAGGCAGAGAGAGAAGCAGGATCCCCAATGAGCAAGGAGCCGGATGTGGGACTTGATCCCAGGACCCCGGACCAAGACCAGAGCCGAAGGCAGCCACCTAACTGACTGAGCCATCCAGGCGTCCCTACTTAGTTTTCTTAAAGATGTATTTATTTATCTGAGAGAGACAGTGAGAGAGTGTAGGTGGGGGCCATGGGATGGGCAGAGAGAGAGGGAGAGAGAACTTCAGGCTGACTCCAGGCTGAGTGCAGGGCTGGATGGGGCTCCATCCCACGACCCTGAGATCATGACCTGAGTTGACATCAAGGGTTGGACGCTTAACTGACTGTGCCTCTCAGGCCCCTAGTTTTTATTTTAAAAATATATATTCCTAGGTTTGGTTTGCTAGTATTTTGTGAATTTGACCCATAATTTTTCTTATTGCTTTCTCAGGTTGGTTATCAAATTTATGTTTCGTAAAATGGGCTAAGTGGTGCTTCCTCTTGTTCTTTTTGTTGTTGTTTGTTTTTGTTTTTTGAAAAGATTTATTTATTTGACAGCACACAAGGAGGTGGAGCAGCAGGCAGAGGGAGAGGGAGAAACAGACTCCCCACTGAGCAGGGAGCCCAATTTGGGGCTAGATCCCAGGATCCCGGGAACATGACCTGAGCCAGAGGCAGATGCTTAACCGACTGAGTCACCCAGGAGCCCCTATTTTTTGTTTTTGTTTTTTGTTTTTTTTTAAATGAAAAACATGGTTTATCAAGTTAGAATAATCAATTCCTTGATTAGACGAATTTACCTTCAAAATTGATTTTGACATTTTTTCCCCTTTTTCCTTTGTGAGTTTAGTTTTAAAAATGACTGATTATATTTCCTAAATAGTTTTAGCACTATATAAGATTTCCTTTTCTTTATAGGTTAGTTATATTTCCCTGTGAAATTATCTATTTCATGTAATGCCCAGCTATACTGCATTTAGTTGTAGATAGTAACCTCTTGAAATTTTTTGAATCTTTAATTTTTTCCTAATATTATTTGTGCCTATTTGCTTTTTGGGTTGGTTTTCAGAGGTTTATCCATTATGTTAGCTTTTGGTTTTGTTTATCTTTATTGTAGGTTTTTTTATTGTATTATTATATATTCTATTATTGTCATTTTTAGGTGTGATAATGGCATTACAATTTTATATATATTTTTTATTTTTTTTACAATTTTATACTTTAAAAAGATTCCATAGAGAGTATTTTTGAATGAAAAGATAGAAATTCTGGAATTACTTTAGGCCAGGAGGATTTAGATGAGGCAAGTTTGATCATTTGTTGATTATTACTGAACCTGAGTGTCAGGTAATAAAAACTCGCAATATAATTCTCTCTACTTTCCTGTGTCTTTGAAAATTTCCATAATTAAAAATTAAAATATACCATATTTATTTCTTCCTTTATAAATGTATTCTGATATTCTCTTTCTAATTTAGGTAAGAAACTTAGTTTATGAATTTTTACTTTTTTTTCCCTTTCCTACTGCAAGTATTTAAGGTGACACGTTTTCTCTAAGTATAACTTATTTGCATCTTGCAAGTTTTTAAAGGGGAGGTATCTTTTACATGCAGTGAAATGCACAGATCCTAAGTATACGGTTCGGTCAGTTCTAATAAATTCATATATTCTTGTAACCTGCACACTTATCAAGTTTCAATCAACCCAGAAATTTATTTTATGTTTCTTCTTGGTCAAGCGTCCCTACCCGGAACCAGCTACTTTCCTGGATTTTGTCACCATTGGTAGCGTTTACCTGCTTTTGAAGTTTCTAAGAGTCTGTCCTCTGTTATTTCCGGCTTCTTCTCACTTAGCATAAGACTTCCGAAATCCATCCATATTATGTGTACCAGTAGTTCACTTCTTTCTATTGTTAATAGTATTCCTTTGGATGAATAAATCACAATTTATTCATTCATTCTTCTATTGAGGAATGTCTGGGTTGTTTCCACGTTTTGGCCATTATGAACGCAGCTGTTATTAAGATTCTTTTTTTTTTTTTAAATTAATTAATTTATTTATTTGACAGAGAGAAACACAGCGAGAGAGGGAACACAAGCAGAGGGAATGGTAGCGGGAGAAGCAGGCTTCCTGCAGAGCAGGGAGCCCGATGCGGGGCTCGATCCCAGGACCCTAGGATCATGACCTGAGCTGAAGGCAGCCGCTTAACGACTGAGCCACCCAGGCGCCCTGTTATTAAGATTCTTAATAAGTTAGTTTTCACGCGGGCATGGTTCTATTTCTCATTACTCTTGGGTAAATACCTAGGAGGAGAATTATTGGATCAATGGAGTAGCGCATGTTAAACTTTCTAAGAGACCACTAAGCGGCTTTCCAAAGTGATGTTTGCGTTTTAGATTCTTTTTAGCAATGTGTTGGAGTTCCGGTGGTCCCATTATCCTCTCTGAGGTTTAAAAATTTTAGCCATTCTAGTGAAAGCAGGACTGGGATCTCACAGTGCTTTTTTAAAGGATTGATTTTTATTTATTTATTTGACAGAAGGAGAGAGATCACAAGTAGGCAGAGAGAGGGGGAAGCAGACTCCCTGCCGAGCAGAGAGCCCGATGTGGGGCTCGATCCCAGGACCCTGGGATCATGACCTGAGCCGAAGGCAGAGGCTTTAACCCACTGAGCCACCCAGGCACCCCTCACAGTGCTTTTGAGTTGCATCCCATGGTAATCCGGTTAAGACCTTCAGGCGCTCACCTGCTATTTGTGTATCTTTTGTAAAGTGTCTGTTTGGGAGGAGGTTATGGAGAGGACGTGACCTCCAGTTGACCCTTCGGCTGGACCACTGCCATTGGTCCTCAGCCCCTCCTCTGCCCCTGCAACGTCCACTGCCCACGGTTCCACAGCCAGAGCCTTTTCAAGGACGTAGCCTTGAGAGGAGGCGGTGTTGAGATCAGCTTGACAGTTTGTTACTGAACCCTTTAAGATTCTGGCAGGCGGGCGTGGGAATCTACTGGTCTTGCAACACAAGCCTCGTAAGTAAATTCCCTTGCATCACTTGTCGTTTTGCAAGTATAGGTGTAAACCTGCCACTCTCTCAATCTGGGAGGCTTCCTTTTCCTTCTATCTGTCTCTCCCTGCCCTCCATATATGGAGTCTAGTTTGCAAACAAATGCTATTTTTTTTTTAAGATTTTATTTATTTATTTGACAGAGAGAGAGAGAGCACAAGTAGGCAGAGAGGCAGGCAGAGAGAGGGAGAAGCAGGCTCTCCAGTGAGCAGGGACCCTGATGTGGGGCTCGATCCCAGGACCCTGGGATCATGACCTGAGCCGAAGGCAACTGCTTAACCGACTGAGCCACACAGGCGTCCCCAATGCTATTTATTTTTGGCCCATTTTTTTTCACTTGGGTTGTCTTTTTATTATCAATATGTAGGAGTTCATTCATGTGTCTTCTGGATACAAGTCCTTTGTCAGCTACATGTGTTATGGATTTTTCTTCTAGTCTGTGGCTTGCTTTTTCTTTCTTTTAATGTGCCTTTTGGAGAGCAGAAGTTATCCCTTTTGACGATACCCAGTTTCTCAAGAATTTTACTTTATGTGTAGTGTCTTCAGTGTCCTTTTTTTAAAAAAAATATTTATTTGACAGAGAGAGAGAGCACAAGCAGGCAGAGAGGCAGGCAGAGGCAGAGGATGAAGCAGGCTCCCCGCTGAGCAAGGAGCCTGACGTGGGACTCGATCCCAGGACCCTGAGATCATGACCTGAGCTCAAGGCAGCTGCTTAACCAACTGAGCCACCCAGGCGTCCCTTCAGTGTCCTTTTAAGACCTCTTTGTATACCCCAAGTTTGCCAAGATCGTCTCCCATTGCTCCTACAAGCTTTAGGGTTACAACTTTTTCATTTCGTTCTCTAATCAGCCTATTTAATCTGAAAATGTCTTTATATCAACTTCAATTCTTTTTTTTTTTTTTTTTAAAGATTTTATTTATTTGACAGAGAGAAACACAGCAAGAGAGGGAACGGTAGCGGGAGAAGCAGGCTTCCTGCAGAGCAGAGAGCCCAATGCAGGGCTCGATCCCAGGCCCCTGGGATCTGACCTGGGCCGAAGGCAGCCGCTTAACGACTGAGCCACCCAGGCGCCCCTCAACTTCAATTCTTTTGGGATATTCTCTCTAGATATTAAATTCTGGGGTAGCAGCCTTTTTTTTTTCCTTCTTCTTCTTTTAGCCCTTTAAAGAGGTTGTCTCCCTGTCTTGTGACTCTGTAGTTCCTGATGAGAAGGGAGGAGTAATTCAAACTATCGATCTATGTTTTCTCCAGCTGCTTTCAAGATCTTTCCTTCTAGTGTTGGTTTCACCAGTTTGACTTGAGGTGTGTAGGGTTTTTTTGTTTGTTTGTTTTGATTTTTGTCATTACTTGTGTTTTGAGGACCTTCTTAAATATGTGAATTTATCTAAATTTGGGAAAGTTCCAGCCATTATTTCCTCAAAGATTTATTTTGGCTTTTTCTTTCTCCTTGCCTTTGTTCCTATAATTGTTCTACAGGCCCCAAGGCCCCACACATTTTAGGGTCAGTGTCTGGTGATGATCTTGTCCTGTGTCCAATTTTTCTCACACCTGTTTGATACAGGCCCATGGAGCAGAGTTGGTCATAGGGACAGAGTCCGTGCCTGGGCACTGTTAGGGATTCTCACCTATCATGCTAACCTTTGTTTCATCTCTAGAAATTCATTGAAATTTCCATGCTTTCCTTCTCTCTCTCTCTCTCTAAGGATTTTATTTATTTATTTGTTTGACAGAGAGAGAGACACACAGCAAGAGAGGGTAACACAAGCAAGGGGAGTGGGAGAGGGAGAAGCAGGCTCCCTGCCAAGCAGGGAGGCCGACACGGGGCTCGATCCCGGGACCCTGGGATCATGACCTGAGCGGAAGGCAGACGCCCAATGACTGAGCCCCCCAGGTGCCCCAAGTTCCGTGCTTTTCTAAAATCCACCTGTGGCGGCCTCTTGTGCTTCCCTCTGCGGTGCCAAAGATGAAGGCAGCCATGCCTGTCTGGGGATTTTATTTCGTTAGGTTTATTTGCATCCTTGGCTCTGTGACGTACTCAAGAAGGCGGTGATTTTGTGGTTAATCACTTTCATCTCCTTAGGGTGGGAACAACATTCTCTCATAACTTTCTATATCCTAAGTAGAAATATCCTACTGGTTTTGACACGCTACACTTAAACATTTTTTTTCCGTTCTACAAACTTTCTAATTTATAGGATAATGTTTTTTTTTTTTTTCTTTGACCTCTGTGCATTTCTGGTATTTTAAAATATCCAAATGCACAGATTTTTAAAAGGTATTATATTTTACTATCGATTCCCAACATTGAATTACATTTCAATGAGATAGAGGCAGGTATCTTTGGAATGCTTAGTATTTGTTACGATGTGCCTTATATCTTTGAATGGTCAGCGTTTTTTTTTTTTTTTTTTTTTTAAGTCTTATTTATTTAAGTAATCTCTATACCCCACGCAGGGCTTGAACTCACGACCCTGAGGTTTAGAGTCGCATGCTCTGCTGACTGAGCCTGCCAGCTAGGTGCCCCTGAATTCAGGTTTTATGAATGCCGCACGTGAATAAAACAGCACATACTCCTTAGTTATTGGCTCATTAGAGAAAGCTGTTTGTCAAATGTTCTTTCTAAATCTTTATAAACTTCTATCTCCTGGATCGAAACTTGCTGGGAGAGGCATATTAAAAATCCTCTACCATGATTGTGCATTTGCCAATTCCTCCTTGTATTTCTTTTTTTTTTCTTAAAGATTTTATTTATTTATTTGACAGAGAGAGAGATCACAAGTAGGCAGAGAGGCAGGCAGAGAGAGAGAGAGAGAGAGAGAGGGAGAAGCAGGCTCCCCGCTGAGCAGAGAGCCCCATGTGGGGCTCGATCCCAGGACCCTGAGCTCATGACCTGAGCCGAAGGCAGAGGCTTTAACCCACTGAGCCACCCAGATGCCCCTCCTCCTTGTAATTCTTTAATTTTTGCTTTATACAGCGCAAGCCACGGGATTGTGCAAGTACAGGTGTAAGACTGCCCCTTTCCTTATTGTGTGGTGACCCACTATTGTCGCATAGGTGTCATTCGCCTTCAAGGCTATGCAACTTCAGTTTATCTCCTTGCTCTC
>CM053620.1:34505797-34521493 GCA_028646535.1 Procyon lotor | reverse complement strand
ATTTGACAGAGAGGAGAGAGATCACAAGTAGGCAGAGAGGCAGAGAGAGAGGGGGAAGCAGTCTCCCTGCTGAGCAGAGAGCTCGATGCCGGGCTCGATCCCGGGACTCTGGGATCATGACCTGAGCCGAGGGCAGAGGCTTTAACTCACTGAGCCACGCAGGCGCCCCTGTTTTGGCCATGTTAAGCTTGAAATACCTGTTGGCCGCGCTGCTGGAAATGTGGACTGGGCAGCTTGCTAGGCATGTTGGGAGCTCGGGGGAGGGGTCGGGGCTGCGGAGCTACATATGGGGTCCTAGTAAAAGCCCCAGGCTTGGAAGATTCTCTAGGTGTATAGGGACAGACGAGAAGAGGTTTTCAGACTGAGCTCTGTGAAACTCTAGCAGAATCTGGGAAGGGGAAGAGAATCTAGCAGGGGGAACAGAGGTCGAGACCAGTGAAAAACCGAAATGAAACCAGGAGACTACGGTGAGCTAGGAGCCCCACGAAGGCAGTACATCAAGCAGGAGGGAAAATCACCGCGTGGAATGCTTCTGATGGATTAAGAGCAGCTCCGAGAACAGACCACAGCCTTCTGAACCCTTTGGTTACTTTTTAATTTCTGATTTTCCTATATTTTGACACCTTGATCGTGGTCCTCAGTCTTTTGCTGATATTCTTGGGGGAGGGGGGAACCCACACCACCGTGCAGCCTCCATTCCATTCTAAGGATATCATTAGAACGAGAATGGAAAAAACTGAAGAATTAAAAAGTGCTGGAGGCCTTGTATCTGTTGGTAGCCATTTAACCTACCCCATAGTGGCATCCTGGTGTCAAGCAGCTGTGTATATTTTTAAAAAACCCATCCAGATGCTCTAGAGGGCCTTTTATATCACGAGTTAGAACTGCCTGGAAGATCTGATTGGCCCAATTCCACCAAGAGGGTTCCAATAGGTTTTAAAGCCTTCTGTCTCATTTCTTTGTGCATTTGTTATTAGCTCAATAAATAATACACAGAGGAATTACCCAGTCACTAATTTGCTTTTTTATCAAGCCAAGTTCATGTTTTAATAAATTGCCATTTTTGGGGGTATTATTGAGCATGTGCTATTGATATGCCTATAGTGCAAATGTGAAGTTATGTTTATTACACTATTT
This sequence comes from Procyon lotor, assembly GCA_028646535.1. Classification (NCBI taxonomy): domain Eukaryota; kingdom Metazoa; phylum Chordata; class Mammalia; order Carnivora; family Procyonidae; genus Procyon; species Procyon lotor. Next base: position 34,520,356 of record CM053620.1, on the reverse strand, counting down.
GTTTCTTCGCCCATACATATCTTCCTCGGAGATAGCTTTTGCCAGGATGCTAGCTCACTTACTCCTTCCCTGGTCCCACTCTGGTGATGTATTCTCGTAAAATGTTTGCTTTCTTCCTGAATTATTACATTAAGAGAATTAATATTTGTTGTTCTCAGACCCTGAGAGTTATTCATGTTACCTTTTTAAAAGATGCCTAGTTTTCCTTTTTTTTTCTTTTTCCTTCTTTTCTTTTTAGGCATACTATTCCTTGGCTGCTGTGATGTTTTAGTTAAGTGTTGCCTTTTTAATGGCTACCTATATTTTTAGGGAAATGTTGGGTTGAGCTGTGTGAAATTGCTGATGTTTGACTATAGATACGGCAATTTCAGATGGCTCAACCTTATACTTTTGTTTGCTTCAGGAATATTTCTTAACACTCACTCAGCCTTTTAATTACATTCCTAGCTTTTTGTTGTCACAGATTAATGTAATAAGAGCTTGGGTAGTTTGCTGATCCCACGGACTCTTTTCTCGCAGGATTGCATTCTTGGCTTCCTCACTCCGAACTTGAACTTTTGAGGACCACAGGCTGCATAGTAACTATTTAGCCCTCTTATACTACATTCTGAAATTGCTAAAACCTGCATGGAAGTAGCAATAAGACTTTCACTTTTTAGGAAAGACTTGGATCTGGATATGAATATTGAACGTGTGCTTTAGTTTAGAGCCTTGTGGATATTTGCAAGTTTTTCCCATTTTATTAAGGCTGCTGCTGGTTTTGGCCTGGGAGAGGGCACCTTGCCCAGCCAGCCTTCCTGTATCCTTCCCATGCACCTTCTCCATCCTCTGGAGGGGTGTCCTACCCATTCTGGCCTCTGCTTTCCTTCTCCTCCATCTTCCCTGCTGGTCCCTTATTATAGGCCCCTCTTCTTCTTCTTGGGGAAATAATAATAATAATAATATTATTATTATTCCATAAAATGGAAATTTTATGGAAGATTTAGTGCCAGTCACTGTGTTTTCTACATGTATTATTTGCTCATTTAATTTTCCCAATAACCCTCTGGTCGTAATAGGTGCTGTTATTACACTCCGAGATGAGCAGAACCACTTATGTAATTTGTAGGGCTCAGTGCAAAATAAAAATGTAGGAGCCTTTGTTTAAATCCTGTTAGGAGTTCCAAGAGAGGGATAGCAGAGCATTAAAGCAAGCGTAGAGCCCTTCTAAGTGTGGGGCCTTGTGCTACGATGCAGGCTGCAGGCCAGTGAAGCTAGTCTTGAGGTGAGGAACCTGAGTCCGAAAGAGGTCCAGTGAAAGTCTTGCATTAGGAGATGATGAGCTTGCACAACACCCAGGTCTGCAGACTCCCAAGGGCGACTTGTCTCACTGTGCCCGGCTGCCCTGTAGGAATCTCCTGGTCTGTCTCTCTTTCTCTGGTCTGCTCTCCTCCCTTCAACCAGCAGAGTGGTCTTTCTGCAGCAGAAATCGGACCGCAGCACCCTCGAGGGCCACTGCCTTTGAGTAAATCCTCAACTCCTTGGTGCAGAACCCAGGACCATGCAGGCTCTGGCCGCTGCCAGTCCCCCAGCCATCCCCCAATCTCATCCCCTCCCCACACAGACCTCGTGTGCTTTGGTCATCCTGACCGGCTTGAAGATCTGGAACATGCCAAGCTCTTTCTTGCCTTCTTTGTTTCTCACATGCTCGTCTCTTTCCCTGACATCCCCCTACCCTCGCATCTCTAGCAAATTTGTATTTGTTCTTGAATATCCAGTGTGATGATTTCTTTCTGGCCGGAGCATCTTTGAATCACTCTAGCAGAGGGGGCGCCTTCCTCCTCTGTGCTGTCTATACCGTGAAATTATGCCTGTCCAGGCCCTTTATTCCAGTATGGTCCGTCATCTGTTTCTCGTGTCTGTCTCAGACCACGCTGAACTCTCCGTGGGCAGGAACGGAGTCTTCATTGGTCTCCCGCGCCTGCCCCCAGGGCTTGACATTAAGTATGTGTCACATCAGTGCTAATTGTGTGGACCTGAACGCAAAGACCCAGCCCAAGGTGGGATCTGATGAGAGTTGAACTAGGCCAGGAGAAGAGTTGAGGGCATTGGCCCCTGGCGACAGATACAAAGTGTCATCAGACTGGAAAGATGTAGCTTAGAAGGGTGCCTCTAACAGTCGTGTGTTTGTGCTCGGCTGGGACCAAGGACAGACGTGACCAGGCATGTCCAGGTCTTTCGCTGCTGTGAGGTTCTACTGGATCATGCTGCACGAGCCCAGCAGTACCGAACACCATCCCTTGGAGAAACCGTGGGAAGCTCCTGTCCCTTGAGGTCACCGTGGGGGAAGAGAACATACTGGTTGCCCACATGTGGAAGGAAATGATTTTCCCTTCTTCTCCCCTTAGGTCATTAATTAATACTTCAAAGAGAATCTCAACTCTATGCAATGATTTATATTAAAGCCCTGAACAGAAAATATAAAAGCAGCAGCTTTGCTAAATAAACCGAAGTAATTAGCAGTCTAATCAGTATTTTAAAGTTTATTCTTTTTCGTTTCATAGGTATGTTTTTCAACTTCCCGTTCTGCTGAGGCCGCTGCGGGCTCGAGCCCGGTGACCCGACCATCGTCAAAAACCCTGGAACATGTTGCCTCCGCTGGGGAAAAGGTAGGGTCATTTTTCTTGAGAAAACTTTTGTCAGTGCTTCTGTGAGCCTTGTCCCAGGAGGATCCCTCCCTTCTTCCTTTGGCCTCTTTCACGGACAAGCCTTCTCTTGAAAAGGTGCGTATTCCTAACTAGGTGATGACTCTGCCGAAAGCTTTCGCCAAACTTTTTCGAAGGTGTGATCCCGAATATTTGTCTTGCTCTATTTTTCTGAAAAAAGATGTGGGCTTTTGTTTTTCTCCTTTCACAGTGTGGGCCCAGGGACCGTTTCCCAGGATCCTCATCTTCGCTGTGTATGGGGCACATTTGGAGTCATGTTCTGGAACTCGAGCCGATCACAGTAGCTCTTAACGACCTGCTTAAGAAAGTGGTGGCCTGAGTACAGTGGGCCTTCTGTTTGTATCTGTATAGTTTCTTTGTACTCTCCCTCTTGCTTTTTCCCTTTCTTGAAACTTCCTTGGATATTGAGAAAGACTTGGATTTTTGTCCTTAAGGGTTACTTTATGGTAATACCTTTGTATACTACCTTAAACACCCTACCCCTTTCTGGTCCTGTGTATTGGATTCCCCACCATGGGTAATGTTTGGGAAAGCTTATAAACCTTCTCCATTTCTTCTCTTCAATCCTGCCTCTGGTTTAAAATATAATTATTTTACTCATAGTTAATACTGATAGGCAGTTGGTGGGTTTCTTCTTCTTCTTCTTCTTCTTCTTTTTTGTGGGTTTCTTCTTCTATATAGGCTCCCCTAGATCCTCTCATTTTTCATGTTTGTAGTTTATCTGTGTTGTCAAGCATGCCAATTATAGGGTCCTGGCACCCTTACCCCATCACCCGGTCCTCATTCTATAGTTAAATATGCCCAGGCCCCACCACGCGTCCTTTGCCAACGCTCTCCAGTCATTTTTTAGCTGGGTCTGAAGTTTGTTCTCTGGTAGATGCCTTCAGCAAGGGCTCATAGGAACAGGATGCCCAGAATCTTCTTTGTTTATGTATTTATTTATTTTCAAACAATTACAGACTTACAGAAATTTTTTCCTTACAAATTACTTGAGAATAAGTGTGTTTTTCCTATAAAGACATTCACCCACAACAACCTCAATATTAGGAAAATTGCACTGACACATTGCTAACATCTCATACTCAGACAAAACTCCAAGTTTCACCATGTGTTCTGATAACATCTTTTATTTATTTATTATTACTATTTTTTTATTTTAATTTTTTTATTAACATATAATGTATTTTAAATCAAAAATATCCACCCAGGATCGTGCATTGCATTAAGCGGTCACTTCTCTTTGGCTCCTTCTATCTGGAACAGTTGCTCAGACTTTCCTTGACTTTGATGACCTTGAGGTTACAAACCAGTTAATTTGTAGAATGTCCTTCAAGTTGTCCCTCAAGTTGTCTGAATGGCTAGACTCAGGCTGTGCATCTTTGGGAAGAATACTACAAAGGTGATGTTGTCCAGTAGCACCACTGGGTATTTAACCCAAAGATACAAATGTAGTGATCTAAAGGGGCACCTGCACCCCAGTATTTATAGCAGCGATGTCCACAATAGCCAAACTATGGAAAGAGCTCAGATATCCATCGACAAGCATGGATAAAGAAGATGCATATATATACACACATATGCACACAATGGAATATTACGCAACCATCAAAAATGAAATCTTGCCATTTGCAACAATGTGGATGGAACTAGGGGATGTTATGCTAAGCAAAATAAGTCAATCAGAGAAAGACAATTATCATAGGATCTCGCTGATACATGGAACTTGAGAAACAAAACAGGATCATAGGAAAGAAATGAAACAAGATGAAATCAGAGAGGGAGACACACCATAAGAGACTCTTAGGAAACAAACTGAGAGTTGCTGGAGGGGAGGGAGGTGGGGGGATAGGGTGGCTGGGTGATGGACACGAAGGAGGGCACATGATGTAATGAGCACTGGGCGTTATATAAGACTGATGTATCGCTGACCTCTACCTTGGAAACCAATAATACTTTCAATTCATTCATTCATTCATCCATTCATTCATTCATTCATTCATTCATTCATTCATATCAAACCCAGGTTTCCTATTTCACCTGGTAGATTATACTCTATTATTATCATTATTTATTTTAGAGCTCAAACTTTCCCAGATTTGTCCCACATTTGCATCTTTGTCACCCATCCATCCATCATTCATCAATCAATCAATCAATCAGTCACATATCTATGTATCTAACTGCAATCATATCAATACTTCCAATTCCAATTCAGTACCACAAAGTTCATCCTGTTTCCCGCCCTCCCTCCCTTCCTTCGTTTCTTTTCTCTCTCTCTCTCTTTCTAAGATTGTATTTATTTATTGTCAGAGAGAGAGAGAGAGAGAGCGAGCACATAAGCAGGGGGAAAGGCAGGCAGAGGGAGAAGCAGGCTCACTCCTGAGCAGAGAGCTTGGTGCAGGACTTGATCCCAGGACCCTGGGATCATGACCTGAGCCAAAGGCAGACACTTAACAGACTGGTGTCCCTATTCTACTCTTTTTCCATGTTTGTATCCCTTTTCTTCAACAGTGAGAAGCTGGCTCCTATTATCCTTTTTTTTTTTTTTTTAAGACTTTTAATTTATTTGACAGAGAGAAAGAGATCACAAGTAGGCAGAGAGGCAGGTGAAGGGAGAGGGGGAAGCAGGCTCCCCGCTGAGCAGAAAGCCCGATGCGGGATTCGATCCCAGGACCCTGAGACCATGACCTGAGCTGAAGGCAGAGGCTTTAACCCACTGAGCCACCCAGGAGCCCCTCCTATTATCCTTAATGTGGTAACCTACTCATTCAACTCTCCTGCAAGTAACAGATGTTCCAGCCTGTGTCACCTTCGCCTCTTGCACGGATGCTCTTCCTCCTCTGCTTGGGAGCTCACTCCCCATTTCAGGATGTCCCTGTGTGGATGCCCTCTCACCCCACTTAGGCATTTATACCCTGTGCCCCATCCATCCCACTTGGCCTCTGACTCTACACCGGGGTGCCTCCCCACCCTTCTCCACACACTTTGATGCCCCCTTCCCCTGCTTGGGCTTTGGCGCCCCAAGCCAGATTGTCTTTTTCATCCCATTTGGACTTTCTATGTCTTTCTTTCTATGACTTTCTATGTCAGACTTTACCCCTCTGTGTCCCGACACCCCATGGCATGCCTTCCTTGTGTCAACGTCTACCTCTTCCCACTCAGGCTCTGCTAGGTGCCCTCCTCTGTGAATGCCTTCCTCAACCCACTTGGACTTTTGCATTCCACTTTAGGCCGTCGTGGCTGCTCCCTGCCCTCGTCCCCACATCCTGTGCAGGCATTTTCCTGTAGCTGCTGGCCGAGTTAGGACTGAACTGTTCAGGAAGGGAAGGAGGAAGATGAGGAAGGAAGAGCTGATATCTGCTGTCTTTTGTGCTTGTAAGAAATTGGTCTGTAGCTTTATACTTTGGTAAACATTATCTTTCCTGGAGGATTTCAAATATGCTACTTGTATGTGTTCTGGCTTTGGAGATTACTGTTGAAAAGTTTGATGCCAAGTTCATTTACTTTTTCTTAAGAGTCACTTCATCTTTTTGCCTAAATGCTGGAAGTTTTTTTGTTTTTTTTTTTTCTTCTTTATAGTTCCATTGTTTGACTAGAGTATGTCTGAATGTTGACCATTCTGGGTTGATTTTCCCAGGTACATGGTGTGTCTTGTAAATATGAAGGTTCATGTCTCCTTTTATTTTAGGGAATATTTTTGAATTATACTTTTTTTTTAAAGTATTTTTTTCAGTTCCATTGCTTTGGTTTTCTTCCTATGTATATGTTGGGTCTTTTTTTGCTTGTCTTCCATGTCTGTCATTTTTCTCTTATGCTCTTTATTCCTTTCTTCATTTGTTTTAGTTTCCCTTTTTTCTCATTTTCACGAATTTATTCTCTTACTGTACTTTCTGTGGTTTCTAGCCATCCCTTTGGGTTTTGTCTTCACTCCTGAATTTTTTTTCTTTTGTTTATATTCATTTCTGAGCTCTGCCAGCTCCAATCAGATGTGCCTTGTGTCCAGCCATCTCATTTCTGAGCTTTCTTCTCATTTATGCTGTTCTCTCATAGCTTCTACTATTTTCTTAATTTCACTTAATTCATTTTGAAATATGAGCTCATTGTTTTCATCTGCCCTGTAGTCGTATTTTTCTGGTGAGTATTTATTTTCCGAATATGTGTTATGGGAACCATCGTTCTCTCTTTTTGATATTTTTCAATGGGGGATTGACCATAATATTTTTCTGTTGCTGGAGTTGTATGTTTATTTTTGTATTTGTTTTAAGATTTATTTATTCATTTTAGAGAGAGAGAGTGTACACAAGTGGAAGGAGGGGCAGAGGGAGAGGGAGAGAAGCAGACTCCCCGCTGAGTGTAGAATTGATAGAGGGCTCCATCCCAACACCCTGAGATCACAACCTGAGCCAAAATCAAGAGTCCGTGGCTTCACTGATTGAGTCACCCAGACACCTCTGAAGCTATATTTTAGAAGGAAGTTCATGTGTAGGGGTTGGGAGTTGGCCAGAATGTCTTTCCTTTCTGTTTCTATCACAAAGTATTTAATAGTTCTTGTGCATTCCTCTCTTCAGTGCTTTGTGATATTTGCTTCCACTTGTCCTCTCCCCTACTAGTATTTGAACATTTTCTTGCTTTCATGCCCAGGTGCCCTGCCCTGATCGACTTGGGCTCTATTCCCAGCTGTTTCTTCTGAATCTGGGCTCTCCCTTTCTTGAAGGAAGCCCCACTGGCTGTTCCTGAGTCCTGATGGTCAGCTGCCTAGCACCCTTCTGTCTTTCTGTAGAGGCCTCGCTCTCACCATGAAGCCCCTCCCAGTTCCACCCTTTCTGCCTAGATCCACACCTGAGTGGGAGCCCCTCCTTTTGGAACTCACCACTAGGTGTTCATCTCTCATTTGCCCAGCTCTTAGGATCTGGTTTCTCCTGTTTCTGGCCTGCTTTCATTTTCTTGTGGGTCTCACTGCTGTCCGTGGTTGGCCCCACCCACTTGTATTAGGTTGTTTAGAATTCTTTGTGACCTACTTTTGTTGATGACATCATCCATGGGTTTTGTCTTTTGCTCTCCTACTTAATCTCCCTTTTAAGAGGGGCTGTCACCACTTGTATCTTACTTCTCTCTTCCTTTTATCTGTTTTCACAGCCTGGACCCCATCCATCTCTGTGTGCTTCTCTGATTGGGGCTTAAAATTGGTCTAAGGACCCATTCTACACAGAGTGATTCATCTCATTCTCTAGTGATAGATTCTTGGCTCTTATTCTTGTTAGCGCTATTGGCTGTGCAAAGTCACATGAGTAAGCAGCAAAGCTCTCAGGTTTCTTATGAGGGAAAGGGGAAAGCCAATAGGATTTTGAGAATGTGCTAAAAGTTGCACATTAATTTTTTGTGTGCGTTTTGTTTTGTTTGGAAGTGATCGTGTCACAGTGTTTTACTACCAAAAAGCCTGATTCAGTGCCAGATATCCATATTTAAAATAAAGGAAGCGTCTTGCTTCTTTATGTTTTTGTTCTTTTTTCCCCCTCTTACATTCAGTCTATTTTTAGTTTGGCTTTATTAATTAACTCTAATACTTTAAGTAGCATCATGATCTAGAATTTTCTGATACCCATGTTTTATTCTGAGCTTGAGTTCAGATCTAGCCTTAGTATTAAGGTTAGTATTGTCATAATTTTGTATTTTGGGTGTAACTGTAGCCAGAATCTAGTCCAGTTTATTGTCACTTTCTTGACTGTAACAGTAATGAGTGCTGTTTTTAGATATCTTTAGGAGATTGCTAGTATCTTGTAAAGTATGATAACATAACCCTTTTATTACTAAATAGAAACATGATTTCTCCCTATAAGTTATGACTTTGATCTTCAAAATACTTTGTCATGTTAATACACATTACATAACTCACTAAAGTTTTGATCTCAGTTATGTGGGTGGAAAAGGCAAATCAGAAGAAATGAGGCTAAATGGAGTAGAAGAACCAGAGGAAGAAAGAAAATTTAGTCAAATGCATCAGATCAACTAGAATTTATACTAGGAGTACAAGGCTGATTTACCACTTGAAAGCTAATCAATGTACTTCATCAGATTGACAGAAAGAAAAACCTCTTGATCATTTCAATAGACACCAAAAGGCATTTGATACATTTCTAAATTAATTCAAGTTTTTTGTATGGAACCATAAAAGACCCTGAATAGCCAAAGCAATCCTGAAAAACAAGTAAACAAACAAAGTGGGAGGCATCATGATTCTGGACTTCAAGCTCCAGATTGATTACAAGATTACAAAGCTGTCATCACCAAGACAGTATGGTACTGGCATAAAAACAGACACATAGATCAATGGAACAGAATAGAAAACCCAGAAATGGACCCACAACACACACACACACGCACACGCGCACACACACACACACACACATTTGTGACAGAGCATGAAACTGGACCACTTTCTTACACCATACACAAAAATAGACTCAAAATGGATGAAAGATCTAAATGTGAGACAGGAAACCATCAAAATCCTAGAGGAGAACACAGGCAGTAGCCTTTTTGACACTGGCTCTAGCAACTTCTAACAAGACACATCTCCAGAGGCAAGGGAAGCAAAAGCAAAAATGAACTATTGAAACTTCGTTAAGATAAAGAGCTTCTGCACAGCAAAGGAAACAATCAATGAAACTAAAAGGCAGCTTATGGAATGAGAGAAGATATTTGCAAGTGACATATCTGATAAAGAGTCAATATCCAAAATCTATAGAGAACTTATCAAACTCAATACCCCAAAACCAAATAATCCAGCTAAGAAATGGGCAGAAGACATGAATAGACATTTGTCTAAAGAAGACATCCAGATGGCTAACAGACACATAAAAAGATGCTCACCATCACTTATTATCAGGGAAATACAGATCAAAACCATGATGCGATACTACCTCACACCTGTCAGAATGGCTAAAATTAACAACACAGAAAATAACAGATGTTGGCGAGGATGCGAAGAAAGGGGAACCCTCCTACACTGTTGGTGGGAATGCAAGCTGGTGCAGCCACTCTGGAAAACAGTATGGAGGTTCCTCTAAAAGTTGAAAATAGAACTATCTTATGACCCAGCAATTACACTACTATGTATTTACTCAGAGGATAAAAAATACAGATTCAAAGGGGCAATGCACCCCAGTGTATGTATATATGTACACGTACACACACACACACACACACACACACTCTAGAATAATGATATTAAAAAGAATGATATCTTGCCACTTGAGGCAACATGAGTGGAGGTAAAGTGTATTATGCTAAGGAAAATAAGTCATTCAGAGAAAGACAAATACCATGTGATTTCACTCATATGTGGAATTTAGGAAACAAAACAGATGACTATGTGGGAAGGGAAAAAAGAGAGAAGGAGAGAGGAACCACAAGAGACTCTTACCTATAGAGAACAAACTGAGGGTTGATAGAGGGAGGTAGGTAGGGGTTGGGCTAAACTGGTGATGCATAGTAAGGAGGGCACTTGTTATGATGAGCACTGGGTGTTACATTGTAAGTGATAAATCATTAAATTCTACTCTTGAAAAAACAAGCAAAAAAACCTCAGCAAATCAGGATTAGAAAGTAACTTTACTTTCTACTTTATTTTCTACTTCTATTTTACTCTAATGGTAAAGTATTAAAAAGTTTTCTCCTAAGACTGAGAAAAAGATGACATTGTGTGTTTTCACTGCTATTCATCAATGAAGTGGAGGCTCTAGGTAGAGTTAAAGGCAAAAAAGACAGAAAAAAGAAATAAATGGTATGAAGATCAAAAGAAGAAAAAGGAATAGAAGTAATGGCTGAAATTTCCCCAAATTTGGTAAAAGACAGATCTTTTACCAAAATCTTTTACAGAATCTGTAAAAATTACAGATTCAAACCCACTGAGCCCCAAACAGAAAAACTCAAAGAGATCTATAGCCAGATACATCATAATCAAACTGTTGCAAACAAAAGAGAAAGAGAAAGAAAAATCCTAAAAGTAGCCAGAGAAAAACAATTGTCTATAGGGGAACCATGATTTGAGACACTGTGAGTTTCTCCTTAGTTACTCCTCCTTAGTGGAGGCCAGGAGGCCGTGGAAACATTTTTAAAGTGCTGAAAGGGAAAAACTGTCAAGTCAGAATTCCATATCCCTTCATAAATGAAGATAAAATAGAAACTTTTTTGTGGCGCCTGGGTGGCTCAGTGGGTTAAAGCCTCTGCCTTCGGCTCAGGTCATGATCTCAGGGTCCTGGGATCGAGCCCCACATTGGGCTCTCTGCTCAGCAGGGAGCCTGCTTTCTCTTCTCTCTCTGTCTCTGCCTGCTTCTCTGCCTGCTTGTGATCTCTCTCTCTGTCAAATAAATAAATAAAATCTTTAAAAAAGATAAAAATAATAAAAAAAGAAACTTTTTTAAATGAAGGAAAACCAAGAGAATGTATTACCAGCAGACCTGTTTAAAAGTAATGTTAAAATAAGTTCTTTAGGTAGAGGAGAAATAATGGAACTTTCAGAGAGAAACTTGGAACTTGGAATAAGGAAGAACAACATAAATGGAAAATATGTGGATAAATATACCAGACAATTCCTTTTCTTTTAAGTTATTTATGTATGGTGACCAAAAACAAAAAGTATAACATTATCTGGTGGAGTTTTCATTGTATGTAAATGCGATATGTAGGATGGCCACAACAGAAATGAGGATAGATAAAGGGTCCTATGTGGGGATAAGGTTTCTCTGTCTTTCATGCTGAGGGTGATGCCAGTGAAAATGGCAGGGTAAAGACATCCAAAAGTCTCCTCCGCAAAAGCAAGGAGAACATTGACAAAAGTTGTCAGAATCAACTTTCTGAGGACTCTGAAGCCTTGCAGAGCCTTTATTTTTGAAAAATGGCTGAATCTCAGTAAAAACTGTGAGCGTTGTGGTTTAAGTTGCTCTATTTCCATTCCTCCTTCCTTACTTCATGATAACTTTGACAACCAACATCTCGCTTTTGTGGTGAGAACCACCAGTCTGGCAGGCACTGGTGGGGGCAGATGTAGTTGGAGTTTCTTGAAAAGCCCCATTCCTGAGATTTGACTCATCTGTTGGTTCCTTGTAAGACCTCACTCACATGACTGTCTTTGACCTGACTGGAAGCCCACCACAGATAGCCTTTTCTCTGGGTATGTTTGTGGAAAACAATCAATGGCAATTGCTTAACATTTCAGCTGCCTGAGGCAGTGCGTAATATTTGGGCCAAATAATAGGCAAACCAGAGGCATACAAAGAAAAGCAAGGGAATGATATGTTAATGGGGGCTTTGAAAATCTCCATCATGTTCCTGGGAAACTAGAAGGCCACGTGCATGCCCAGGGATGTGCACAAGTTCAGGAAAAACCTGAGAAGGTCCTGTGGTTTTGTCTTTGGTTAACACGGAGAGTCTTTGAAGTTAAGGCTGAAGCAGAGTTATAAACAAAAACGGAGCATTTATCATTAGCAGTTATGCTCTGCAAGAAATACTGAAGGAAATCCTTTAGGCTGACATGAAAGGACATTAGACAGTAACTTAAATCCACATGCTGAAATAAAAAGCTCCAGTAAAGATAAGTAGGTAAATATAAAAGATAGCATAAATGTAATTTTTATTTGTAACTCGGTTTTTCTCCTATCTGATTTAAAAGTCAATCACACAGGCCTAATGCAAACATATCAATAATTATATTAAATGTAATTTGTCTACACACACTAACTGAAGGTATGAGATTGTCAAATAGGACTAAATAACAGGAGTCAACTATCTGCAGAAACTCATTCTAAATACAAAAGTATAGATAAATTTAAAAATAAAATATTAGAAATAGGGGCGCCTGGGTGGCTCAGTCGTTAAGCGGCTGCCCTCGGCTCAGGTCATGGTCCAGGGTCCTGGGATCGAGCCCCGCATCGGGCTCCTTGTTCGGCAGGGAGCCTGCTTCTCCCGCTACCATTCCCTCTGCTTGTGTTCCCTCTCTTGCTGTGTTTCTCTCTGTCAAATAAATAAAATCTTTAAAAAATAAAAAATAAAAAAAATAAAATATTAGAAATAGATATACTATGCAAATACTAATCACAGAAAACTGCAGTGGCTATATTAGCATCAAAACTGTCTTCAGAGGAAGGTAAATTACCAGCAATAATGAGGGACATTACATAATGATAAAAAGGTCAAGTCACCATGAAGACATAGCTATTCTAAACATGTATGCACTTAACAACAGAACTTGGAAATACATGAAGCAAAACCTTAACTAAATTTAAAGGAGAAATCTACCGTTATAGTTGGAGATCTCAACATTTCTCTCTCAATAGTAACATAACGAAAGACAGAAACTCAACAAGGATGTGGAAGAATTGATCAATACCATCAAACCTTTGGATATATTTGATGTATAAAGAACACTCCTTCTACCAACAACAAAATACACATGCTTTCCAAGCACACATGGAAATTTATATTTATTATATTTATATATATATATATTATATTTATATTTACCAATATAGTACCACACCTCGTGTCATAAAATAATCTTAAAGTTTTAAGATTTTATTTATTTATTTGAGAGGGAGAGAACACAAGCAGGGAGGAGGGGCAGAGGGAGAGGGAGAAGCAGCCTCCCCCAGAGCAGGGAGCCGGATGCGGGACTCGATCCCGGGATCCCAGGATCATGACCTGAGCTGAAGGCAGACGTTTAACTGACTGTGCCACCCAGGTGGCCCCTTAAAGTTAAAAGAATGAAAAATGACGTGTGCTCTCTGAGGCAGAGTGGAATTTAATAGAAAATAAGAAGAGATAAATTATAGATTGTGATTAGAAACAAACTGTGTTGGTTTGCTAATCCTGCATAACTATTACCACAGACTTAGTGGCTTTCACATTTATTATCTCAAGTTTTTATGGATCAGGAATTCAGACATGGTTTAGCTGAGCCCTCTGCTTAGGGCCTCACAAAGTTGCAGTTAAGGTGTTGGCCAGGACTGAGTTGTCATCTGGAGGTTCCACTGGGGAAAAATCTACTTACCACTTGTGGTTGTTGGCAACACTTAGCTTCCTGAGGATGCAGGACTAAGAGATTTAGTTTTTTTTCCCCGGTTGTTGACTCAAGGCATTCTCAGCTCATAGAGGCTACTTGCAGTTTCTTGCCACTTTGAATTTTCCAACATGACCATTTATTTCCTCACATTCAACAAAGGAGAAAGTTCCAAGAGTGTGCCTGCTAGCAAGATGGAATTTTATATAATGTAACATGATAATGGGAGTAACATCCCGTCACTGTTGTCATATTCTGTTGGTTAAAAGCAAGTCACAGGTCTTGCCCATACTCAAGGGGAGGGGATTAAACAATAGTGTTAACACCAAGGGAAAGGGATTTTTGAAGATCACCTTGGGGTCTGTCCATCCCAGTCTAATCCCTTCTGCATACAAAATATGTTCACCCCTTCTCAAGCTCTTTAAGAGACTCATCCCAATGTAGTGTCTACTCAAAGTCAAGAACGTCAACCTCATCTAAATCAGGTCAAGGTATAGATGAGGCTCCTGGCTTTTCACTCAGTCTGCCAATGTGTAAAACTAATAAGACAAGTTATTACACCTGTCCAACTCCCCCACTCCCCCCACAATAAACAACAGCAGAATAGGCATAGGATAAGAGCTATAGACATTCCCACTCAAAAAGAGGGGGGATTTTCCACATAAAGTATCATATCATCTGCAAAGAGTGAGAGTTTGACTTCTTCTTGGATGCCTTTGGATGCCAATTTGGATGCCTTTGATTTCTTTTTGTTGTCTGATTGCTGAGGCTAGGACTTCTAGCACTGTGTTGAATAGC
>CM053620.1:34493143-34505297 GCA_028646535.1 Procyon lotor | reverse complement strand
CAACGTGTCTTCCAAAGAGACCTCACGTATTAACCAAGGCAGGTAAATAAGATCTGTATCAAGGCCTCCTTTAGCTCCGATATTTGGTATTTGAGGCAGGAGAATATTAGCTTCCTTGTTCTTCGTATGAAGATGATATAAAACGAAGAGCTTTAATGGAATTCTCCAGGTCACATGGGGAGCTAGAGGCTCTGCCCGGCCACCTGATGAAATTTATTGCCAGTGTAATTCTTGTTTGCTTTTCAATGCCGTCCTAGGAAAAAGTATTATTCATAATTTTTCCTTCTGCTGCCTTCCTCCCTTGCCTTTTTGGCAGGGACCTGAGAAGGAGTACATTGCTTCTGAATTGTAGTAATTAAAGGGATATTCAGAATAGTGTGTTCCCTGATTTAAATCCCTAAAAAGCCAGAAGAGGTTTTGACAGAACTAGGACATGGGAAGCAAAAAGTCAATTAAAGCTGATTTTTTTCAAGAGCCACATAAATGTTATAAAAGTGCCACATACTTGAGCCATTTTAGCAGTTTTCCATCTGCTTTTGTTGTCGCAAAAAGAAGGAAGTTTTTCTGGCATTCCTCTGAATTGTCTTAAGTGACTTTTGGATCATCAGAGTGAGTGGGGTGGCCCCAATTCTCAGTGTTCCAATCTGACTCCGAAGTTTAGAGCAAGATGCACTAATTCATTCGGTTCGTTTTGCCCCCCTTTGGCTTGAAAAAAAGACAAGGATGTGAATTCTTTCACTTGGTAGAGCAAGTAGCATTGTGGGTTGTCCTTCAAATACATTTTTCCACAGGCTCCTATCCCTTCTTGGGCATAAATGGGCTGCTACTGAACAGACAGACATTCAGGAGATCCTATAAATGGAATCTTCCATCTTCTGCTAATATGGGTTTTGGCAATAAAGTCATTATAAGGAAGTACCATAAAAGGCATCTTTTTTTTTTTTTCATCTGTTGCCTACTCCGCATGGGGTTTATTGCTATTTAGAAGTTGGATTGCTAAGTGCTAAACTAGGCAGGTCACCCTGCAGTGGATGGATAGATGGGTCTCTGATCTGCCACCTGCTGCCCTTGAGGACAGCTGGCAGATTTGGGGGTGGCAAGACCAAAAATGGCAACAGGGGCATGCTCCCTTTATTTTGGGTGGCCAGCTGGACATGGGCTCATTGGCATTAACGGACATCGGTAGGTGTGTCGTCTATGAATTGATCCAATTTAGATACTCATTGACTACCTATTTGGAGTCTGGTGCTGTGAAGAAATTCCAGAGCTGGATAAAATAGAAATTTGCCTCTAAAGAGATTTACACCCACATTGGGGAAATAATACTGAACAATAAGAACCAATTTGAGAACCGCCAAATGCCACTTTGTAGGTGCTCCATTTGTGGTGGGTTGTTGTTGCTATATCATCATCGTCATTATTATTATCTGGATCACAAAGGAAGGATTTTAGAGTGAACAGAGGTTGGGCCGAAATATTGATAATGTCCAAAGGGAAGCGGGCCCTTGAGAGTAGATGGGCTTTAACCAGATGGAAGGATGTTGAAGGCAGTATAGATGAGGCATAGATGAGGTTAGTTCTCAGCTCAGGGTTTGGCATTCTTGTGTCTGATGAGTCATTCATCCACCTGCTTTCCAACTCCCCAGAGGTTGTTGTATTAATTCTCATCTTCTTCCTCTTCTTGCAGGTTTATAAAGTCTTCTTTTTTTTTTTTTTTTGAGAAAATAACCTGACTGTAATTTTAGTAAGGTTTTTGGAGTAAAAGTAGATGCATTTGTTCAAATGAGCATTTTAACTGGAGACTTCTGATTTTAAAAAATTTTTTTTTGCAGTTGTAATTGACATATAACAATATTAGTATCAGACGTGCAACATGGTGTTTCATTATTTGTACGTATCTGTACATACAAATTTGTACGTACATATTTGTATATATCGTATATAAATATCTGTACATATTTGTATGTATGGCATCTGTCTGCAGATGTAGTTACAAAATTTTTTTCTTGTGACAAAGGACTTTTAAGACCTATTCGCTCAGCAACTTACAAAGATACAGTATAGTGTTATTAACTATAGTCACAGTGCTTTATAATACTTTCCATGATTTACTTATTTCATAACTGGAAGTTTGTTTCTTTTGACCCCCTCTACTCATTTCACCCACCCTTCACCCCTACTTCTGCCAACCACCAACCCGTTTTCTATGTATCTTGTTTTTTTTTGGTCTTTTTTAGATTCCACCTACAAGTAGGATCATCTGATATTTGCCTTTCTCCGTCTGACTTATTTTACTTAGCATAATGCCCTTAAGGTCCATCAGTGCAGTTACAAATGGCAAGATTTCATTCCTTTTTATGGCTACTTAGTATTCCATAGTGTGTGTGTGTGTGTGTGTGTGTATACACAGTATCTTTATCTTTGCATCCATTGATGGAAATTTAAGTTATTTTCATATCTTGGCTATTGTGAATTGTGCTGTAATGAACATGAGGGGGGTGCAGATATCTTTCTGAATTAGTGTTTTACTTTTCTTTGGATGAGTACTGAGAAATGAAATTACTGGATCATATAGTTGTTTTTTTAATATTTTGAGGAACCTCCATACTGTTTTCCATAGTGGCTGTACCATTTTACATTCCATCAACAGTGTATAAGGGTTCCTTTTTCTCCACACCTTCACCAAGGTGTTATTTCTTTGCTTTTTAATAATAACCATTCTAACAGGTGTGAGTGGATATCTCATTGTGGTTTTGATTTGCGTTTCTCTGATGATCAGTGATGCTGAGCTTCTTTGTGTGTATCTGTTGGCCATCTGTATATTGGGAGACTTTTTAAAAAGATAAATAACTTCATTTGTTTTTAAATAAGGATACATACTCATTATTGAGAGAACTCAAACAATATCAAAAAGTACCAAAAAAGTAAAAAGTCGATTAATATCCTATCACCCAGAAATCACTTTTAATAATATTCCGTGAAGATCCTTTAACTCCACACTCTCTGCATATGCACAAATACAAGAGTAGAAAGAGAGAGGTATGGTCATTAACTTGGGTCATATTGTGCATGCTATTTAAAAATTAAAGCCCATACATTTAATTTTGCTTGAATGTAATGTGAAAGATACAACAAAAGGAAAGGGTAGAAATTATTGAACTTTAGATAAATGTTTCTTGGTTACAGGAAATAGTAGTTTAATTAGATAAAGGTTGGGGCTCAAATCACCTTTCCCAATCCAAATGTCAAATTGTACTTTCCTGTATAAGAAGATGATTTCATCCCACCCAGACTCACTCGGCACTCTTGCACTCGAAAGCTGGAGAAAGTGAAAAGAAAGACTGATTACTTTTATCTCCAGCAATATGACAGACTAGATATCCTGGAATCCTTTTACTACCAACTGGCCATCTAAGGTTGTTTGATCATTTCTAGTCCTCTGGAGACTTGGGGTCTACTTGTTGTATACATGCCGAGGCCTTGGCCTATGGTTGATGAAATGTTTGAATGGAGACTCCACATAAAACAATAAACTCCACAGGGCTATACTTCCATGTGGTCATGGTGGCAGTGATCTAGATAAATATCTACACAATTAAGGAGATGATCTGACAATGAGACATATTTTTCTCAGCCTGGGCTCTGGATGGAGCCAGATAATGGAACCTCCCTTGATAATTTATAATCTCAGGTCAGCCCTCATAAGGTTTAACTTACAGCACTTGCATAGTCCAGAAGCCCTAAGCCAAGAAATTAGTGTAAAATGGTCCCGGGTTGGGAATGTCTTCAGGTGCCTGGAAGGAGAAAACAGAGATTCTCTCTGGAAGAATATACCCCCAACACAGGCTTCATGGAATTCCCATGGAAAAGTCCTGATGAACACAAATCAAGAAAAACACAAGCAGCCATGTCGTCATGAATAAGAATTAACAGAAACAACGAAGAGTAGAAATTAGGTCCCCAAAGACGTCAGAAACTATAAATTATAAGATATACAACATGAAATAAATATGCTTTCATGTTTGAAGAACTAAAAGAAGGCCACAAGATCATAAGCATGGGAAAAGATGAGGCAGATTTGAATAAAATTCAAGTAGGACTTTTAAAAATGAAAATATATAGTCACTAGAATAAAAAACCGAGTTGAACAGATTAGAAAAACCTGAATGGAGAACTAGTGAACAGAGAAGCAGTACAGAGAAATAAGGGAGACAAGATGAAGAAAGGTGAAAAGACATAAAGGACAGGGTAAGGCTGTATGAGATGTGCTGCAATGGAATGATGTGTAGATAAAAAGAGAATAGACAGAATGAAGGAGGATTTTCTAGAATTCATGAAAAACATGAAAGTTCACATTCAGGAGTCATAATGAGTACCAAATGGGATAAATTTTTTTTAAAAAAAGCCCTATTCTTGAGATCCATCATGGTGAAATAGGAGGTGATCAAATATAGAGATTTTTTTTTTTAAGATTTTATTTATTTTTTTGACAGAGAGAGAGATCACAAGTAGGCAGAGAGGCAGGCAGAGAGAGAGGGGGAAGCAAGCTCCATGCTGAGCAGAGAGCCCGATGTGGGGCTCGATCCCAGGACCCTGAGATCATGACCTGAGCCGAAGGCAGAGGCTTTAACCCACTGAGCCACCCAGGCGCCCCTATAGAGGTCTTTAAGATCTTAAAAATAGCCAAGGATAAAAGACAGCTAGCATGAAACAACAGGATTTAGACTAATGGCAGACTTCTCAGCAGTGATAATGGAAGCTGGTGGCGCTGGTAAGAAGTCCTATGCCATATAGACTCCACTTTCTGTGAATGTGACCCATTTTTCTTAGAATTTTCATTTGATCCTTAGATTTCTGAAATTTCAGAATTTCTGTGTCTTGGAGCAAGTATCATTTCATTTATTGTGCTGGTCTCTCAGGGGGCCCTTTTAATTTGCCAACTCACTGTCATTGGTTTTGGAAATATTTTTTGCATTGTCTATGATAGTTTCTGAATCTAGATTGATATATTTTTAAAAATTCCTCTCCTATGTTTTCTCCTTCTTTTATTTCTCATATTATGGAAAACTTTGCTTTGAACTTCCAGTCTATAGCTTGAATTTTTTCTTTTTTCTTTTTTCAGTGTTCTAAGATTTAGTGTGAATTTTTGAAAAAAGATTTTATTTACTTATTTGACAGAGAGAGAGAGAGAGAGAGAGAGATCACAAGTAGGCAGAGAGAGAGGGGGAAGCAGGCTTCCCGCCGAGCAGAGAGCCTGACGCGGGGCTTGATCCCAGGACCCTGAGATCATGACCTGAACCAAAGTCAGAGGCTTTAACCCACTGAGCCACCCAGGTACCCCAAGATTTATTGTGAATTTTTAATTTTAATCATATTTGAATTATTCAGGAGCTCTCTTTAATTCTCTAATCGTTCCTTATAATTCCCCTGAAATATGAGACATATAAAACATACTGATGAAAAGGAGTAGGGGATCTAGAATATCAAAAGTCTTTCACCCTAATTTTAGCCTCTCTCTTGGTTAGTGCCTTCTATAACATCCTGGGTTTCTCTGGGGTTCTATGGGATTAGCTCACTTTACCTATGTGTCCCTCTGCAGGAACTTTGGATTTTGTTTCTCTTCTGATTGTTAGGTCAGTTTCAGTTACTATATCTGCTTAATTTTTTTTTAATGAACATACAGTAAAATAGACTTTTTGGGGGGTTGTAAAATTCTATAAATTTTAACATATCTGTAGATTCCTATCATGCTATCCATGTGTAGTCAGAACCTCTTTCCATCCTTTTTCTCTTTTTGACAATGTCATATAAATAGAATCATACAGAATAACCTTTAAGACTGGCTTCTTTCACTCTACATAATTCCTTTGAATTTCATCAAGTTGTTGCATGTTACAATGGTTTGTCTCTTTTTATTGTTGAATAGTATTCTATTCTACGGATGCATCAATTTAACTGTGCATCTATTGAAAGACATTTGGGCTGTTTCTTGTTTTTGACAATTATGAATAGAACTGCTCCAAACATTTATATGTTCAATGTTTCATCTGAATACATGCTTTTATTTCTCTAGAGTAAATACAAAGGAGTGGGATAGCTGGGTCACATTGTTAAGGGTATGTTTAACTTTATAAGAAACTGAAAAACTGTTTTCCAGAGTGGCTAAATCATTGAGATCCTTTCCCTATTTTTAAACTGGGTTATTTGTTGTTTGTTATTGTTGTTGTAAGCGTTCTTTATATATCCTAGATACGAGTGCCTTATGAGATATAAGATTTGCAAATATTTTTTCCCATTCTTGGGTTGTCTCTTCATTTTCTTAATATAGTGTCTTTTGCAGCACATGAGCATTTAATTTTGATGGTCAGTTAACTTTCTTTTGTTGCTTTTACTTTTGATGTCATATTTAAGAAAATATTGCCTGACCTAAGGTCATGAAGATTTACACCTATGTTTTTTATAGTCTTAGCTCTTAAATTTACATCTTTGATCTGTTTTGAATTAATTTCTGTGTATGATGTGAGGTAGGGGGTCCAACTTCATTTTTTCCATGTGGCCATCCAGTTGTCTCAGTACAATTTGTTGAAAGGTCTATTCTTTCATATTGAATTGTCTCAGCACCCTTGTTGAAAATAAATGGACTGTAAATAAAGGGTTTATTTATGGATTTTCATTTTTATTCTATTGATTTGTTATTTCTGTTCTTGTGTCAGTACCACCTTGTTTTGACTATCATTCTTTAGCTGTTGAGTGTTGAGGTTAGAAAGTGTGAATCCTCCAACTTTGTTTTTCTTTTTCAAGATTGTTTTCACAATTCTGGGTCCCTTGAATTTCCATATGAATTTTAGGATTAACATCAACATCTGCAAAGAATTCACCTGGAGTTTTGATGGGGATTGCAGTAAAATGTAGACCAATTTGGGAAGTCTTGCCATATTATATGTAGGTGTATTAACATATTAATAGGTACAACTTAAATATGACCTTTCAGTCCATGAGCATGGGATGTCTTTTCACAAATTTAGTTTTAGTTTTTTTTAAAGAATTTATTTATTTATTTATTTATTTGAAACAGAGAAGAGAGATCACAAGTAGGCAGAGAGGCAGGCGGGGGTGGGGTGGGGGGGAAGCAGGCTCCCCGCTGAACAGAGAGCCCCATGCAGAGCTTGATCCCCAGACCCTAAGATCATGACCTGAGCCAAAGGCAGAGGCTTTAACCCACTGAGCTACCCAGCTGCCCCTACAAATTTAGTTTTTAAAAAATTTCTTTCAACTATGTTTTGTAGTTTTCAGAATATAAGTTTTACACTTTGTGTATTGAATTTCTTCCTAAGAATTTTTTTTTCTTTTTTTGATGGCATTATGAATAGAATTATTTTCTTAATTTCATTAGGGGATTGTCCATTGCTAGAGTATGAACATATACTGTACAATGTACAATTGAATTTGCATATTGATCTGGTATCTTGCAACCTTGCTGAACTATTACTAGTTCTTAAGTTTTCTGATGGATTACTTAGGATTTTCTATACGTATAATCATGTCATTTACAAATAGAGATAGTTTTACTTCTTTTCCAAACTGAATGCCTCTTTATTTCATTTTCTGTCTAATGACCCTGCTAGAACCTCCTTTATAATGTTGACTACCAGGGGTGGGAGAGGACATCCATTCTTTTTTCCCAATGTTTGGGGGAAACATTCAGTTTTTCACAATTAAGTATGATGGCTGCTTAAAAATTTTTTTGGGGGTCATCTGGGTGACTCAGTTGCTTAAGTGTCTGACTCTTGGTTTCATCTCAGGTCATGATCTCAGGGTGGTGAGATTGAGCCTTGCCTTGGGCTCCACACTCAGCCGGGAGTCTGCTTGGAATTCTCTCTCTCCCTTTCTCCTATTGTTGCCCCTCCCCCCCCAATCAATCAATCAATCAATCCTAAAAAACCCTTTTTTTGGTAGATACTTTTTTATCAAGCTTAAGATGTTCTCTTCTGATCCTAATTTGCTGAGAGTTTTTAAAATAAATGAATGTTGAATTTTGTCAAATGCTTTTTCTACACCAATTGATATGATTATGTGGTTTTTGTTAGGTGCTTGAAATGGTGGGTTACATTGATTTTCCAATATCGAACCATCCATGATGCCCAGAATAAACCCACTGGATTGTGGTGTTATTAGTCTTAATATATTTTATATATTGGATATTTTGTATTTCATTTGCTAGTATTTTGTTGAGGAGTTTTATATGTATGTTCATAAGGGATATTGGACTATTGTTTTCTTATATCGCTTTTGTTAGATTTTGGTATTAGGGTAATGATGGTCTTATAAAATGAGTAGTCCTTCTTTTTCCATATTCTGGAAAAGAGTGGGTAGAATTGGTATCATTTCCTCTTTGAATTTTTTTTAGAATTCACCAGTGAAATCCTCTGATCCTGGAGATTTTATTTTCCTGGGATATTTTTAAAACTATGCATTCAATTTCTTTTATAGTTATATGACATTCAGAATATTTCATCTTGAGTGAGTTGAGTTTGTGGTTTTCAAATAAAATTGGCCCATTTTATCTAAGTTGTTGCTTTTCTGTGGGTAGGATTGTTCCTAGTATTCCCATACTGTCATTTTAATGTCTTTGGGGTCTGTAGTTTCATTCCTGATATTGGTAATTTGTATCTTCTTTCTTATTTCTTGGCGTGTCTTGCTAGAGGCTTATTAGTTTTATTACTTGCTTCAAAGAATCAGTTTTGATTTCATTGATTTTTCTCTCTTCTTTTTCCTTTTCAATTTCATTGATTTCTGTTCTAATTTTATTACATGCTTCCTGCTCTTTGATTTGCATTTATTTTGCTCTACTTTTTCTAATTTGTTTCTTTTTTTTTTTTAAGTATGCTCCACTCCCAATGTGGAGTCCAACTTGGGGCTCAAACTCACAACCATGAGATCAAGACCTGAGCCGAGATTAAGAATCAGACACTAAACCAACTGAGACATTCAGGCACCCTTTCTAATTTCTTTTTAAGAAAATTTTTTAAAAAATATTTTATTTATTTATCTGACACAGAGAGAGCACAAGCAGGCAGAGTGGTAGATAGAGGGAGAGGAAGAAGCTGACTCCCTGCTGAGCAGAAAGCCCAATGTGGGACTCAATCCCAGGGCTCTGGGATCATGACCTGAGCCAAAGACCAATGCTTCACTGACTGAGCCACGCAGGCACCCCTTCCCACCCAATGTCTTAAAGAGAAGATTAGATTATTGGCTTAAGACCTTCTTTTCTAAAAAAGCATTTTCTTCTTTTCTAATATAAGCATTTAGTGCTATAAATTTTCCTCTAAGCACTGCTGTAGTACTCCATAGATTTTGAAATACTTATCTTCATTTTCTTCCAGTTCAAAATATTTTCAATTTCCTTTGTGATTTTCCCTTTGACCCAGGGATTACTTATAAGCATGTTGTTTAATTTCTAAGTTTTTTTGGAGGGATTTTCTTGTTATCTTTCCATAATTGATTTCTATTTTAATTCAGTTACAGTCAGAGAATATAGTCTGTATGATTTAAATTCTTTTAAATTATTATTAAATGATCTCTAACTATAACTCTAGATTTGTCTGTTTTCCCTTTCAGTCTTATTAGTTTTTACTTCACATATTTTGAGGCTCTGTGGTTAAATGCATACCCATTTGGGATTGTTAGGTTTTCTTGGTAAGTAGATCATTAGGCAATGTCTCTTTTTATCTCAGACAATTTTTTGGTCTAAAATCTACTTTGTCTAACATTAATATAGCTATCCCAGCCTTTTGGTTATTGTTATCATGCTATATCTTTTTCGATCATTTTGCTTCTAACCTACCAATAGTATCATATTTGAAGTGAGTTTCTTGTAAACATCATTTTGGTTGATCATTTTTGTCCATTCTGCAGTATCTTTTGATCGGTATATTTAAACTGTTTACATTTATTTATTTTTTAAGAAATATTTATTCATTTTTTTGAAAAAGAGAGCATGAGTAGGAGGGGCAGAAGGAGAGGGAGAGAGACTCTCAAGCAGGCTCTGCATTGAGTATGGAGCCTGTGTGGGGCTCAATCTCACAATTCTGAGATCATGATCTGAGACAAAACTGAGAGTTGGATGCTTAACTGACTGCTGCCCAGGTGCTCCTCGATTGTTTATATTTAATATAATTCCTGACATACTTTGATAGACCCATCATTTTATTGTTTTCTGCTTGTTTCTTCTGTTTGTATTTCCTTTGCTTACACTTTCCTGCTTTCTTTCGAGTTAAAAATTTTAGGGTTAAAAAAAATTTTTTTTTAAGATTTTATTTATTTGGCAGAGAGAGAGAGAGAAGCAGGCTCCCCGCTGAGCAGAGAGCCCGATGTGGGGCTCAATCCCAGGACCCTGAGATCGTGACCTGAGTGGAAGGCAAAGGCTTTAACCCATGAGCCACCCAGGTGCCCCAAACATTTAAAAATTTTTAAGTGAAAATTTTATCAACTAACTGTACTCCTACATGCAGTTGTGAAAATAATACAAAGAGATCCTTTGCACAGTTTGCTTAATTTTCCCCAGTGATAACATTTGCAAAACTGGTATAATAAAACCAGGATATTGACATTCATAGAGCCCACTAGCTTATTCAGATACCCCTGGTTTTATTTATTATCATTTGTGTATACGTGTATATTAAGTTCTATACAACTTAATCACCTGCATATATTTGTGTATCTACCACCCCAGTCAACATACCGCACAGTTCCAACAACACAAGGAGCCCTTGGCTTTCCCTTTTATAAGCACATTTACCTTCCTTAAGCTACCCTGCCCTGACCCTTAGCAGCCACTCATCTTTCCTCCTTTTCTAAAATTTTGTTATTTCAAAAATGTTGTATGAATGGAATCATAGAATATATAGAATATAAAAGCCTTTGGCTTTTTATCACTCAGCCTGATTTTCTGGAGATTCTTCCAAGTATTAATACTATTACCTATATTAATAGTTTGTTCCTTGTTATTGTTGATATTTTATAGTATGTAGGTACCACAGTTTGTTTAACCAGTCACCTGTTGAAGAACATCTAGGCTGATTCAGATTTTGACTATTATTAATAAGGTTGCTATAAATATTCATGAATATTTAAATATTTTTAATTAAAAAAAATAGTTTATTTATTTATTTGTCAGAGAGAGAGTGTGTGTGCACAAGCAGAAGTGGCAGGCAGAGGGAGAAGAAGGCTCCCTGCTGAGCAAGGAGCCCGATGTGGGGCTCAATGTGGGTCTCAACCCCAGGACCCTGGGATCATGACCCGAGCCGAAGGCAGATGCTTAACCGACTGAACCACCCAGGCATCCCTAAATAGTTTTCAGTAGTTCATTTTAGTTGATCTCTTTTGTTTTTGGTAATATCTCTTAGGTTCTATTGCTCTACGGCTTACAGTAAAAATTACTTAGTTTCTCAGTCTGCTTAGAATCAATGTTTTAATACTTCAGGAAGAATATAGAAACTTGCCACCATATAGGTCTTACCATCCTTCCCCCTTTCATGTTATAGTTATGTTAGGTATAAACCTTCATCTACCCAGTTGGATTCAGGCTGCAAGTTCCAATCAGATCAATCTACGGGTCATGGTTCCAATGTCAATTCCATTTGCAAAGTCTTTGCAGTGCTACTGGATCTGTCCCATGTATAGTCAGACTACCACCAACAGCCTGGGACTCGGGCTGTGGTTTATCCTGCTGTGCCCTACACACAGTCTGCCATAGACAATTTAAGGTTAGATGCCCGCATGCACCACTCAGTCCAGGAGTTCATGAATAACTTCATGAGGTTGCTTTTTCCAGCTTCTGCCTCTTCTCCACCTCACAGATACCTTCATGTTTCCTGGGTATCCCTATTTTCAATCCTCGGGGTCAGAAAACAAAAGCTTTTTTTAATCCAGCTCTGCCTTGCACTGGGCTGAGGCAGAAGGAAATGGAGAACAAGAAACAGAGGTGCTATTTCTCACACTAACTCTGAGTGTTAGCAGACCCCTTTCTTATTCCTCAAACCAGAGCAAGGGGGCATGTCCTAGAGCATTCTCTACAACGACCATCCCCGTTTCCAGCTGTGCTGCGACTAGACTGGGGGCTCCTGGAAGGAAAAGAAGTTGTTTGATGGACACT
>CM053620.1:34481457-34493043 GCA_028646535.1 Procyon lotor | reverse complement strand
TGAGGCAGAAGGAAATGGAGAACAAGAAACAGAGGTGCTATTTCTCACACTAACTCTGAGTGTTAGCAGACCCCTTCTTATTCCTCAAACCAGAGCAAGGGGGCATGTCCTAGAGCATTCTCTACAACGACCATCCCCGTTTCCAGCTGTGCTGCGACTAGACTGGGGGCTCCTGGAAGGAAAAGAAGTTGTTTGATGGTACTTCAAACTATATGCTTTCCTCCCCCCTCCAATCTATCACTTCTTTCTCAGAGTCCTCATAGATGATTCAGGATTCTGTCTACATTTTATAGCTGCATTCAGTGGGAGAGACAGGGTGGAGCATACTTTTCTGTTTTACTGGAACCAGAATTCCTTCGTCTGCTTTGTCTTTTTAAACATTTGTTGACAGCTGACACATTCATCTAGATGTGCTTCTTTTCAGTTTTCTCTGTCTTCATGAACTTACACTTTGTTTTACATTTTTTTTTTTTTTTTACGATTTTAGTATGATCTTGGGAGAGAGAGAGGAGTTGGTCTGCTCTCTTTCTTCCTTTCATGAAATTGAGTAAAATTGTGTCTTGTGCAAACTTTGACTATTTTTTCTTGCTTTTCTTGGTTAGTATGATTGTAGCCTTCTTAGTTCCATTTTAAGCTTTTGGGTTTTCGTAGTTATTGTTGTTTTTGTTTTTGTGGGTTGGTTGGTAGTGGAGTACTATGAGAAGAATGAATTTTAAGAGAATTGATTGGAAATCTAGTGTTTTGTTTTTTCAACTTGTTAGTTTGAAATAGGGCTTTTCTCCAATTTTAGAAGATACACATACATATCTCTCTGATAACTGATAAAGAAGACATCCAGATTTTCCCTTCTCTTTATGTTAAATAAAGGTATTGTGATTTGCTCATACCATGATAAAAACACTTTACAGCTGTATTTTGCTTTCATGCCTTAACATTAGTTCTTTAGTTAGATTTGAAATTGCAGGTTTTCCTTCTCATGTATCAAAATCTACCATGTTTGTTTGGGTTTTGTTTGTTGGTTTGTTTTTTGAGAATAATTCTCTTTCATCTTCAGGATTTTGGCTAACTTTCTTTACTAATTACTTAACCCTTTTTGCAGAGTATCTGCAGAACTGTGAAATTTTTGCTAAATAGAAATACCTGTTTTAGTTTCTAGACTAGTAACGAGCCAAAATAGTTAGTATGCAAATATTTTCATCTTCCCTTGTTTCTTTTATTTTTGACTTACTGACTTCACAAGATAAAGGAGAAACTGGAGCTTAGGACTAGATTTTTATCCAGGGGTACTCTGCTTTTAACTCTCACTTTTTATTAACAAAGCTAATGGGAAAGTGAAGTGTTGTCTGTTGCCAATTTAACTTCTTTAATTAAAAATGAAAGTTATAAGGTAATAGTGCCATGGGTGAAGTTCTAATGTCATCAGAATGGGGGAAATGGGTTTAAAATTGAAACTGTTGGTATGGTGGTGGCTCTCTAGTATCGGGAGTTTTGACACTTTAATGAAAAATGGATACTGATGCCTTAAACTCTTCTAGTATTACCTTTAAAAAATTATAAAACCATAAAGAGGCATGACTATGAGAAAAGCACTGATGAAAGCCGAGGGTGCCCTGGGAAGGTGCGAGTTTGAAAGATTAAAGCGTGAATACTCAGGGTTTCAAACTCTAAAGGGATGTGTATGTGTTCCCATTCCTAAACGAGGTCAGGCAAAGCAGAATGCCTCCTCCCTTGTACCAACCTGGTGCAGCTGCCAAGTGTGGGAAACAAACACCATTCTGGAATGTGCTGAACCTGATTATCACACAATCCCAGTAAGAAACCCTGGTTTAATGTCTTCTGGTCTTCGTCCCAGCTGGAGTGGCTTTAGGAGTTAAATTTTTTTTTTCTTCAGAGTAAAAAACAAGGTACTCGGAAATGCGCACGTGTGTTTTTTTATGGAGGGTCTGAAGACCCTCCCCTCCAATTTCCAGTTATATCAGAAATTATCTTTTCAAACAATAGCTTCCCATTCATGAAGACCTCAGTGCATTGGGATGAGTATACTGGTCATGCCTCGGCAGTCCGCTGGGTAGAATTTCTACTGTTTTGTGGGATTCTGTTCTTTTCCCCCTGAAAAAACCAAGTGCTATACCAGACATGTCATTTTTACAAAATATTAATAGATTTTCCCAATATCAGTATTATACACAGATGTATTTCAGGCATACAAAAATGTTACATCTACAAAGACTTTAACAGAAAAATGTCCTTGGCTCAGGCCTCACAGCCAAAGTGTAACAGTAAAGCTAAATTAATTTCATGGTAATTTATCATCCCTGAAATTTAAAGTGGGAGGAGGCGAAGGGTCTTTCAGTCCAACTACCTTCCGACCAGAACTGAAAGCTGGAATTTAGTGAAGATAAACCCAAGCATGGTAAATTTCGTGTATACTTACCGGGCATCTCCCTCTCCCCCCACCCCAAAGCCCACAGGTCCGTCCTTCTTGATATACTCGATCAAGTCTGTAGACATTGAGTGTCAACAACACAGACGCTTTGAGGAAGATTTGATTTTCAGCTGAAGCAAGTATGGCTGACAGAGGGAGCCTTTTGAGAGCTTCAGCCACCAGCTGGAATGGCTTCCCGGGGCAAGCAGGACTCCCCACACCCTGCTGGCCTTCAGGGCCCTGAAAGCTTGAGGCCCTGCACTCCTTCCCAGATCAGACCTCTGTGCTCAGCCTGCTGGGTGATAAGGAAGGGGCTCTGGCCCTTCTGTCCTCGCCTTCACAGAGCAGACAGGCTGTTTCCAGCAGGGAACACACTGCGGTCCTCTCATGGGTTCTGAGTCACCAACCTTTCAAGGTCGCCCTTGTTCACGGTTACATCACAGACTGACCTGGTGGGAAATTCTTCCTCCTGACACCACCTTCCAGGGACGGCTGGAAAATGATCTCCAACCTTTTCACCTGGAAATCTCCAAAGAGGCCACACGGGTCCCGTGGACAATCAGTTAGGTTTTCAGTAGCTTTGCAGATGTGTTCGTGGGTGTGTTTTTCCAGTACTGTGCTTTTCTTCATTTTCCCCAAGTGATTTATTAGTATTTTTCCTGTTGGAGAGGGTTATCATTAAATATCCAAATTAATAGTCAAGGAAGCATCCAAATTTAGGGCAGCATTTTTTTTTCCTAGAAGAAATTGGGTTAGTTGCTTTCTTTCCTAACAAAACCTCATTTCGCTGGATTTTTACATTTTTTTATGTTTTTGAGACGGCTTTATTGTTTTTAATCTGTTTATAAAAGGAAATACATACTTACTCTTTGCAAAATCTTAAGAAAATCCCTAGGAGTTTAAAGAGGTTAGCAAAGGTTACCCATAATTCTACTTCCTGGAGAAAATCTCTCTGCCCATTTAATTTAAATCCCTTTTTAGGTAACTAGAAATAGAGCTATGTGTGTGGTCCATAACTATACTCTTCCTAGAGCTCTCCAATCCCTTGTCCCTCCTCCTCCCCCAATACCACACTAACTTGGCCCTACTTTAATTATAGGACCACAGACTTCAAGTGGGACCCTAGCAGAGCTCAGCAGGCCAACCCACTTCCCCAGCTGGGTCTCACTGCCACTCTCCAAGACCACTGAGTGATGCCTTCTTTTCTCTTCACGCTCTTTCCTGTCCACAAGTTCAGATGATGACCTCGGTTCTCATTTCTCCTCCTTACTCCCCTTTTTTTCAGTTTATTCTTCTTCCCACCCATTTCATGCTGCAAAGCCAGGGGGTTCAGGGGATGACGAGGAGGAGGGAGTGATGAAACGCAGAGCGGATCCGGTGGGGGCAGATCTCCTTGTATTGGAGAGAATCTGGGGGCAGACCGTCTAAAGAAGGAAAAGCTAGTGTGCGCATTGCTCCATCAGAGGCTGTGTGTTCGGTGGGGAGGGTCCCGCCACTGTAGGCAGGGCTGGGGGCAGGCACCTGCAGCCGTTATGGGGCAGCCGGGGGCTCCTCTCTCGGGAGAGGGGGAGCCCTTTGTTAGTGTGGTGCCAGGACCCCCTTCTTTTGCAAATAGTGAAGCTTCTCCCCTCCCATCAGAACTCCGCGCTGGGGTCGGTGTCCCTCATTCGGGTCCCTCAGATGGTGGTCTCCACCATTGTTCTCCATCGAATTGGGTGTGTTTTGGCTTCAGCATATTCTTCATTCTGTCAACACATTTAAAATGTGTTGCTAATAAATATAGATTATTTAGACCCGGGCAAATTTTTTCTTTTGGAAGGTCAAGTCAAATATGTCTTCTGGGATTAAAAAAAAAAAAAAATTTTTTTTTAACCAAGATATAACCCACACCAACCTTATGTTAGTTTCAGGCGTGCAACACAATGATTTGATATTTGTCTGTATTGTGGAATGGTCACCGCCATAAATCTAATTAACTTCCGTCACCGCGCACGGCTACAGAGTGAGAACTTTGAAGACCTACTCTTTCAGCAGCTTTCAAATATGCAATGTAGTATTAGTAACTGTAGTCGCCCTGCTGGATTTATTTTCTAATGACTCATTTATTTTACAACTAGAAGTCAGTTCCTTTTTGACCCTTACCCTCCATTTCCCTCTCTGGCAGCCACCAACCTGTTGTCTGTATCTATGCATTTTTTTTTGTTGTTGTGGTTATTGTTTATTGATTTTTTTTTTTTTAGATTCCACATATAAATGAGATCAGAAATCATATATTTGCTTTTCTGTGTGATTGATTTCACTTAGCATAACGACTTCAAGGTTCACCCACGTGTCACAAAGGGCAGTGTTGTTTCCGAATGGCAAGAGTTCATCCTTTTTAATGGTTGAATAGTATTCCATTGTTTATAAATGCCATGTCTTCTTTATCTGTTCATCCCCTGATGGACGTTTAGGTTGTTTCCATATCTTGGCCATTGTAAATAGTCCACTGATGGACGTTTAGGTTGTTTCCATATCTTGGCCATTGTAAATAGTCCACTGATGGACGTTTAGGTTGTTTCCATATCTTGGCCATTGTAAATAGTATTGCGTTCAACATGGGGCTGCAGATAGCTTTTTGAGTTCGTGTTTCCATTTTCTTGGGATAAATCCCCAGAAGTGGAATTGCTGGATCATGGTTCTATTTTTAATTTTTGAGGAACCTCCATACTGCTCTCCATGGTGACTCCCCCAGTGGCGCACAAGGGTCCTCCTCTCTCCATATCCTTGCCAGCACTTGTTATCTCTTGTATTTTCAAGTCAAATGTTTTTAATTTTTATTTTCTCCCTCACATAGCTCTTTAGGCCCCAAGTTTGTCAGCACATGCTAACCATCAGAGGGAGGGACTCCTGCCCCTCGTTGCTGGCATATTTCTATGATAGTTGGGTAAAGATCTGTTAGCAGCTAAGGACTGATTTCATTGTCCAAGAGATTTGGGGACTGAGTGCTTGGCACCACAAGATATTTTGGGATCCAGAAGTGGGAAATGTGCATCATGCCCATTTCTTTCTCTGTTTTATAGGGGCTACTTCTCTGTTAGATGAGTGGGACTCCTGGAAAGAAAAGATCTGGGGACATGGAATCCCACAGAAGGCCTGTGGGGGGTACTCAGTGTACAACATCTTAAAAACTTAAAAAAGAATAGGGGCACCTGGGTGGCCCAGCGGGTTAAAGCCTCTGCCTTCGGCTCAGGTCATGATCTCAGGGTCCTGGGATCGAGCCCCGTGTCGGGCTCTCTGCTCAGCAGGGAGCCTGCTTCCCCCCCCCCACCCGCCTCTCTGCCTACTGTGATCTTTTTCTCTGTCAAATAAATAAATAAAATCTTAAAAAAAAAAAAAACTTAAAAAAGAATAGAAACTTATTTCTATTATTTTTTTTAAAGATTTTACTTATTTATCTGACAGAGAGTGAGTGAGCACAAGTAGGCCGAGAGGCAGGCAGAGAGAGAGGGGGAAGCAGGCTCCCTGCTGAGCAGAGAGCCCCATGAAGGCCTCAATGCCAGGACCCCGAGATCATGACCCGAACCAAAGGCAGCCGCCTAACCGACTGAGCCACCCAGGGGCCCCTAGAAACTTATTTTTAAACTTGAGAGTTAGCAATATTATAAGTAAGGTAAGTGGATTTTTTTTTCAGCCTACAGTAGATTTTATTTAAAACTGAATATTTAACAGCTTATTGGGTAAGCCTAAAGGCTTGAAATTACACGTCTATGAATTTAGGCCTTGCGTTTCTGACACCTTGACTCCCCTTCTGCCTTTGCTATTTTTTGACTTAACTGCAACAGATGAGGGGCTCTTAAACCATCTGTTAACCTTTTCTTTCTCCTTTTTTAACTGAGTAGAGCGGCTCTAGGCAAGAAAACCCAGAGCCATCCACGTTGAAACAAAAAGCAGAAGAGGTGAGCTTGGCTAGAGATCATTGCGTTTCACATTTCAAGGCTTGGGCCTATTAATTTTTTATGTCCTGCTACTTGTATATCGTTAATAAAAATCTGACGAAAAACTTTTTAGGATGTATTTGTTGCTCTGGCTTTGATCTTAATGTTTGCAAACTAATACATTAATACATGTGAAGCCTTAAGGAGTTTTTCTGAGAGAATATTTCCATACATTAGATTTTCATTTCCATTTTAGGTAGCTGAGCCTCTGTGGGACTGTTGATGGCGGTGGCATTCGATTTTGGTGGGAAATGTATCTCTTCGCCTGCCGTTAAATGTTATTTCTTACGCACAGGAAGCCTTGTCATCAATATTTTACCTAAACTCACGTCTGCAGGAGCCCGCACTTCTGAGATGTGTTGCCATTTCAAATTCTTCATTTTGAAAAGATGTATGAAACCCCGTTCGGTTATTTGCAATAGTAGAACTACTCCCAGATCATTGAAGCAAGGGGTTTGCTGTCTGGTTATTAAAATTTCACGCGGGGGGCGCCTGGGTGGCTCAGTGGGTTAAGCCTCTGCCTTCGGCTCAGGTCATGATCTCAGGGTCCTGGGATCGAGCCCCACATCAGGCTCTCTGCTCAGCAGGGAGGCTGCTTCCTTCTCTTTCCCTCTGCCTGCCTCTCTGCCTACTTAGGATCTCTCTCCTCTCTGTCAAATAAATAAATAAAATCTTTAAAAAAAAAAATTTCACTCGGGTTAGGCTATAGAGATCAGTTCAACTGAATGTCATTATCTTTGCTCTCTTTTAAGGGACCTGGTCCCTGGCAGTGGCATCTGTGACTAATTGAGTTGCAGGACCCAGATGTCTCGAAACAGAAGTCATGCCAACGAAATCGTGTCATTTTGTCACTTCTGTGTTATGTACGTATCCCCAGATGCAAAATGGAGTCGTGGCCTGACAAAGCATTTGCAAGAAACTTCCAAACAGCATTTGAGATTTGAGGGTCTAATTACTAATTAGATTATATCTGAGATTTGGCTTTATCAAAATAGGTAGATATGAAACTGGGATTATTTCTTATTACAAAATGATGGGGAACCCAATTCTGAGCACTGGGCTGTGACACTCGGGTGAGTGGGCTGTGGAAATGGCTCTTGGAGTTGGGCTTTACTCACAGGTGACTGTAAAATTCTTTGAATATTGGTGATTTATGTCGAGTATAATCCAACCTTCAGTAGTCTTCAAATTTTTATCCTTGTTTATGAGTGGTTAATTATACAGATAAATGTTAAGTACCTTTTTCTTAGAGGATAGGGAATGGAAAAAAAGCACACTATATAAGAAAGCAAAATTAATTCACTGTAGTGGCCATTGAAATAACTACTGATCAGAGTGACTTATGGAAATTTCTTTTACTGTTATTCCAGAGATGAAATTGCTCTGGAGAGATGTTTTTTTTCCTTAAAGGTCCACTAGAGGGAGTAATGCTGTACAGATGTGTGTGTGTGTGTGTGTGTGTGTGTGTGTGTGTGTGTGTGTATTTTTATTTTTAATTTTTTTTTAAAGATCTTATTTATTTGACAGAGAGACAGTGAGAGAGGAAACACAGCAGGGGGAGTGGGAGAGGGAGAAGCAGGCTCCCTGCTGAGCAGGGAGCCAAGCGGGGCTCGATCCGAAGATCCTGGGATCATGACCCGAGCCGAAGGCAGACGCTTAACAACTGAGCCACCCAGGCGTCCCAGATGTATATTTTTTAATGAAAAAGATTTGTTTGTCATTGAGTTAGCAAATACATTTGTGCTAATAGTATTATCAAAATTCAACAGCTGTGATATTTAGTCTTGCTCTTTATTTATGAACATTGCTGGGTGGTTGATTTAAACTTGAAACCTGCTTTTCAGTGGAGGAGGTAGTTCTATACTTCTACACGTTTGTCCTACTTCTTTCTGCCCCTTCTAATGTAATTCCTTAATTTTCTAATTCTGCTTACTGTCCTGAGGCAATTTTGATATGCAAATAAGCTTTAGCATTTTTAAAAAAAGGAAGCTTTTGAGATTTTGACTTTCTTTCTTTTTTTTTTTTTTTTGGAGATTATGTGTTTGGTACAGTAGCCTCACAATAGGGAGTAAATGATTACCACTTCTGTTTCTGTAGCTGCTTTCAAGAGCAAATCTTTTGTCTTGCCCTGGACCTCCTTAGGGGAGGTGTCTTCCTGACCAGTGATCTGGCTGGTGGGAGGGGGTGGGCGTGGGGGGTGGGGAGGGTGGGGTGGGGGTAGGGGGTGGGGAGGGTGGGGTGGGGGTAGGGGTAGGAGTAGGGGGTTGGGGGGTGTAAATGATACCTTCCCAAACAGGAGATTTCTTCTCACCTTCTGTCTTCTATGAAGCAATGCTAAGAAGCTTCACATTTGAATGTGTTTTCTTTCCCAAAACTTAAAGAATTTAAAGTAATCCATACACCTGCTTTTACAATTTTCTTTTTTTTAAAGATTTTATGCTTTTACAAATTTTAAGAAGTGCCCAAGGGCTTAAAATGAAAAGCACACCGCCTGGTTTATCCTTCCCTCCTCTCACGTCACTCATCAGAGGGATCCCCTTATAAAAGAAAATTTTTACTGAGGCAAAATTTACATACAGTGAAATGCACAGTTTAAAGTCTCCAAATAAGTTGGTGTTGATTAATTGATAGAGTTGTGTAGCTTCCACCACACTGAGGATACAGACCGTGCATATCAACCCTCACACCTCTTGTTAAAACTGATTCACCATAGTGATTGTTAACATGACCACTGGTTAGAGCAATTGCAATAGAAATTTCTTTTACTATTGTTCAGAAAAAAAAAAAGATGAAATAGTTATAAGTAAGGTTATATTTTAGATCCACTAGAGGGAGGAATAAAGTCCATTTATCAGGTTTTCTTCTTTGATCTCTTTGGCTCTTAATATCATAACTAAGAAATCATTGCCTAACGAAGATTCTTCTGGTTTCATATGCTTTCTTCTAAGAATTTTATGATTTTAATTCTTACATTTAGGTCTTGAGCCATTCTGAGTCGAATTTTGTGTATGGTGTGAGGTAAGTGTCCAAATACCTCCTTTCGCGTGTGGCTATGTAGTTGTCCCAGCGGCGTCTGTTGAAAAGACTGTTCTCTTCCCCCATTGGATTGTCTCAGTACCCTTCTGGGAAATCAGTCCACCGTGAATGTAGAGATTTACTTTTGGACTCTCAATTCTCTTCCCTTGATCTAAACATCTGTCCTTAACACTGGTACCACACTGTCTTGATTACAGTAGCTTCGTAGACTGTTTTGAACTAAATATGTATAAATCCTCCAACCTTGTTCTTCTTTCCCCACATCGTTTTAGATCTTCTGTGCCCTTTGCCCTTCCAAATGAATTTTAGAATAAATCCAGATTTATTCTAAAATAAATAAATAAATAAATAAATAAATAAGCAAGCCAGCTGGGATTTTGATAGGGATTTCAAGGAGTCTTAGTTCAATTGGTAGAAAAATTAGCATTTTAACGATATCAAGCCCTTCTAATCCATGAAGATGGGATCTCTCTCCCTTTGTTTAGATCTTCTTTAATTTCTTTCGACAAAGTTTTGTAGTTTTCCGAGTATGAGTTTTATACTTCTTTTATTAGATTGATTCCTAAGTATTTATTTCTTTTTGGTACTGTTACGAATGCAATTGCTTGCTTAATTTCATTTCAGATGTTCATTGCTAACATATGGAAATACGATTGAGTTTTGTATGTTGATCTTGCATCTTGTCAATTTGCTGCACTCACTTATTGGTTGTAGTCCCTTACTCTTTCTTTCTTGTTTTAATGTGGATTCTTTAGGATTTTCTATATATGAGATGATGTTGTCTGAGAATAAAGGTAGTTGTATTTCTGCCTTTTCAGCCTGGATGCTTTTTGTTTCTTTTTCTTGACAGTTTATGTTTTTTGTGTTCTAAGAAGTCTTTGCCTATATTTGTTCTGGACCCTAATTCAAATGTGAGAGGCAGTTTCCCCCACTAATGAGCAATGCTTTGACACCAGCTGGGTATCCTACAGTTCGACTCAATTTTGACAGCGTCACCCCAGAGACAGCACCAGATTCCACAGGCTAAGGGCTCAGTCCCACAGGACTGCCCTCCGCTGGAGATGCCAGTCTCCAGCCCGGGTTACCCATGTGTCTGACTGACCCCAGCAGCTGTAGATTGGAGGTTCCCATGACCCCTCCTTGGGTGATTAATTTGCTAGAGCAGTTCACAGAACTCGGGAACTCAGGAAACCCATTTACCTTATAGCTTACCAGTTTATCACAAGAGGTATTAAAGGATATGAATCAACAGCTAGATGAAGAGATACAGGGGGTAAAGTCCTAAGCAAAGGAATCTCTGTCCTCCTGGAATTTGGGCCTGGCATGGTAGTATGTGGAAGCATCCTGGTTCTCCAACCGGAAGTTCTCTGAACCCCTTCCTTTTGGGTCTTTACGGAGGCTTCATTACATAAGCACAATTGATTAAATCATTGACCATTGGTGACTGATTTAACCTCTGTCCCCTCTCCTTTCCCTGAAGGTAGGGAGTGGGACGGAAAGTTCCAACCCTCTAATCACGGGCTTAGTTCTCTTGGCAACCAGCTCCTACCCTTACATGCTTTCCCAAATCACCTCCATAACAAAAAGAGACATCTTGGGGCGTCTGGGTGGCGCAGTTGGTTAAGCATCTGCCTTCAACTCAGGTCATGATCCCAAGGTCCTGGGATCGAGCCCCACATCAGGCTCCCTGCTCAGTGGGAAACCTGCTGCTTATGTTCCCTCTCTTGCTGTGTCTCTCTCTATCAAATAAATAAATAAAATCTTAATAAAAAAAAAAAGGCATCTTTATCACGGTCATCCCAGGAAATTCCAAGGGTTTTAGGAGCTCTGTGTCAGAGATGGAGATGAAAACCAAATATATCTTTATTATCACAATCTCACGGTCTACTTCAAGATTATGAAGATTTTCTGTTTTGTTTGCCATAGCAGTTTCATAGTTTAGCTTATAAATTTAGGTCTATGATCCATTTCAAATTAATTTTTGTGTAGTTGTCAATTTCTCCCTTCATGTCTGTCAGTTTTGCTTCATGTATTTTAAAGCTCTGGTATCAGGTGCATACACATTTAAGATAATTATATCTTCCTGACAAGTTGCTGCTCTACCACTATGAAATACTCCATTCTACCTCTAGTGATGCTCTTTGTCTT
>CM053620.1:34469411-34481357 GCA_028646535.1 Procyon lotor | reverse complement strand
TTTGACAGAGAGAAACACAGCAAGAGAGGGAACACAAGCAGAGGGAATGGTAGTAGGAGAAATAGGCTTCCTGCCGATCAAGGAGTCCGATGTGGGGCTCGATCCCAGGACTCTGGGATCATGACCTGAGCTGAAGGCAGATGCCTAATGACTGAGCCACCCAGGCACCCCTAGTTATTCCTCTTTTTATTATATATTAGTTTTTTTTTTTTTTTAGAGTTAGTATTATGTACCCTTAGCTTATCAAATCCTATTTAAAATTATATTGTATCTCTGTTCACTTAATGCTTCACATCTAGCACTTCTCATTTCACACTTTATACTTCCCATATCACAGTTCATACTTGACCCTTCACAAATGCAACAACCTTAAAATGGAATCATTTCATTTATCTACTCTTCTACCCCATCCTTTACGCCATCGTTGTTATATCTTTTATTTCTACATACTTATAAGCCCCACCTGACAGTGCTATTATTTTACTTTCAACAGTTTTAAAGGTGAATCTGGGAAGAAAAAGGTCTTGTATGTTTACAAAGCTATTTACCATCTAGTGTTCTGTATTCCTTACTGAGATTCAAGTTTCGTTCTGGTGTCATTTTTCTTTAGCCTGAAGAACTCCCTTTAGCATTACTTGTGTTACAAGTCTAAGGACAAATACTTATGGCTTTCATTTATCTGAAAATATCTTTACTTCATCTCATTTTGGAGGATACTTTCACTGAATATAGAATTCAGTGTTGACAGCATTTTTCTTCGACACTTTAGAGATGTCATTCCATTGTCAAGTCACCTCCATTATTTCTTCTGAGACATTAGTGAAAAATCTTATGTTTGTACCCCATGTCTTTTTTCTCTTCTCTGGCTGCTTTCAACATTTTCTTTTTATCTTCACCTTCTAGAAATTTAATTATGATGTGACTTAGTGTCATTGTGTTCATCCTCCTTGGTAGATGCAGAGCTTCTCAAACCTTTGTTTTTGTTTATTTGTTTTTGTTTGTAAGGGTTATTTATTTATTTTAGAGAGAAAGAGAGAGGGTGCTGGGGGGAGGGGCAGAAGGGAAGGAAGAGAGAATCTTAAGCAGACTCCCCACTGAGTGTGGAGCCTGATTCAGGGCTCAATCCCACAACCTTGAAAACACGACCTAAACTGAAACCACGAGTCAGGTGCTCAACTGACTGAGCCACCCAGGCACCCCTGATTTTTTTATTGTTGTTATACTAAATTTGGGAATTTTTTGGCCATTGTTTTATTCATATTGTTCCGCTCTTTGGTGTCTCCTTCTAAGACTTCAACTTCACATATTGTTAGAGTACTTGAAATTATGTCTGAGTTCACTGAGATTTTTTTTTTCCTTCAAATTTTATCTCTGTTTTTTTATACTGGAGAATTTCCGTTGATCCATCTTAAAGTATGCTTACCCTCTCTTCTGCCACATCTAATTTATTGTTAAGCTTATTAGTACATTTTTCATTTTGGATGTTTTAAAAATTTCTGTATAGTTTTGATCTTCTGCTGAAACTTCTTTGAATTCCTTGAATATTTTATAACAGTTGTTTTAAAGTCCTTGTCTACTAATTTCAATATCTGGGTCATCTTAGGATCTATTTTTATTGAGTGGAGTTTTTCCTTCATGACTGTTCGTCACATTTTATAGTTTCTTTGTATGTCTAATTTTTAAAAAAATATATACTAGGCATTTTCCATGATACACTGTAGAAACTCTGAATTCTGTTATAGCTCTCCAAAGAGAGTTTCTTTTTGTTCTTTCAAGCAGTCTAATTAGTGATCAGTCACCTTGAACTTAAAGTTGTTTTATTTTCTTAAGATGACACTTTGTCAGGGTGAGTGTATTTTAGTTTTTACATCAGTGTTATGCTGAATTTTTTGTCTTGGGACATAATCTTCCAAAGCATGACCCTTCTGTGGGTTTAATGGAAAGCCCAAGTGTTTAGCAGGTTTCCCGGACTTGGGAGAATTCCAAATCCAAACTGTCTCCCCTGCAGTGGGTGACAGTGGAAATCTCTGTCCAATTTTTCCAGTCTTCCAGCTGCTGATTTCCAGCAGGCTTCGTAGAGTTTCTCTGCACATTCATGTTCAGGACCAGTTAAGGATTTGAGGGGAATTATATGCAAATGAGGTGACTCCCCATTTTGTGGATCTTTTTTTTTTTTAACCCCTGGCTTTTCTCCTTTCAATTTTCTACTTCTCTGGCTGCTTCAAACCCTAACACTTCAAGCCAGTTTGGGCTTTCTGTTTCCGTTCTGTCGGCTCCCACTATGCAGACAGCAGAATTAGTAAGAACATAGATCTTACCCAGTGCAATTCCCTTCGGAAGCCTTGAATTCTCTTTTTATGCCTGTTTTGGGTCACTTCCTGGTGCCTTCAAAGAGTTTAAAAAAATATTTTGTCCAGAGTTTATAATTATTATCTACAGAAATGGTAGTCTTATACAATGTAGTCATTCATTATTGAAACCCCAATTTTACAGCAATCATGTTTAACCATTTCTACGATAAGGTCTTCAGAGATTATCTCCACATTGTAAAAACTATGCTTATACTTTTATTTCTGAATGTCTCAACTTCAGAATGATCTAGTGCACTTAGGTTATGTTTGATGAAATTTAGTTTATATGTCTCTTGCCTCCTCTGGTTCCCTCATGCCAATATGGTTATATTACTATTTTTTTTTGCTATTTTAATTGATACCTATGCAACATTAAATAACCTTCTTAAACCTGTATTTCTTATTTCATCGCCTCTGCCCAGCATCTTGGTTATCCATGTGGTAAAATAAGAATATTAGCACTCTTAACCTTTCTTTTCCCCTTTTTTGTTTTTATTTTTTGCCTTTCTGCCTACCCCTCCAACTTCTGTGAATTGTGCCTTTATTTTTGCATTGCCAAACACAATGACATTTAATTTCTAACACATAAACATAATTATAGCTTCTGTGACTTGCCTATGGCTTGATTCAACATTTATTAATGCAACAGATACCCACTGTGGACCTACCATAAGCCCATCCGTCTCCTTGGTGCTGTGGAGACAATAGTAAATACAACAGTATTAAAAAAAAAAAAAACTTCCCTAGTGGAACATACTTTCTAGTGGTGGGAACAGAAAATAAACAAGATGAA
This sequence comes from Procyon lotor, assembly GCA_028646535.1. Lineage (NCBI taxonomy): Eukaryota > Metazoa > Chordata > Mammalia > Carnivora > Procyonidae > Procyon > Procyon lotor. Next base: position 34,478,213 of record CM053620.1, on the reverse strand, counting down.
GAAGTAAAATATTTAGTATGTTAGTTGTGCTTAGGGGGAAAATTAAACTATATGGAGTGTGTGGGTGTGTGTACATATGCACATACACATACCTGCCTGTGTGTTTTGCAATTTAGATAGAAAGGTCTCCCTAAAAGGTGATATTTGAGTAAAGTTCTGAAGGATGTAAGGGCTAAACCATGTAGATAATCTGGGGAAAGAGAGTTCCAGGTAGTAAATCATGTACATTATAAAGAGTAAATGTTTTTTAAAAAAAGAGTAAATATTATTTGCTTTGGAGCTGAGACTATGATTACATTCCTTCTCAGTGATTCCAGTGACCTTAGTTTTGTGCTACTCACAGAAGAATGCTCAGAAGGATTTGTTTTTATACTCGACTAATTGCTCAGAGTCACACCATGTTTATCTTCTATATTATATTTAGATCATACCTTTCTGGTGTATTTATCCCCACCCCCTTTGCTGCTTACCTTTATTTTTCATGAAAGAGAAAACATATTTTATTCATTATATGACTAGCATCTTCTAGGTTATTTTCTCCATTACTCCCGATTTCTTCCATTTTTTTCAAGTCTGCTGACTTCTGCTCAAATCTGCCTTGATTTTGCAATATTGTGTTACGACTTTATAGTGTTAGTTTTCATTACCCTGTTAGTTTTTCTTGGAGTTCATGGTATTAGTCTTGGTTATGCTGTTTAGTTTTTCCTAGAGTTCCAGTTTTCTTCCATTTTTTTTTTTTTTAAAGATTTTATTTATTTGACAGAGAGAAACACAGCGAGAGAGGGAACACAAGCAGAGGGTATGGTAGTGGGAGAAGCAGGCTTCTAGCCGAGCAGGGAGCCCAATGCGGGGCTCAATCCCAAGACCCTGGGATCATGACCTGAGCCGAAGGCAGATGCTTAACCCACTGAGCCACCCAGGCACCCCCATTACCTTCCATTTTTTAAAAAAGATTTTATTTATTTGAGAGAGTTTGTGCGCGCGCACATGTGGGGGGGCGGGGGCAGGAGCAGAGGGGGAGGGAGAGGGATAAGCAGACGCCAGGTACTGCGTGCCAGCCCAAGGCAGCCCTAAGTCTCTCAACCCTGAGATCATGACCCGAGCTGAAACCAAGAGCTGGAGGCTTAATAGACTGAGCCACCCAGGGGCAACCCGCCCCCCAATTTTTTTGGCCTTGCATTCTTCATTTTATCACATTCGGTTATTAATGAGACCAATCACATTTTCCAATGGAGAGTGGGACCACAGTATTTATTCCTTCAGCTTTCTTCCTGTAAGGTTTGCCGTGGGCTGACTGAATCTCTTACTAAAGGCCACAGCTTTCAGCAGGTAGCCCTCTTCACAAAGACCTGTGGCTCCAGACTGTATAGTAGCCGTGCCTCTTCATGCCAGGTGTGGCAACGGATCCGGTCTTATTGGCCCCAGGGCACTGCCTATCCTTTGTGGGTTGCCTACACCTTGCCCACATCTTTGTAAAGAATCTCTTTATTAAACCCTCCTGGATTGATCCCCTTTGAGTGTGCTTTTATTTCCAGGTGGGACTCTCTGGCCATACAAAGAAAACATAAATCATATATTGCCTAGTCCTGTATATTGGGCCAGGGAATCTTAGCTTTTAAAGCACATAACTTTTCCATGTAGACTATTTTTATTTGCCTTTTTTTTTGAACCTAACTAAAACTTTTTCAGCTCCTAATCCTCTGTTACCATTCTGGTTTACTGTTTACTAGGGAATCCTGGGATTTCCCTATAATTTCACAGTATTTGTTCGTCATAGGGACCTTTAGAGAGCAGGGTTCCCATACCAGTTGCTGTATCTAGCGCTGAATTGGATTGAATTTTCCCGGCGTACCTTTGAGTGTGGGTTCTGGAAACTCGTTAGCTCACAATGTAGGCACCTGCCTCTGGGTGGTGGTGCCTTGTTCCTGACCACTGACGAAGCAGGCCTGGTCTCAGATGAATGGTGACAAACCCGACTCTTGAATTGTAAGCTACAAGAACCTTGGGAATCGTTTGTGGGCACATCTGCCTCTTCCTCCAGACTGATGTCCCTAATGGCAGGGCCCGTGTCCTTGTTAAGTTTGTGTTGCCAACAGCCAGTCCAGAGGCTGCCTGTAGCAGGAGTGAAAATATTATTTGTATAATGAAGGAAGCTGTCCTCAGAGAGCTATAAAACCACAGCCCCAGTTGAACGTCTTTTCTACTCACCCCGTCCAGTTTTGCTCCATAAATAAATGACTAGGGGGCTTTGAAACCTCTATGAAGGGTATTCATCTTAGTCTGTAGACCCCCATGTAAAAGAAATGAAGCTTCCCTTTATTTCCTTTAAATCAAAATAAATTGAATTCTGAATTCCCACATGACTGGGTTGGAGGGAAATTTGATCCTATTCATCCCGGGGAGTGGGAATAAAGTGTCCTCCCTCCCAGGGTCTCACAAAGATCTGGGAGGCTTCTTTGGTGCATGGACAATGTGGGAAGAGAGCCATCTTTAGTCTCTTAGTCGCCCCAGTGGCCTCATTTCCAAGCTCCCTTGGAGGCAGGTAGCTATGCTGCTTGTATCATGAGCTTGGCCCTGGGATCACAGCCAATGCTGGGAGCCTGGAGTCCAGCTTCCAGCCTCTTGGGGTACACTGAGCTGGTACCTCTCAATGAATGGAGCTCTTCCTACTGCTCATGGCGCCTGTTGACTCAATCCCTCCCTGGATGGGCAACTTGTGTTCTCTGTGTGCCTTGCTCTGTCCCCATAGATTTAGCCTTTCCCCTCTTGTCCCTCAAGGAGCTCAGACTTCTGGAAAACAAAAGCCAGGAAAGTTACTTGCCTATAAGAAACTCCTGGTTATTCTTCAGGACAAAGTGTAAGTTCATTTTCCACTGGATTTGCCCACCCTCTGCCTGGTCTGGTGATTGGCTGCAATGCTCTCCCTAGTCTGTTGTTAAATGTCTCGGACTTGTCCCTGAATCTAGGCATTTGTGCTGGAGTGTTTGCCACGTTCCCCTCTGCAAGCTTGGACATCTTTCTCGCAGCGCAGTCGGAAGGAAATAAGTGGCAACTGAGTGCTTGCTAATAAACGTTCGTTCCTTTCCTTTCCCTTCTTGCTCATGACGTTAATTTTTCTTCCTGCTGCCCTGCAGACTCTCAGTTGGGTTCCTGTTCGTGTCTCCTACACCTGGCAAGGAGCAAGTGTTCCATCAATGTTTGTGGGATTCAACCCACTTCCTTCCCCGAAGGTCTAATCGAAATCTTCACCACTTTTACTGCCATTTTAAGCTGCCATTTTGTCCTCTCGGGCAGAGTGATGAAAGATCTCCGGCCATCTTAGGGCTCTGGATCTTGCCTCAAGGGTGGTTTGGGCCTGTCACTGTGCTGGGGGGCGTGAAGGCTGGGGGGCACTATCCCTTCTGCAGAAGATTTTTCCATTTCACTTCCCCTAACTGACTCTGCCTCCTTGAGGAGACTCACCTGTGTTTCTTAATCTCCTCTGAATTGCTGAGAGGCCAAATCTGCTAACTTAGAAATGCAGAAGATTCTGAGGTTCTCTGAGGTTCTGGATTCAATGGAATATAGCCAATGGCTCTTTTCAATCACTTTTTTTGATAAAATAATTATTAAATAGCAATAAGGAAATATATTTAATAAATACATAATTATAGTAATAAATTTAATAATAGACATAAGTAGTTAAAATGGTATAATTCATTATGGAAGACTTGAAAACCACAGATGTGTACATTCATAAGCATGCTCTGTATTTTCTGCCTACTCAGTATCTTCACTTGGATGTCAAATACGCATCAGCAGGAACCACCCTAGAACCTGTAACTTCTTCAGGTTTGCCAGCTCAGGACCCTATTTTACCAGTTGCTCGTTCATTCTGGAATCCACTCCTTTTCACCCATACATCTAAATCCATTGGCAATGTCTATTGGTTCTTTCTTCAAAATCCACCCAAATCCAAACATGTTCCACAGAGCTCTGCTATTCCTGTTCCAAAGCACGGCTCTTGTCTGGATTCTCATAGAGACTCATTGCTTTGTCCTTTTTATGGTCCAGACCCTCTCCGGTCTAGTCTCTGAAAGCAGCCAGGGATGTCTGTCTCTGGCATATGGGAGATGTAGGGCTCAATTTTCCTCCTGCCACAAACAACTAGAAAATCAGTCAAAATATATGAAACATATTTGCACACATAAACTCATACTAAATTTGTACAAATGGGTAGACCTGATTATGAACTTTCTCTTCCACTGGCCTGTCTAATCCACAAGCAAAATACTTTGATTATTGAAACTACGATACGTGTCAGTAACTGGTATGGTTAAGTCTCGCCCCATTACCTTTTCTTCTGTAAACTGTTCTTGGCCGAATCAGGTATTTCTTTTCTCAGGTGGATTTCATAAGGATTTTATTGGAATTTTTTTATATTTATAGACTTATCTGATGATTAATGGATTTCTTCCAATATTAAATCATCCAAGAATACGGTAAATAGTATACAACCTTGACTGCTGTAGCTATATAAGTCTTGAACTTGGGTAGACAGATTCTTCCCACTTTCTTCTTCTTTGAATTGTTTTAGCCATTCTAGTTCCTTTACCTTTCCATATCAATTTTACAGTAAGCTCGTCTCTATCTACAAGTTTCAGTCCTCAGTGAAGTTGTGCTTTTTTCCCGTATAACTCTAGCACATTTGCCGTCAAGTATATTCCTAGATTTTTATTCTGTGTATTGTTACTGTGAACAGGATCATTTTGCCCTCATATTTTAATTGAATGTTGTTATTACTTTTTATGTATTTATTTTGTAACTGGCCATGGCAAAACTTTCTTATCAGTATTAACAATTCTCTTCTAGTTGATTTTGAATTCTCTTGAGACTTCTCCTTTGATCCATGGAATATTCAGAAATTTGTCGTTTAGTTTTCGTATCATCCTTCTCTTATTGATTTCCAGCCTGATCCCACTGTGGTCAGAGAATTCTCCCTACATGATTCAGATTCTTTTAGATTTGTTAAAATTTGTTTCATGACCCAGGACATGGTCTACTGGGTGTATGTACCATGGACACTTGAAAATAACAGAATATGCCTTCTGCTGTTGTTGGATACAATATTCTATATATTTTGATCAGATTCTGTAGGTTGATGGTATCGTTGCCTATTGATTTGCTGTTTAGTTTTTATTAATTGTTGAGAGAGGATGTTGAGGTCTCAGAGTGTAATTATAAATTTGTCTTTTTGTCCTTCTGTTTCTATCAGTTTTTGCCTTACACAGAGATGGTCCTGACTTCTGATGGTCCCATTTCTGATTTTTCGACTTCTTGATGGTGTGAAAGTAATACACATTCAGTGGAAACCATACTTCAAATTTTGAATTTTGATTTTTTTTCCCCCCAGGATAACAATATGTGGCATGATCTTCTCTCCTGACTCCGGGCAGTGGCAGCAAACCACAGCTCCCAATCAGCCATGCGATCATGAGAGTAAACAACCCATACACTTACAACCATTCCATACCCATATATGCATTCTGTTTTTCACTTTTCGTACACTATTCAATAAATTACATGAGATACTCAATACTTTATTATAAAATAGGCTTCCTGTTGCTGTAGGATAATGTAAGTATTCTGAGCATGTTTATGGTAAGCTAGGCTATGTAATGATGTTCAGTAGGTTAGATGTATCAAATACATTTTCGACTTACAATATTTTCAGCTGGGATGGGGTTATTGGGACATAACCCCATCATAAGTTGAGGAAGGCATATATTCTGCAGCTCTTTTTTTTTGGTGCAAACACAATCAGGATTGCTGTCTTCTAGGTGGATTGACCCATTTATCATGGTCTCTTTTCCCCTGCTAGTTTTCTTTGCTCTGAAGTCTGCTTTATCTGATATTAATATATCTACTCCTGTTTTCTTTTGAGTAGGGTTTACATGGCATAGCTTTTTCCATTCTTTTACTTTTAACCATCTATCTACATCATTGCTAAGACTAAAAGTTTGTATTTCCCCACTCTGCACCCCCCCCTCCTGCCATAATCATGTTATAACCAATCCCCAGTATGTTGGCATTTGGATGCAGAGCCTTTGGGAGGTGATTAGGTCATGAGAGATCTATCTCATGAATGGGATTTTATAAAGTAAGACACCAGAGAGATCTTTTGCACATTCTGCCATATGAAGACAGTGAAAAGATGACCATCTATGAACTAGGAAGTGGGCTGTCACCAGATACCAAATCTGGGGTGCCTTAATCTTCAACTTCCCAGTCTCCAGAACTACAAGAAATAAATACTCATAATAAATAAATAAATACTCATTGTTTATAAATCATCCGTTCTATGGTATTTTGTTATAGCAGCCTGAATGGAGTAAAGGACTTCATTATATATGAAGTGAGTTTCTAATAGATGGTATATATACTTGGGTCATGTTTTTCAATCGAGTCTGCCAATCTGTCTTTTAATTGGTGTATTTAGGCTGTTTACCTTAAATGTGATTGCTGATATAGTAGAGCTTAAGTCTGCTATTTTATTTTTTGTTTCCTGTGTATTCCTTATGTTTTTATTTCTTTGTTTTATTTTTTCTGCCTTCCTATGGATTTTTTCTTTTTAGAATTCCATCTATAATGTTTTTCATTGAATTTTTTTGCGTGTAATTTTCTTAGTGGTTGCTCTTAGTGGTTGCTCCATTATGTAGACATAACTTATCACAGTCTACTGGTACTGACATTTTAACAATTTGAATGAAGTGTAGAAACCTTATCTCCCTTTATGTTCCTTTACCTTCCCCCACTGTATTGCTTGTGTATACATTTAGAATTATGTTAGATAGTATTATAATTTCTTTAATTATCAAACAGAATTTAAAAAACGCCAGAGATGAAGGAAATGTATTTAACCACATTTTATTCTTTCTGGTGTTCTTTCTTCTTTCCTGATGTTCCAAATTTCCTTCTTTCATAGTTTCATTTCTGTTGAGAGAACTTCCCTTAGCCATTTTTTGCAGGTAGTCTGCTGGCAATAAATTGCCTTCATTTTCCTTCATCTGAAAATGTCCTGATTTCTAGTTTGTTCCTAAAGTATATGTTCATTAGATATAGAATGCTGAGTCAAAAGTCCTTTTCTTCCAGCACTTGAAAATTGTTGTGCCACTTTCTCCCAGTCTCCGTGGTTTCTGATGAGAAGTCTGCAGTCATCCAAACTGCTGTTCTCCTGTAAGGAAGGTACTGTTATTCTCTCCTTGCTTTGAAGATAGATTCTTTGCCCTTAGCTTTAAGAAGTTTGACTACTTGTATTTTGGTGTAGATTTCTTTGGATTTATCCTGTTTGAGATATGGGATCAGAAAAACTTCAATCTATAGGCTTCTGTCTTTGTTAAGTTGGGGGAATTTTTAACCATGATATCTTTGAATAGGTTTTGGCCCCACCCTCTTTCTCCTCCCCTTCTGGGATTCTGATGGCACAAATGTTAAATCTTTTGTTATCATCCCACAGGCACCTGAGGCTCTGCTTTTTTTTTTTTTTTAAGTCTGCTTTCCCTGTGTTGTTCAGATTGAGTAATTTCTATTGTTCTAACTTAAAATTGACTGTCTCTTTCCTCTGTTCTTCCTATATCCCCTCCATGTTGAGTTTTTTTTAAAAATCGAGTTTTTAAAAAAAAAATTTCCAGGTGTGTACCATTGAGGTTCTTCTTTATATCTTCTATTCATCCATTTGCTGCTGCTTTTTTTTTTTTTAAGATTACTTATTTATTTATGAGAGAGAGAGAGAAAGAGAGAAAGTGTGTGCACAAGAAGGGGGAAGGACAGAGGAAGAGGGAGAAGCAGACTCCCTGCTGCACAGGGAACCTGACATGGGGCTGGATCCCAGGACCCTGAGATCATGACCTGAGCCAAAGGCAGAGGCTTTAACCCACTGAGCCACCCAGGCACCTCTGCTTCTTCTTTATATCTTCTATCATTTGCTGAGATTTTCTATTTTTTCATCTGTTTCAGGCTTGTTCATAACTACTTGTTGAAATATTTTATGATGGCTACTTTGAAATATTTCTTAGAGAATTATGACCTCTCTGTTATCTGGGTGTCAACATCTATTGATTGTCTTTTTTAAATTTTTTTTAAGATTTTATGTATTTATTTGACAGAGAGAGAGAGATCACAAGTAGGCAGAAAGGCAGGCAGAGAGTGGGGGGGAAGCAGGCTCCCTGCTGAGCAGAGAGCCGGATGCGGGGCTCTATCCCAAGACCCTGAGACCATGACCTGAGTTGAAGGCAGGGGCTTTAACCTACTGAGCCACCCAGGCACCCCTTCATTGTCTTTTTTCATTCAAGTTGAGATTTTCCTGATTCTTGGTATGATGAGTGATTTTTGATTGAAACTTGGACATTTGGGGTCTTATGTTCTGACAATTTGGATCTCATTGAAACCTTTTGTTTCAGCTGGTTTCTTTTGATGCTGCTCCCCAGGGAAAAGATGGTTCTGCTTCATTACTGCCAGGCAGGGGTAGAATTCAGGGTCCTCCTGGGCCTCTACTGGGAGAAGGGGAGAAGCTCCTTGTTAGTGCTGGCTGGGGTAGGAGTTCTGGCTCCCCAGTAGGGCTTCACTGACACCACCCTGGTTGGGAGATATGAATGGGTTATTATTACTCTCCTCACAGGGGGAGGAGTATGCTAGTCTTTTGCCACTGGACAGTGGTGAAAGTGCTGCCTCTTCTTTGGGTCTCTCTAATACCACCTCTGTGGGGAGAGTGAGGACTGCCTCATTACCACAGGATGGGGGTGGAAATCCCAGCTCCCCACTCAG
>CM053620.1:34441749-34468911 GCA_028646535.1 Procyon lotor | reverse complement strand
TAAGATTCTTATACTATATATGAAATGATATATCATTTGAAGGCAGATTATGATAAATATTATAAACTCTGAAGCAAACACTAAAAAGTTATGTTTAATAAGCTCACAAAAGAGATGAAATGGAATCATAAAAAGTCTTCAATTAATTCAAAGGAAGACAGAAAAAGAAGAAGAGGGGAGCAAAGAAAGAGGGAAAAAATAGAAAACAAGAACCAAGATTGTAGACTTAAATCTAACCATGTCAATAATCACAGTAAATGTAAATGGTCTAAACACCTCAATGAAAAGACAGAAAGTCTCAGAGTGGATAAAAATGCAAGACTCAGCTATATGTTGTTTACTAGAAACTCACTTCAAATATAAAGACGTAAATGGGTTAAAAGTAAAAGAATGAAAAAAGATATGCCATACTAATATTAACTGAGAGAAAATTGGGGTGGCTATGTTAATACCAGGCAAAATAGATTTCACATAAAAAATAGTAACAGGGATTATCATTTCATAATGATAAAGTCATCATTTAAACAAGAAGAAATAACTATCCTAAATGTTAATTCACTCAATAACAAAGATTCAAAATATATGAAGCAAAAACTGATAGAACTTCAAGAAGAAATAGACAAACCTACAATTATTGGTAGAGATTTCAATACTCCTTTATCAGTGGTTCAGTAGACCTTGTTGGGGCCGAGATTCTGCATTTCAAACAAGTTCCCAGATGATGCCAGTGTGGTATCTAACAACATTAGGAAGATGCTAGAAGGTAAATCAGAAGAAAATGTCTACAGTGAACTAAGGAAGCAGGGGAAATGCAGAAGAAAAGGTAGAGGTAAATGAGATCCAGTGAGAAATTCCGATATATATGTAATAGATTCCCAGAAGAGGAGAGAGAGGATGTGACAGAAATAATACTTGAAGAGATAATAATAGCTAAGAATTTGTTTAAAAGACACAAGCCAGGGGGGCCTGGGTGGCACAGTAGATCAAGCATCTGACTCTTGATCTGATCAGCTCAGATCCTGATCTCAGGGTCGTGAGATCAAGTCCTGTGTCAGGCTGCACACTCAGTGTGGAGCCTGCTTTAGTTTCTCTTTCTCCCTCTGCCTATGTCCCTCCCCTACATGGGTGTGTGCGTGCTTGCTCGCTGTCAAATAAATAAATAAATAAATAAATAAATAAATAATTTCAAAAAATTTTAAATGAAAAAAATAGAATAAAAAAATAAAAGACATTAACCCATAGATTCATGAAGACTGAAAACTTCAAGTACGGTAAATACAAAGAAAACCACACCCTCAAATATTTATGTATATATATATATACATATATATAGCACAATATGTTAATATAGATGAATATGTTATAAATTATGTAAATATATATATGTTAAAAACTGTTGAAAACTAAAAACAAAAAGAAATTCTTATAACCAGCTATAGAGAAACAAAAAGATTACTTTCAAAGGAGTGACAGTTGGACCGAAGATTGACTTGTCAAAAGACAAAAATGGAATTGGGCCTCAAATTCTATACAGCAAAAATTAACAAAACTACAAACAGAAATATTAAATCCTAATTCACAGTGAGAGATTTTAGGACATCTCTTAGCATCTAATAAGAACAAATAGACAAAAACAAGAATGATATAACAATAGGATTATTGATACACTTGACCTAATTGTCTTATAGAAACCCTACACTCAACAGCTGCAGAATAAACATTCTTTTCAAGCATACTTAGAATACTTTTAAAAATTGACCATATACTGGCCATAAATTTTAAAGCATTGATTTCACATAGAGTCTGTTTTCTGTCAGCATTACAACAAAGCTAGTTATGAGTCTTTGAAAGGATAACACGAGCAATCCCCACATTTTCAGAAACTGATTCATGTCATACTAATGTTCTCTATATACATATCTATTAAGATCTGTGGTCCATCCCCTTGTTCATTCTTGAAAGCGCTTATTTGAAACTTTCTTCCTTCTTATCTTCTTAGGATATTATTAGCCTTGTGCTCGCTTCGGCAGCACATATACTAAAAATAGGATATTATTAGCCTTTTCAAAGAATAACTTTTGCTTTTGTTGATTTTCTTTACTGCATTCTGGTTCTGTATTTCATTAATTTTACCCTTAAATTTTTTCTTTCTTTCTACTTTCTTTTGGTTTAATTTTTCCAACATTTTGAGGTGGATGCTTAGTTCATTGGTTTTTTAGGCTTTCTTTTCCTTTAATATATGCAAAATTTTCCTTTAAACATGTTTTAGGTCTACCTAATTAATTACATTGGTGTGTAGTATTTTCTTTTCTTTTCTTTTTTAAAGATTTTATTTATTTATTTGACAGAGAGAGAGAGATCACAAGTAGGCAGAAAGGCAGGCAGAGAGAGAGGAGGAAGCAGGCTCCCTGCTGAGCAGAGAGTCTGACACGGGGCTTGATCCCAGGACCTAATATCATGCATGACCTGAGCCAAAGGCAGAGGCTTTAACCCACTGAGCCACCCAGGCGCCCCTGTGTGTAATATTTTCATTAATCAAAATATTCTCTAATTTACCTTATAATTCCTTCTATGACTCCTAGGTTATTAATTTTCAGACACATAGAAACTTTCTGGTTGTTTTATTCTTATTGCTTTTTAGCCTGATTACATTATGATTAGAAAACATCCTCTGTGATTTCAGACAGCAAATTATATCAGTTGAAACTTGCTTTAAATGTGTTCTTTACTTGAATGCGGTTTTCTAGTCTTTCCTTAAGCCAAGTTTGGTATTGTGTGGTTCAAATCTATACCTTCTCTGACTATTTTTGTCCACCTAGTCTATCTGACACTGAGAAGTATGTTAAAATACACCCTGATTGTCAATTTCTATAGTTCCCCTTAAAGACCCTTCAAATTCTGTGTTATATATTCTGAGTCTATTATTAGTTTCATGCAAATTTAGAATGATTACCTCTGCCCCATTAATTGAACTGTGTATCATCATGAATTTTTCATATTTATCTATGGTAATGCTTTTTGCCTTAATGTATCCTTTGTTGATCTACTAATACTAACATAGCCACACCGCCTTCTTTTTGTTAGTGTTTGCAGGGTATATCTTTTTCTACCCTTTTATTTTCAACTTTCTCGTATCCTTACATTTTAGATATAACTCTTGTAAATAATATACAGTTGATCAAAAAAAATTCAATGCTTCTTTGTCTTTTAGTTAGTCTTTGTCTTTTAATTGTCTTTTAAATTTTGGAGCCTTTAATATATTTATATTATTTCTATTACTGATATATCAAGACTTAAGTCTGCCACTTTATGCAATACTTTCTATTCGTCCTGCATGATCTATATGCTTCTCTCATTTCAGGCTTTCTTTTGGGTTAATTTAAGTGTTTTCTATGATTCCATTCCTCATCAGTTATTCTAAATGTTATAGTCTCTTTTAAACAATTTTAAGGTGTTTTCCTTTACTCTTTATAGCATATGTATACATATTTACTTACAATATGTATACTTGACTTCTATAATTCTAATTTAATTAATACCTTCACCTCCTCCCTGAAAAATGCAAGAATCAGAATTCTTTAACTCTTTTTACCTTTTTACTGGCTTACATGGCACTGTTGTCTAATATTTTAATGATTTATAGAAAATGTAATCCCCAAATATATTTTTATTATGTTTAATACAGTCAGTGTTCATTTTGACTTAATCACATATTTATTGCTTTTCCTTCCTTTCTGTATGTTCAAACCTCCATCTGGGACTATTTTCCTATTGTCTGAAAAATATTCTTTAATAATCCCTTTAATGTAACTCTACTGATGTTAAATTCTTTTTGTTTGTATGAAATGTTCTATTTCACCTTTATTTCCGAAGACACATTTGCTGAATATAGACTTCTAGCCTGACTGTCATTTTCTTTTAGCTTTTTGAAGATATAATTTCTCTGTCTTTTGGATTCATTGTTTTTGTTGAGAGGTCATCTATTAGTATAATTGTTGCTTCATTAAAAGCAGTCTGTCTTTTTTCTTTGTCTAGTTGAACATTTTTTCTTTGTCTTTGGTTTAGTAGTTTTATTATGATTAATTTAGGTATGGATTTCTTCACACGTATCCTCATTGATGTTCTTAAGGCTTCTTGAGTTGATGGGTTGATGTTTAAAAAAATTTTTTTTTGATGTTTTAAATTTTTTTTGAGGAAGTCTTAATCATTGTTTTTCTGTTTTCTTCTTGGCCTTCAGTTACTGGTATAGTAGCTTTCCTTTCTGTGTCTTCTATATTTCTTACCTTCTCTTCAAATTTTTCCAAATAGCTATCTCTCCATCCTTAAGTTTGGATACTTTTTTCTGCTTTATTTTCAGTTCATTAATTCTTTCCTTATCTGTACATAGACTGCTGAATAATCCATCTACTGAGTTCTTAATTCAGGTTATTTTATTTTTCAGTTCTTGAATTTCCTTTTTTTTTTTTCCTTTTGTTTCTAGATCACTGCTAGAATTCTCAAATTTTATCTTTCACCTGCTTGAGCGTAGGAAGTGTAGTTATTTTAACATTTGGGTTTGATAGCTTCATTGTCTCGAGCTTCTATGTCTGTTTCTATTGACTTTTATTTCTGTTAATTTTCTTATTGTCTTGTTTTCTTATGGTCTGGTTATTTTTACTGTGTTTTGGACATTGTATTGCAATATTATTTATAGAAAGTTTTGAGGCCTAGGATCATGTTAGTTTACTCCAGTGTAGATTTGGTTTTGCTTCTGTCAGACAGATGGGCACACTAGCCATTCAGGATTACTTTACTAAAATTTCAGGGCTTGCGGGGTTTTATAGCTGAATAGAAGTCCTTGCCAGGGTCTACCTATGGCTCATACTTATGCCCAGGATATGGATTTTTGTGGTCTCAAGCCAAATTGATGGGGCCTTACTAGTCTTTTATTTACTTGGCAGGTGGAACACCAATCCTTCTTATCCTCAAGTCTGTCAAATTTATAGGTTCACTTCTTGGTCTCTCAGTTTTCCCACCTCAGAACTGGCAAATGTCTTCTGGAGGAGAGTGACCCCAACTGGTCTGCCCCCAGGGTCTTCATTCTTTCCCAGATCCTATTCTGGCAATTCTTTATGATCATGGTGGAGCTCTTTGGAGCTTTCAAGCGGATTTTATTTGATTTTTCTAGATTCTCTAATTGTCTTTTGTGGTAGGCTTAGTGGGAATTCCATTACTTGAAATGGAAATGTTTTGCTTAGTTCTTTTCCTTTAAAATTGACTTGTCTTGGGGTGCCTGGGTGGCTCAGCGGGTTAAAGCCTCTGCCTTCGGCTCAGGTCATGATCTCAGGGTCCTGGGATCCAGCCCTGCATCGGGCTCTCTGCTCAGCAGGGAGCCTGCTTCCCCCTCTCTCTCTCTGCCTGCCTCTCTGCCTACTTGTGATCTCTCTCTCTCTGTCAAATAAATAGATAAAATCTTTAAATAAATAAATAAAATTGACTTGTCTTGAAAAAATAAAAGTGAACCTTTACTTTACTTCATATACAATATTCTACATGGACAAAAGGCCAAAATAAGAAAAATAGAACTTGAAGATTTTTAGTAGAAAATAGTGGACTCTAATCTTAATATTCTTAAGACAGAAATACCCAGAAAATGTGTCTAAAGGAAATAACTAATAAATTAAACAAAAAAAATTATAAAGTTTATAAGAACAAAAGCCACCCAAACTGAGGTTAAAATTCAAGCCCATTTCAGAGATTATTTTTAAACCTTCATAATGGGCCAAAGATTTGTATAAAATCCAAAGATTTGAATATCCAAAGATTTGAATAAAAAAAAAAAACCCAATAGGAAAAAAATGGCAAAAGATACAGTGATCCAAAGAGGATGCTTTAATGACCAATAAGCATATAAAAAGATATTTAACTGGCCAGTAATCAGGGAACTCAAAATTAAAACAATGAATGTTTTATGTCCGTCATAGTATCAAAATTAAAAAAAAAAAAATCTGACAAATGATTGAAACCTAGTGGAGTGACAGGAAGTCACCCTGAAAGCCAGAGTACAAATGAGACCTGCCCTTTGTAACTTCAGAGAGCAAGATCTATTGAAACTTGAATAATACTCCTTGCGGTGCCTGGGTGGCTCAGTTTGTTAAGCGTCAGTCAGTTAAGGCTCCTGCTTCTCCTTCTCCCTCTACTGCTCCCCCTATTTGTGTGCTCGCTCTCTCTCTCTCAAATAAATAATAAATAAAATCTTAAAAAAGGAAGAAAATTGAATATTCCTTTTTCTTTTTAAAGAAGCTACAGGCTTTTTGTTTTATCTATTTTATTTATTTTTTAATTTTTTTCCCCAAATACATTTATTTTATTTTTTAAGTGTTACAAGATTAATTGTTCATGCACCACACCCAGTGCTCCATGCAATACGTGCCCTCCTCAATACCCACCACCAGGCTCACACAACTTCCCACCCCCTCCCCTCCAAAACCCTCAGTTTGTTGCTCAGTCCAGTGTTCTGGCTTTTTATTTTTATTTTTTATTTTTAGATTTTATTTATTAGAGAGAGAGAGAGCAGAGCTGGTGGGGGGGTGGGAAGAGGAGGCAAGGATAGGGCTCCTTGCCGAACAGGGAGCCCAATGTGGGACTCGATCCCAGGACTCTAGGATTATGACCTAAGCTGAAGGCAGATGCATAACCAACTAAGCCACACTTATGCCCTGAATAGTACTCCTTTTGACTCAGCCATCCCAAACCTAGTTATAAACCCTTAAGGTTTTGAGCAATGCATAAGGAGATTTCTATCAGGGTTTTTATTGTATGCCATTAGCAGCGATAAAAAATGGTAAATAATCTGTGTGTCCATCAACAGGAAAATGGGTTTAAGACGAATATTTTATTACTAGATTAATATAAAGCAGTTAGTTATTGAACTAGATCTATGTGCATCAACATGGATAAATTTTGAGAATGTATTGATGAAAGGAAGAACACGTTAATGAGAATGTATATAATAGGACAAAATGCAAAGTTTAAAAGTGAGGAAAATAGTACTATAAATTACTTAAAGATACATACCATAAAAAAGCATTGAAGGAAAACAGGGAGAAGGGATTGAGAGAGGGAGGGAAGGAAGAAATCAGACGGAGTGGATGTCCCTGCATATCACGTGCAGCTGCCGGGCTCAAGATGGAATCATTGACCATACTTCAAGTAGACCATGTTTTAAAAAAAAAAAAAAAAATCATTCCAATGAGAGCAGGGGATGATGTCTTGGCATGTGTAGAAAGATACCTGAAAAAACCATGAGTCTAGAGATGAACAATCTAGAGCCTTGCTGATGTCAGGAGGGTCTTCTTGGTTTAATATCCTTTATCCATAATCCGGAGGTCACAGCGCACAGGAAACTCTGGGCTTGGAAAGGACCAAGCCCTTCCCAGGCGTGAGATTTCAGGCTGGTTTCACTGAGCTATGGAGTGGACCAAAAAGGGGTAGGTAAGATGGGCTCATCTCAACTCTCCAGAGTAGGCTCCGAGTGATCCTAACCCACAGAAGGGGTGCAGGCCCAGCTGTCGCTGGGTGTCCTGGGCCAGTGTGCCATTGGGCTGAGAACTCTCGCTGGGAGGTGACTTGCATTTGACAAATACCCAAGGAGGGAAGTGTGTGTGGCAGGCCCAAATCAGGCGAGGCAAGGACAGAAGGGCATCTGGTCAGGGTTCCTGAAGTTGTGGCACGAATGTTCTTGTTCCCAAAACCTAGAATGTACCATATGAGTATTTAAAAGAGGAAAGTCTAGGATGAACTAAAAAGAAACTCTACTTTGTGTAAGATCTTTTGAGTTTTTGTCTCTAAGTTGGTGGTTCCCACTGAGAGATAAAAATTGATCACAAAGATTTTTGTCTAAATTGAGAAGACTTTTGGATCTAGTCTTGGCCTTGAGCTTGTTTGGACAAGCAATGTCCAGATGAAACCAAACGTAACTGATGATCCCAGTTTGCAGCTTCCCTTAGGGTTGAGGCTGATTTAGTTCCTCCCTTCCTTCTGGGCAGGGCATCCAGCAAGCTCACATCTGGGGCACTTTTTCCCTCCATGTAGCTAGTTGCCCAGAGTTGTAAAAACTCCGATTTTCCCCAAAGTATTAAAAAACCTAATTCCAAGCAAGATACAGTTGTACTCCCCAAACTCAGCTTATGTGTAAAAGGAAGCAGTGTATCACTAATTGGTGTTGAGATGACTAAAGAAGCTTTGTTTATCTATGTTTAATTTCTTATTTGCGTGGGAAATACCTTATCTTTCAGCCTGTTAAAGAGCTTTCTGATTTAGAAGGATATCATCATAATTGGATAATGAGATGCTGCTTAGCATATTGTTGTTCAAAAATGTTTCCCCCCTCTAGTTACATTTTTTAAAAGTAAATAAGTGCAGTTATTTCCATTCTTAATGTAAACAGCATGGTCAGTTTTCTCCTAAATCTGTCTCTTACAGTGAATGAGTTTGTAATTTAAGAGAGTTGAAAAGGGAAAAAAATTTTTTTATGTAATTAGGAGAGTCTCTAAAATAAAAGAGTCTGTCTGTGAGACTTATAAAAGTGGTAAAATTATAAATCTTCCTATTGACCAGTTACTGAACTGATCAATTTTTGTTGAATATCATTTTAAAAGTCATTGATAGTTATAGATTATTTATCTTTGTTTATCTTAACTCTGGCTTGAAGATAATTATTGATTAACAGATGTCCATTAATTGTATTTTCCTGATTCTGTGTACATGTAAAAAATAAATACATTGGTAGTCTGTATAATGTAGGTTTATTTTAGCACACAAAAGCTTGGCAGACATCAAAAGAGGGAATGACATCCCCCATTTCTGCTCTACCCCTTTTTCTCCAAAGCCTTTTTGTTTCAGTGGAAGCAAAGGATTCATGAGGTCTTTGGATTTTAGAGATGGTAGCAGCAGACAAAAAAATGTTCACCCTGTAAGACAGAAGCAAATAAAGATCTCAACTGAATATTTATAAATCTCTGGAGAAGGGAGGCCTTTCTAAGGGAAAAAGTGGTAGAATTATTATAATGAAACATTTTTTCAGATTTGACCGTGTACCTTCCCCTCCTTTTCCCTGTTTATCATTCTCGTATACCCGGTCCTCTCTGTTTCTACTACTATCATTTACCGCAGGCCACGGTCAACACCCCACCCCCCACCCCGGCCCCCCAAACCATAGCAGGGTACTAAACACAACAACAATATAACAAACAGATATATCTAAGCCTTCAACATAAACAGATTTTACTCCAGTGGAAATGGGGAGCCACTGCAGAGTTTGACCAGCAGAAGGGTTATAATCTGACTTAATCAATCACAAGTCCATTCAAGCTTTGTTGAGAATAACCATGAGGAGTCCGGGTGGAAGTTTGATTTGGGCCATTGCAGTCATCCTGGGAGAGGGCAGCGTTATAGTTGTTAAGAGAGAGGTGGTTGGAGTCTGAATGTATTTTGAAGACTGAATGGACAAAATGCATTTATGAATTGGATGTCGAGTTTGAGATAAAAGTTAAGAGTGATTCCAAGTTTTTTCACTTGAGCTCTGGAACTAAGAGCTGCCTCTAACTGAGATGGGGAATGTTGTGGACAGTGCCCGTTAAGGGGAGCATTTCAGGAGCTGACTTCAGATGTGTGAATTTTGATTTGATTATTAGACACACGAGTGGAGATGTTGAATAGGCATAGAGCATTTACATAACAGGAAGAAGGAATATGTGCACAGTCAGAGACACAGTAAAGACGGTGAAGCTTTAAAATGTTCCCACAGAGGGGCACCTGGGTGGCTTAGTCAGTTAAACCTCTGGCTCTTGATTTTTGGCTCAGGTCTTGAGTTCAAGATTTCGAGATCGAGCCCCACTACGGGCTGTGTGGCTGGGTGGGGAGCCTGCTTAAGATTCTCTCTCTCCCTCTTCCTCAGCCCCGCTCCCCCCCCAAATATTCACACAGACATAGGGCCCTGCTGACCTGAATGTTGGGACCCCTAGCCATAGTGTATGTAGATCAGAGGCCAGTGCCTCTGGATTTTAGCCACTATAGTTGACTTTGACCATTACAGCCCAGTGGAACACACCCTTCATGCTGTAGTTGATGATGGCTAAAGAATTTTGAATTTTCTTTATACAAAATCATGTCATCTGCAAACAGTCTTACTTTTGACCTCTCTATCATTATATAATAATTTTCTTTGTCTCTCTTGATCATTTTTAGCTTAAAATCTATTTTATCTGGTATAAGCAAGCTACCCCTGCTTTCTTTTGGTTACTGTTTGCTTGAAATATCTTTTTCTATCCCTTCATTCTGTTCTTGCATGCCATTAAAGCTAGAATCCCTTATAGAGTCCTATATAATTAGATCTTGTGTTTTTATACATTCAGCCACTCTATTATATCTTTTGATTGCAAAATTTAATCCATTTACATTTATAGTTAATATTGAAAAGTAAGGTCTTAACTCTTGCCATTTTTAAAAAATTCTTTTCTGTGTTGTAGATGTATTATTTCTTGCTTATGTTGCTGTCTTGTTTTGTGATTTGATGGCTTTTTGTAGCTGTGTACTTTGGCTTCTTTATCATAATCTTTTGTGTATCTACTCTAGGTTTTTCCTCTTTGATTATCATGAGACTTACATAAAATATATAATGTCCTATTTTAAACTGGTAACAACTTTAATATCATACATAAACTTCATACATTTACTTCCCCTCTTTTGTATTCAGGTTATTCATGTTACAATTTGCATATTTTTTGATATTATGTATCCTATAACAAATTATTATAGTTATGGTTATTTTTAATATGTGTGTTTTTGACTAAAAAATCAAGTATAATTAACATACAGTGTTATATTAGTTTCAGGTGTAAAATATAATGATTCAGCAATTCAATATATTACTCAGTGCTCCTCTTGATAATTGTATTCTTTTTTTTTTTTTTTTTATAATTGTATTCTTAATCCCCTTCAAGTATTTCACCCTTCCATCTACTTACTTCCCCTCTGTCAACCACTGGTTTGCTCTTTATGTTTAAGAGTCTGCTTTTTAACTTTTAAATGGGAGTTGTAAGTGAATTATGCACCACCATTACAATATTAGAGAATCTGCCTTTGGCTGCGTATTTACCATTGCCAGTGAGTCTTATACATCCATTCATATGCTTATGACATTAATCAATACCCTTTTTTACACTTGAAGAACATCATTTAGCATTTCTTATAAGGCAAGTGTTGTGATGATGAACTCTTTTAGCTTCTGATTGTTCAAGAAAGTCTTCCTGTCCTTCATTTCCAAAGGACAGTTTTGCTAGGATAGTATTCTTGGTTGACAGGTTTTTTTCTTTCAATATTTTGAATATATCATCCCACTTTCTCCTGGCCTGCAAAGTTTCTGTTGATAAATCTGCCCACCATCTCATGGGGGTTCCCTTGTATGCGATGAGCTGCTTTTCTCTTGTTGCTTTCAAGATTCTCTCTTTGTCTTTGTTGACAATTTAGTTGTAATGTATTTTGGTGGTGTTCTTTTCAAGTTCAACCTATTTGGGGTCCTTTGGGCCTCATGAGTCCAGATATCTGTTTATTTCTCCAAGTTTGAGAGTATTTCAGCCATTATTGCTTTAAGTATACTTTCTGTCCCTTTCTTTCTTCTCTCCTTCTGTAATTCCCATATTATGTATATTGTTCCTTTAGTCCTATGGGATATAGGCTTTCCTCACTCTTTTCACTCTTTTTTTTTCTTCTCTGACTAGATGCTTTCAAATGAATCTATCTTCTTGTTTACCGCTTCTTTCTTCTGCTTGGTCAAGTCTGATATTGAACTCTTTGAACTCTTTAGTTCAAGAATATTGAATTCTAGGGGCGCCTGGGTGGCTCAGTCGTTGAGCGTCTGCCTTCGGCCCAGGTCAGATCCCAGGGGCCTGGGATTGAGCCCCGCATTGGGCTCTCTGCTCTGCAGGAAGCCTGCTTCTCCCGCTACCATTCCCTCTGCTTGTGTTCCCTCTCTCGCTGTGTTTCTCTCTGTCAAATAAATAAAATCTTAAAAAAAAAAAAAAAAAGAATATTGAATTCTTTAGTTCAGTCATTGTATTCTCCATCTCGGGATTTTTTGTTTGGTATTTTGGAGGGTTTCTATTTCTTTGTTGAACTTCTCAGTTTGTTTATGTTTTCTCATTTGTTCATTGTTTTCTTAAATTTTTAGTTGTATGTTCTTGTAGTTCACTAAATTCTTTAAGAGCATCATTCTGGATTCTTCATCAGGCAGTTTATAGATATCCATTTCTTTAGGGTCAGTTAGTGGAGCATTATTAGTTCCTTTGTTCATTTCATATTTTCCCAATTCTTCATGATTCTTGATTCCTTGAGTTGGCATTTGCACATGTGAGTAAGTTGTCTCCTCTTCCAGACTTTATACGTTTGCTTTGGCAGAGATAGTTCTTCCCCAGGTAGCTCAGTTTGGGCTTTTGGATGGGTCAAGTGGTAGCATCCTTGGTCAGGTGGGGCTTGCCATCACAGGTCTCTATTTGGGTGAGGCCACTACCCAAGCTCTGAAGTCAGGGGGATGCTGCTGGTTGGCAGCATTCAGATAGGACCACTGGCTTTGTTCCCTATCCAGGTGTAGATACAGGATGCCCAGATTCTCTGGTCAAGCTTCCTGGTCAGGTGGGACTGAATGCTATACTCAGCAGTTGGGCAGGGCTGCAGATTTGTTTTCTGGTCCAGATGCGGCCATAGAATGGGCTTCATAGCCATTACAGCTTGTTGGCTAGGGACTCAACTTGGGAAGAACTACCCACCAAGCTCCCTAGCCAGATGAGGCCACTGGCTTGGCTCTACAGTTGGGCAGGGCCCTTGGCTAGGCTCTCAACTTGGATGTCTTTGTAAGTAGGGATGCAGGATGGCCTCCACATCTTCCCAGGCGTTACGGTTAGTTTTCCAAGCTGAATAGGGCTGGAGGCTATATTCAGCCCTAGGCATAGGAGGGGTTTCAGATTTGCTTCCCAGGTCCGGCAGGGTTATGGAGCAGCCTTCATGGCTGGCATGGCTCATTGGCTGGGGGCCTGAATCAGGCAGAGCTGCCCACTGGGTTCCTAGTGAGAGAAGGCCACTGCCTTGGCTCTGCAGGTGGACAGAATTTTTGGCTGGGCTCTCCGCTGAGCTGCTTCTCTAAGTGGACTGTAGGATGGGCCGAGTAGCCACCACCTGGCTGGGCTGGAGTGGGGGTGGTGGGACTATATTCAACAGTAGATAGGGCTTCAAATCTGCTTTTCTGCCTGGACAGGGGTGCAGAACAAGCTCCACATCTGGGAAAACTTATTGACTGAGGACTCAGTCAGAACTTTGCCCATCGAGCTCCCTGGGCAGACTGGGTCATTGGCTTGGCTCCGCTGATGGGTAGAGCTATTGGCTGGGCTAAGAATTTAGAGCATTTTACTGTGTGCCAGGCTCTGTACTAAGCACTCTGGA
Organism: Procyon lotor; assembly: GCA_028646535.1. Taxonomy (NCBI): domain Eukaryota; kingdom Metazoa; phylum Chordata; class Mammalia; order Carnivora; family Procyonidae; genus Procyon; species Procyon lotor. Next base: position 34,455,438 of record CM053620.1, on the reverse strand, counting down.
GGCATTACCTTATCGAATTGTTTTTTTTAACAACACCATAATTAGTCCCATTCTGCAGATGAGAAAACTGAAGTTGACAGTAATTAGGGAGCAGGAATGAGAGGAAAGGGGGGAAGCTGGGATTCAAATCCAGGGCTACGTGATTCCAAAGCCCCATGTCCTTAACCTCTGTGTCTTTCTGTTTGTTATTTCAGAGACCGCTGTTGGTCTCTTCACAGGTGAGATCATTCAGATCCTTAGTTCTGATGGCTTCTCCTTAGCTTTGCATCCTTTGTCTTGGTCATAGAATTTACTGTTTCTGTGGGGCAGGTTAAAGGGGGTCTGTGCGCTCTGCAGGTCCCGCTGTTACATGCAAACATCACAGAATCACAGACACACTTTTAAAAAAAAACCTTTAAATATGCCAGTATCTAGGGGAATCTTCTTTGAGGTAATCCTATTTTAAAAGCTAGTGATAATTCTAATTTAATGACTTTTTCACTCTTTTTTTTTTATTATTTTGCCAGAGATTCATGTCAAGTGTCCCAAAAGTCTATTAATGTCCCCAAATGGTAAGGGTAAGAAATCGCTCTTCCGCACAAAGCCCTAATATCTGGCAAATGTGTCAGACAAGTCAAATAGGCTGTAGGGAGGTGTCAGAGATATAAATGGGAAACGAGTCTGAACTTAAAAAGCAGGGATCAGGTGCTAATTGTATTCAGAAGACAGGAAAGATCGAGATGTTCGCTCTTAGACGTGGATGAAAGGGGGGCTAGATTAAAGGGATTGCCTCCTATATGTAAGAAATTATTTAGTTATTTATTTCCGTGGTCTCAACTCCTCATTTCAAACATTGATTTTAATTGGCTTCTAAGTTGGAGCATAACCCATATTGCTAATACTTATTTGACCCCAAATAATTATATTTTAATAGGTATGTGTTACTGATCTTGGAATAGGACTTGTTTTTTTTTAATTGTATGTCTTGTCATTTGGAAAAATTGGTGATTTTTTTTTATTAATATCTCAAGTTTCTTTTTCTGTTTTCCAGCTTTATTGAGGTATAGTTGGCATCGGTGATTTATTTGGAACTTTCATATAGCATAAGAGGAATGATCTCCTTGCAGACCTTTTTTCAGGAGCTGTCAATTTCCCAATCCAAAAAAGGGAAATCTTAGAGTACTTCCTTACATCTTCATTCTGTTCCCACCCCCCAACCCTGTTCTTCCTGGCCGTCCGTGGCCCCTGCCAGCTCTTCCCAGGGCTGACTGAGTCTTGTCAGGTCTGATTGAGCTTGTCCGGCCCACCCCTATTTGTGGGGGAGAAAGAACGGACCTTGTTCAGAAGGGGAACTGAATAGGGTACCATAGTCAGAAGGTTGGGTTTTATTATTTACTTGTTTGTTTATTTGTAATAACTGGTATTTTGCTTGTATTTATCTATTATTTATTTATACATATTTACTTTTATAAAGTACTCTCTAGGGGCGCCTGGGTGGCTCGGTTGGTTAAGTGTCCAACTCTTGGTTTTGGCTCCTGTCACAATCTCGTGGTTGTGGGATCGTGACCCACATTGGGCTCTGTGCTCAGTGTGGAGTCTACTTTAGATTCTCTCTACTTCTCCCTCTCACTAGCTCTGTCTCTCTCTCTCTCTCAAATAAATAAGTAAAATCTTTTAAAAAAAATAAAAAGTAAAAGTAGTTTCTGTGCCCAGCATGGGGCTCAAACTCACGACCCTGAGATTAAGACTCACCAGCCAGATGCCATGGGTTTTATTTATTTATTTTTTTGAGAGAGAATCAATTAAGGCAAACATATTCTTAGAAAGGCTATGGGTGTGTCATTGGGGACCATAGTCTTGGGGACCCCCAAGAACCTGGAAATGATGGAGAAAATGACCTCAGGGCTAAGTGGTAAAATCTACAGGAATTGGACTAAAACGGAGTTCTTCGAACCAGCTTGTCAATAGGGAGGTTTCCTGGGAATAGCTCAAAAAAGGCATATGTCTTAGAAGCATATCTGGTCCCCTCAAGGTTGGCAGGGATCGACTATGAAAGACCCCTATAGACTGCTCATCTTCTGAACAGGGCTGCTGTGGAGATGGGGACCAAACCTGGTTGTGCTGAAACACATGAATCCACTTTCTCCCCACAGCTGCATGTCCGCCGAGGGGAGGACAATGTGAAGGTCATGTAGACCCCAAGCATCATTGTCTTGTTTTCCTTGTGAGAGAGAGGTCTCTCTCAATAAATGGGCATGCTGATTGTTTACAGAGGTCCTGAGAGCTTGCCTTAAGGAATCAAGCTTCTGAAAGACAGAGGTGCTTTCCACATGCCAGCCACTCCCAGTTTCCAAGCCTGCAGGGCCAACCGGCGGATGATGGCTATGGTGGTTCCACCAGCTGTCTCTCAGGAGGCCAGCCCGACACTTTAACTCCCTGCCCAGCCTCAGCCTCAGAGACTTCCCTTCAAAACCAGTGACTCTTGACAGTTTTCCCTGTGTCCCAAAACGATGTTGAGTTCTTACCCCCAGTACCTGTGTGTGTTGAACCCTATTTGGAAATCGAGTCTTTGCAGACGATCAAGTCAAGATGACATCATCAGGGTGGATGGTGTCTTTATAAATAGGGGGCATTTGGACTTCACAGATGTGAAGGTACAGAGACAACACCATCGATAAGCCGAGGAATGGCTGAGACTACCAGATCTAGGAGAGAGGTGTGGGGCAGGCTCCCAGCCCTCCCAGGGAGCTAGTCCTGTTGACACCTTGATTTAGAACTTCTAGCCTCAGAACTGGGAGACGATCAACTGTTGTTTGGAGTACCCAGTTGGTGGAACTTTAGGCAGCCCTGGGAAACGAATATACCCCATCTAGCCTTTTCACCAGGGAACTCAGGAGTAAGGCTGTTCATTAGAACTCCCCATTTAGCCCTGGTCCCTGATGCTACCTGTTGCTGGAAAAGCGATGCCCTAAGAATGTGAACTACCCATGGGCACAGTTGGTGGGGCCCCAGGAGAATCTCCAACCGCGGGGAGTTTCTACGAGCAGGGATGGGATTTCTACAGAACTGGGCAAGTATCATTTGTGCTTCTTTCTTTCTAAGTTCTTTTCAGATCAAGTAAGCATTTCAGGCTCTGCATCTAGAAGGCATGAGCACCAAAAGACATTCCTAAAGACAAATTACAATTTACTTAGCGCCTCTTTACCATTCTGCCCCAAACATAGGTCAATTTACTCTGTTTATTGTGCTTGGCAATCCCTAAAAATTTACTTTGGAGTTTTACTTATTAATGGCACACTAACTTTCCAGACACTTAAAACTATTTGCACCAAAATTGTAATTTTTTAAATGAAATGTTAGAATTTGTACGTTTAATATAAAAACAGCCATCATGGGCTCCCTCAGGTGGCTTGCTTGCCTCCACAGGTTAAAGAGGCAGATACACTTGGTATCAAGTAATAGTAACCATCAAATTTAGACCAAGTGAAAACATGGCTTATGATGAATGTCATAGATATATTTTTATCCATAGTGGTCACTCCAGTTGAAATAATTACCTGAATTTCTGAAATAGTCCTTGTTTCATAATTCGGTGTGCTTACATTTGTACTTATATTCATCCTGACTTTCTTTTTTTTTTTTTTTTTAAGGATTAATTCTAGAAGCAATCCAAGGAGGTTGACAGATTTTCTCCCATTTTGTAGATTGAAAATGCTGGGACCTGGGAAAGGCCTCTTGTCCAAAGCCATAAAGAATACAAACTGGGAAAGGAACACGAATCTATCACACTTTTCTGGCTTCTCATTCCTTCCACAAATGTTCATTGATTGAATGCAAAATCCATGTTCAAATTCTTTGTCAGGTTTGGGCTCGTGCAGATGAAAGAGACAAAACTCTTGCTTCTGACTGTCATTTATCCGGTGAGCCCTGTGCTTCATTAAACCCCACCTGTGAGCCAGGTATGGTTAACGCCCTATTATGGAGGAAACCGAGGCTCAGAGGGGCTTAGTGTCTTGCACAAGGTCACATAGCTGGTTTGTGACTCCTTGGGGTTGGGACCACACACAAGCGAAGCTCAAATACATCATTAAAAAAAAAAAATTATACCAGGCAATCCCAAAAATGAAAAGAATTTTTGTTCGATTACTCCCTAGCGCCCTCTATAGGCCAGACACCACATGGAGCCAGTTCACAGCTTGATCTCATTTACCCCCGGCAAGGTAGGAAGGTTATTTCTCCTTTTTCCAGCCAAGGAAACAGACATTGAGGGATGAAAATATAAATAAAGTGGTTTGGCCGGAAGTTGGTAGAGGCAGAATTTGAGCCCACGTCTGACTTGGCTGAAAGGATCATTTTGTTCTGCTGCACGGATGGCAGTGAAGTATGAAGCCAAATATGACAAGCCTCTAGAAAGTTCCATCAGGGGCGCCTGGGTGGCTCTGTCGGTTAAACATCTGCCTTCGTCTCAGATCATGATCCCAGGGTCCTGGGATTGAGCCCCAAGTCTGGCTCCTTGTTCAGCGGGCAGCCTGCTTCTCCCTCTGCCTGCTGCTCCCCCTGCTTGTCTGTGCGCGCTCTCTCTCCCTCTCTCTGACAAATAAATAAAATCTTAAAAAAAATAAAACAGGGCCATCAGATCCATGAGGGATTCAGAGTTGGTAATGAAGGTGATCGGGAAAGCTTTGTGGAAGAGTGGGTCCAGGGATGTGGGGCTCTGACGGCTTCTATGGGCAGAGCTGGTGGGGAAGTATGGAGAGGCGAGGGAGAAAGGCTTGCCTCACTGTCCTGTTGGCCACTGCTGTCCTTGTGGGCCAGTCTGTTCCAGAAGCTCTTCAGTGCTGGCTTTGTGGTTAGGATGAGAGACTACACAGATAAGCCTGGTGGTGAATGAAGAGTTGCAGCAGGAAGAGAGGGCATGTTTGCTTGGACATGGGAAGAAGCCGGCAGAAAAGTTAGACTGGGAGCCGCCATGACACATGGCAGGAGGGCAGAAGACCGTAGTGGGGTGAAGCAGGTGTACCCCCCAGTGTCCCTTTGCCTTCTTCTTTGGCCCGGCCCCCTTCTCCTGACTGCTATGCCAATCTTCTTCACCTATGTCTGCCCTGCAAGAATCTCTCACGAGGCTCAGTCTTTTAGGGCAAGTGATGGTGTGGAGGAGGGAGGGCTGACCTCACGAGGGTCCCCACTCTTCCAAACCCATCGTCCTTATTTCTCTCTGGAGATCGACTGTCCATTGCAAAGACGGTGGCTTGCTCATTCGTCATGAAGTTTACTGTTGTGTGGCCTTCGCTTGAGAAATGCAGGGAGTGGTTTTTGTTTTTTAAGATTTTATTTATTTTTTCGGAGAAATGCAGGAAGTTTTAGGAAGGGCCATCTTTGGGCCTGCCAGCCGAGAGCCAAGGAATGTGAATCTGAGGAAGGAGAGGGAAGAAAAGTCCTGAGTTCCCTGTCTGCTTCCAGAGGCATTTTCAGAAGGACCCATGCGTGCTTTTCCACCCTCCCGATGCCCTGTTTCTATGACTTTCAAACCGTCGTAACAATGGCACCTGCCCCAGAGGAAAGGCCCCACACGGTGTTTGTCATAGAGCTGGGGTCTGCTGGGTGTGGTGTCCAAATTAGGGTCCATCAATCCTCCAACCGCTACACTGTTTTTCGTAGCTGGCTAGCAACTTATCTCTGAAGTGAAAGAAAAGGACTTTTCAAGCTACACTGTGGATGCTTCTAGAACAGAGGTGAGGTCAAATCCACCAGGCTGCCAGGTGCCATCGATTAGGAGGTGAACATGAATGTGGTGTCCCCACTGACCCACAGTCACACCATGGGTGACTGCAGGCTGTGCCCGTGAACTTGGATGTAGCAGCAGGGACTTCCTCTGGCGGCTGCCTTCCAGACCCCTCCCCAGGGGCTGGGCACGCTCAGAAAGACTAGCTAGCGATCGCTGGCTGTTAGGTAAAGACAGGTAAAACCAGGACAAGGGGCTAGGGTGCCCCCTGTGCTGGAGGCTCCCCTTAAGGCTGAGCCGGTCACCAGGTGGGGCCCTAAGTGGGCTCCGCCCCTCTGTGGAGAGCCAGAGGTTCTGTGTATTTCTGCCTCTTGGGGGCTCCTTGCTGTGGGTCCTGTGGGACCCAGCAGCTCTGAGTACGTCTCTGGAGACGATTTCCCATTTCCCATCCCCAATCTGGGGAAGGCTTAGGAATGAGAAGCGGCAGGTCCTACCGACTGGGCTAAAACACACACAAATTGATCGTAAATCCCAAGTGAAGCTGTTGATTCTTATTTCAAGCAAAGGACGCCCGCTTTGCCTGGAAAGGTGGCACAAAGAGCTGAGGGGAACCCTGTCTTACCGAGGAGCTAGTGATCCCTGAGAACGCGCGAGGAGTACACGTGAAACCCGAGAATGAGAATGAGGTGTTCCTCTCCCCCCTCCCTCCTCGGCCCCCACCGTCTTACTTTGAATAGTTATTTAGCAGAAATCTGCATTTTTTTCCCCCTTGGAATGTGTTGTGCCTTTGTTGGCCAGCGATGTGTACCAGTCTGCCTGCCTGTTTCCGCCGGCTTGTCATGCTCACTAATTAGAGAGCTGCCGCCTGATTCACCTTGTTAATTAGAGGGACTTGCACACGGAGCCCTTCGGGCAGTGAGCGCGAGAGCCTCGCACCAGTGCCCCGAGAAGGATGCGTCTGTGAAGTCATTCTTCTCATCTACCTTCTATTTTTCATTTGAAATGAATAAATCATTGAGATTTTCCTTGTGGAGTGAGAATACAAGAACTCACATCTTTGTAAGATGTAAATTACATGTGATCAAGAGGAAGGCATGACTCGTGTATTGTACGTACACGATTTCCTAATTTACTTCTTGTCAGTGTATGAAAAATGGCCTGGAATGTGTGTGTTTCCATGCATCGGTGTCCTTCATCTGGCGAAAGAGGGTGTTGAGTGAGGAATGGAACTGTGGGGAGTCTGGTCTGAGGGTTTGTTGTTGGCTCGCACGCAGGGAGGGAGGCCTCTGAAATGCAGGCCTCCGAGGAGGGTGTTTCACCAGAAACTTCTCCCCAGCCTCCTCCAGGCCCCGCCTGCTGGGGTGACGGGGTGGGAGAGAAGAAGCAGGGCACAGCCAATAATTCTGATAAGAGAAAGCCCACTTATTAGGATGGGGGCTTTTATATGTAGCACGTGTCTTTAAAAAAGATTTTTTAAAGATGTAAATAATATTTGGGCTGGCTCAGACCATGGACCCAATCACAGAAGCAGTAGTGTCTTTAAACAGCAGGTTGGCTCCTTGTCCTACCTGCATAGGGCAAGTCAGAGAGTAGTTTTAGTGGCTTCCTCTCCAACTACTTGGTGAAAATGAAATGTTCTAGTTAAATGAGAATAGGAAAAGGCAAGAACTCTCATTGGTTAAGAGGTGGGTGGTAAAGGTATAGCTTCCCCCTAAGTAAAGAAAGGGATTGGGCTCAGCCCCACCCAAACCTGGGTGGCTCTGCTGAGGAGCCTGATTAAATAACCCCATTATCAGTCTTTGTGGTTAATTAATACCTTACACACAGTTAACCTTTTTACTCAGCCACAGCATTTGCGGGAATTGCATATATGCTCAGCTGCCGAGATTTCGGCAAAAGATTTTCAAATATTTCTTAGGAAAAGAAACGACGTGTATATTTGCTCCTTCTGGGAAAGGGCCCAGATGGCAGTGGGCTGTTTTCTAGAATGTTCTTCCTACCAAGAGGAATATCCAATTTTGTGCCCACAAGCACACATTGAGCACTTGCTGCATACAAAACACTGCCCCAGCCCCGGGGGAAACCCCAGCAGGCAGAGACCATCCTTGTCCTCAGGAAACAATGTGCTGATGGAGGAAAGGACCAAAGAAGAAGCACATCTACCACCCAGAGTGTTGGGTGATCTGGAGCCTGCACAGAGGAGGGGAGCAGGGACTGAGGTCACAGAGGGAGGGACGTGTGGGGAACAAGGCAGTGAGGGCTGCTGGGGAACCGGCAGAGCATGCGAGGTGGAGAAGTCCTGGCAGGCAGGGAGCACAGCTCCCACAAAGGCGTGGAAATGCACAGTCCATTGCGGGGGTGGAAGTCGCTCCCAGGGCTGGGGAAGGAGTGAAAGGAGAGACTGCTACAGGGGCACGGGGCCACCAGTCAGGTCCCGAAGGCTAACATTCTATTATTTTAACAGCCCAGCCTGTTACTGGGCTGCCCCACATTGGCGCTCTGGCTCTGAAGGAGCCCGGGCAGGCCTCTGGGGTTCCAGACAAGGGTGCAGAACGGGGCTTGGTTTCTGGGGCATATTTGCCCCCTGTGCAGCTCCAAGTACAAGAACAGGCAGATGGAGGGAGTCCGGAGGAAGGCAACAGTGGGTACAAGTTGGCCAGGAACTTCGCAGGTGAAACCAGCCACCTCTGTTAAGAGCCCAGATGCTTGACCTTGGGAATTTTACTGAAGGTTTTAGTTGCCCCAGCAAACACTTAGTTCTGTTCCTCCAACGTGAGGAACCCGTGCTTTTTGCTAGGGTCAATGCAAAGGGCCAGGTATACAGGGAGAAAAAAAACCACCGTCTCCTGCCTTGAAGAAACTTACAAGAGACAGGCAAAGTGACCCGTGTTTGCAGAAACTAAGTTTCAAAGCAGCAGCCGGCAGAGGGTGGCATCACAGGGGAGGGGACAATGGCACCGGAGCTTTCCGGGGATGAAGGAACCGAAGCGGTGGGGCGGGGTTTTTGAGACAAAGAGCAACAAGTGCACAGACAGGAGATGCGAAGGGTGCACCGTGTATTTGGGGCTGCGAGGATTCTTTCGGGTTCGAACTCAGACCGTGAGTCTGGGGGGCTTTGCAGCAGGGCCCAGGGTAAAGAGGATGGGAGGATTTCAGGCAAAGTTTGGATTTATAAAGGAGGCTTTTGTCACCCAGTTGTACACCAAGGGCGCTTCTCAAAAAGCTCTCGAAGGTCTTGCGCCGTAGGATGGCCGGGGTACCCTTTACCGTCACGGCAACGGCCATTCAGGGTCCAAAGCAGCAGAGACCGAGAGAAGGTTCTGAGGTTGAACAGTCAGGGGGACTCAGCGTCGGAGTGGATTGATACCTTCTATTCAGAGATCTAGCAGTTGCAGCTCGTAGCCGTGGGAGACTTCCGGCTCCACGGTCCCGGGGTCCCAGCGGGATGGAAATTCCTGCCGCGTGCACTCCGGCTGTCCGGGGTGTTGGACACAATGAATTCGTCACCGCCAGAACATGCTGCCGCTTCTAAATCGATTGTAAAATGATAGTTGCAAGCTGTCCCATCCCTCACAACTTCATATGGTGCGCCCCCCTATTTTTTGGATAAAAATCCCTCTTCCGCATGGTGAGTGGTCCGGCTTGCGCCAGGCAGGAGGCAGAACCAGGGGAGCCGGAGCTGGACCCCTTTCTAACCTGGGAATCCCTGCGCACCCCTTCATCTCCATGGGTGGAAGCCCCTTCTTCTCCTGTAAGTCCCGTCTCTGAAGGGGGCATTTCAGATCCCTGCATGAGGCTGAATCCTATTTGACCGGGATGTCTAAATACTGACTTCACCCCCAGATTTTCTAGCAAGTCCTCTCTGGCAAGTCCGCAAGAGGTGCAACTCGGCTCCGTCTCCAGGATGAGCGCAACCGCCGTTAGGCTTTGCTGTTTCCGGGGTGAGAGGGGATGCTTGGTTGGATCTGGGAGCCGTCAAGATTTAATCAGCGTCACTTCTGTATGCCAGGCACGGAAACGGTCCCGCACAGAGCCGGGGCGCCTGGCAGACGAGGCTTCTCCGCAGGGGCCCTGCGGTTGGGGCCTCTCTCAAGCCCTCGGTCCTCCGACGAAACCCTGGGTGTCCCTGCTTTTAAAGAAAGGGTGAGTTCAAGTCATTTGCTTCAGTAACTTGAGGGACAATAAAATGAAAATGTGAAACACACACAGACACACAGTGAAATGAAAGCAGTATTAAATTATCAGCTTTGGGCACCCGGGCGGGGGAGCGGGGAAGGGAGGAGGGGGAGACTCAGTTGGTTAAGCCTCCACTCTTGGTTTCGGCTCAGATCGTGATGTCAGGGTCCTGAGATCGAGCCCCATGTTGGGCTCCATAGTCTGTGGAGTGTGCTTGAGGATCCTCTCTCCCCCTCTGCCACTCCCCTGTGGCCTGCATATTCTCCATCTCTAAAATAAATCTTTCATAAAATAAAATAGCACCTGAAAGCGCCATAAGGTTTTCTCCTGGGATAGGAGACCCTCTCAGCCTGCCCCACCCCCACTGGCCTCACCCTGTTGTCTGCCCCCTCCCCCCAGGGCCCCACCAAGCCTGAGCCCCTCACGTGATGCTCTTGTTTCCCAAGTGTGTGACAAACCCCCGGAGGGCAAAGTCTCGCCCACCTCCCATTGTTCACACCCCCCTCGCCCCGCCCCCAGCTGGGAGTCACGGCCTCGTGGGCTCTTGGGAAGCCTCTGCTCATTGAGTTACCAGTTTCTCCCCACACTTAAAGTTTCATCCTTCTTGCTGGATCCTAAGGGTGACGTGTGCTGATGGCAGACAATTTGGAACATGCACAGCTGCACCATTTTGTTTCAGGAGGACTGTTCCATCTTGTTTCGGCCACATGTAGGCTGCCCGCCCACCCTTCCCCTGAAACCCACCGAGAACAATGCTCTGATCGATTTCACAATTTAATTTCTGCACTTTGGCTTCATTACTTTGTATTGGTTGTTGTAAAAGGAGCTCTTTTGATGGGCTTTTTGGGAGGGGGGATAAGGGGAATGACCTTCACTTTGTGGTGTTCCTTTACAGTAATAATTAACACAAGAGTATCAACTCCCAGGGGACTGATTCTCCTAAAGTGGTGACATCTACCTCCTACCTCCTAGCGTCTGGGATGCCGAAATGCCAAGTGAGGTCACGTTGGTACACACAAGGTGGCAAAGGGATTGCCATTCACACTCATAAGAATTGGTGCACGTGGATAGTGAGGTGTGCATACCTATGAGCAGACAGGTCCAGGTGTCCCCCCTGCTGAATTCAGGAGACCTGCCGAGTGCCCACAGCAAACCTCGTACAAATCAGTGAGTAGTGAATCTGCCCAGAAAATGTAGGCAGCCTCTATTTTTTCCCCCCTTTCTATCCTTTGCTGGTTTAGACCAAACAATCCTTACGTCTAAATTTAAGAGCTCATTTTGGAACGACTTTAACCCATATTTATACTTCCAAATTTGGTGACTCTGGCTGTGTTTTAAAAATAAAACACTGGATGTTTTCTTAAGGGCAAAAGCACGGTCCTAATATTGCAGATACCCTTCGAGCGCTCCAGTCGGGCCAGATTCTCTGCTGCCAGGGATTCATCCTCAGCTTTGGGGGGATCATGATCTGGAGGAAGACAGAGACCCTCCCTGCTGGGGGATGTGAGCTGGGGTCCCCGGAGTGGTCCACCAGAAGCACAAACTAAGAACAAAAGAGAGCGGGGATTGGTCAGCTGGGGAGCATCCTGGGAGCATCCTGGGACTGGGGCGGGAGGGTCGGGCAGTGTTTTCAGCCAAGGCGTGAGAGCAGGCAAAGGCCTAGGGCCAGAAAGGAGCCCCGCGATCCACAGCTGTGGGGGAGAGAGGTTGCAAAGGGACAGCTCGCCCGACTGCTTTGTATAGCCTGTACTGTTATGTTTTCTTTTTAAATTAGCTGCCAACATTTAAATACTGCGAGGTTTTACATTCAAGACCAAACCAAACCAAAAAAAGAAAAGAAAAAAAAAAAAAACCCACCTGGGCTTTTGGGATTTTCTTAAAAATCTGGCATCTGCGTTCGGGCCTGTACCCTGAAGCCAGGCCCTTCTGGGCACACACCAGGCTACTGAGCCTCCCTGGCCCCCAAGGCCTCTGGGGCCGGAGCTGGGGAGCAAGGGGCCGTGCAGGGGGCTTTGGCCTCGGCCAGGACATCAGCACCGTGTGCCCAAGTAGTAGAAAGCCCTCTGCAGTCTGTGAGCATGGCGATACCTGAGCAGGTTTTTCTCCCAGAAGGACACCTCTGCTTTACAGCCTGGAGAATGGATTTGATGGAGCCAGAAGGGAGGCCATTTGCTATAGTCGTGGGAGGGGGAATGTAAGATTGTGATGGTTAATTAGTGTCTCCCCCCCACCCCCCAAAGATATCAGATTCTAATCCCTGGAATCTGTGAGTGAATGTGACCTTACATGCCCCCCCCCCCAAAAAAAAGGCTTTAGGGCTGTGATTATTCTGAGTGGGGGATTATCTGGGATTATCCAGATGGGTCCTAAATACCATCACATCTGTCCTTGTAAGAGGGAGGCAGGGGGAGAGGAGGCAATGTGACCGAGGGAGCAAAGAGAGGAGTGATGTGGTCACAAGCCAAGGAACGCCAGCAGCCACGGCAGCTGGATGAAGCATGGGCTGGATGCTTCCCGGGAGCCTCTAGAAGGAGCACAGGCCCTCTGACATCTACTTCAGTCCAGGGACCCTGCTTCCTGACCTCTGACCTTCAGGACCATGAGAGAATTCCTTTCTGTTGTTTCAATCCAGAGAGTGATTTGTTATGGCGGCTACAGGAGACCAGCAGGGACAGCGTCAGACGGATCTAGGGGTGGAATCTGCCAGATTAGGGGCAAGTGGATGTGTCTGTAGGGGGAACTGGGGCACCTGGGAGGTCTCCAGCTTGGGTCTTGCTGCCAGCAAGCCTGAGACTGCGCTGTAGGTGCAGGAGTGAGTCCAGGAAGCAGAGGCTGAGCCCAGAGGCGACGAGACAGGGAAGGGAGAGACTCCCATACAGGGGCATGACTGAGCTGGTGACTTTGGTGGGCTGAGAAACCACGTGGGCTGCTCCTCCTACTGTTCCTTGGAGGGACAGGAAGTGGAGGCCTTTATCCTCTGGCTCCCATTTCCCACTGGCTGATGGTTGCCTGTCTTAGGCAGGTTCTCCCGAGAAATAGAAGCAATAGGATGGATTGACTCACGTGATAATGAAGATTGACTATGTGAAGTTCCAAAAACCTGTGGCCAGCAAGCTGGGCACCCAGAAAAAGCCAATGTTTCAGCTCAGTTCTGAAGGCAGGAAAAAAAATGAGGTTCCAGCTTGAAAGAAGCAGGAGGAATTCCAAATTCCTTCTTACTCATGAGAGATCGGGCTTTTTGCTCTATTCAGACTTTCAACTGATGAGATGATGCCCACCCAAGTGGGCTTGGGGAGGGAGGGCAATCTTTATTCAGTCTACCAATGCCCATGTTAATGTCATCTGAGAAGCACACTTACAGGCATGTCCAGAAGTACTTTGACCAAACATCTGGGCCCCCCCGTGGCCCAGTCAAGTTGGCACATAGAACTAACCATCACACTGGCCCCAGGGCATTAGCCCTCCACTTCCTGCTAATGGCCTCCTGTGGATGGTGGGTCCTGAGGCTTTTGAGGTGGGACCTAGGCTGTGTGCATGGGACTGCTCCCGATGGCTGTGCTGAACCAGGGGTTCCCAGGGGAGGCAGCCAAGACGCAGCAAGTGCCTGACTGAGGGCTCCTGAGTTTCCAGCTGGGGCCCATGCAGGAGTGGTGATCCCAGTAAAAGAAGCAGGAGGTGGGGCCAATGCCGAGTCCAGTCAGCACTCGGTGGGGTTTGTGTATCCAGGCAGGTGACCTGCAGCGTGGCTGAGGCTCTGGAAGCCACCGGAGTGGGTGACACTCGTGGTCTTGGTGGGAGCAGCCGCTGCAGAG
>CM053620.1:34238202-34422516 GCA_028646535.1 Procyon lotor | reverse complement strand
ATGGAGGGCTGGCTCTGAACGGGCAGGGAGGACAGATGGACAGAGGGGGCAGAGGGGCGCCTGGGTGGCTCAGTCGGTTAAGCATCTTCAGCTTGGGTCATAATCCCAGGGTCCTGGGTCCGAGTCCCCGGCTCACTGGAGAGCCTGCTTTTCCCTCTCCCTCTGCCGTCCCCCCTGCTTGTGCTCTCTCTCTCTCAAGTAAATAAATAAAATCTTAAAAAAGGAGTGGAAATAAATATGACGGAAGACAGCCAAGGCCTTTCTGGTCTTTCCTGTGGATCTCGCCCCAGTGAGAGGCCCCCCCCTTAGCTGGGTGCCTTTCTGTGTGTGTCGGCCTAAGTGTGTGGATGTGTCTGTGTCCAAGTGCAGCTGGGTCCGTGGTTGCGTGTAGACGGGTGTGCGCAAGCACGTGTGTATGCACATGTGTGTTTGCATCTGTGTCTCCATGTCTGCATGTGTGTTCGTGAGAAGGGGTCTGGGTGGGGGAGCATGTCTGCGTGTGTCACCTATACCCGTGTTGAGGTAATAGAAGGCGCGAGGTCACCCTCTCCAGGAAAGGAGGACGGACACAGCAGGTCGTTAAGGGCCCCGCGTGGTCCGTGATCGTTTCCTCCTGCGGCAGAGTGGTCAGGCGGGGGTGGGGGATGGGGGCTTGGCAGGCTTGGGGTTTGCCAGGGCAACGAGCCCCGAGCAGTGTTCAAGGTCGTCAGGCAGGTCAGGATCCACCCCAGGTCTAAGCCTGCCGAGCCAGCAGGAGTGGAGGACACGTGGCCCTTCCCTGCTCCGTGTCCTCCTGTGTCTGCACTTTGGAGAGAATCCTGGGACCTTCCTGCCCCATTAGGCCCACGTGAGGAAGCGGAGGAGTGGGGCGGGGGTGAAGGGGGTGGGGGACTGGGCCTGTTTTCAGGCTTGGGGTGAGGGCCGGTGGGGCCGCAGCAGCTGGCATATTGGGAGTGAACTTTGGGCGTGCCCAGAGATATCTGGGGAGGCAGGACCCCCGTGACTCCATGGAGGGAGAAAGGGCGGAAGGCCGGCTGACTATGGGAGTTGGGGACCCGGTCTCCGGTGGGACTGGGGGATCCCCTCACCTCGGAGTCTATCTGCCTCCTCCCGGCCCGGGCTGCTGAAGAGCGAGGACTTGGCGCCCCCTGGTGGCCGAGAGCCGCCCTTGCCGGCGGAGAGCGGCGCCCGCGCAGCGCCGCCCAGCACGACGCAGACGTGAGGGGGCGGGGCGGAGACGGCACCAGAGGGAGGGGTCCCAGCCCCACTGCGGGGGCGGGGTCCCAGCTCCAGGGGCTTCGGCTGTGCAGCTCGGACAACCTCTCTGTGCTTCAGTCTCATCACCTGTGAAGTAGGGCGAGGCACACGCGGTCAGGGCTGCTGGGAGGGTCTATCAGGCAGTCACGGGGGAGGCCAGCGCAGCGTGGCCCCCCTTAGCGCCTGACTCAGGCTGGACCCTAGGCCCCACGGTTTGGAATGACTCGCTTCTGACCTCTGACTCCAGGCCCTTGCCACCTGCCCTAGGTTTCATGTGCTTTGGGGAGCAGCCCTGAAGCCTACTCTCCCCCTCCCCTTCAGGAGGCGGGCGCAGAGGTGAGGGAGGGGACAGGAGCATCTGTTCCTAAGGGGTCCCGGCCCAGCCAGACTCCTGGATACCGTCTGCTGCCACCTCATAGCGGAGACTCTGGTGGCAAAAGGCCCTTTTGGGCAGCAGGAAGTCAGGGCACAGCACCAGCCTCACCTCCAGGCCAGGCCGACAGGATGGACGGGAGCTCCGCACTGCTCTCCTCCCCTCTCCTTTCAAGCCCTCAGCCCCGCAGCAGGAGCAGCCAGGGCGAACACACGCTATCCCCTCCCCCACCAGGTGAGGCTGCCCCAGGGTGCCTGTTCATTCTTCATCCAGCGTCACTGTACCATCAGCATGGGTCCCCAGAGGCGGGGGCGGCGTGATTTCAGCCCTGTTCAGCCCCAGAATGCCTGCCCCCAGCTCCTGGAGGCCACCTGGTCCTTTCCGGGGCCCCAGGGCCCAGCTCTGGGTGGGGAGGTGGGGAGGCACCAGGAGGCAATCCCCCTGATCAGCCATGGGTGCTCTCCAGAGAGGAAAGGCCGAGGAGGGAAGTGAGGGCAGAGCACCTCCTGGTCTCAGGGGTTCTCCTGGGGCTCCTAACCCCACCAACGGGCTGGACCCCGAGGCTGAAATTGGCAAACGGGCCCTGCCTGGGAGGGGAAGTGGGTGCTGGAAGCCTGTCTGTCTACGGCTTGACCACATCTGTCCTGGGTCCCTGTGTGTGCAGCCGGTGGGACGAGGGGAGAAGGAGGGTTTGGCCACATGTCCAAGGCCAGAGACCACCTGGCCGGACTTGACATCTCACCTCCCTGGGGCACTCCAGGGCCTCTGGGGCTCACAGGCCCCAGCGGGAACTCCAGGCTTGGGGGATGTCTATGCTCTTCACGGCTCAGAGAGGAAAGCTGACATCTGGAAGGCGATGAAGCTGGGGAAGGGCACTGGGGGTTGGGGAGTTATTTTCCCAACTTCCTGGGCCTGCTGGACCCCTGGGAGGAGCCTGGGTGCCCCTTCCAGACTATACCCACAAAATGGTGAGCAGATGGAAAGGGGCAGAGATGGGCCAGGCAGAGAGCTGAATAAGACAGTCCCTGAGAAGAGGGAGGACCGTCCACGGTACCCTCCCCCACCTGCCACAGACCCAGGCTCATGGATGGTCCATACGACCTTCACCCTGACACCGACCCCTGGGAGACAGACACCAACCACTCACACACACACACACTCACACTGCCCCCTGCCCACCCACCCAAACACTCATGCAGCCCCTGGGTGGATTCAGGGTGAGGACTCTGGTCCGCAGCCGGACGGCATGCTAGGCGCCACCAAGCGGCCACCATGATCAAAGCCTGGATTCTGTGTCTCCACTCGTCACCACCCAGAAGGAAAGCCCCCCTCCTTTCTTTTTCTTTTTAAGATTTATTTATTTGAGAGAGAGAAAGAGAGGGAGAGAGAGGGATGCTATATGGGGGAGGGGCAGAGGGAAAGAACCCTCAAGCAGATGTCCCCGCTGAGTGCTGGACCTAGACAGGGCTTGATCCTGTGACCCTGAGAGCATGACCTGAGCCGAAACCAAGAGGTGGGGGTCTTAACCCTCTGAACCACCCAGGTGCCCCCAAGAAAGCCTCTCTATGACGGACATGTTACGTGTGTCCATCTGCCCAGCTCAGGCTGGGCTGTCTCTGAGGGATGACACGAGTAAAGATGTCTCTTCCTGCTCCCGGTCCCCCCCGGGAGCAACAGCCCGCCTCAACTGGGCTTCCTGGCGTCCCCCTGGCTGATGGGATGACACGGTGACACCCAGCCTCAGGCTTCACCAGATGCCTCTTTGCCCAGAGACACTAGCTGTGCGTGGAGACTTCCCTCTCGCTCTGCAAGCCCTGCAGCACCGCAGCGCAGCTGTTCCGGGGCCGGGCCCTTCCCTGCCTCCTCTCACGCTGACCTGGCCTCCGAGCCCCCAGGTACTTGTCTCATCGCCTCCACGCCCGACGGCCCCTCAGGCCCTGTCCACAGCCTCCTTCCCACCCCTCTGAGCTCCTCCTGCCAGATGGCCGGGCCACTCCAGCTGGAACCTGGGGAAGGAGGGAGCCTCCCCCTGCGTGGGGTTCCTGGACGCACGTGACCCCAAGCAGGTGGGAGGTGGCTCAGTTCCTTGTCCCACCTTTGTAAGTTTCCAGAGCCCGTGGTGGAGGCAGAAAGGGGGGATGGAGCAGTACAGGCCAGCATGAGGCTGGCTGGGAGGCAGCACGCGGCCACTGTGGGACCAGCAAGGTCACATTCCAGAGCCCAGCAGCATCTTCCCCACCGCTTGGGAACAGGCTGAGAGCAATCTCCCGGGTAGATCTTAAGAGATGCCCTTGGAAAGATCTAGAAGGCCATGCAACAGACACAGGCCGACAGAGAGATGGGGCCTGAAAGCAGACAGACAGACCTTTAGAAATAGGCAGCACTTTGCATTACAAACAAGATCCAATGGTCACAGCTGCCCTCAAAGCTCCAACACACTTCCTCTGGGACCTTTCGAGAATCACCCTGCCTTTGGACAATTTCAGAGCCATTACTCTGTTTGGAAAGTCCACTGTTGCAGGAGTTCCCCCTATGGGTTTCTCTTCCCCCTTCCCCAAGGGTGGGCAGTCCTGAAGGCTTTAAGGGGTCTGGTCAGGTGAATAGAGCCCGGGGTCAAGGCCAGGGTTGAGGGGTCTGGAGACGACAGCTTGGAGATAAAGCCATGCTGAGAGAAAAGGAGAACATCACTCCCCACCCGGAAATGCCATAACCGCTGAGACCCCCGTGCTGGGCTCCACGGATCCCCCCATGGCAGCTTGCCCAGGGAGCCTTGGCAGGTCCTGAGAGGGTCCCCAGAAAGTGACTAACAAGAAGGGACCTCAGTGGGCCTCCACGGGGACAGCTCAAGCTTCTCCTTTCAGGATAAGTGGGCCGGAAGGGAGACCAGAGGCCCGAGGTGCCCTGAATGGGAGCCTCCAGGTCCCCCACGCCCCACCCTCGGCTTCCCTGCAGCAGGGCCTGCAGACGCCTGGCTAAGTCAGGCCCCCGGGGAAGGGCCACATGCTCCCATACCAACACAAAATGTAGACACCCCCACTCTGGAAACCATGTGCTTTATTTGGAACCTCCTTCCGAGGGAACCTCCCCCCTGGCTCATAGAAAAGCTGCAAACCAAGTGGTTTGGTACAAGGCAATGGCTAAGGGACCGCAGGAAGTCCCTCACCGCTGGGGCCCTCGTCTTCTGGGCCTCAGCCTTCCCTGGTCATCCTGACTCTTAGCTGAGCTGGGTGAACGCAGCTGGGGCTCCTGGGCTCCCGCCCAACCCCGGGCGTCTTCCTCAGTCGAGGAGTGAGGAAGCGGGGATGGGACAAGGGCCAGAGGCCCCCAGCCAAGGCCGGGGCCTCCGTCCCCCACGTAGGGCCAGCGGCACGGAGCTGTCGCGGCTCCTCGGGTCCCGAGAGCGTGCGATGCCCCCGCGGACAGGTGCGCGAGCGCGCGCGGGCGCGGGGCTGCCCGTCAGTACAGGTCCGCAAAGGGCTTGGAGTAGTTGAAAATCAGGTAGTCCATATAGTAGAAGTCGTAGGCGCGCTGCCGCTGCAGGGCCGAGAGCTGGGTGAAGTACTGGCGGGCGATCTGCGCCGTGGTCCGCGCCTCCTGCGAGTGCCGGTCTTTGAACCGCGGGAAGGTCAGGTTCCGCGGCGCCCGGATGAGGCTCAGGAAGAAGTTGGCGTCGTCCTCCATGCTCTCGAACTTGCCCACGAAGTCGTAGTCGATGAGGCAGGGGCTGCAGAGCCGGCTGACGTGGTCCCAGTGGATGTCCATGCCCACGGGCCGGTGCACGTCCAGCAGGTACTGGACGAACTCGGGGAAGCGCACGCCCGAGCCCGTCCGCAGGGCCTCCCGGGAGGCGTTGGCCCGGTAGCGGGCCAGGATGGCCTTGCCGAACACGGGGTGATAGTAGCTATTGGGGTGCTCGAACTTGTCGCGGAAGGCGGAGACTAGCCTCTCGAAGGGCTCGCGGACGAAGAGCATCTTGGTGTAGGTGCTGAGGCGGTGAAGGATGCCCTGGCGGTCGAAGGTGTCGAGCCGCTTGAGGGCGCTGCCGTAGTGGACGGTGTCGTGCTGGATGTCGGCGGTGGACGAGGCCAGCCCCGCCAGCACCATGAGCACCCTCTTCCAGTTGGAGCAGCCCGCCTTGGGCACCTCGCAGTACAGCACGCGGTGGCGGTCCTCCACGAAGATGCGCGACACGTGGCGGGGGGTGACCGCCCGGCGGCTGCTGCTGGCCCGGTACTTGGCACACGCCTCTCGCATCACCCGCTTGCGCTCCTGCTGGCTGCGGTGCAGGGTGACCCAGTGGCCGTCGGGGGCCCAGGGTGCGGTCCGCGCGAACGTGAACGCGCCTGCCGAGCCGTTGGCGGGGACGGCTGCCGCAGGGGGCATTTTCTTGATCAGCAGCCGCCGGCGGCGCTGCCGGGGCCGTGGCCGGGCCCCCGCGTTTAGGTGGGCTGGAGGCCGGTCGGGCACCAGCAGGTGGAAGCCCCTCGGGGCCTGGGTGGACAAGTCTCCGGGGACCTTCATCGTAGGTGTCTTCAAGTCACCATCCTGGGAACTGCCTGGTGGGACGTCCTGGGAGGCAAGAAGAGAAATGGTTATCAGGGTGGCCGAGACTGGGCACAGAGGCCCACACAGGTCAGGCCTGCACCGTGGTTGGGGTCCCTGAGTTTTTTTTTCTGGGTGAGAGAGAAGGGAGACCAGCTGAGCCTAAAGGATGGGACCCCTCTGGCCTGAGCCCACGTCCAGTCTCCGAAGGCCCCCACCCCTGGCTGGCCACAGTCTTGAGGCCAGAGGTGCAAGTGTCTTTTCAGCCACGAGATGGCGCAGGCCTCCCAGGAACCTCTCAGAGCCGGGCGAGAATGGGCAGGGAGCAGGGAGCTGGTGGCCGGAGGAGGCTGGCTCAGATTTACTGCCTCTATTAGCACGAGTCCACGGCCGCCAGCTAACAGGTAGGGGAAATTCATGGGTCCAAAGCCCTGGGCTTTGTTCCCAAGGCTCCTGGGAAGGACCGGGCATCTTTTTCTTTCCAAGAATGGATTTGACATGAGCTCTGGATTTTCCTCCCTGCCCTCCCCAACTCGCCCCAGGCTGCCGGTGCTCGGATTTATCTGACTCTCAGAACTCACGTTGTAGGGCTGCTGTGGCCGGATGCTGAACTTTATTCCTGAAAAGCAGAGAGGACAGTATTAGCAGAAGTAATGCGTGCCTCCCAAGGACCTGCTCACGGGCTCTAGGCACTCTGGCCCCCGGGCTGGAGGGCATTTGGCATGGGCTCCGTGACAAGGCAGTTCAGGGGGGCACGGCTCAGTGTGAGTGCCCCACCACCCCCTACCCACATGGAAAATGGGGTGCAGCGAGATGTGGCCCCACTGGCTCCCAGATGATGCTGGCTTCTCGGTGTCTCACCTCCCGATGTGATCTGGAAGGTCTCAAAAGTTGGCCACCTGCTCAATGCAATAGCCAGGAACCCCACAGCACTGCCCCTCGCCCCCATGCAACCTCACTGTCATTAACCCAAAGGCAAGGACCCTCCAAAAGCGCTGTCCTTCCTCTCTCTATGCCCTGCTCGCCCAGCCCTCGTTCTAATCAACGTGAGCTTTCTGTACTCGGAATATGACACACTCACACCCATACCTTTGCACGCACAGGCCTGGGAGTGGAACACACTCTTTCCCTTGGACCGGGGCCTCCTCACTTGCTCTGGGAAGTCCCCTAACCTAAGCACCTACTTTGAGATTTTGGCCAGCTCAGCTGGCCTTGGGTCTCTGGTGTGAGCTGGCCATCTCCTGCTCACCCTGGTCTCCTGCAAAGGGCTGAGCAGAGCCCAGGCACAGAGTGACTGTCCGGCAAGCGCTTGTCACTGGAGGGAGTAGAGACAGATCCGTGCACTGCTGACCACACTCCACAATGTTCCCTCTTCCCCCGAAGGAGGCCCTTTAGCTAGGTTGGGGCCAAAGTCACCCAGGACAACAAGCTCTGGGGAAGTGAATCTTCAGTGGGAGGGGAGGATTCTGCTTCATACTTTGTTTCGGAGGAGGTTCTAGGAAAACAAGACGATTTCCTTTGGGGGAACCTATTTAGGAGTCTTGGCCTCCCTCCCCCATCCCTGCCTGGCCACTGAGGCACCACAGGCTCTCCCTGCTCTCGTGCCATATAAGTGGCTGCTTCTACTCTGAGGCTTTGTCGAAAGCCAGTCACAATCAGCACCAGCTACCCTTTAAGGAAGAGAAGCCTTGAATTTCCCAGTTGGCACGACGGGGCACACCTGGCTGTTCTTGGGCTGTGCGTGTGAGATGTTCCGGCAGCCTAGCATGTCCCCTGCTGTCTCTGTGTACTTGGCATAGGTCCAGCGGCTGGAACCCAGCTGGTGAGAGAACATCCAGTCCCTGACCCAGGGGGCTCCTCCAAGTTCTCCATGGGGTCCAATCTTACAGGTTCGGCGGTTGCTGTGACCCTGGCCTCATGCTGGTCAGTCTGAGGATGTGCTTCTCCATCTCCTCCACTCACCAGCTAGGAGGAGGGATGCAAGGTCACCCCTGGGATGGGAAGCCTACATTCCCTGAGCCTCCTGGGAACTTCTTCAAGTTCTAAAAGTGGAACAAAGATGCAACTTGGGCCCATTGCCTCTTTGTTCTGTTGCAATACTTTTCTTGGATTCCTCTGGGCTGGGAACAGGGTGGTGGCTGTTCCCTGGGCAGAGGACAGAGTGTACATATTTTCCCGGGCATTCCCAAGCGTATGGGCAATATGTGTGTACATATGGAGGCACTCTGAAACAAGGCTTCCAGACTCTTCCACGGAGGCTGAAGGGAAGCCCCATGTAGAGCCAGCTGCACCCCTCTGGGAGCTGAGTGCAAGCAATAAGTACTTGGTTCCAAGCCAGGAGTCTCTTAGAGGTGAGCCCCTCACCAGGGTACCCTTCTGAGCCTAGGGCCTATTTCCCTCCTGCCGGGCCGCACACACTGCATGGGCTTCTTGAACCCATTTCTTTCCAGTACGTGAGGGTTTCCTCCTGCAGCCGGTGATCACAGATCCCTTCAGCAGAAGAGCCGGGCTGCTCACTCAGTTCTCCTCCACGCTGCTGGGTTTCCTTAATTATTTTCTTCTGGTGATGGCAGCTGGCTCTGCTAAATCACCTCTCCTCCTCGGAGCCTCAGATACAGGAATTTACTCTGCCTGTCAATCCTGTCAACTTGTCAAGGTACGGTGGCGCTTATTTACATTCCTTTTTGGGAGCAAATGAGTCATGCCAGATTTGGCCAAGAGTGGGACTCAGGAGCCACTCACAGAAGGCACCCTGCCAGCCAGTGGAGCTGGAGGAGAATGCTTATGGAGATGTCAGGCCCTACAGCTATGACCTCCCGCGGGTACTATCTGCACAGCCTGGAGGGTGGTGGGCCACGGGGCCTGTCCCATGTTATCCATGCAGCCGGGACAGAAGGATGCTGAGCCCCAAGGGGTTGTCCAGGTTGGCCCACTTGAAGGCTGGCGAGGACGTTCCTGATGGACAGAGCCTATGGGGTTGGGGGCGTCTCTGACCTCTCGGACACTTTTTACCCCATAAAGCCAACCTGGCTGCAAATGCCCCCCCTTTGAAAAGAAAAAACTGTCTTGTAGAAAACCCAACAACAGGCCTTAGGTGGAGGCTGAATTTGCCACAAGCTGTACGTTCTCGACCTTTAAACTTATTATAGCTCAATTGGCAAAGACCAACCCTCTCCCATATGGCACTTTGGAATAAAGGCAGGAAGTTAATGAAGGAAATGTAACAGGCCCTCCCCTTTGCCAGAGGCCCACTGTCCCTACTTTCTCTGTGGAGGAAGCAACGCTTCCATGCACTGCTTGGATAAAAGCCGAAGCAAAGACCACACATAGTTCTGAGCAAGTGAAGGGGAGCAGCCTTGGGTGTCTTGAGGACGGGGTCTGGGTATCCCGCAGTGGGCTGCACTTCAGCACTCTGGACAGCTCCGTGGAGGGCGGGGTGGGAGGCCCTGAGGACCGTGCCTTGGCTGCACCCAAGAAGGTACCATGGCGGGCAGGGAGGACTTGGCTTCAATATAAACCACCACCAGCCCCTCCCAAGCCCTGGAATGAACACACAGTCTAGATAGAAACTGCGGGCTTGCTGAACATAAACCACAACCCCAGCCTCCTTTTCCATCTGATGGATGGCACCCACGCCACCACATGCCTCCGCTGTCTCCCTCACCCCCACCCTGCGACAGGGTACTCCCAGGGCCACTCAGGTCCACGCTCCACGTTCAGCCTCTGAGCTACCGCTCTTCTCCTTTCAACATAACGTTAGCAATCTGCGAGGGAGCTCCATCCCCTGCACCGTAAGGAGAAAACAACCGCTTTCTGGTTCTGGACAGATGACATTTGCAGAATGGTTGAAACATGCTGTATGATAGGAGTGAGTGCTGGTGAGAACAAACAAGGCGTGACTTGTTGGGACTGCCAAGTGGGCTCCACGCTGTGAACTCTTCGCTGGCTCGGGGTTTTCCTCAGAGTGCTGGGCTGAAAAGCTTACTGGGTACCCGCCAAGGGGAGGCAAAGGCTCATGACGGCGTATGGGGCCAGTTTCTTTTTGCTTTTTTTTCCTTCCTTCCTCATAAAGATGGGAAACTGACACATCGCCTTTTTTTTTTTTTTTGAAATTTTTATCTATTCATCTGAGAGTGAGAGTACAAGCAGGGGGGAGGGGCAGACGGAGAAGGAGAAGCAGACTCCCCACTGAGCAGGGAGCCTGACTCAGGGCTCCATCCCAGGACCCTGAGATCACGACCTGAGCCGAAATCAAGAGTCGGATGCTTAACCGACTAAGCCCCCCAGGCGCCCCTATGTGGCCAGTTTCTTATAATTAGGCCGTGCAGCCTGGGTCTGGGGCAGAGTTATGGAGGGGGCTTCGCAGGCACGTGGGCTGTTGGGGAGAGGGCGGCTGCCTACTCCTCTCCAAGTCACAGGAGAGAGACCTGCTGGGCTCCGCTCAAAGCCCCAATCTCTGCTGCCCAGGGCCCACTGAGGGTCAGACTGTGTAGACCAGAGACACTGACACGGGTCAAAACAGGACCCGAGTTCCTAGAAAGGGCTAGAAGGTGCCACGTGAGCCCTCAGTTGACCATGTTTGAGGAGCGTGACTGCTGCTCCGGCTGTCTAAATCCCAGCCCCAGGGCCTGATCGTGGTAAGAGGGTTCTGCTGCTCTAAACACCGCAGCCTGGGGGCAGGCAGGGCTATCCTGAAGGAGTCAGACCTGCAAAGGGCAAGAGGTAGGAGAGAAGAAAAGGGGCCAGCAGGGGCCACGGAGCACGGGTGTGAGTCCACAGTCCCTGCTCTGTGCAGAGTTTCAGCCTGTGGTCCTTGGATCTCCAGAGCTACCCCCAACCGCCTTTCCTTGGCTCCTTTTCCATGTCCTGGATCTTCTGGTGGCTGAACCTGTGTGGCCACAACTGTCTCTGCTGTCTCACCACATGTCCACTTATGTCCAACAGGCCAGGCAACTTCGAAGGCTTTCAGGCTCGCCTGAGCCAGGGAACACAGTGAAAAGAGGCCCCCACTGCATCTTGGTTTCCGCCATGTGTGAGATACAGGGTCCGACTTCGGTCCCAGCCTAGATTCCCTGGCAGGTGCGTCTGGTGAGCAGCCTTGCCCTGCTCTGCCATGTCACTTCCTCCTTAGAAAGAAACAGCTCCTAGAACCTCAGGTGTGTGCCAGGGGGCAGCCCGCACGGCCGGGCGGTGTACGGGTCCTCACACAATGCTGGTGGGCCGCAAGGTGGGAAGCAGGAGAAACGCAGCCAGGAGAGTGCGCTGCTCACTGGGGTCGGGGAGGAAGCCCTGAGGGTACGGCCAGGCCCCACTCCACAGGAAGCACGGAAGGGTTCTAAGGGAGCGGCTCAATTAGTCCTCCATGACTAGGATCCAAATACGGGAGGGGCGGGGTGGGGGGGGGGAGGAAGCTATTGTGGAAGGTGGGTAAATCCAAAACCTGTCGGACCAGTTGGCATTGTGGGTTGAGGCTGAGGGCCCACCTGGAGGCCGAATTCCTTCCTCCTTGGGAGGCCTCGGTCTTTTCTCTGAAGGCCTTCAACTGATTGGACGAGGCCCACCCACATTATGGGTAATCTGCTTTACACAAAGCCGACTGACTTAAATGCTGATTAGCTCTAAAAACAGACCTTCGCAACAACACCCGGCCTGGTGTCTGGCCAAACATCAGGGCACTACAGCTTGGTCAAGTCGACACAAAATTCACCACCGCAAAGGGGTGGATTAATTCTGTAAGGCTTGTAGTCACAAAGTGCCACATTGTAAGCCATTAAGTTAACCAGCGTTTATCCTCTCACAGGTCCGGAGGCTGTGTCTGAAATGAAAGCGTCAGCAGGGCCGTGTGCCCGCCACAGCTTCTTCTAGCTTCTGAGAGCCCCAGACGTTCCCTGGCTTGGGGCCACTGAGGTCTAGCCTTGGCTCCCCACTTCATGTGGCTGTCGTCCCTTGTGGGCCTTTTCTTCTTCCAAGGACCCCAGTCATTTGGAATTAGGACCCATCCTAATGACCTCATCCGAACTTAATGACATCTGCAAAGGTGCTAAGGTCACAGTCACTGGTCCCAGGGTTGGGACTTCAAAATAATTCGGGTGAGGGGACAGAGTTCAACCCTTGACATGGGGCGGGGGAGAGGGTCATGTGACTTCCAGGAACAGCCTGGAAAAGGTAAGAAGGTATTTCCCCAGCTGGGCTGGGCGATCTAATCAGTAGGGAAAGATTAGTTCTCCATGTTCTGGGGCAGGGACTATGACTTGTCTGTCTGCATCAGACCATCTAGCCACCCCGGCACACAGCAGGAGCTCAATAAATGCTCTTGGAAAGGCTGATGGCCTGAGAGCTACCCCTGGAGGCGAGGATGGGCGTGGGCTTCTCCGGGCAGAAGTGGGCCGGGGGTTCTGGCTGGAGCCTGCCAGCCCCTGGAGGAGCTTTTCCAGCTCGGCCTGGCAGCCTGGGGAGGGTCCCGGTGTCTGGGCAGCAGCTGCAAGCTGAGTGGCCAGAGGCAGACAGGAGCTGCCCGGGCTGAGGGGTCTGTCCACCCCCACCCGGGTGGCGAGGTCAGATCTACAACGCACCCAACTGGCTGCCTCCCGTTGCCACCTGTGGGGCACCAGGATGGGGCCTGTGGCCTCCATGTGGCCATGTCCCCACCAGCTATTCAGGCTCTGCCCTTTTGAGGGGCACCCCGCCCCCCACATCGGCCTCTGATGCCTTATCGGGAGCTGCTCCTTTTCTCTGGGCAGGTTGTTAATTTATGCAGATGAGATGCAAAACTGAAGTTTAAACACACTCAGCAATTAGCAGGCAGCTTGGACTCCAGACACAGAATTCAGGCGGAAGGAAGCTCACCGAAGGGTCTTAAATTCTCACTTGCGATGGCAGGAAAATCCAACTCATTAAATTCTCTGCTCGGGCTTGTGCACGGCCCGGAGACCAGCCTCAGACCTAGCCGTACCCACCTCTGCTGTCCCAGGCCCGGGGCAGGGAGACAGGGTTCCCGGCAGCTCTGTGGCCGGAGTGTGGGCCTCGGGCAGAGGCAGAAGGTAGCTGGGCAAGCTCCCAGGCAGCGGGCGGCGCATAGACCCCTCTCCTCCTGCCTCTGCCTCTGCGGGTGGGCTCGGACACAACCAGACTCATCGTGGGGTGACACAGTAACCCCTGACCTTTGGCCCAGACCAGAGCAAGGGCTTGCCCTCCCTTCGCCTAGAGACTCCGCTCTGAGTAATAGCTTTTAACGAGGGATCATATATTTTAAAAGAAATGAGAGCAAGAGCACAGCTGGGTGACCTTGGACAACTCCCTTGACTGTAGTGAACCTTAGTTCTCTCATCCGTAAAACGGGATAAAAATGCCCATCTTGCAGGTCCAAAATGTGCTGAGTGATTGGCACAGAGAGAGCCCATGGGAGGGAAGCTGCGGGCTCCCGGGGTTGCTATCACCAGGTCACCTCCGTAGCAGCTGAGTTTCTCCGAGCCCAGCTCCTACACCAGCGTGGGGACCCTGGGACCCGTCTGCGGAGGGAGGAAGCGGGAATCTTCCCGTCTCGGCCTGATGGGCTCCTGACGGCTCTGACCACCACTTGTTTTGTTTAGCGATTCCGTTCCTTCGCCTCCGTGATTAGGATCCGCGATTCAACTGGGTAGTTCCCTGTCAGCTCAGCCTTGGCCGTGAATTCCCTTGCAGCTGTCAGAGTGGAGTGCTGGAGCTGCCTGTCAGTCAACCAGCCAGCCGGTGAGCCAGTCTGCAAACCCAGCAGCTGTCTTGCTGCTCCACACCCCCTATCTGCCCATCACTTGGGGGGTGGGATGTCCCTGTGCATCCCCCCGACCCCGACCCCCGCTGTATGCTTGCCTAAACACAATGGAGGGGTCCCCAGCTCCCACTCCAAAGCTCTCCTCTGTCTGGGAGTGATTCCCACCATGTTCGGGGGAGGGGGTTCGCGTACTGCACCGTACCTCCACGTGTGCCCGCCATACAGAACCGATGTGGTGCACCCCGCATACCCTGCTTCTCTGTGCCTGCGTCCTGCCAGGGATGTGGCGGGATCGGGGTGGGGAGCGCGTACGTTCACGTCTGTATCCAGCATCTGAGAGCACATGGCACGTGGCTTTCCTCCCTTCATGTGTTCTTTCAACACACATGAGCCTGGAAGGATGAGCAGGAGCCTGGGAACGTGGCTGCAGATGACAAAGAGCCAAGTCCTGACACTCGCCGGCGAAGCCACAGTGCCCCCTGGCGGCCATCCCTGGCGGCCATCCCTGCCGCCCCGGTGGTGTGTTGGCAGCAAGACCACGGGGCAGAACTCAGCCGTGCTGGCCAACACCCTTTGTCCATTCTTTCCACAGACGGAGCACGTGTGTATGTGTGCCTGGCACTGGCTTACACACTGGTGACAGTGTCATGGCCATGAATGGGACAGGCAGGGCTCCTGCCCTCATGGAGCTTACGGTCTAGCAGGGAAATGGCAGCAATGGGGTGAACAGCAGTCCCCGTGGTGTAGGGACGTCAGCAAGCCAGGGCACCAGGGGAGGTCTCCTTAAGGTGTCGGCCGTAAGCTGGCACCTGGGGGTGATGAGGGCATTCCTGGCAAACCTTGGTGGCCTTATGGGATGAAGGGACGTAGAGGCTGAAGGGTGTCTAGAAATGATGGGACCACGGAGGGTGGCGGGGACAGCCAGCAAGGGGTCCTCTGGGCCTGACAAAGACACCTGATCTTACCTCCTAAGGCCCGAGGGAAGTCTACAATGGCTTTTTGGTGCTGGGAGCTATTTTGAATTTAAGGACCATTCTGAGATGAAGAGCCGAAGATGGAAACAGAAAAGCCGGTCGGTCAGCGGTGGTTGCCACCGTCGGGGGGAGACGTCTGAGGCCCGGACCCAGGGGGTGATGGGGGAAAGCGGAGGAAGACGGGAAGACGATCTCAGAAAGAACAGGGCAGTGTGCTGGTGGGTGTTAACATGGGCTCCCATGGCGGGAGGGGCTCATTCATAGCGTTGGCTGATTCCTGCGGTGTGAACACTCCCTCTGTGGCAGATTTTGAGCTACTGATGGGAAACGGGGGCTGGCCCTTGTGGGCTGGTTCCAGCCAGTTCCTGCACGCCACTGGGCCCGTACCACTTGGGGACTGACTGGGGGCAGAATGGGGGAGATTTGGGTTTCTGGCATGAGTAGCAGGATGTTGGTGCCATTTCCTGGGAAGAGGGGCTGATCCTCACTGAGTCTGGGATGCCGATGGGTCTCTGAGTGTAGACGTCCAGAGGGCAGATGGAGGATGACGGAGAAGGGGGTAAGCTGTGTGTGCGGGAGCACGGTCAGCGGCCCGGGGCTGTGCAGGGCCCACTGAGGGCAAAAGACGGGCCCTTCTCAGCGGAGGGAAGCAGGCCTGCGGCAGTCCAGCCCCCAGAGCCCCCCGGCAGCAGGCCTGGCCTGAGCCCACAGGGAGCCCCAGCTCAGGCTCTGGGCTACTGTGTCCCTGTCAAATGGGACTCCTCCTCTTCAGCCGCCAGGAGCCTAATTTGGCTTAAGCATTGGTGAATTCCTCCCAGAGGTTTCCAAGAAATAAAAACCGGTGGGTCATTCTGGAGCCTGAGGCTGAGGTGGCCCCCCCGAGGGGCGGCGTGTTTGCAGGGAGAGTGCCAGCAACACCAACTGGCCCAGCCCCGTGACAGGCGCTTCTTCCCTGGAAGCCAGTCAGGCCATCGGAGGCCGCCGGCGGGGCAGCCTCCGGACCGTGGCGGCCCAGGCCCAAGATAATGATCGGTTCAGCTCTAGCTGGCTTCGGGATGTGTTCTTCCAGCCGCCCATCAATTACCGAGCTGCCCTGTGGCGGTCAGACCCGTCGCAGCTGCTGCCTTCGATATCCTGAGAGCACAGAAGTGATCGGGTCTAGCTGATGCTACCTCGAAGCACCCCACCCCCCAGCGGCTCCATTCCTGCGGCCAGAGTGGCCGTCAGGGAGGCCCTGCAGCCCCTGTGGAGGGAGTCAGGCTCCTGGAGGCGGGGCTGCAAAGGGGCTGCCCTGGGGCTCAAGGATACAGGCACCGATCCTCAGAAGAGCACCCCAGAGGCTGCGTATGCGTGGCCACCACTGTCCACGGATGGGACCCCCTGAGACTGGGCAGCGAGCCCTCCCCCGCCGCCCCGGCCTGAAGTGAGCTCCGGGCACGGCAGCTGCAGCCCCAGGCTCTTCTCCAGTACCGCACGGACCTCTGAGTGGCAACTGCATTTCAGGGAGCATCCCACGTGCCCCTGAGCAGAACGGAGCCTCTGGCGACTCGCAGATTGCAAGGGGAGGCCCGGAGGTGCTTGGAGCCCCCAGGGGTGGAGGGCCCTGCCATGGGTCGGGGTAGCTGCAGTCCATATCGGAGAGGAGAAGGGACTCCCTGCCCCCTCGAACATCAAGTCAGGTCCTGCCAAGGACCAGGCCACAGAGGCTCAGGAAGCCTCTAGCCAGCTTCCCTGAGGGGTAAGGCCTGGAGTGCAGCGTTCGTCTTGGCCTCGGTGGCTGCTGACTGTGGGGACACCACCGTCCCTGGACATCTAGCCAACGCCCACCTCCTCTCCCTTCTGGCTGGCCAGCCCTTGGCTCCACCCAGCCCGGTGCCCTGGGGTCTGGACAGCAGACGGCCGCAATGACCACAGCACCCCCAGGCCATCCCGGAGAGTGGACACCGTCTCCTCTCACTGCCGCACCACGGCAGGTTGGGCTGGGCTCCACACCCGCATCACAGGTGCTTGCGAAGACTCTCAGATCTGTGCATCTGGCCCCCCGGGCACAGGGGCCCTATAAACGCAGAGGTCCTTCTGGAGGCAAGTGGGGAATGGCCAAGAGAAGGGGAAGGTCCTAAAGAAAGGGCAAAACTGGAGAGGGTTCTTACAGTGGGATGCAGGTGAGGGATGGGGCGCCCGAGTTCAGGCAGCAGCATAAGGAGACGAGAAAGGGAGGGAGGGCTTCGGGGCTTGGTGGGTCAGGGTAGAAGGGGGAGGGCAGGAAGATGTCTGTGCTCCCACACGCTGTCAGAGGGCAGTCCAGGGGGACAGAGGGGCCGACAGAGGGTAAGACCCAGCCCTGAGTTAGGCCACGTGGACCCAGAGACACAAGACTTGGGTAAGGCTTGCAGTGAGAAGCTCTCAGCTGGAGACAGTGCAGAGCGTGGGCCCAAACTGTCCAGACGAAAGCCGTGCATCCCAGCCCTGCGACTTGAGCATCCTTGAAACGCACGCAGCCGACATGACGCTGCATAACAACACCCTCGTTAGCTCTGAGCACAGGAATATTAAGTAGAACTAAACCCTGGAAATGTCATCCGGAATTTTCACAATTGTCATGTGCGCTGAGAATTTGCCAGAGTCTTTAAGGCGATCCCTCAGCCGAGACCCTCGGTCCCCTCCCGTCTCCAGCATTTTGGGGATGCCTCCTTAACTACAAGAGGCACCGTCTGCCTGCCAAGAGCCCGATGCTGTTTGCAGGGGCGGGGTGGGGGTGCTGGGTTCCCCAAAGGCAATGTCTGAGGTCCCTTCAAGCTCAGCAGGTGTCTTCTGGAAATTAGCCCCTCCAGTCTCGCATATAGAATATGGTCCTGCATAATGGCTGCTCTGAGGTGGCGGGGGTCCCTGTGCAAAGAGAGCTGAAGACAGTTCTGAGCTGTCTCCCTGCTTCCTTTGAAGTCCCACCAGCGGCAGCTCTTAGGATGATGACGCGAGCCATGCCAGGCACAGAGATGGCCCCAGCCGGCTGCGTGCTTCTCCTGCGGAATTAAGACTCCCGTCTGGATCCCCGGGCATGTGTTTGGGGTGTCTCTTTGCGGTCGTGAATACGCTGTCCCAAGAAACAAAAGCAGCCCGGCATGTGCCTCCGGCTTGCCACGCCCGCGTGCGGTGTAGACAAGGAGCTGGCCGTGGAGGTGTGTATGGGGCCATCCTCTCTAGAAGAAATGATTTGCTTGCCGGGCGAGGGCTGCTCAGCCCACCGAGGCATCTTCTGCAGGATTAAACGTCATTCCTTCTAATGACTTGATTTATGTCTGGAGGTTCACAGCTCCAAACAAAATATTGTGATGACGGCCATAAATCACGCCGGGGATGCTTACAACGGCAACGAGCTTGTCTTCTGTTTGTTGGGGGAGGTGGTAACAGAGTGAGGGGTGCTGCGGAATGGCCCGCGTGGGGCAAGGAGGGCACAGGACACATGGGGGTGTGGGCGGTGGGCGGCGTGGACACGGTGCAGCAGGCTTGAATGCCCAGGGCTTTTTTGAGAATTCGTGGCTGGCGGAGGCAGGGATTTGGGGAGCGCTGGAAATGGACAGGAAGGGGACTATCCTGAGTGCTGGGGACCGCGAGTGGGGAGGTGGACTTCCTGGGAACCTTATCTCCAGCTCTTAACCGCTGTACCCCTAACTGGGAGCGCGAGGTCAGGGCAGGGAATCCTCCCGAGGATTACCCCTGTCCTCTGGGCTCAGGATAGCTTCTGGAACACGCTGAGGTCATTTTCCAGTCTGCAGCCCTGTCTTGGGTGGGGAGAGACCTGGATGGGCCAGATGAGGGCAGCTCTGCAGGGCTGAGCTCCTCAGGTGAATGAGGACTCACCCGGTTCCAGACAGACGCCCCTGGGCTGCCATCTCTCTCTCCAATGATCAGATTTCCACGGAGACCTCGCTCTGCTGAGAGGAACTCAGAGGAACACTGACATCAACCTCAAGGTTCAGGAAGAGACGGGAAACACCTCTGTTTCCCTAGCGTCCGCCCTTGGCTGAAGACCCTTGTCCCCAGCATCTGGGACCAGCTGGCCCCATGACGCAGGGCAGAGGCTGGAGATGGCGTGCAGCGGGGCAGGGAGAGGGGACCCACTCTGGGGACTGTCATGGTACAATACGACCCTTCCCACCAACCCAGCTACAGGTCTGCTCCGGCCAGAAGTCTGTGTTCAGCACAATTAACCATGAGCCTCCTTCTTGGTGAACTTAATCTTGCCCTCCTGGCATCCAAGCTCTGGGAAAGAGGTGGGAGGAGGTGGGCCTGGGGTCAAGTTTCAGGGAAGGTCTGTTCATCCCAAGGCAACACAGGCGGTCTCCCATGTTCTCTCCCCCTCGGGCAGAGATGCGTTCGCACAAGAGCCCATGGACGAAAATGCCACATCAGAGACACTTGGCCTCTACGAAGTCATGATACGGGGTGACTCGGGGATGCTGGGCATCGGGGGGGCGGGAAGTGAGTCATTCCCAGGCATGTGGCCCTGGCCCCTGCTCATGGCACATTTAACTGGGAGGTGTGGGTAGGGGAATCAGGGGTGTGCAGTGGGGGGGGGTCCTCCAGGTCAGATGTGATGGGGAGATGGCCTAGAGGGCGCACACGGATGGCAGCTAGGCTGGTGTGTGGGTGGGGGGATGGATGAATGGATGGTGAGTGGGTGACAGGTGCGGGGGCGGTGGGTGGATGGTCTGAGGTCCAGAGGAAAGGACTTGAGATGCAGCCCAGGCGGGCACTAGGGCTGGACAAGTGGGTGGCCGGAGAGGAGACAGGGATGGGGAAGCCACATGCCACACACGGGTTCTAGTGTAGCCCCACTGGCTAAAGGTGCAGCTTGGCTGTGCCCCCCCTCCCCTTAGGCAAGGGGGACAAGATGCTCAGGCCTTCCTGAACGTCTCTAGCTTTCCCGGAGATGGCACAGGTGACAGCTCCAAACTGAAGGTAAGCCAGGGTCCCCAGTGACCCCCCCTGAGCCCTGGGAGTACCCTTTCCCTTTCCACCAAATCCCGGAAGAAATCTTCAGTGTCAGAATACAAAGAAAGCTCCGTCCATCTTTGGTTAAAACAAAGGCAAAAAAAAAAAAAAAAAAAAAAAGAAAAAAGAAAAAAGAATGTTGTTTGTTTTCTAAAGTCTGGCAAATTTTGATAATGAAACCTTTAGAACGTGTAATACTGAAACCTATCTAATTCCAGGCAGATAAGGAGTAATGGTAACGTATTTCAACCTCAGAAGCAAGAAATAACCTTTTATCACCTAATTTAACAATGTTACTGGGAAAATATGTTAGGAGAATGTAAAATGCTATTTAAATGATAAAATATGCTGTCTTCGATGGCAAGGATTTTAATTGCCACAATCTGAGTCCAAACACACTTCCACGCCAGCGCTGAAAGACACCCCTAATGACGGTGTCCATAACGAGGCGCGGCGGAGGGGGTCAGCGTTGACTTCTGCCGTCTCCCGGGGGGGAACTGCCAACACCCGACAGCTGTCGGGCTCTGCCGTGCTCATCAACGCCGCTGCCTTGTGAGGTAGGAATCGGCTCTGATATTAATATTAATCGGCCAACACATTAATATTAATCAGTTAATATATACTTCCCATGACAACAAGAGATAAAGGAATCTTATTATGTGCCGGATCCGGAACGCGGAGTATCTGAGTGTATTTCCTTGGGACACGCGGCATAAAGGAGCCTAAGCCTCTTAGGCGTGTCCTCTCCGCAGAAGATGGGCCTGGGGTGCACTCATGGGTCAAGTCACAAGCAGGGAGAGTGAATTCCCCTCCACGGAGTGCGGCCAGACGGTGATGGGTGTGGGCGACCCCGATAGTCCTTCCCACCTGGAACAGGGCCCCTGACCGCCCACAACAGGACAACTCCGCCTGGACCTCCAACCCACCGGGGCCTGGAGGAGGGGGCTGGTGTGCCTGCCTTTGTCTGCGTGGGGGCACCGAGTCTCAGAGAGGTTGGCTGTCTTGCCCTCGTCCACACTGCTGGCTGAGAGGGTGGCAGAGCTAGGGTCCCGGCCAGAGGTGACTCCCTGGGCCCTCGTTCTAACCATGATGCCGTACCACCCCCTCAGTGTCTGGGGACCCCTGGGCTGGCCTGGGAGGCAGTCCCGGCATACCTCGCACAGCCGTCACCGGTGAGAATGGGCACCGGGTTCTTGGCCTCGGACGGCCCACCCTGGGGTTCCTGTGGAGGCCAGCCCGTTGGGTGGGGGGCGGGGTAAGCAGGGGTGCAGAGGCTCTCTCCGCACAGGGTTCCCCTCCTGCACGCTCCCCTGCAGACAGCCTCCACAGGCAAAGGCACATCTGAGCACAATTAACATTTTAAGCACTAATTATTTTACTTGGGTGTCTCAGTCTGAGGATCCTTCAATTTCAGTATAATTGGAGAAAAATGGTCATCAGTTATTGAACAGCAGGGGGGCGGCTCCCTGCTTCCCCAACACCAAGCCAAGCCAAGAGTCGTCTGAACATATGGGTTCCCGAAGCAGCCGCCAGGCAGCCGTGCCAGGCGAGGGTGCGGTGGGCGGGCCTTGGGCACCCTGCCCCGCCGTCCCTGACATCTGCTGGGAAGGCTTTTGGGCCCAGTTAATTACTCGCCTTTTTATCTTTTCCATTTTGTTCCATTTTCTGCAACAGCATCTGTTGCAAGAAAACCAAATGCAAGAGGAAATGGGATTCATTATTAAAAGGAGAGCTTATAACGTCCCCTTCACTCCCCCTTGTACTTGATAATAATCTGAGCTCATAATGAAATCCTCAGACCCTCCCTGGCATGGCTAGAAGGCTGCAGGGGATGGTAGGGGCGCATCTGCCCGCCGCCGGGGACAGGTGCTGTCCTGGAAAGGAGGCTCGGTCCGAGGGGCTTGGGCTAGGGCCCGCCACCACCTCTCCTCTCCCTGGGGGGGTGGGGGGGTTGGCGCCTGGTGTCCAGGGGTCTCATGGGAGAACCGCGAGGCTTTGGTGCCCAGACTTGTGGAAAACTACAAAGCATGTTTGATTTTGCTTTGCCTGTTTTTTCCCCCCCTTTTGGTCTCCTATGAGCAACCAATTAAGAGAATCAATAGTTCTGGACTCCTGACAGGGAGACGGGCCTTCAGGAGCCTGGCTGCTGGTGCAGCGGGGATGTGGCGATCTCTTCGGGGAGCCTCTGGGGCCTAGCAGGCCCGGCTGGAGCCTGGGGGCGGTTGGGGGGGGGCGTGGAGAGAGGAGTGACCCAGGACACAGGAAGATGCTAACTCAGGCTTCTCCCCAGGGACGGGCCCTTAGGCCCGGATAACCCCAGAGGGGTTTGACTAAGACCCTAAGGAGAAAGAGTCTGTCCCTGCTCATGCCTTTGCTGGGACCAGAGCCCCAGGTGAGGGCGTCTAGTTTTGCAGATAGCTGGGAAAACTGAGTTTAGCTGGGACCCTCCCCGCACACCTGACAGGCCCCTGTTCAAGAACGCAGCCTCCCGACCCTCCCTGACCCCTGGGACCCCCTCTTGGACCCAAGAGAGTCTCCTAAGTGCCACCCCACCCCCCCCGCCCAGGACACCCTTTTCTTGGGCCTTTCCCTCTCAGGTTCCAGGACCTCTCTGCCTCTCCTCAGGGCACAGCCCCACGTCTCAGGCAGGCCCGATGCAGAGCGAGTCTGGATCCTTCCAGGCCTCACCCTACTGGCCCGTCTCTCAGCCCTATGGTCCCTCAGTCCCATCTGGGAACCTGGGGCCTGGGACCACCACTCGCCCCTGCTCCAGGCTTCACAGAGGCCCGCAGGCCCTGCAGGACTGCCGAGAGATAGCTGGTGAACAGATCGAGGTCAAGAACAACTCAGAGACCCAGGGGGCCTGCCACGGCCCTCGCCTGGTGGCTGCGATGCCCTTGACCCTTCTGTGAGCCACCGGCCCCGTACCCTCCACAAAGGGCCACACTCCCCTTCCCGGGTGTCTGAACCTGGGCTAGAAGGCTGGGTGTCCTGCCCCAGCAGCCTGGGGCCTCGGGGAGGAGCGCCCACCCACAGCACCCCCCCGGTGCCTCCAAGGAGAGACG
This sequence comes from Procyon lotor, assembly GCA_028646535.1. Classification (NCBI taxonomy): domain Eukaryota; kingdom Metazoa; phylum Chordata; class Mammalia; order Carnivora; family Procyonidae; genus Procyon; species Procyon lotor. Next base: position 34,399,563 of record CM053620.1, on the reverse strand, counting down.
TGGATGGGCTGGCCTGTGGACAGAGGGGTCGCCTGCGGGGACCACCCCAGGGGGGCCGCTCAGGGACGGGGTGAGCAGAGCCCCGCCTGGCTCTCCCGTCCGTCACACTGACCCGGCCGTCTCCCTCGGCGAGGAGATGGATTCCAGGTCCCCACTAGCTGCAAAGAGAACACAGCACTGGGCCCTCACAGAAGCCCATGGGGTCAGTGCCATTTTCACCCAACTGGACACAAGAAGAAACCAAGATACACACAGGTTAAGCCACCCAAAGGGTGCACAGCTGGTCCGCGGCCGAGCCGGGATTTGAACCCAGTGGTCCTTGGCCCCAGGGTCTGTTCTCTTCTCCACCTGCTGCTCTGCAAGTCGAGGATCCCACAGGGACCTGCCGAGCGCGGGACAGGTGCTGCCTTCGCCTCCTCTCCTCAGGGCTCAGCACCCCTCCTCCCCACGTGTGCCCCACTCGGGGTGGGAGTCTCCGCGTGGCTCTCCCTCCAGCCTTAGCCCAGGGCTTATCGGAAACAAGCTTCTGGAACTTCCGGATGCCCTCAGGTGCCTGTGCATCTGTGTGGGATGTGAGCTTCCCAGCCCGACTTCTTTCTTTAGACTCTCCTCGCTCTCTGCCTCTAGTCCCCGCTGCCGTCCCTCCTCCCTCCTGGCACCCCCCCCCCAAGAGCCAGTCATCTGTCTGCAATCCTGGTTTTGGCATCTCTACAATGAGAAACCAGGGGCCTTGTACCCAAAGACCGCTGTGTCCTCCAGACAACGGGATGGTGTGAACCATGGGGTCCACGGGCTTGGAGAAGGTACACGCGGGAACTCCCGGTGGTGTTCAAGCAGTAAGAGCCTCTGGGTGCCTGGGGAGGTTCGGGGGGGGGGCAGACACTCTAGCTCCCCCTCCCCACCTGGGAGCCCCACCCAGACTGCAAGCAGAAGCAGAAACTCGGGGAAGGAAGGTTCTGCTGAAGGAGCAAAGAACTGCTTTGGGGGAGTAGGGGGGAGGCCTGGCGTCAGGCCAGCTCCCTCCCCCTCCCCATGTTCTTGGTGGGAGGGGATGCCACAGAGGGCAGTGTCCCCACGGCCCCGCACTGAGAAGATGACCTCCACCCAGGGACCGCACTTCTCCCCCATCCCCAGAACTCCTTAGGACTGTGTACTTGGTAGTTGCGCCCAGCTGGCCGATCCAGGCAGAGCGAGCCTCCACCAAAAAGCCGTGCCCCATATGTGTAGGCGACATCAAGTTCAAAGCTTAAAGAGTTTCCTTAGAACGAGTTTTTGTCACGAAACATTTCACTCATGCAAAAGCAGATCCGTAATGTGTAAAATACCCATGGGAAGGAATACAAGAAGCATACATATGAAATATACTTACAAAGTATAGAGGAATAAGAACACAAACACTCAGGTACTCATCATCCAGTTTGAGAGACAGCTTTATCCATATTACGGCTCCCTGGTGCTCCTCCCAAATGTCTGATCCGACCCCGACCCGAGATACCCACTAGAGAGAATTCCGTGTTAATCATTCTCTTGCCCCCCGCCCTTTTTTTTAAAGATTTTATTTATTTGACGGAGAGAGAGGGCGCGTGCGAGCGAGCACAAGCGGGGGAGGAGCAGAGGGAGAGGGAGAAGCAGGCTCCCCGCTGAGCAGGGAGCCCGATGCGGGGCTCGATCCCAGGACCCTGGGATCATGACCTGAGTCGAAGGCAGACGCTTAACCGACTGAGCCACCCAGGCGCCCCCAATCATTCTTTTGTCTTTTTAAATATTATTATTTGCATGTGCCTATACCCCTAAGCAGCTTACCATCTATTTTTGCAACGTAGCTTGGAATTGGCCACCATGGGAGTGTTTACACCAGAGAAAGGAGTGAATGTTACCACTCAAGACTTTGTCCCTTGCCTCCGAAGCACATTTGCCACCATGTGTTTGGTGGTAGAGCACCTCCAGGAGGAAGGCATCACCTTCTAGAGGTAGCTCCCGCCAGTGGAGGTCAAGCCTCTGATGAAGGGTGCAGCTGTGAGCCAGCAGCAGCCCACACTGCCGCGGGGGTTGGGGGGGTGGGGGGTGGGGTAAGGGGGCGCGCGCAGGGGGCAGGCACACCCACCAGGAACCAGGTCTGGGCGGGGCACCCGCAGCAGCTCCTACAAGGACTCATACCAAGGTCCACACTCCAAGTGACCCCACAAATCTGTCCACTCATTTTTTTATTCTGGGACTCATACTATTTACAGGCCACTCCCTGGAGTCAAGCACATACTCACCAGAGCTCTTCCCAACCTGAAATTATTTATGACTTGGCATTCAGGGAGGAAAAGCAATTTTCTCAAAATGTCTGATGTCATGATATATTGTCCGTTTGACATGCAAGTGCCCCAAACGATCGCCCTGCCGTTCTGCCCCTCCATTGAGATTACCCTGAATTCAAAAGGAGAATTAATACTGCTTGGCAGGATGCTACCTCAAGTAGCACCCAAAGAAAATGCCTAGAGCATCTTCTAGAAAATAACACATGCCTTGGAAGAAATTACGAAATGCACCAGTGATCTGGCCAGATCGTTGTTTCCCAGGGTTCTTTCGTTAAGTGATGCTGGAGTGTGGGGTAGCTGTTGGCCCCGGCCACGCCTGGCTGCATGGCCGTGCACGGGTCCCCCTCCTGCCTCCGCTTCACTAAGGACAGCGCTGCCCGAGTCCAGGTGTGCTGGGACAAGAAACTCTAAGAACGTGCCCACCGACAGGGGACAGATAAACCAAGGATGGCATTTCCATATAAGGGAACATTCCTGTCCACAAAAAAGAAACAAACCATCAATATGCATGACAATGGGGTTGAAGCTCACAAATGCTCTGAACAAAAAGAAACCATAGTGTACACACTGGAGGGTCCCACTTATCAAATTCTACAATAGGCGAAACTAATCTCTAGCGACAGAATAAGATCAGTGGTTGCCTGGGGGATGGGGACAGAGTGGTGGGGGTTGAGCAAACAGGGGTGTGAGGGAATGTTCTAGGGTGAGGGAAATGTTGTAGATCTCAACCAGGGTGATGGCATACATTTGTCAAAGCTCACCATGAGTGTGTTTTCCTGTATATAAATTATACCTCAATTAAATCGCTAAAAAACCGTGTGAACATATTTTAGAACTCTAAAGTGCTATGTGGGAAAAAAAATGCTATTTCAGTTTTGCAGAGATCGTGCTTATATCTCAAAAACCAAATGGCAATACCTGGAAGGAAAAAGCTTTTATCAAACTGAAAAAAGGACTGAATTCAATAGCATCAGCTGCAGTTAACTTTCAACGATCCTGGAGTAAGCAAAGCAATTTGGGAAAACTGTCCCCCGGCCCCCAAGCTAAGCCTCAGACAATCCTTGCCCTGTGGGGCGGAGGCGATCGGGTGAGTGGGGGCTGGGGAGCCAGAGGTGCAGGCTGCAATCAGATGAAATTTGGGGGATGATGGACTGCCGTGGAAGCACAGTGACACGACTCACAGCCCAACACAGATCAACTCTGGGCTCCGGAAAAGTCACCTCATCGAAGGCTGTGCATCTTCTTCCTGGGGGCCGCCCATAACCAGCAACGGGCTGACGAAGAGTCAAACGTCTCAGACCTCTTGCATCGATTCAGAACAATTCAGCTCCAGAGCTCCGTTCAGGAGTGGCTGGCTCAGTCACAGTCTAGGACCTTTTCCCACCCACCGCCCCCATCACTCCCTGCACCTCCTCTGCATCTACTCCCCGACGGACGGTGGGCGCCAGAGGTCCAAGAAAGCAGATGCTAAGATGAAACGTTAGACTCGAATCGCCTGGCAACCAGCCACCGAGGACCCCAGAACTGGCTGTAGGTGGAGCCTAGAAAGCCCTTGGCAAGACGCAATAATGCAACTGTTAAATTTTGAATTCGGGGTGAACTAGGATGGCATATGGAAGGACATGCATTGATGTGTATCAAAAAGTTGAGGGGCGCCTGGGTGGCTCAGTGGGTTAAAGCCTCTGCCTTTGGCTTGGGTGATGGTCCCAGGGTCCTGGGATCGAGCCTGCTTCCCCCTCTCTCTCTGCCTGCCTCTCTGCCTACTTGTGATCTCTCTCCCTCTGTCAAATAAATAAAATCTTTAAGAAAAAAAAGTTGAGATATATGGGGCAAAAAGCAATTGAGGGACAATGAAATTGGTTGGCTATGGCCTCTTTGGCAGTCTGTCAAGAGACTCACATCTTCTGCTCCGCGGGGACAGTTCTAGGTCCTAGCGGTGGGAATAGCAGAGCTGCAGAGAAGGTAAATTTTCGGCGGTGTCAGGCACCTGATGAAGAAGGAATGGGACCCTGAGAAATGGGATGGGGACATCTGCATTGATGCACTTGAAGACGAATGTGACCATACCCAGAAAGAGAGGAAGGAACCAGCAACCAGGTCCTGGTGGGAGCCAAGGGTACACACCCAGCTTGATTCTGAGGATCTTACATAAGAGAGCAGAATATAAAGCTGGATAGGGCGGAATAATTTATAAGGAAGCATCCTCCTGGGATGCAGGACGGAACAGTATCGCAAGGACCCCAGGTGATGATGCTAACATGCTGCTAGGACGCCCTCAGAAACACCGAGGAGGCCATGGCCCCCACCAAATGAAGCAGAGACAGGGTTGCTGTGGCAGACACCAGGGAAGAGATCAAAGGGCTCTCAGGGGTGATCGTGCCAGGGTGATCGATGAAAGACTGGAGGACCCACCACATGACTATGTTTTGTGGGAGGGGCTGGAGGCTACCCCCCTTGTCTAAAGCAATAGAGAATTCATTGGTAGGAGGGGCACCAGCATCAGTGAGAAGCTCAGACACGGCTCTCCTCTGTAGGACAGGGCTGAGTGTGGGAGATGCCATGACAGACCTGGGTTCCCAGATACCAATGCGGAACGATAGGATCTTGAAACCACAGAAGCCGCATGGCAGTACTCAGCCATCATAAATGAATCTCACTGAGCAGCACTGTCAGGTGACAGCCAAGAGAAGCCAACCTGCAGTGAGCTAGGATGATAGCTACTAGAATGGGACGTCCCTAAGGACAGGAAAGATGGGCGGCCAATAAAGGTATGCATCACTATATAAAACTAAAAGAAATCAGGGATGGGAAACCAGGAGGCTAAGGGCAGCTGTCCTAATAAGAGGGCATAATCCCTTGGCCAGTTTTCAGATGCAGAATTCAATGACAGATGCACAGGTTAGGTCCCCAAGAGGTAGAACTCCATCACATCATGGCAAGCGTATAGTAAAGTCTCCCTGGTGCTTCCCCAAAATGACCTGGAGCCATTTATTTGGTTAAGCTTACATTGCGGGGGAGGGGGGACACCCAAATATGTCCAGATTTTTGTCTGAGTTGACATTTACACATGGCGATTTGATTCCTGACAATCTGAAGAGTCACTGTGGCCTCCCTGGTGAGGACATCAGAGGTCAGGTAATAAATAGCCCAAGTCTGACTCCCCTACCCCAGGGATCAATTTTCCCCAATCTTCCCCAGAGACCAGAGTTTCTGGTCTCTGGTTGGCAAAACTGTCATGTCCTTGACCCCTGGGACAAGAGCTATCATAGTGAGGAATGCCCAGTGGAAACCTTTGAAAGTTATTGTATCACCTGAACCAAGATATTGAATTAAAGGTAACATTACTGGAAAAACGGCAGAGATCAGTGCTACCTTTAAAGACCTAAAAGCTCAGGACTAGTCATACCAACAAATGTCCGTGAAATTCACCAGTCTTGTTCGTGCAAAAGATGGATGGGTCCTGGAGGATAACAGGAGATGACCACGAACTCTACCAAGCTGTAGTCCTAATTGCAACCACTATGTCAGGTATGGTATCCTAGCTAGAGAAGACTTACATGGCCTCAGGGATGTGACCACCGGTCTGATAAATAGGTTCTTTTCCATCCGTGTCAGAAAGGAGTATCAGAAATAGTTCACATTGACTTGGAATGGAACCTGACATGTAGCAGGGTGAAACAGAGATACAGTTTTGTGGTCAGAGGCCAACATTCGTTCAGGGCCGGCAGCACGAGGTGACAGGCAGAGCTGATTTGGATCTGTCGGGATCATGATGGAAGCAAAAGGCCAGATTCGGGCTGGGATCTAAGCTGGACCAAGAAACAGAGCAATTAGCAGGGAGGTGATCAAAACCAGACTGAGACCTGGCACCAGAGACATCTCTGAGAATGGGACCCTGTGGTCCATTCTGGGACCAACTGGAAGAAGGGAAGCTGCTTTCAGGACAATGGACAGCACCCAATGTTGCTCTGCACGGCATTAGCCCCAGGCCCTGGAGAACCTACTTGAGGTCCTGGCCATCAGCATGGCCATGAGCAAGTTTTAAAACCACAGACTGTTCCTAAAGGTCCAAATCTAAGCTCAGAAGCCAAGATCTGCACATGTACAAGATATCGGTCTGGGAGCTGATACCAAAGTAAATAATTTATCTCTAGGGAGGTTCACTGTCCAAGATGATGAACATGTAATGAATGACCTTTAAGGGTCCTTGAATCTTCAAATGGTGAGCAGTGTGTGTGTGTGTGTGTGTGTGTGTGTGTGTGTGTGTGTGTGTGTGTGTGTGTGTGTGTGTGTATGTAAGAGAGAGGGTGGGGAGAAGAGGGAGGCCCCAAAATGTCAAGATCCAGTGGTCTGGACCTTTGGCTGGGGTAGGAATTTAAGAACCAGTCTTGGGGCACCTGGGTGGCTCAGTGGGTTAAAGCCTCTGCTTTCGGCTCAGGTCATGATCTCAGGGTCCTGGGATCAAGCCCCGCATCAGGCTCCCAGCTCCATGGGGAGTCTGCTTCTCCCTCTGACTTTCTCCCCTCTCATGTTCTCTCTCTCTCTCTCAAATAAATAAATAAAATCTTAAAAAAAAAATAAGAACCAGTCTTGACCAGTTTCAGTGTGATTGTCTCCTTTCTGGGAAAACTGTTCCACTAATTCTCTGAGCTGACCCAGTCTAGCAGCTTATCTTTGTCCCAGACCCAATGTCCTAAGACACATGGCCACACAGGCTGAAAGGCCACAAGAAAACCCTGAGTCTTTCAAGCCTGGCAGGTACTCAGACTTTGAACTTAGTATGGCATGTGTTTTCTGTGAGACAGTTCTGCAAATATACCAACGGACTTGAGAAAGGTCCCTGGGGCTCACTGGAGAGGTCCCTTTGCCCTCAAGGATTGGGGATACCCACCAAGGAACCCCACCACCCATTGTGAGGAACTCTTGGAGGGAGCTGTGTGAGATTTGCTCCTATGAGCCAATTCAAGTTTCTCCATTTGCTGGATGGTTCCAGCACAGCCTCCTCTTGGCATCTAATTTGGGACAAGTTAAAAGCATCTATCACAAATTGATTTAGAAAACACATGAGAACACATACTTGCTTTTTAAAGGCAATATGTAAGGACTTATAAGGAAAATGACAGGGTCTGCATCCCTACCCTTGCTTCCGAGAGTTGGCCTCCTCTAACCAGACTGCACCAGACCAAAGCCTTGAGCACGAGATGCCACTTGCCAGAAGGCCAGCACGCCTGGCTCTCTACGGCACCTTGTCCGTCAGCCAAGACCTCATCAGATCCTTTGACCTTCTCTTTCTGAGAGATGCCCAGAGCGTGGATGTCAGAGAAGAGAGATCTCAGTTTCAACTCTTCCCTGAGCATTCAGGGAATATGAAAAGAGACAAAAATGTGCTTTTGTAAAAATCCATAAACACACACGAACTCTTGGGAATGGCGATTTAGGGCTGATGGAGTGAGTCTTGAATTCCATTTAGCACACAAGTAGGTGCACGGTGTCACACTCGTGCATTCACAAACAGAAGTGCCACTCGAGTCTCACACTGTGATCTGCAGCAAAAAGTAAACGAATGACTTAATTTCTATGGAATAACCAGTGCTGAGCACACAGGCTATAAAACGACACCGTTAATTCCGGACGAACAGCTACAAACACCATGTGGGTTTTCTGAGGACAATCTGATCCTCTGGGGAAGAAAGAGGAAGGGGAAGGGGGGGAGATTTTCTCCTCTGATGATTTCTGAGGGATGGCTGAAGGTGGGTGGGGTCCCTTTTCTCTGCTTGGCGGTCCTCCACCTTCTGGGGGCGGAGAGAAGCATTAGCTCCTGCTCTAATGGTCAAGGCTGGGAAAGAGATCGGGTGTTTGGAACGCAGTTCAAACGACACTCTAAATCTCCATGAACTTACATTTGCCTTGGGCTCTAGTGCTCCCTCTCTCTCCAACTCTCTCTCTCACAGATGAAAATGGAGCGAGGAGTGTCAAGGCAAACCCTGTAACTTTAAGTGGTAAATGGATTTTTGAAGCCGGGCAGGGTTGGGGCGGAGAGTTTTGCCTCATCTCCTCAGACACAGCCCATACCAGGGAGCCCTTCTGGAAGGCAGAGGAGGCAGGATTCTCATGGCCTTAATTAATCCTGGCAATTTCCTCTCCTCCCAGTCTCTCTCCAGCCAAGGACGGGTCTGTGCGCTTGGGAAGGAATTTGCCTTCCATCTCTCCGGATGTCAGAGAACTAGTATTTACATCAGAATAGTAGAAGGCCTCCTTGCTAGCTTCCTGATTCATCTGGAGTCAATTACTCTCTGCTTCCGAGACCACTGGAGTTCTGAAGGAATATGGGAATGTGTTTCATTAATCCCAACTAACTGGTTTGTGGGATTTTGCTGAAAGCCCAGGGATGGGGAGCTCAGGATGACCACAGCTAGTCCTCCTGCTTCTGTATTTGTTCCATTTTCCCAGTTAATGGCTCGGGGAAGGGCAGAGATCAAATGCTGCCCAAATTTTTCAAACACACATTACCAGGGCCCGGGCCCTTCGCTTGGCAGGTCCGTGACCTTAACCTCTCCCCAAGGCTGATGGTGACTGGCAGGGGTGGGCAGCACAGGGTTCCCAGATCAGCCCTGGGAAGTTTTGAGCAGTCAGAGAATATGATATATTTATCTAGCAGAATGTTCTCTAGCTGCATGTCATATCCTCATCAAGAATGGGAAAAGGGTAATTGGATTTAAATGTCAAGATGTTCCCAGCGCAGGGTAGAAGGCACATATCTATTTTCTCAGCTACTTTCTTTTTCTTTCTTTTTTTTTGGTCTTATGATGATGAAAACTGCAACCACTTGTTGCTGAAGATGACATGAGAAAATTCCCCAGGACTTGGAGATGTGACCAAGTCACAACCCAGGGCCAGGTGTGTGGCTCTCAAAGGCAGAGGCCACGTGAACAGGCAGTCCCCGGAGAGAGCGAGAAGCCCAGGGTCAGGCGAGGGGAGGGTCAGGGGGAGCCCAATGGAAGAGTTGGCTTAGGCATCCATCCTGGGAGGGGGGCCGTACTTCAGAGGGGGCTGTGACCAGCTCAGGCACTGCCTGGGGACGATTCGCTCCCCAGAGTTCTGTCCTAAGGCTTCTTCCTGGGTTTTGAAAAGCTGACTGTGACGCCCAGTGGCATGGGGAGGCGAACTGTCTCCTCCATCCGTCTTGGCCCTAATCATGGCCATGGCGAATCCTACCCCGGCCAATCCCCACTGCTGGGGACAGCTCCGAACACGTCCCACTGGTCCTGCACTTGGGTGTGGGATGACAATGACACAGCACATATCCTTTCTTCCACGTGTGTTGGGGACTGGGCTGGGGGCTCTACCCTGCACGGCCACAGACCCACACGTATGGAGTGGGGCAGGGGGCACGGGGTGGTGGTCGGTATGTCCGTGGGAACTAGCCCATCTCTTAAAGCACAGGAAGGGCGGGGCACTTGGGTGGCTCAGTGGGTTGAGTGTTGGCCTTCGGCTCAGGTCATGAACTCCAGGTCCTGAGATTGAGCCCCGCATCAGGCTCTCAGCTCAGCGGAGAGCCTGCTTCTCCCCCTTCCTCTCCCTCTGCTTGTGCTCTCTCTGTCTCTCTCAAATGAATAAATTAAATCTCAAAAAAAAAAAAAAACACAGGAAGGGAGTCTGGACAGGACATTCTCACAGCCCTAAGGACATGGGACCCCCCTGCAGTGCCCGATGTCCCCACAGTGGCCCCCACACACTCATCTGCCAGAGAAGGGGTCACCCCAGTTGGGCTGAGAGGCACTGGCCTAGGCATCCAGTCTGAGTGCAAGCAGATACCCAACAGCACCCCCAGAAGGGCCTCCAGAGGGGCCTTATCCATAAAAGGGAGCTCTTGCTCTCTGAAGGCAACGGTGCTGGCTCATAGAAGCAGTTGGGCGTCGTCATCTGCAGGCAGGGCTGGGGGAAAGGAGATCGCTTACCCCCCACCCCAGCCTTCCATTCTGATTGGCAGGGTTTGGGAGAGCCCTGTGTGATCCCAAAGACACTGGGGAAGGCCTACGGGACCCTGGTTGGTACCTAGTTCCCGGCTATTTACTCACTGCCGACTTCCAAAACACACCTGACTTTGAAGCTCTCTCTAGCGGGTACTCCAGCCTCCTTTCCTGCCCCTTGCTGATGGGGACAAGAACGAAGAAAGCGAATCACGCAGCCCGAGGGCAGAGCCTGGGGTGCTGCCTGACTCCCCCAACCCAGGGGAGCGAGAGCTCAGGCAAGGATTCCAGAGACAGCCTCCGAGACTGTCCACAGCTAAGGCTCTAGGCGGGGGAGTGAGGCAAGAGACCCCCCCAGCCCAGAGAGAGCCGGACCCGCAATCCGAGCAACCCCCCCCCCCCGTGTCTTCCTGGGTCACAAGTTCTTGGCTTTGTTGGGCTGAGACCACCTGCGGCCCCTCGGTAGGGAGCCATCCTCTTTGTAGGTGGAGGGTTGGGACCTGAGAAAACACTGCCCTCGTAGAAACAGGTGCAGAGGACCCCCTATTCCATTTACAGGTGTGAGTGACCCTGCCGGTGGAAGGCGGAGAGGATGATTTCCTATGGGTGCTGTGCAAAGCGAAGTGCATGTGTGTCCATGCGTATGTGTGCGCCCCGTGCTCCAGCGCAGAGGGGAGAGGGCGGAGGTAGAGAATGCACTAGAATCAGCCCTCTGGCTGCCCACGGGCTGGGGAGTCAGGAGGGGAAGCGCTTGGCTGGAGGCAGGCACAGGCCCCTCTTCTCACATCCAGTTCTCCTGCTGCCGGGGGGCACATCTGATGCCTTTTCCCATCAATCTGTGAGTTCTCTCCTCCGGCTCAATTGCTTCCTCTGTGTCTGAGGCGTTTTAAGCCTCATCTGGACGTGCCCTGCGCTCCCCGCTGAGAAGCAAGGCGGCCTCTGCGGTGGGGGGCTGTGTGCCAGCAGGGGAGGGGGTCTGGAGCTCTCCCCACCCCTCTCCTCCATCTTTTCCTCAGCCAGCCTGTTTCCAGGGATTGTCTCGGTTTCTGCCAACAGCTGGCATTTTCTGATCCAAAGCCAGGCCTAGGGCTGCTCCCTGCCAGCAAGCTCATGCCTTTAAAGGATGCCTCCTTCTCCCCCGGGCCGGGGACTTCTGGGCCTGACATTTGCTATCGTCTCTGGCCTTGCTCGGGACATTGCATGGAGGACCCCCGGACCCCTGCTCACCCTCTGCTGGGCTGGATGCTGGGGGTGGGGGATGTCTGGGGAACCCACAGTGGAATATTCGTGGTTGTGAAGGGGACCTCAGCTCTGGCTCACCCAGCAGGGTCTCCCCCCATTTGCCCACCCCCCAGGCAGGGGAGGTACTCCGGGTGAGTCCGAGCCCCCAGGATGGTGCTCTGGGCACAGCAGGAGGGGGCAGGAGGGGGCAGGAGCGGGCAGGCTAGGCCCAGCTAGGGGCAGCTCTGGGAGCAGAAAGGTGGGTCCCCATCCCCAACAGACTCTACCGCTGGTGCCTTCCTCACCTGGGCTCTGAACCACTCTGGTGCTCTTCCTCCTCCTCCCTGTTCCCTCACGGAGCTCCTGTACTTGGGGTGACAATGGGAAGGCGTGCTCTCAGTAGTTAGGAACAGGGCTCTGGCCTGGTTAGCCACCACCCTTCGTCTTTACCCCTGCGTCATGCAAAGCTGGTCCCACCGCCACCGGCTTGCAGAGAAAGGAGCCTAGACCTGGGAAACGCACAAGCTCAGTGGCTGAAGGGTCTGGCTCGGGCTGCAGGGGCAGAGTGGGGCCGGGTGCACAGCGCTCCCCGGCGTCAGGTGACCCGCATCGGAAGTTGCTGCTCTTAGGTCACACGTGCTGCTGAAGCTGGCACCAGTGATAATTATCTATTCTACTCCATCTCGGCATACCAGAAACGAGAGCATATATTAAAAGCGGGTCTGATGGAAGAAGGAAAAACCCGGTGGGGATAGAAATGGATCCAAAATCAGGCTGAAAGTTGCATTTCACCACGACCCATTCAGCTGGGACCGGGCTGGGGTATAACAAAGAGTAGAGCCTGTCTTGGTCTCCAGACTCCTAGATCCAGAGCTTCCAAACCCTTGGCGTTTCTTGAGTGACAGGTATCTTTGTTATGCTAACGAGGAGACAGGTGGCAGGGTCCCCAGACAGTTTTGGGATGGGGGCTGGTTACCAGAAAGGTCAACCGCTTGATTAGAAGGTTGGAACTTTCAGGGCCTGACCGAGGAGGGATGAGGGGCTGGAGGCTGAGTTCCATTATGTGGTCAATGATTCATCAATCATGCCTACCCACTGAAACCTCCAGAGAAATGCCGGACAGCGAGGTCCCGGAGGCGGGCACGCCGCAGTGCTGGGAGAGCCATGTGCTTGGGCTCCGTAGGGAAACTCTGTGCCGAGGACCCTCCTGGACCTGGCCCTGTGTATCCTTTATAAGGCTGTTCTTGTGAATAGAGCACGCCCTGGGTCTGTGGGTCATTCTAGTGAATTATCCAAATAGACGGGGTCATGGGGTGTGATGTGTGGCCGGCTGGTCAGCAGGGTGGGTGGCCTGAGACCCCACTGGTGGCTGGTGCCCGTAGCATGCACCTGTGGGGTGTGACGGGGCCACCGGGCGTCAGCATCAGAACCGGGGTGCAGCAACTGCCCGGCTCACACCTCAGGTGGAAGCTTCCCAAGAGCCCACACAGAACCAGAGGATCTCCTGCACGATGGGTGAGTGTGCCTGAGCTCATCCCTAAAGAGCAATCGGGAATCTCGGGAGCTGTGTTTCAGACCCGCATCACATCCCGGCGCACTCCACTCTCGGCTGAGCCCACACGGCTCGGTGCTCAGTGCTCAGGGCTGAGGGGGAGGCTGTCCCAGCAGGTGGATAAGTGACCCCCCACGCCTATGTCCCAGTCTCTGGCCGTCGAGTGCAGGTGCTGGGCTGGCCCTCCTGTTTCCCTGAGGGGTGAGCTGCGTCAGGGGGAAGTGGGGCGTTAGGGAGCCCCCGCGGGGAGCAGGTATGAAGACACCTGTCCTCTGCCCAGGCTCTTCTCGGGCAACCTGGGGAACCTGGCTGTACCCTCCAGGAACAGGAACCCAAATCTGGTCTCTAATCACTGTTTGCACTCATGTAGACCCAGAAAGACACCCCCAGGGAGCTGAAGGGGGCCGCAACCAAAGCCGGACCCCGGAGGAGCCAACGGCCATGTCCAAAGAGAAAAGCCCACATGGCCACCAGGCCCCATGCTACACATTATTTCACTTAGTTCTCGGAGGTAGGCTCTACTGTGAGTTCTGTGCCCAGTTTGCCAACAGGGAAGCCCCAGTGAAGTAGGCTCTCTCCCAAATGGTCCCCTGGCTTCAACTTTCTCCACAGAGCAGCCGGAGGGGTCCTTTTCCCATGAGCCAGAACACGCCATTTCCCGCATGAAAGCCCCTCAGTCACAGCCCATCCTGGGGGATAGCCTCCCAGCTCCCTGCCCGGCGACCTGCCCTGGTCACACGCTGTCTGTGAGCACGGGCCGGCCACAGCTCAAGGGATGGCACGTCACTTTGGAAGGCGAGTGACGAAGACGCCCAGCCTTCTCTCTGGTTTAACCCTCTCTTGCTTACTCACTCCGTAAGAAGTGTGGGCGGCCCCTGGGAGAGGCTCGCATAGCAAGGAACTGAGGGAGTTCTCAGGCCAAGGTTGATGGGACAGAACCTGCCAGCAGCCGTGGGGCTGAGCTTAAAAACGGGTCCGCCCTCGATTAAACCTTCAGATGAGACTGCCACCCCAGACGCCTTGACGGAAGCCTGCTTCCCCTTGGCCTTCCACTAGCTTCTCCTCTAAGTGCCCCTGGCAACTAAGGCCTACAACTCTGGGGATGGCCAAGAGGCAGGGCATCCTGGCACAGCACAGCAGTGGGCCCATCTCCCCTCCCTCCCACTCCTGCAGCCCCCCACCCTCCCCAGTGCCAGAATGCTTTGTCGAAGCCTCCTTAGGACTTGGATGTGGTCCAGTGCAGGTGAGCCCAGAAGTTGAACTGGTTCGGTCAGTACCCTGTGGTATGTGAGTCTCTGCCCAGAGGCCCAAGGCTCCCTTAAAGGGGCAAGACTGCCTCATGGTGTGTTCTCCCCCAGGGGGTCCCAATGCCTCTCACCCCCAGGTCACAGCCACTCAGGGAGCTGTCAGGGTGGGGGTCTGCCTCCCTCCCTCCCTCCATCCCCAGCTCTGGGCGCTCTCATACCTCTTCCCCAGCAGGCTGCGAGCCCATTGAGGGCTCTGGAGCCCTGTAGCCAGCCCAGGGGTGGCCAGAAGAGCATCCGGGAGGCCGTTCAAACGGCTGGATCGGGGCTGGGCTAGGAGCTCCCTCCCGGGACTGTATGAGGTCCGTGGGGTACGCAGATGGGAGCTTTGGCCTGAACTTGCCTTGCCCCCTCCTTCACCTGGCACCCCACCACCACCACCACTTTTTGGATCTGGCCATACCCTGAAGAACATCCACTGTTGAGGGGTGTGACGTGACGTCCTAGGAAAAGCCAACGGGCCAAACACCTGCTACCCAGAAAACCTGAGGGCACCACCTCTGCCCCCGGAGCCACCGCAGAAGCCGTGCGCACAGACAACCAGGCGGGGGACGTGGCCGCCACCGCTCACCCAGACTTGCACCAGGCACTGTCTTAATTACACCGAATTTGTCCAAGAAATCGTGGTTTGGACTGAATTTACGCGAAAGAAGGGCTAAGTAGTCCAATGCGAGGCAGGCTGCGGGATTTCCGGATTTGAACAATTAAAATCTATTCTGGATATAAAAGCAGTTCTGCCCGCTGTGCCAGGATGAGTGTGGCTGGTGTGGCTGAGAACCATGCTGGGGGTGGGGGGCGGGAGCCAAGGGGCTCACTCGGCCCTCAAGCTCCGCTCACAGCATCCTCACAGCGGCGCTTGGGCGAGAGCACCCACCGTGGGCATCCGTCCGCACCCCACCCACAGGTGGTATCTCCTGGCTGGGTCGGGGCTCAGTGAGGCAGTGGGGTCCAGAAGGGAAGGCACACGGGTTTGTGCGAACGGCACACGGCTGCTGGCCTGGAATCCAGCCATCAGCCCTGCTACGGCGGGAGGCTTCCCCGGGGAGCAGATTCACTTGGCACCTGGTCACGGTAATTACTGCTGAACTTTAAAACCTAACGCAGCAAAACCGCAAATATTTAACATGTGCTCCTCCTCCCGGGGGGGGGGGGAGTGCGGGGGGATGGGGGGGGAACAGGAGCAAATGGCCAGATTCACAACACGAACTCCTGAGTCTGCTCACAAAAGGGATTAATAAAGAAGCCAGCCGTGACAAGTGCACAGCCCCCAGCCAGCTCCCCGAGCTCCTGGGACTGCTCCTTGGGCTGGGAGCCGGAGCCTGCCCAGCTGCAGACTCTGGGCCCCCCCTGTGGCTCACCCCGGGACTCGGGGGCACACACATGCACACACACACAGGTGTGGATGTACATGCCCCCAGGCTTGTAGAAGCCCACGCACACGTAATGCATACACAGACGAAGCACCCTCCCGCCGCCCCAACCAGTCCCCAGCTCCCACAGGGCGAGATCCTTTGGCTGGTGCTGAGAGTCGCTAGAGGAACTGGTCATGCCTCCTTGGTTAGCACGAGGTTGTCCACCCCAAGCTCTACAGATGGAGGGCTTCCTGGGGGCAGGGACGCCCCAGATATCAGGTGTTTCCCCTGCAGGGAGGTGGGGGCAGATCATGGGATACCTCTGGGGAGTCGGACACATGGCCATCAATGGTCCCCAGGTGATTCCAGACAATGTGCATCATCTCGGCTTGTGCTGGAAGGGGGACATCAGGTCAGGATCGATCAGGGACCACGGACAGGCTGGAGGGCCGAAGTAGGGGGGGGAACGGTGGCCCCGAGGCTGGGTAGCCTCTGCTTACAGTCCTCGGCCACATCTCCCTCGCTCCTTCCCCGGGGAGCTCTCCCCTTTGCAGCAGTCAGGATGAAGAAGCAAAGCCAGACCTTCCCCTGCCCAGTCAGGTGGTTGGCATTTTCATTGAGAGGCACTTAGCTGGTGGCCCTCTCTGCTCCAGGGAAGTGGACCCAGCTCTGTCCTGTTACCGGTCTGCACCTCGCCACCATCTCCGGGCCGATGCCTCACATTTAAGTGGCTCGATGCCCCTACCCAGCGTGGCGGGTTCTGTGTGGTCTAGAGAACAGCTGGCTTCATCCCTGCCCTCTCCAACGCCCCCCACCTTACGCTCCCAGTGGGCAGCACAGTCATGCCCAGAGATCAGTGGTCCCAGGGCCCTCTGCCCCATCCACAAAGGCCTCATGGCAGAGCTGGCCTCATGCCCAGCTGACTACCCTCTCTGGGTCCAAAGGGGAAGAGAGAGGGCGGGACACCTCCCGCCACAGGAAGCAATGATACTCCTACCCACCCCGGTGGCTTCTCTGTGGGCTCATGGGGACAGACCAGGCCAGAACACAGGCCACTCTAGGATCTACCATTTCTAGATGATGGGACAGAAGGGGACACAAGGGGACAGGGCACGCACGGCAGGGCCCGAGGTGGGAGTGACCTGCAGCTGACCGCCGAGCCTGGTTCTCCTGGCTCCCCTTCCCTCTGCACGCCCCCGCCGCCGTGGGTCCCAGGTAAGGATGGGGCAGAGCTGCGGGCAAATCCTGTCTCCCGCTCGTGTGGCACAGGGAACACGTGGGGTAGAGTCACCCCTTTGTGCTAATGAGGAAGGAGGCTCCTCCACATGGGCGGAACAGCCGGGAGAAGAGCCCTGTGTGACCTCCAAGACCCCACGCAGGGCCCAGCAGGAAGCTGGGCTGGCGCAGGGCCCAGAGCAATGTGGCAGCCGGTTTTTAATTTTCACCTTTCCTAAATGTCATTACCAGGAATTCCAGGTTGGAGGGATTAGACGTCAGGCTCGGCTCTCAGAGGGAGGGTCTGAGAGGAGCCCCCGACAGCGGCAGTGGAGGAAGGGCTCCACTGCCCTGGATGCCTTGGGGTGGGGGTATCAGCCTGGAGCCCAAGGCAGGGGCCCTTCTGGGACGGCTCAGCCCTGAGCAGACGTCTGACATGCAAAGCCACAGACGCGGAGGCCCAGGTGTGTTCCCTCAACCCCACGCCCAGCCCCACGGCACCCCCCGCCGCACTCACACAATGCCCCTCGCTTGCACACGCACACTCATGGCCCTCATGACATTTGCCCCCCTCAGCGCGCGCACGCGCGCACACACACACAGGGACGTGCGTGCACACAGCTTCCCTGGAGCTCAAGGCAATCACTACCTACCTGCCCCCTCTACCCACCACCTGCCGGGTCCCTCCTCCAGGGATACGCCTGGGAGCAGCTGCCGGTGGGCTACGCTCTAGCCTGGCCCCTAGCTGGGGTCGGCCCGGGTGCGGCACCTCCTTCTGGGCTCCCTGGAGCAGCTGCCCAGAGAGGGGGCCGCCTGGGGATGGCCCCGACTCGGTCCCCCGGAGCCCTTCCCCCTTGGTCCCACCACCGCCCCGACCATCTCTGGGGCTTGCCGAGCCCGCCGTGTGCAGCAAGCCCTCCCAGCCCACCCTCTCCTGCTCCGGGGGCTCTGAGGGTAGGGAGGTGGGGAAGGAGAGAGGGACGGGGCAGGGGGCAGGCCTGGGCCTGGTGTCCCCCAAGTACAGGGTCACCGCTATTGAGCTTGCTCTGAGCACGCGACAGGGGAGGGGGCGTCCTCCAGGCTGTGGGTACGCACGTCAGGTGTTTTCAATTATTCATGGAGACTTGGAAGAGCCGTCTGCCTGCTGAGAGCAGGCCCGCAGCCACACTTCGCAGAACGGCTGCCCGTGGCTCCTGCGGCAGTGACCCAGAGGAGCCGTGGGTGTCCTCGGCTTAGGATGGGGCGGGGGAGGGGGACCACCGGGGGAAGGCGAGACCCTCCCCCATTGTAAGGCCTCAGGGCTGGAGGCCTGGCCCGGCACCCTCCCCTTCAGGGCCTGAGGCCCCGCACCCAAGGCAGATGCCGCCTGCGGGTTGGGGT
The DNA here is from genome assembly GCA_028646535.1 of Procyon lotor. Classification (NCBI taxonomy): domain Eukaryota; kingdom Metazoa; phylum Chordata; class Mammalia; order Carnivora; family Procyonidae; genus Procyon; species Procyon lotor. The sequence continues at coordinate 34,381,263 of CM053620.1, read as the reverse complement.
CTGTTGGGAAGGTGGGGCACCAGTAGATCAGGCAGGGGGGGCCTGGTCAGGGCAGGAGCCAGCTCAGGGCCTGGGTGGCTGGAAAGCGCCGGTGGAGCTACTTGGGGGCATGTGGTCCGAGGCCAGGGTTCCTGAGAGCCCGAAGCCAGAACAGCTGGCCCCGACCAGGGCCTGTGTAGTAAGTAGCTGCCATGAGCGCCCGGGGCCCTTTCGGATGCAACCGTTCACGCCTCGGATGCGAGACCTCAGGCAGGGAGAAAAGTACCCTACACGGTTTCCACTCACCCATCTCCCATTCCTGTCCCACTGCACCCGCCTGCCCCTCCCCCGCTCTCAGACCCTCTGGCACACACCAGGAGGGGCGTGTGATCCCGTAGTCGAGTCCATCCCCCAGCCGTAGGAGTTGGCTCAAGGAGCATCAGGTGACGATGCTGAGGGGACAGTGGAAGTGGGGGGAGGCGATGGCCACCCCTAGGGGCGAGGCTGCCCAGCAGTGAACGGCACCTGAATACAGCCCCACCTGACGCCATCGCTTTCAACTGAAATGCTCCTGTCAGATGAGCGGATAAAGAAGATGTGGTATCTACACAATGGAATATTACTCAGCCATCAAAAAAGAGATCTTGCCATTTGCAATGCCGCTGATGGAACTAGAGGGTATTACGCTAAGCAAGATAAGTCAGCCAGAGAAAGACAATTATCTTATTGTTTCACTCACACGTGGAATTGAAGAAACAAAACAGTGGAGCACAGGGGAAGGGAGGGAAAAATAAAACAAGACAAAAATCAGAGAGGGAGACAAACCATAAGAGACTCTTAATCATAGGGAACAAACAGAGTTGCTGGGGGGGAGGGGGGTGGGATGATGGGGTAAAGGGGGGATGGACATTAAGGAGGGCATGTGATGTGATGAGCCTGGGTGTTACATGCAATTGATGAGTCACTGAACTCTATTTCTGAAACTAATAATATTCTACAGGTTAATTATTTGAATTTAAATAATTAAAATAAAGACACTTAAGAAATGTTCCTGTCAACCCAAGACCCTCTTCCCCTCAGGCTTCCCCCTCCTCCCTCCGGCCCCTGCTTTCTCTAGCAGGAAAGGGACAATGAGTGAGCACGAGGCTCTAGCCACCGCCCCTCCCTTGCAGGCACCAGCTAGGGTGGGGGTGATGGGGAGAAGGCTCAGTGTCAGACATGGTGCAAGCACCCCCCCTCCCGGAGAGAGGACTTGGGAGGACCCGGGGGACTGTGGCCTCTGGCGTGTACAGCAGCATCCTGGTGACAAACACGGGCACCGTGCACACTCCTTTACGCAGACAAGGCCACACACTCCGAAGATGCAAGCTCCTATACGCCCGTGCGTGCACGCGCTCACATGGACCTCAGGGATCTGCAAGGACGTGCGTGCACGCGCTCACACAGACCTCAGGGATCTGCACAGACGTGCACGCAGTCAAACCCACACAGCCATATGCACTGGCGGATGAGCCCTAGGCGTGCCCCAGAGGCCAGCCGTGCACCCTCCGGGTTTGCTCACACTCACACGCATTCCCACTAAGCCGTACCCTCATGTGGGCAGGGGCGGGGGGGCATGCGGGGAGCTGGAACGGGGCCCGGGAGGGTGCCCGCAGCCTGCAGGGGAGCGGGGCAGGGTCTGCCAGCCTCCTGGTCTCCAGCAGGCCCGGCGGCAGAGCCCACAGATCTCTGCAAGGGTGAGCACCAGGTGGAAAATGATTAGCTGTCACTCAGCCCTTGATAGATGCAGCTTGCTCTCGGCAAAGGGCTGACACGCTATTGATCCACTTAGTATACTCGGACCAGCACCCCAGCTAAAGACGACAGGAAGCAGGGGAGGGAAGGGCCGAGGCCATGCAGGGGGCGGGGGGGGGGCGTGCCAGGCCCTCCACGCCCACAGCCCTTGCTGGGCGTGCAGTTACACTCGGGCAGGGAACAGTCGCTGCTCCCTCGTCTTGGCAGTCACGCGCCGGTCAGGTTTGCATCTCTAGCCGTGACTGCCAGGGAGGCCAGAGGGAAGCGCAGACAAGACCACAGGAGCACTGGGCACGGAGCCTGCAAGAACAAATCAACACCTGGGCCCTTGTCCTGGAGATGTTGTTAAGCTTCTTTTGTTTCCTAAGAGACTTTCATCTGGAGCTGGGGCTGTGGCTTCAGTCCCTCAATAAGCCTGCACTGACCTTTTGGCGCCTTCTTATGGTGCATTTACCTATCCATCCATCTGTCCATCCATCACCTTCCCATTCGTCCACCTACCCAACCATCTGTCCATCCTCTGTCCACCTGTCCATCTACTCCCCCATCCATCCATACTCTGCCCATCTGTCCAACCACCCAACCATCTGTCCATCTACCTACCCATCCACTCACTCACCCACCCTTCTGTTTATCCATCTGTCCGCCCGTCCATCCAATCATTTGTCCTTCCCTCCTTCCCTCTCTCTTCTTTTCCTCCTCGCCCACCTGTCCATCCATCCACCTACCCCCCCCCCACCAGCAAACATTTACTGAGCACTGAGCAGGCACAGATCCCGCACCCGTTACGGTGATGGGAGATGGGAAGGTGGCTGGGGATGGACAGAGACAGGAACAGACCTTGGTCCGGTCCTGGGGGTGCCCCGTCTCGGAGGACTGGGGGCAGGCCAGGCCGTTGTGAGCTGGCTCAGGGCACCCTCTGCTGGTGGTGAGGCAGGCACACCTCTAATACCAACACTGGCTCCAGGGACCCTAGAACTGGGAGTGGCCGTGGGGACCCCAAGGAAGGTCTCCAGAGACCTCCAGGCCTATCGCTTCCCACAGGGGTTTCACTTGCGGATATGAGGGCTCTGGGCTTCCTGTTGCCACCCTCTGCTTTCAGCAGCGATGGGCATGGTCATCCTTGATGGCGGCTCCCCCACCAGCGGTCCCAGCTCCCAGGCGAGGCTGGACCTTGCGGGGGTTCAGGAGAAGCGAGCAGGGTCCCGCCCTGGGAAGTTCCTACACTGCACTCCTTTGGTGCTCCCTGTCTCCTGCTTCCTCGTGGCTGTGGGCTGGAGAAGTTACCAAGCTCCCAGCAGCCTGAGGGCTGAGTGAACACCGTGGGGGCCGCAGAGGGTGAAGGCGGGGAAAGGGCGCCCCCTCTTCAGGGAGAACATGCCAAGGCTCCACGGAGGAGCCTGAGCTGGGTATGACTTTGGCTGGTGAACGGGTGCCAATGGGATGGTGGTGTGTGTGTGTGTGTTTGTGCACGCGTGTATATGTGTGTGCACATGCGTGTGCGCGCGTGGGACAGTCCCTCCCTGCCACTCCCCAGTGTACCGGGAACCTCTGGTTCTTCTCGCTCCTCCAACTGCGTTCTTGAGTCGCAGCTGCACCCGGGACCCGGGCACAGCGCGCGCAGGCGTCCCCGGCTGGCAGCAGAAGGGCACGCGCCGCGGGAGGCCTGGCCCGTTGTGAATGGTTTGGGTCGCACTGCACAAGTTCCTTTATTTCCTATAACTCAAAAGAAATCGCTGCAGGCCCCATCCGGCTAAGGGGAGGGTCGGGCTCAGCTCTGCGCGGCCCTTCCCCCTCTCCGGGGTCCCCAGGACCAGGCCTGGACGGTCGGGGGTGTCCAGGGAAGGCTTTGCTTCTCCTTGGCCACGGCAAGCAAGAGGACAGTTTAACCCTCTGGCCTTGTCCAGTCTCCCAGGTGTGCCCCGCAGTCCTGCCACCTCTCTGGGCCTGTCACTCACGACCCAAGGAACCCCCGAATGCCGATCTCTTCCTCGCCTCCGGTGAATCTTGTTGCTCTCAGCTTCAGTGACTGGATCTATCTCATGTCTTTCAAAGACAACCCCTCCGTCCCTTTCCCCTAGAACAACTCCTTGATGAGCTCAGACCTTCCAAAACAGAAGCCAGAAGTGGGGGAGGGGGGAGCGTCTCCTCAGATACAAAGCCACTCCCTTCAAGGACACAGAGAGGCCTTGGAAGGGACAATTTCACCCGAGCCAAACACACACTGTCAATGCGAATTACCTTGTGACAGCTGCTCAGCCCTTCTGCCGACCTGGAGTTCCCCCACCCCCAGGGCCTGGGTCTCCCCCGAGACCCTCTATGTCCTGGGGAGCCCGGGGCCCAGGGCTGCTCTGCTCCGGCTTCTCCAGTCTCAGGCGCCCCCACCCGACCCACGCCTGGCTGACAGAAGGTATTTGTCTTATATCAAGGGAAGTGTAAATGGTTTTAAAAAAACATTTTAGCAGCTTCAGCAACAAGTTTGGAAAACATGCATTATTTTGGAGGTGTCAGACACCCACCTTGTCTCTGGCTGGAGAGTGGCACACCTATGACATCACGGGGACGGGGAGGAGGCTGGCGGGCAAGGCAGGTGCCAGGCCCTGGCGATCTGAGCCTCCCAGGGAGGACCCTTCCCTCTCTGAGCGGCAACAAGGATTCAGGATGCAAAGGGCAAGCCCCAGGCCGCTGCAGCCCTCCCCACTAGATCCTGCTTCAGAGCCCTCCCTGGCAGGCTGGGGCTCGTCCCTCTTCTTGGGGGAGAAGCCAGGAGGCTTCGGGGAGACACAGTAGTGGATGGAACATGTACATCTGTCTCAACTTCCTCCCAAGATCCCAGTGTAATGACGGCACAGGAATAAAACAGAAGGCCATGGGAACAACAAGAGCTGGAAAGGGGGCGGCACAGATTCCAACAAATTTCTGGAAATTAGAAAATGGACGGAGGGTGGTGAGAGATTCCACAGGGGGAAGGCGACATGGAGCTGAATGTCCAGAGGAGGTCGCTAGGGTGGGGTCCCAATCCAAGAGGACTAGTGTCCTCCCAGGAAGAGAAGTTCAGACACAGGGAGGGACAGGCCAGGTGAAGACACGGGGAGAAGACGCCATCTATGAGTCTCGGGAGAAAGTCCTGCCAAGAGCTTCATCTGGGATTCCTGGTTTCCAGGACCGATAGAATAAGTGTTTCCTTGTCTGACCCAAGTCTAGGGTAATCTGCAGCAGCCCTAGTGAACTAACACACTCCCTCTTGAAACTCTCCTGTGAGACGGCGGACTCTTCACCCCCCACCGCGAAGGAAGGCCCTGCCCCCCACTCCACACCCCTTAGGGGCTGGGTGTCCCACTCGCAACTATGAATGGAGGGCCACCAGGCATGTGAGCCACCAAGCCTGCGAGGACAGCCTCCAACGCCAGAGAGACCAAGAGAAGCAAACAGAAAGAGATGACTCCGGAGGAAATAGAAATGATTCGGGAACTAGCCCCGAAGTGCCAACAGTGTAAAGCATAAACCCATGGGGAGCTGGTTGAACAAACCAATGCCACATCTTTACAATGGTTTAGCACCGTAACGCTGCCTCTGAGTGGGGGTAAGAACAACCTACATGTGTCAGTGTGGAAAGCGGTTGACCGTGTAGCGGTAGGTGCTAGAAAACAGATCACGGTACGTGGAGTGTGACTGTGTTTATGCAGATTATGTGTATATAAGAAGGGCTGGCAGAAGGTGGAAGCCAGGTCTGTGGTGCACGTGGATTAAGAGTATCTTCTAAAGGGGCTCATGCGGGTGCTGGTTAAAAGTCCCTGTGGATCTCTGGACCGCCATATTTACCCAGCTACTGCTGGGCCTACAGAGGCGTTCCTGTTGGACCTGGAGGGCTGGGAAGTCAGCGTGAGGTCAGCCACATCGCAGGCCCTCAACACCTGCTTGCTGGATAAATGGATGGGTGGCTGGACACACGGATGCTGGCTGGACATGATCCTAGGCTCGTGCAGGCAGCTGGGGGACAACCAAGGCCAGTTAATACAGCGAGAAGGTAAAGGTCATCCCGAGTGCCAAGATGTCTGCCCTCTGAAGATCTGCACACTTCCAGGGGTCCCGTCACCTCCTGCCTGAGCAGGCACGGATGCTGACGTTGAACTTGTTGAACTGCCAAGGCAAACATTAGCATGCTGGGATGCGGGGCTGATAGTCTCAGGAAGTACTGTATTTCATTTCCTAAACCGCAGACCTACCAGTACTCCCTCAAGGTCTGTCCCTATCAGTTCAGAAACTGACCCTCTGGGTATGCTTCCCTTTCCTGACCCCAGTTCCAGAAGAAGTTGCAGCCAGGATCCTCATATTACCCACTCCTGGGATGGGGGGCCTGGGTCTGAGCTCTTGCAGGGACGCAGACCAGATTGGAGACAAGGCAGGGGATTTCAGCCAGATGGTGGATTAGGAGCTTCAGGCCATTCACAGCGCACCGTGGCCTTGAACAAACCGCAGCCCCAGGGTGAGTGGGCAAGGCTGGGGCTCTTTACTGGCTGGGGAAGTGGGGTGCAGCTCACATGGCAGATGGGCAAACATGAGAACAGAGCGAGCATCCTGGATGAGTCATCTAGAGAGAAGTGGGTGTGTGGGAAAAGGGGACAGTGGCCTTGATGCTGGGGTCAGGTGTCTGCCAGGATGGGCCGGAGGGGGGTAAGCTTTGTTGGAGAAGGTGCTGTGTGGTCAGGAGGCTGCATAGTCCTCTGCATGGGCTGGACCGCTTTGCAAAGCTGAGTCAAGTCCAGAGGCCAAGTTCAGAGGCGTGGGCAAGCCCAGCATCAGGATGCCAAACCACAGTGGGGTAGGGAAGGAGGGGCAGGAACAGGGGGCTTGGGGAAGGCAAAGGGAGAGCCACACTGAGCTGCGTCCTAGTCCCTAAGGAAAAAAAGAGCTGCCAGTAGCTGAAAGGATCTGAGTCTGGGCTTTGTCACCTAATGACAAAGACAAGCTTGCTTGTGATCCCCAAAGAAGCTGAAAGCATCTTCTCTCTCTCTCTCTCTCCCTCTCTTGGGCTTGCTGGGCCATTAAAGTCTCCTCAACCAGCATTTCTCAGCCTTCAAGTGCATTCAAAACACCAGGAATCTTGTTAAAATGCAGACTATAAATGAGAAGATCTGGGGTCAGGAAGCTTCTTAGGAAGCTCCCAAATGTTACTGAGTCTACTGGCCTACAAAGACATTAAGTAGCTTGATTCTAAATATGAACCCCTGCTGTTCGAAAGGCAGGATCTTAGGGCGCCTGCGTGGTGCCAGCATCCAACTCCTGATGCTCAGATTTCAGGGTCGTGAGACCGAGCCCCACAACAGGTTCCACACTCAGTGGGGAGTCTGCTTGATGTTCTCTCTCTCCCTCTGCCCCTCTCCTCAGCTCTCTCTTCTCTTTCTTTCTCAAACTCATAAACCTGAGAGAAAGAGAGAAAGGAAGAAAGGAAGAAGAAAAGAAAAAAAGGAGAAAAGAAGAATGAATGAATGAATGCAGGGATCTTGGGCCCCACCCAGATCTACAGAATCAGAATTTGGATCTTCACAGGCGATCCAAGTGATCTGTAGTTACACTGAAGCCAGAGAAACACTCCGCTGAATCCAACGGCTTTCACACTCTCTTGTGGCCTGAGGGGCTCTCCCAGAGACTCAGATTCGCTTGGTCCAGGGGGCAGCTCAGACAGCAGGCTTTGATGGCTGGATCAACAAGCACTATGTATGTAACAGCTGCCTCTTCCGGTTCCAGGTAGACAGAAGCCGAATGCCTTCCTCAGGTTCTTCTGCACTCCCCAGCCAGGCCCCGTGGGGATTCTGCGGCTCAAAATAACTGGCGGGTTCAAAACCCCAGTCCCAGCTTCTCCAGCAGTAATAACCTGAACTATCTGGGTTTTGCTGGGTTGCTGCATGCCCCGAGGGGTGGAGACTACAGGGAGGGAGGGGGGAAGGGGAGGGGAGGCAGGCAACTGCTTTGCCTGCAGGTCTGCCCCTACATGCGTGGCGGCATTTGAGACAGTGCCTCAGAGACACCTGCGGTGGGGAGCCTGCTACTCCTTTACTGCTGACCCGTACGCCAGGGCGGCTCCCAGGCACCGGGGGTGCCCAATCGTCATTCCCACACAAAGGGGAACAGATAACTAGACGGGGCATGTCTGCAGAGCCCCGTGGGCTGGGAGCAGCCGCACGCAGCCAGTGAAACCTCATTTCACCCACCTGCTGAACTCCACTGTGGTTCTGGAAACAGCAGCGAGCACTGCCAGGCTCCAGACCCCCACTGCGGGGCAGGGATGGTGGGCCTGGGCCAGGTGCCCTGGGGCTACCTGTGACGGGTAACCAGTGCTAGGCTCAGGTCACATGGCTGGCTAGTCTCCACTGACGCCGTTTTTGAAGGGGGCACAAACTAGGCCCCGAGGCTATGGGCTCATAGCACATCCCTCTAAACAAAGACAGACAGACAGCTGGAGGAGAGAGGGACGGACATGCAGAGTAGCAGAGTGGACGGGCTGAGGGTAACCAGGGCAGGAGCTGGGCAGGGTCCCAGCACCCTCGCCACGGCTGGGAGAGTCCCGAGACTGGGGCAAGGAGCCTCCCTTCTCCGGTTTCCTTTGCCTTCAAGGCGGTTCCTGCTCAGGGTGACGTGCTTCCCCTCGGGCTGCTGAGGGACCGTCGGCGCCATGCCTCTAAGGCTGGAAAGTGAGGCCCCATGTCACGTGCCACCTTGATACCTGGTAGAACTGGGAGGCCCTCAGGGGGTGCCAGTGTAAGTTCTTGCTCCGCTCTGCTCCTGCACGTGAGGTCCTGCAGCCAAACAAGCGTCCTCATCAAGGGGACCAAGCACGGTTCCCACTTACAGGTGTCAAATGCCCTGCCAGCCCAGGAAATTCTTCAATTAAGCCAGTGACATCTTCCCGTGAGAACCGGGTAGCCTCCCGCCCCCACCATACTACTGGCCTGCCTCTGATGGCCCCCGCTGTTTACTGCCCCTGGGACGCTGCGTGCCATGGGCCATCTTCCTCCCCAGGCTGTGAGCACACGTGACCCATGTGACCCATGTGACCCTCCCCAGGCTGAGTTGTTGGCCATCCCCATAACCACAGGCTGGGAATCCCTCTGTCACCCGTGAGGCAAACAGGAGGTGATTAAACAAGCACCCAGCCCTAGGAGTGGGGCTACCTGCCCTGGGAGGGGCCAGGGCAGAGGCCCAGGGCATACCCGTTATACTTCCAGGGGTAGGCCATATTTTAAAATGAAGTCCGAAGTCTATTAGGATCCCGGCATTCCAGTGTTTCCGGCACCGACAGCCCCTCCCTGTCCCAGGTAACCCCAAGCCCCCGGCCCAGGCCCCACCTGACAGACCTACACTCCCTTCGACTTCTAAACCCCACTTACTGTCCCCATGTGAACTTCCACATCATCTCGGTTCTGAAACCCCCGCAAAAACGAGTGCTTCTGATTACTTTTAAAGACTTACTTATATTTATGTACCTACTGACAATGTATTATCTTACCATTATTTCTTGCCTCCCACTCTCTCTGGTTAAATTTTCCTCTTAGAGAATTACATCTACGCTATGGTTTGTCACCGAAATTAAGCCACCTCTAAGAGTAGGAGGGGCCCTGATAATAATTACCCCGACCACGGGTGGAAACTGGGACCATCTCAAGCAAACTGGGCCAGTGAGCAGGGATTTTGATGCCTCCTGAGGGTGCTATTTACGAGCGGCTGCAGTCCAGCTCAGCACCTCGGTCGGGTCAGAGACCTCATCTCCTCTGTCTGTGTAGACATCATGACTCCTGTCCTGGACGTAGGGCTTCTGAAATGACTGAGGGAGGAGGTTGGCAAATGCTTTCCCCCAAAAAGAAGTATCAAAACAGGAAAAAATAAAAAATTTAGGGGCGCCTGGGTGGCTCAGTGGGTTAAAGCCTCTCCCTTCAGCTCAGGTCATGATCTCAGGGTCCTGGGATCGAGCACCGCGTCAGGCTCTTTGCTCAGCGGGGAGCCTGCTTCCCCTTCTCTCTCTGCCTGCCTCTCTGCCTAATTGTGATCTCTCTCTCTCTCTCTGTGTCAAATAAATAAAATCTTTAAAAAAATTTTTTTTTTAATTTTTAAAAACCCCACCATTTAAGAATTCTGGAAATTGACCAGAGGTATAGAATATAAGAAGAAACATTTAGTCAAGAAGTTCTACTGAACCTCAGGAAGAGGAGAGTAAGCCTGGGTCGGCTTCCATCGCCCCTACCCAGTTCCTGCATTGACTAAAGTTCTACCAATGTAGGGCAGGCCAGGAGGATCGAAAAATCCCATGTCCAGGAATGTTGTTGAAAATAATAATTCCAAAATCTCAGTTATCTGAGGTTGTGATAGAGTTTGGGGGCAGCAATAGACCAGCAGACTTGACAGATATTTAAAGACAGCTCTGGGACAGGAGATCCCTAAAGTGGACTATGGATAAAGTGGTGTTTGAGGGAAATCTAGAGCTCCAATGTCTATTCAAAAAGAATGATCTCAAATCAGTCACTTGAGAAACTAGAAACGTAAGAAACGAGAAAAAGAAAAAACTCAAAGCACGCCAAAAGAAGGAAATGATGAATATTAGAATAGAGATCAGAGAAATACAAAGGATAAAAGCAATGAAATGAAGAGGTGGTTCTTTGAAAAGAGTAACAAAATGGATAAGCTTTTAGCTTGACTTGCAAACGAAAAAGAGAACACACAAATCACTAAAATCAGGAGCGAAGGAAAGAAGGAACGTCATTAACGAATACAGGAGAATACTATCAGCATCTTTTTGCCAATGAATGAAACAACTTGAAAGAAATGAGTAAAGCCTTAAAAAGACATAAATTACTGAAGCTGACTTAAGAAGCAGAAAATCTGAATAGACCTATAGTAAAGGAATTGAATTAGTAGTTTAAAAATCTTCCCACAAAGAGAAGTCCAGTACCAGATGGCTTCAATGGCAAATTCTACCCAACATTTAAAGAAGAAATAATGCCAATCCTTCACAAACTCTTCCAGAAAAACAGCAGAGGGGGAGGAAATACCTCCCAACCCATGCTGAGATCTATATTAATCTGATACCAAAGCCACACAAAGCCGTCGCAAGAAAACTAGACAACTATTCCTCAAAAGACCCCAAAACGCAGCCCTAGTAAACTGAATCCAGCAATAAATAAAACGGATTATACACCATGAGCCTGCAGGATAAATTTATCTCAAGAACGCGAGGTTGATGTATCGCTGTAATACAGCATATTTACAGAATAAAGGATAAAACCACATAAGCATCTCAACAGATATAGAACATGCATTTGACAAAACTTGACGTTCACGGTAAAAAAATATTTTTTCCCCAACAAACTAGCAATAGAAAAAGACTTTCTGCAAGTGGTAAAGGTCCACAAAAATCCTACAGCTACCCTTCATATTTAGTGGTGAAAAACTGAAAGCTTTCCTCCCAAGATTGGAAACAAGGCAAGAAAGTCCACTCTTACCACTTCTGTTTCTTATTGTACTAGAGGTTGTAGCCAGAGCAAATAGAGAAGAAAAAAAAAAGGCATCCAGACGGAAGACGAAGTAAAATTTACAGACAACATGATCCTGCGTTTTAAGAATCCTGGGGAATTCACACACAATTAAACTATTAGAATCAATATATTGCAGATATAAGATTAATAGAGTGAAATCTACTGTAGTTCTATATGTTATCAGTGAACATTTCCATGTATTAGCAATAATATCTAACATATTAGAAATGAAATTAAGAAAACAATTTAATTCACTATGATAATGAAAAGATTAAAATACTTAGGAAAAAACTTAACAAAAAAAGGATGAGACCTGTCTACTGAAAACTACAAAATACTGCTAATCGGAACTAAGGAAACCTAAATAAATAGAGAGGCATTCCATGTTCATGGATTGGAAGACTCAATATTGTTAAGTTGATTGTTGGATTCAATGTAACATCCATCAAAATCCCACTAGGCTTTTTGTTGGCGGAAATGGATGAATTGTAAAATTTACATGGAAATTTACGCAGACTTTACAAAGACCCAGGATAACCAAAATGATCTTGAAAAAGTAGAAAGCAGGAGGATTTATATTTCCTGATTTCGAAACTTATAAAGTTGCAGCAATCAAGACATTGTACTATTAGCGTAGGATGGACATAAGGCTCCACAGAACAGAACTGAGACCCTGACATTCATGGTAAAACCTTTTTTTTCAACAGACTATCAGTAGAAAAAGACTTTCTCCAAGTGGTAAAGTCATTCATGGTAAAAACTGACATTCATGGTAAAACCTTTTTTTTCCCAACTAGCAGTAGAAAAAGACTTTCTCCAGGTGGTAAAGGTCCACAAAAATCCTACAGCTACCACTATACTTAGTAGTGAAAAATTGAAAGCTTTCCTCCCAAGATTGGAGACAAGACAAGGAAGTCCACTCTCACTCTACATTTGGGCAATTTATTTTTGGCCAAAGCACCAAGGTAGTACCATGGGAAAAAGATGATCTTCAATAAGCGGTGCTGGGACAATTGGATATCCACAGCAAAAAGATGAAGTCAGAACATTATCTCACAGAAAACATGAAAATTAACTCAAAGCAAATCATCGACATAGATGTAAGAGCTAAAACTATACAACTTTTAGAGGAAATCGCTGGAGAAAGTCTTTATGACCTTAGGATTAAGAAAAGATTTCTTAGACACAACACTAAGAGCATGGTCCCCAAAAGAAAACAAACTGATGGAATGAACTTCTCCCAATTTAAAAACTTTTGCCCTTCAAAAGACACTATCATGAAAACACAAAGGCAAGCCACAGATGGGAGAAATTCCTTGCAAAGTTAATGAGTCCTTGGATCTACAAAATAAAGAACAACTCAGCAAAAAAGACAAATAACTCAATTTAAAAGATGGGCAAATATTCAAATAGATACTTCTCTAAAGACAATATTCGAATGGCTAATAAGCACATGAAAATATGCTCAATATCATTAGTCTTCAGTGAGTGCAAATTAAAGCCACAATGAGATATCACTTCACACCCACTAGAATGGCTATAATTAAAAAGACAGATCATACCCGGTGTTGATGAGGATGTGAAAAAACTGGAGCCCTTGTGCGTGGCTGGTGGGAATGGAAATGGCTCCATCTTGGAAACAAGCTGGCAGTTTCTTCAAAAATTCAACACCAATTTACAAGACAGCCTCACAATTTTACTCCTATCCATCCACCCGAGAAATGAAGGCGTGTTCACACAGAGATCCGAGAGTTCCACAACAGTATTATTCATAATCACCAAAAAAGTATAAACAATCCAAATGCCTAGCCACTAACGAATAACTAAACCATGGTGCCATGTGATGGAATTTTAGTCAGGGGTAGAGAGGAATGAACTACTGACAGATGCCACAACATGGATGAATCCTGAAACATTACACTCAGTGAAAGAAGGCAGATGTAAAAGACAATGTATCATAGGATTACATTTATGTGAAAAGTTTAGAGAAACAAAGCAGATCTAGAAAGACAGAAAGCAGATCTGTGGTTGTGTAGGGGCAATGGGGGGGGGTTGACTGTAAATGGGCATAAGAGATTTGAAGGGGCAATGGAAAGACCCCAAAATTGGATTGTGGGGATAGTTGCACAGCTCTGTAAATTTATTAAAAACTGCTGAAGTGTACACTTGAATAGATCGTGACTGCGTGAATTATATGTGAATAAGCTGATGTTTTTAAAAGCCCTAGCCCCGGGTGCCATGGTAGGCATCCCCTGGAGCTCACGGCTTCTCCTGAATCCCTCTCATTTTCTGGCTTCTGGGATTTCTCTTTCCTTCTTGGGTTTTAAATAAGTTTTAGGTCCTATTTTGTCCAGGGAAGAAGGCCATACTCCCAAGGCTGACCAATATGGTTGGTATTTGCTTTCGTGGGATGCTGGCATTTTCTGCTCCCCATGAAGGGCTATATGCATTTGCTCCCCTCAATGAAGCAAATGAAAGAAATAAAAACAAAAACTGGCTGGATGGAGGCGTGGTCTGGCCTTGGGTGTGATTCTGCTGTTGGCTCCCCTGGCCCTCTCTCTAGGACACAGGATGGACTGAGTGGGGAGTTGAGCCACACCAATGCCTTCCCTGTTCTTTCTCCAATGGGCAGGAATCCTAGCTTGGTCCCTTAATTTGCAAGCCCTGATGTGGAAGGAGGATCAGGCATTCCAGCACTCCTGGGACATTGCAGAAGGGCCAGCTTGGAAAGGAATCAGGTGAACACCAGGAGCTCCCCATCACGCTACTCACTGTGAATTCTGTCTGCCCAGGGACCTCACGGTCCTACTCTCTACAGAATCCCAGTGCCCAGCCAGGCTAGGGCTCAGTAAATATTTCTGAAATAACTGAGTGAAAGTGGAGAAGTGCTCCCCCCATTAAGAACCCCCCTCCTGCTGGTCTGTGGGCTTCCAATGCTTGCTTGCGCTCCCTGGGAAGGGGCAACGCCCAGCCCCATCTTGCCAGCCCCGTATATTATACACGCCTAACGAGCAGACTCGGTTTAAGCCCACAAATCCTTTAATTATTGCCGCTCCTTCTGGCTTGGTTCTGGGAAGGAACTAATTCGAGCAGCGATCACTCGACTTGAAATATTATGAACGTAATTTCATTATTTGGTCTACCCAGGTTTCGTCGGGCAAGAGGGTTACAATAACTGGTCTCGCCGAGTTCCTGCTGGAATGGCCATTCCTCACCCACTTCTGTGGCTGGCCTGCCCCAGCCCGTGGCCCCGCCTGTGTGCGTCCCCCATCTGCCCAGGGTCAAGGGGGAGCAACAGTATGCCCTCAGAGTAGCCAGCCCCACACTGTCCCATGTGAAGGTATTCCCCACATGAGCGGTGAGCCCCAAATACACATGCTTGGACCTCAGGGTTGTGGCAAACACACTTGAACACACGCTTGTGGATGGGAGCCAGGCACGTGCACACATTCACAGAGGTCCCATCCCTGCAGCAGCACGGATGTATGCAGAGAGCAGAATGTGTCTGCGACACACAGGAAGGAAGCACGCCCAACATCAGTGTGGCCGTGTGGTAGAGGCCCCTGGGCTGGCCCTCCAACACGGTGTCTCAGCTCCGAGTGGCTGTCCGAGTCACTAATGAGACCCTGAGTCTTTGGGATCTCGTTTAGGCACTGCCACTTGCCAGCTGTGTAACCCTGGACCAATGACTGCCTCTCTGTGCCTCAGTTTCCCCATCTGTTAAAGTAGAGACCTGGTGCTGTGAGGCTTCAGGGAGAGGGTACTGGTAAACAGCAGGCGCTCAGCACTCATACCGTCATCACTGCTCAGACCACATTCCCCAGTGCCAGCTCCCTGGATGTTGTCGGGATTCTCTAGAACTCTCTGGTCCCACTCACAGCCCTGGTGGCACCGTCCCTGACAAGGAGACAGCAGGGAAGGAAGAGTGCAGTGTCCCCTGCTAGGCGAGGCTTGGTCCCATGCCCAGGAGCCCCCGGACTGATGTGACTACCACAGAGAGCATTCCAGGCAGGGAAGAAAGAAGGCCAGTGTTAGCCAACCTTGCCATCACTACGGGAAACGGGACCTCCATTTTAACCCAAGCCTGCCCCACAGGGAGCCCACAGCCCACTCCCAGCCCTTTGGTGAAGGGCCCACCCTTGTAGGAAGGTTTGTCCAGAAAGGATCCTTCCTTTATTCACGGCAACTAAAGCTTGCTGTTAGTGGTGCAAATATTTGCATATGAGTAATTGTGTGTGAATGAAGGGAGGATTACATAGTGTGCCTCCCCAGACCCTTACTCCTGGCCCTTGCCTACCCCATGCGTCTGCTGACTGGTCACTTTCTGCCCTCCCCCCAGGACCCAGGCTGAAATCATGACAGTTCTCTGGCGGGGCTCCTGGCCTCCCGAACCAGACAAGGGCCCCTCGGGACTCCAGGAGGCCACTGTTGGTCAGCAGGCTCCTTGAGGGGCCCTGCCTTGACTCACTTTGGGTCTGGCAAGAGTTCACGAGTCCCCTCCCCACCGGGGAGCCCCACCACCTCTCTGTGCTGGGGGGAGTGGGGGCTGCACAGGGAAGGCAGGAGCGGGCAACTCTCAGCCTGAGGGAGCTTTGGGATAAGGGACAGACCCTCTCCTTCCTGTCCCATCCAACTGATAGGATGTACCCGTGTGAACTGTGTGGTCTGACTCGTAAACCGTCTTCTCAACTGCAAAAATTTGAGTTGCCACTTAAAAATCAGAAGTCACAGAAATATGTTACAGATCCTTAGCTTCTTGGGAAAAAAAATAAATCAAAGGGAGCGTCTGGGCACTCTGGGCCCACATGGCCCAGAGCTCAAGGCTGGAGCTGAGCAGTGGCCCAGGCCTGTCTGCTTCCGTCCTCCCTCCCCCACCCAGTCCCCTATGGTCTCCCCCGGCCTGGACGCATTTTCTGATGGACCTGGTGACCCCACACACTTTCCACCAACATCCCACCCGTCCCTTTCCTTCCCCGTTTCCCTCCTTCCTCCCGGGCAGGCCAGACCCTGAGGGCAAAGGCCGAATGCGTTCACAAATGCAGGCTGCCTTCTCCTTCCCAGGATGAAACACATCTGGATACACAACCACAATGTCAAGAAAGGTTCACAGCCCACCCGCTCAGTCCAACCCAGGTCGGGAACCACCTGAGCTGAGAACCACTTGGCCAGGGACTGGACCCTTGACCTGCTTTGGGCACAACCAAGCTGGGGTGGGGGGGTGGAACTTGAATAGGGGCAAGTCTTCTCTACAGGTGGGCTTCGGAACCTCTGAGGAGGGCTCGGAATGCCAAGGCCAGGCCTCAAGGCTGGGTGAGAAGCAGCCTCAACTTCCTGTCTGGACCCCGAGTGTGAGAATGGGAAGACCGCACCCCCCACCCCCAGAGGTTTCTAACCAACCCTCCATTAGGGGCCAATGGCTGTGCAGAGGCTCCCAAACAGCAGCTATGGGGGCGGGAGCTATGGAACCCATTGCAGCTGGGCTACTTTTCCCATATAACGAAAACATTTTCAAAGTGAAAACCGTCTACTGAGTTTCACCATGCTTCAAGTTAAAACTGTAGAGCCCCCCACCCCAGAAATAAGCTTTATAATGAGAACATCAGCAGACGTGGCGTCTGCCTGGGCTCCTAACTTCCAAATATTTCAGGAGGGAGAAGACACGCAAGGACCCTCAAGCCCCAAGAAAGGTGTCGTCATAAACAGGAGGGGCCAGCAGGTGGGGGCCCGGTGAGAGCCCCACCGAGGCCTGACCCAAGGCACGCGGGCCTCAGCCCACCCCCCCGGATGCCCCCCATGGGCTCCCCGCACCGCAGGCCTGCATCGGCCTTCAGAACCAACTTTCCGGAGCTGCTGTTGTCATAACTACCACCGTGACCTTTCTGGGGCTTAAAAAACCAAGAACCACCCAGTGGCCATGGAGAAGGACAACAACCATAGCAACAGGCCCGTCCTTGGACCCTCTTCTGGCACAGAACCATTTCTCTGCTGCCCACATTAGCAACTCAGGCTTTCAGAAAGGTTAGAGGGCTTTCCATGAGCACACGGCAGGAGCCCACTGGACTCTTCCGCACACCGGCAATGAACACGGCACTCTGATTCACAGTGTGCCCTGAGGTCCTCCTCTCTCACCACAATACAGATATGGCCAAGGGAATGGCAAGGCAGGCAGAGGGGCCGCCCCTCTGAGCCCTGTGCCCCTTTGGGACTGGAGTTCTGCTCTGTCCTCCTGCTCCTGCTGGCAGATCTCCTGAGTTGAATGGGGGCCTTGGCTCTGATGTCGGTGACCCCCACCCCCACTAAAGATGCCTGGTTGGTGAATGGGGTCAGGGGTTGGGGAGGGGTGGGACCCACGTGGAAGGAAAGGAAGCTCAGTCCTGGGAGTGACCCCTCCCTGACACCTGGGCCCAAGTCCTCCTGGGGCTCAACGATGATGGCCCAGGGGCAGTCACGGCATCCCAGACTGGATGTGATTCTGGGGCATCTCACACACAGATCTTGAGCCACCTTTTCCCTCCTCCCTGGTCTCCCTCCAGTTCATTCTGGGCTGGGCAGAGTGGGAAAGGGGTCACACCGCACCTGAGCCCTGCTGTGGGTCCGCCAAACTGTGACTCATCACGGGTAAACAGAGCCCGATTCACCCTCCAAGTGAGGGGCCCCAGGGAACAGTAGGCCTCCGTGGCCACACAACCTGAAACCGGGGCTTCCTCGAGCCGGCGCGGGCATTGGAACCGGCGGCCTCGCTCGGCCCCCGCCAGGCCCGGACACAATAGGAGACCCAGTTTTCCAGCATGGCTGTAATTTCAGAAGGGGGTTTGTGTGGGCTTTATTAGCCAAGCCGCCAGACAAGCCTTGGGGCTGGAGTCAGGGTGTCCGGCTGCCGCTGGGTGTTGGCAAGAAATACACTTTGGGGAAGTGGCAGAAAAACATCAGAGTGTACAAGAAACGCAGACTGTGACATCAACCAGTAGCAACAGGCAAGGAGGGCAGGGTGAGCCAAGGAGGGGCTTTGCAGTCAGGCCCATCCGGGTTTGAATCCCACGTGCCTGGCTGGGGCCACTCTGGCCGCAGGACTCTGGGCCACCCGCTTACCCTTTCTGGAGTCCCAGGTGAGAACAATCGTGCCTGCCCTCAGGGTGGAGGAAGCAGGGAAGGCACCGGGGTCGGTGTCAAGCGCCAAGGAATGTGACTCTCATGACGTTTCATGCACACAGAAGCTTAATTATGTCGTCTGGTTTAAAAAATTATCGAACCCGTGTGTGGGGCCCTGTGGTTTTCTAAGCCACGTTCGTCCAGGACTTGGTTAGACCCACACAGTGACCCCATCTCCTATTTTTACCATTTCCCTTTAGTTCCTTCAAAACCAAAGTCTTGCTCTTACTGGATCTGGTGCCCCAATGTTCCGTTCTGCTCTCCTTTTTAATTTCCCCCACCCCTAGGAACCTTTAGCATAACAATTCTGGGACCATTTTCTATTAATATCAATTTCCAGATTACAGTGATATGATGTCTGTTTCCTAATTTAATTAGGTGATTCCTGTTATTAGTTCCTCCACATTCATTATTTTTCATTTAGCCTATTTTAACGCACCAAAGGAAAGTGAGATTCTGGCTGGAGACCCCTGGGGTGTCTTCTACAGGGATGGGGGGAATGTCTGAGGCCCGAATCAGAGAAGCAGATGCTGGGGAGCTGCGGGCCAGGGGTGCCACTGGGAATGGCCCAGTCGCAGTGAGGGAGGGTAGGGACAGGGAAATTCCCGCTGCAGAGACAGGGCCCACAGAGTCTTCTAGGGAGGGGAGCGTGAGGGTCCCTCATGAACCCCACCTCCAAAAGCGGACTCCAGACAAGGCTCCAAAGCCAGCACCCCAGGGCCCACCAAATCAGTGGGCTCCAGGTGCCCACACTTGAGGGCTGTGTGTTCTGACACCAACCTCCCTTTTCGGCATCTTTTGCCCAACTATGACGTGGGGGACCCACGTCTGTCCCTCCATCCGTATTGCCCTCCACACTTCCAGGGGGAGACCCTTCACCCCAGAGTCTAAGTCAACTCTACTCCAGAATGAGCACAGAACACAGTGTGAGTGGTGCCCCCCCAAAATATGCAGACTCTGCCTCAGTGCGCCACCCCCCCCTTCAAGGAGGAGTCGGCCACACGTGCTGGGCCTTCTGGCCACATGGGTTTCTAATCCTGCAATTGCCGAGCCCACGGTTTCCTCCTCTCTGCCGACACAGTGATGACTGGGCAGCCCCAGCGCACTGCCCACCCTGTGGCCCCAGAAGGAATCCCCCAGAGCTGCTCTGGAGGTTACAAGGATGAGAGAGGGGGCAAGAAGCCCCCAAGGACCATGCTTGTAAGGAGCACCATTACAAGGGTCCTGCCTCACAGCCCTGACTTTGAGCCCGGTGCCTTCTGTGATGAGGAGAGGGCTCTCCAAAGACCAGGCAGAAACTCAGCGGGTGGTTTTACCTCGAGTAGAATTTCCTTTGCTGTGGTCACAGAAAAGCGGGGTGCGGGAGGGTGAGGCGGCTCTCACTCGAGCCCTCGGCGCTGTTTGGTGAGAGAGTCTGAACACACTTACAGGTGCATTGTTCGGAAACACCAGGTTCTGGGAGTCCCAGCCCTGCTGATTCCGCAATGATATATTGCCAGCTACTTAACAGAATGGATCACTGCAATTACATGTCACTTCTGATATTCACAGTCACAACAAGGATGTGTCAGCCTTGCAAGGTTTGTAGAAAATATATATGGTGCTCCGCAATGCTGGTGGAAAATGGTTTCAGGAAACAGACTCAAGAGGGCTCCAATAAAACCCACCTGCCCCGGGAAAGCAGATGGCTCCACAGAAATGGGGGTGGCGTGGGGGGAGGCAGTCAGTCATGCCTGCAGCCTCGGCCCACCCGGCCCACTCTGGCCTGGCCATGCTCTTCAGGCTCCAGGGGGACATCCCGGGGCCAAGAGTTGCTGTAGAAACAAGACACGTGAGCCAAGTGTGGGATCAGTACTGGCTCAGGCAGGGCTGTGTGTCCCTGGTAACCTTGGGACCAACAGTGAGGGCCCCGCTTTCTCCGGCCAACACATCCCTGCCTCCAGGGGACTGAAGCAGGGGCCCTGGAACTGGTGGGGCCCCTGGGCAGTGGAATTCTGGCTCTGAGGCCTTCCAGCTGGGAGAGACTAGGCAAGAGGCGCAGGAGCATGTGCGCTGGAGAGAGGCCCCCAGGCTCCAAGGGAGTCTCACCCAAACCTACTTCACTGCTTCCATGCACTGGTCCGATGCCTCCTGGGCGCTACAGAAGACAAACAAACAAGTCACCCACAGCCCCCTCCTCCAGGCAGCCCTCCTGGCTCCTCCAGCCACGACTCTGCCTGACTCTGTCCTTAGGTGTAGGACAGGGAAGAGGTGAGTGTGCAGCCTGAGAGCAGAGAGGGATGGGGTGGGGAGCGGGAGGGGCTTTCTGTGTCTCCTGCTTGTTCCTACAGTCTGCGAGTCTGGAGTCCCAGGTGGAGGACTTATAGAGCAACTCTGCCCAGGGACTCAGATGCCACCTGCCGAAAACAGAACACGTGGTCTCCAGCCCACTCCCCCAAACTGCTCCCCATCTGGCATGTCTGCCTCAGTGAGTGGTATCCCCATCCCAATATGCCCTCCCAGCAACCCTCCTCACCCTCATCATCGTCCCACCGGGTTGGTGGTGGGACTCTGACTCTGACTCTGCCCTGACCCCCTGAATCCACGCTCTCCAGTCTCTGCCTCCCCAGGTCCTGCCTTCTCTCCTGCACCGCTCTGCACCTCCCCACTGGGTTCCCTGTGCTCTTGTCCCCTCCCGTGCTCCTGCCCATAGCTCCAGACGTGAGCCTTCTAACGGTCACCCCCACCTCAGGACCCCAGGAGGTCCCCTTGGCCTGTAGCAAAGGCTGGCTCCTCTGAGATGCTCCAAAGGAGGCCCTGTGGGCCCCGGGACTGGCTGTGTCTGCAGCACGAGTCTAGACCCACAGGTCACACTCCGGCCCCTGATCCATGCCAAACTCCCACATGCCTCCAAATCTTGATCCAGGCTCTCTCTGCCCCAGCTCTACTCTGGGATTGGGGGAGGCAACATGGAACATCACCGCTGTTAGGAGGGAACCAGGTGCATGGCGACAGCCTCCTGCCCAAGGACAGATCCCGGCTCAGAAACCCAAAGCTGTGCGGTCTCAGGCATGGCTCTTAACCTCTCTGATCTCAGCAGTCTCATCTGTCAGATGGCGTGATAGTGCTTAACTCATGGGGGTTTGAACATATTCAGTGAGTACTAAAAACCAGTAAAGTGCCTGGCACAGTGCCCAGCAAGCAGCGAATAATGCATTAAGAGCAGCGCTGCTGTGTGCCCACCGGGCGACTAACCAGCACTTCGTCTGTTAACAGGAAAATCAGTTATTCACAAAATTGTATGTATTGGGGCGCCTCAGTGGTGCAGCTGATTAAGTGTCTGACTCTTGGTTTTGGCTCAGGTTACGATCTCAGGGTTGTGAGGTCGAGCCCCGAGTAGGGCTCCACGCTCAATGGGGAGTCTGCTTCTCTAACTTGCTCTCCCCTCTGCCCTCCCTCTGCTCACGCTCTCCCTGGCTCTCAAATAAAGAAATAAATCTTTAAAAAAAAATAAAACAAAAACACGAACAAGAAAGAATTGTATGTGTTAAAATATGCAAAGTGCTTGGCCCAGGGTCTGGCACATGGGAAAAGCAGATTATTACCCTTATCCTTGAATGCCTTTGTGCTGTGGATGGAATGCCCCGGGCAGATGAGGGGGTCACTGGGGGCTGTCCAGTTCCTTTGTCTGCACTAGGGGCCCCGGAGCATGAACCCACTGTGGTTGCCTCCGTCCTTGACACCCCAGCATCAGGCCCAACCCCAGCTCTACCACCTGCAACTCCACGGCTTCAGGAAAGGCAAGAGCTTACTTCTCTGAAACATGGGGTGACCCCACTTTAAGAAAACTCACTCTAGAAACCAAAAATTAAAAAAAAAAAAAAAAAGGAAAGAAGGGAAGAAAAAAGAACTATTGATAGTGTGTTAGTAACAGATTCTGTATCATAAGGTCATGGTTTTTTATTTGCCAATGAATAAACCAATCAATCCACCATTGCTTTGGCTGCATGGGTCACTAACAACGACTCACCTTGCCTCATTAAAACAAAATCCATCCCACTTAAAAGAATGAAGGAGGAGGGGCGCCTCAGTCGTTAAGCACCTGCCTTCAGCTCAGGTCATGATCCCACGGTCATAACCCTGGGGTCCTAGGATTGAGCCCCATGTCAGGCTCCCTGCTCAGAAGGGAGTCTGCTTCCCCTTTTCCCTCTGCCCTCCACTCCATTCCACTCATAAGCGGAGGTACAAACGTTCTCTAATAAATAAAATCTTCAAAAGGAAAAGAAAATAAACACCACAAACAAGCTGCTAGATTTATTTAACTTACAGGAAATACGAAGAGCAGAAAACAATGTGAGATACACCAAACACACACGATGGACAAAAACCCCAATGGGGAGAAACTCAGCAGGACCTGGGACCCAGTTTCCTCCAATAAAGAGAAAAATAAAGATGAGGAGAGAATCCTACAGATTGAAAGAGACTTAGAAGACTCAACCACCAACTGCAGTGTATGGGCTTAATCTGGATCCTGGATAAAACAAAGTGGAAATAAAGGTATTGATAATATTTGTGATGCAACTAGAAATTTGCACACTGGATATTGAGTGGTATTAAAGAATTGTTGGATGTTTAAAAAAAAGAGTTCTTATCTATTAAATCAAGCAATACATTGTAATATTTATGGTTGAATTGATATGCTATGTGGTATACGCTTCAAAAGTCAGAAGGAGGGAGGTGCCAGTGGCTGTGGGTGGGGCTGGCCCGATGACAGAGCCCGCTGGTACCGGGTGCCCAGAGCTAGTCTCATCTAGCTCCACAGAGGGTGTGTTCCAAACCCTCCATAATAAAAAGTTCATAAAGAAAGGTCAATCATAAAATTTCAGTTTGCCCAGCCCCACGTCTGGAGTCTGTCTTCCATATCCCCAGGGCCAGCAGGCTAGGATGTGTTATTCCTGGTTCTGGCTTGTTCTCTGTGTCTTGCACTTAGAGAAGGGGCAAGCCTAGTCTCCAGTCAAGGAGTGAGTTTCCTGAGGCCGCAGGGCCTGGCAATATGGGAGACTGGAAAATAATTGGATACGTGAATTCTCTGTTACACCCGACACACCAAAATCTCATTTTAGGTGAAAGATACGTTAAACAGCAGCTATTCGCATTCCAGAAGGCTTGACTGATTTAAAATATAGCAAACATTTTTTTAAAAATGGCTTAATTTACAAAAGTTGGCAAGCCCGTAAGATTGCATCTGATGCACAAGTCAGGTGAGGTTTCCTGACTGGTTCCTGAGAGGTTCACATGCTTTTAACACCTAATAACTGCCAGACAGAAATCTGAGCAACACAAGCAACCAAAGCCTCCTTCTCCCACTCTCAGGCTTGCTTCTGGGTCTTCACCTGCCCACCCTCCCCCTCCCACCCTGGTCAACGCCTGGAACAGTGACTCCCAAACACTGGGATCCCAGGGAAGTTGCTGATACCGTGAAAGCCAGAGTAGCCTGTGTGGAACTTCCTCTTAGGCAGCGGCATCCCCAACGGCCTTCCCCAATCTGGATGACAGGGCAGCCTCCTGACTTTGTACCTCCCACCAGCAGAAATCCATAGGGAGAAGGTTTGTCCAGGCCCTTGGGGCCACCCACGCATGCAACTGGATACATACACTTTGTAAGCACTGGTTTCCAACAGATAAATGTAATCAAGGTTTATATGCTCAGAGAAGCCAACAGGATGGGATTGTTTCACTTGAAAGATCAGAAGAAAATTGTAACTAATGTTGTGGAAAATTACTTTGATATTGCTTTCTTGGTACCGAATCACAATTAGGCTGCTGTGAGAAGTACAGGGAAAAAATAAATGAATAGTAACAAATCAACACAAACAGCCTGTGTCAGGAACACTTTTGCTCAGGGAAAGTAACATAAGCATTACTTAAAGTTTTATGACTGTGTTTGATGTGATTTACGTAGACCGTCAAGGTTGCCCATCCCCGGCCACGTGGCACAGGAGGTCCGGTTCCATTTCCCCCGAAGGATTTACACCATTTACACCCACCTGGCTCAAGCCCTAGGCGTGCTCCTCTCACCGGTCAGCCAGGCTCACGCCATTCCTACTCCAAAGGGACATGCGATGAAGCCTTGAGTCATCCCCCATGCCCTGCAGAAGCTCGGAGTTCCTTCCCCAGTTCACCCCTCCATTCTGGCGTCCTCGGGGGTCCGGCCCCACGCGCAACGGAGAAGAGCCGCAGGCGCAGGCGCAGGCGCAAGCGCTGCTGTCCAGGGGCGCATGCGCAGGGGCAGCCGGCTGGTATGAGGCGCCGGAAGACACAAAGCACAAGCGCTCTGCTTTGCCGGCTGACTCCAGCACGGCGGGGTGCCGAGTCCTGGCCACCAGGCCCCAGCTCTCCCAGGTTTATAGCATCTGTCCCTGCAGTGTACCACGGATGAGAGCATGGTCCCTACCCGGACGGAAGCCATCTGCAGACTCAGGCTTTCTCTCCCAGGCTCGTTCCACAGAACGCAGACCCTGGACACAAGGACCCTCTGCCCGTGTGTGTGCGCCGCAACCACACAACGCACACCAAAACGGGCCCGAGATCCAGGGGTCACCCCGAGGATACACCATTCACCCCAAGCCATATTTAAGGGCCCTTATTCAGGACCTCATTTCCGCACAGATAACTCTATGCCTACGGGGGGTGGGGGGTGGGGGGAGGCGAGCTCAGCCCCCCTGACAGCCCTACCCTACAGGGCCGGGTTCTGCTGACTCTAAAGTCAGCCACCAGCCACTCTAAAGCTCACATGGGGCTGCAAAGTTCCCACAGAGGAGCCAGCTCAGTCAGGTATCCTTGCTTCTCCAGAAGCTGGGGAGAACCCAGACCTACTTCTGACAGCCGCTACCGGTGAGGGCCTGGCCCAGGCATGACTCAGTCCCAGTGACTCACCTGTTGTCTCCTGGGGTCCCACCACCCTGGCTGCCTCTTGCTGATTCTTGATGAAGGAGTGAACTCATCGGCCTCTCCACCGAGGGCCTCTGGTGCCAGGCTCAGCTGCCAGGTCTCTTTCTATCCTCCTAGTGCTCCTTCTGATTTTCTACGTGATGCCTACAGGCCTTTAGTCTGTGCATAGGATGGCTAAGCCAGCCAGGGCTGAGGGTGGGGCCAGGGAGGGGGTACAGGCCCTGGTATCTGGGGCCTCCTCCCTGAGGGCCAGGTGCCCTATGCAGGGCCCTGCTCTTCTGCAGACTGGTGCAGGAATCTC
Organism: Procyon lotor; assembly: GCA_028646535.1. Classification (NCBI taxonomy): domain Eukaryota; kingdom Metazoa; phylum Chordata; class Mammalia; order Carnivora; family Procyonidae; genus Procyon; species Procyon lotor. Next base: position 34,355,583 of record CM053620.1, on the reverse strand, counting down.
TGTGCCTAAACCCACAGCCTCTACTCCTCCTCCATATTGTCCGTGTCCTGGACCACATGGATGTCTTCGCTGACATCCCCACTGAGGGCCCCCAGGACCACCACTGAGACATGAGTGGGGGCGGTGTCTCAGCATGAGGCTCCTTGCCTGAGCTCCCCCTCTCCATATTCTGCCTGCCTGAGGCTCCAGAGCCATCCTTTCCACTTTCCCGTCACGGGGTACCACCTATCCTCAAGGGTGCTCTCCTTCATGGCTCATGAGGGACACATGGGATGCAGGCAGCAGCTGGGGGCCAGCAGGAGCAATCTTAGCTTTGCTAAGGCCAGAGGTGCCTTGACCCCGCTCCCCAGGCCAGAGGGCCTGGATTTGAGGGATGCCAGAGGGCCTGGATCCGAGGGATCCCAGGGCTGACAGAGAAGCAGAGTCCCGTGGAGGGGCATGGGCTCAAGGAGAAGTCATTCACTCTCTGATATCCCAGACCACAGGGGAGAGGCCCCCAGAGATGGCAGAATCCTCCTTAAGCCTCAGCTGCACCAAAGGCAACAGGTGGATGAGAGCCTGAGTATCATTTCAGGAGGAGGGTATGGGCCAGAAACTGATGCCCGCCGGGAGAAGGCCAGGCCCCCTCCTCTGCCTGCCGGGGCTCTGGGCACAGACTTGGCACCGGGGCAGCCACAGAAGCCTGCACTTTGGACAGGAAAGCTTGGCTGTACAGCAGCAGGGCCAAGCGCAGGGGCTCACCTGGCAGCTGGTGAGGGGCAAGCTCGGTAGGGTCCTGCAGGCTGATGAAGAGGAGGAGGCCTGCGGCTCCAAACAGCACGATGGATGAGAACATGCAGGCCAGCCGCATGGTTCCGGCTCGCGGGGTCATCCGGGGCTTGCTCCAGGGTCACCTCTCGGGTGTGGGAGGTGCGTTCTTCCCTCATCGTCCACACCAAGCATCCATCAGGCCACAGTCTACGGGGCAGACGGGGAGAAAGAGAGTCCATCACCGAGACACAAAACATCCCGTGTGGGCTGAGGCCCTAGTGACTGCCTGAGACCAAACATGATCCCCAATCCCTCCATCCTTTAGAACTTACTCGGGTATGGCCTTTCCACCTTCCTAAGCCCAAGGAGGCTGAGGGAAGTCTAGGCACCACCTGTAGCTGGGACACCAACTTCCCAGCAGGGGCTCCTGTATTTGCACTCCCAGATAAACCAGGGAGAGAGATGCTCCCTGGATTCTGCCTGGAGCCCAGGTGGAGCCCCAGAGACCCACAGCCAGTAACAGCCCCTGCACTGTCCGGGCTTTCCGAGTTCCCAGGAGAACTAATGTCCCTATAGGTCCCTATAGGGTGCCAGGGTACAGGCCCAGCAATTTGGGTCCTTGTCCCTTACAAGTGGCCTGGTGGACAGAGAAGCTCTTGGGTCCCTCTGCCCTGGCTCCTCTCTGCAGGGTGCTGGGGACAAGTATCCCTACAGAGCCAGATGCTTTGGGAAGGAACCTTCTAGGCCCAGAGGCTGCCAGGGACGGAGAATCCCCCACCAGATGGGCGGGCTCGCGGAAGAGAGACCCCACTGGCTAGTCAGCTACGTCAGGGGAACTGAAGCTCTGGCCAGATCACAGCTACTCCCACTCTTGAGGCTCTCGGGCCTGGAGCTGAGGCAGCCAGACCCACGTTTGGCAGATCCCAGGCTTCAAGGCTGGTGACAACATCCCTTGTGTTCCTGCGGATGGGCACCTGTCACCACCAACCCAGAGAGTGCCCAGGTGATGAGCTCCTCACCCTGGTTCCTCCTGAAGGGCAGAGCAAGAACGGCCAAACACCCCAAATACCAAAGAGTGACTTCAACTGGGCCAGGCTATGGGTCGAGATGGGGGCACCCCAAGGTCATTTGCTCATAGGAAGGATGTAAGTTTCGGCAGCGAGGTGAGGCCCAGGTGGAGTGGGACAGGTGCTGAAGAGGGATCTGCCCAGGAGGCCGTGCTAGACGGGCAGGGATTCCAGAACCGCCCCTTTTAGAGGAAGGCCGCCCTGTCCCCTTGCCTTCGCCCATTCTTACTAGTCTGGGCACAGAGAAACCATCCTCTCCCTACCCAAAAGGCCTTGCGGGAGTTTCCCCAGCCCTGACACAGACAGCGCTGAGGGAGGCTGAGACAAGGTGGGCAGCTTCCAGCAGCCTCTGAGATCACAGGTGGGTGGCTGGGGCCCCAGACCAGATGTGCTTCTTGGCACAAGGACATTTCCCTGCCTGGAGTCTCCCTGGGCACCGTACTGTGGTCGGGGAACCCATTCCTGACCAGGCACCCAGGCGCTGAGGGTGGAAGCCCTAGCTCCCGTCCCTCTGTGAACTCATTCTCCTGGAGTGGGGGCTGGGGGTGGGGAGACACGAGGCAGGAAGTCAGAGGAGTCCTTCCTTCCCCGGCCCAGACAAAAATTCCCAAGGTCTAGACTGTTCTCAGCAAAGCTCTGAGCCTGAAGAGTGTTAAATTGCAGGTTTGGGTTTCTCCCCACTGCAGTCTCTGTAATTATGTTTTCACTCAGTTAACTTTAATTAACCTGCCCCAGGCCTCTGTGCACGGGAACACGCCTGAGCTCAGGGCTCTCTGGGCTGTACTAAGCAGGTGGTTCCCACGACCTCCCAGCTTTTATGTTTGGGAGGCAGCCCCGAGCAGGGCTTTTTTTGTCTCTTTTTTGTCTCTGGAGCTGGCTCAGTTTGCCATTGCCCCCGACCCCCCGGGCCCCCGCACAACACCCCCCCCAAAGAAAGACGGCTGCTCCCGCCATCGCCAGGGACACCCCTGCAGGGGGCTTGCAGTGGGTAAAAATAGGCAGCCGCATGTCCCCAAAGGCTCAGACCCTGAAGTCCCTCGTGGGGTTCTGTGGCATCTCCCTCTATGGCTGCCTGGGATGGGACAGTCGTGGGGGCTGACAGGGAAGGGGGGTGCCTAGCTCAGCATCCTTTAAAGACACAGATGCAGCGGTGCAGTCCCCAGGGCCCACTGAAGGACAAGGTCACTCTCAACACTGTGTTTTTCAGTCTCCCAGTGACAGGCCCTGCGTGCAGGGCCAGCCTCAAGGTCTGTGGGAAGGTGGGGGAGCAGGGGCAGAGGCCCTCCTGCCCCAAAGCATTTGGCTTAACCCCCCCGCGGTTAACCCCCACGGAAAGGAGTCCGAAGAGTGGGAAGAGTGTCACATACATGGATTCGGCAGGGACAAGACCCTCAGACAGAGAGCAGGGGAGGCAGCACGGGGCCCTTTCAGACCAGATGCTCGGGATCTAACACATACACACACACATATGCACACACAGCACGCACACACACACCATCCACAGTCCCCAGCAAGGCCCCAAGCTGTAAAGAAAGTACCACAAAGCCCTGAGGTGCATGCTGGGGTGGACCCGTGCTGCCTGCAGCCGCCCGGGCCTCCTGGGTCAGACATGAGGTCAGGAGGCCAATCTGACCTAGGGTCAGGGAAAGAGAGAGGAAGGAGGGAAAAGAGAGCGGCCAGTTTATGGCTAGGGCCCACCGCTGCCCAGTAAAACAGGTAAAAAAAAAAAAGTACCACCCAATCTTGGCCCAAAGGCTCTGTTGGATGGGGAAAAAAGGGGGGCTCAGAAGCACGTGCAATCATCATTGCATTGTTTGCAGGAGCCAGCACCACAGAAGTGGCTCTGGAAAGACCAGCCAGTCCCCTCCCCTTCCCCAGTCACTATCACACAGTCACCATCCAAGCCAGGACAGACTTCCCCTGTCCTGCAGCCATGACCTGTCCTCGCTTGTTTCTGAGCCCACCCCAAACCCAGCCCCTCACATGGAGCCAAGCTCCAGCAGCTCACATGCCTGGGAGCCAGGATGAGGACCGCATCCCTGCACCCATCTGAGGGGCGGGATGCAGGGGGAGAAAACCAGCCCTAGGACCTGCACCTTCACCACAGCGGGAGCATCAACGATTCAAGTGTCTGGTCTCAGAGACCCTCCCTTTTCTTGACCCCCAAGAGAATACAGCACCCTCTCTGTTCTCCATGCCCAGGGAAGCTGGCGTCAGAGGTACGCATGGCTCTCCCTGCCCCTCCCTAAGCATCAGACCCCAGCCTTCCCCTTGGATGCCCTCCCCTCAGTGTTTGCTCTCACTGCAGACCATCTAACCAGCCAACTCCCTGCTATGTGCAAATGGAATCAAAAGGTTAGCATGCCTCCCCTCCTGGGTAACTGGCTTGCAGGCTGGCTGGGTCTTCACCACCCCAGGAGGGGGCTGACATCACAGAACCAGTAGGAACCTCCCTCCTTTAAAGGTGGAGGGTACATAGGCGATCACCTGACACTCCAGGGAGTGTGCGTAACCAATCCCCTATTGTTCCCTCGAGGGTCCTTGTCTTCAAAGTCACATGTTATTTTCAAGGCAATGGGAGATGCCGGTCCAAAGGCTGCTTGTCTCTGTCTCCTGGGAGTCGGGCTACTGCGGGGGGAGTGGACTCTATGATCTGTCGCAGGCGGTGGCCAGGCTGCCCAGGGCCCCGTAAACACACTCACAGCCTCTGCTCCCACCTGGGACTATTGCAACCTTACTGCGCACGGCATCCCACTCGGCTCCCCTGACAAGTGGGGGACCACCCCCGCCTCCCTGCCCCTCTTCCAGGACCAACAGACAATAAGAAAATTCAAGTAACTGAGGCCAGAGCCAGGAGGAGTAAGGCAAGAAAAATAAACAGCCCACTTAGTTTCCAGAAGGTCCTGTCCTCACAATCCCTAGTTTTCCCAGTGGCTTGCTCTCCCTGAGGCCTGAACGGCATCACCAATTTTTACTGTAAGGGGGAAAAAATGCAATTAATCTTGTAAACACCTCCTGGGACACAGGTCAGGGCCAAGGATTCCTCCCATTTCCTTATTTATCTGATTTAAAAATTTGTCTCTTGGGAAAATTCACTTTAGGGCACAAGCAAGGACTTGGGAATTCAGCCAAAACGCACGCACCTCCAGTGGCGACAGGCCGGCAGGCGGATGGACGGACGGCTCCAAGGACACGCTTGGCTGCGGCTGCTCCAAGGCCTGGATGCTTTCCCCCAGTCACCCAGAGAACCTTCTCAGGCTGTGAGGACCTGCTCCCGTGCCCCACTGGAGACAGCCAGAGGCATCCGGCCGTGTGCCCCTGGGAGCACCCACTTGGTGTATGGACCCCGGGCCCCAGAAAGTTCTCTGTCCAGTCAGTCTCCTCCTTGCACGGGCAGGAGCGAACAATGACGTCCCTCCCGGCTGAGGGCTCCAGGAGGAGCTGCTCATCGGGAGGGAGGCTGCTATGGCAACTTGAGGAGAAAGGAGCCAAGCACTGCCGTCACCTTGAATCCGGCACCAAGCATTCCACCGCGGCAGCAGAGGGGGCTGCACCTCCGCTCAGCCCCTGCCGAGGCTCCTGCGATGGGGCTGACCTCCCGCCTTCCCTGCTCAGCCTCCTGGCCTCAGGAACTCATTTGCTCCTCACCGAAAGGGAGCACACACACAGCCCCGTCCCCCAAGAACGCCACCTCCATCTGTTTTGTCAGACAAGCTCTTCCGTGTGTGTGGCTCCTGCTTGCTTCCGAGATGGGGTTCTTCTTGATTTCAGCTCATTAAAATCCTGCAGCTAATTAAAACCTAACAGCAGCAGCGGCAGCAGCAAACTCTGGGATGAGTCCCACCAGTTTTTATGCGTAGGCATAAAGTTGCAATGTTCTGCGAGGGTGACAATGGCTGCAAGTGCTCAGACTGAGGCGGGGTTGCGGGCTCCTGCCCGACCTGACGCGAGAGAGCGCTGACCTGGGTCCTGAAATGCCCAGAGCCCAGCCTCAGCACACCCTAGCCCGCATGGGTGCTAACTCCTGGGGGAGGCAGTTCACCTGCCATACTCCTCCCCATTACACGGCAGAGATTCCCTCCAATTCCCCATACTTTCTGCTGGGTGGGAGAAAGGGATCCCCAAGGCAGAGACCAAGGCATAAATCAGGCTCAAACAGCCCTGAAGCCTTGTCCCCACGGATCCACTAGGCTACAGCCCGGCTTTCCACCATTGCTTACACAAAGAGGCTGAAGGGAAGCCTGCAAACACACAGCTGCAGTGAGGGGTTTCTGAGAGCCTGGCCAAGGAGTCGCAAGCTATACTACCCTTGATTGCTTTCAGGGGTAGGACCACACCGTGGATATCATCTCTGCCCAGGAGTTCATTTTCAGGGCATTTTATGAGGCAAGATAGAGGAGTAATTCTGCAGGTAGAGAAACTGAGTCCCACCCTGGCAGAGTCTGGGATGGAGATTCAGCACCCCCAATGCCATGAGCATATGTTACCTTGATAACAGCCCTTCTCCCACCATGTGGAGAGTGTTCGCACACCTGCCTCAAACTCTTGGAGCCCCAAGAGCAGTGTCACAGCCTCGCCCCATCTTTGCATCTTTGCATTAGCACAGTGCCTGGCACAAGGCAGGTGTTAACATAACCTGTGTTGCATGTGGTGTGAGCAGTGGTTAACAGATGGAGATGTCTGACCATCTGCAGAGAGGCACTCCACAGGCCTGGAATTTCTAAAAGGTCATGCATGTTTCAGGGAGCTGTGGGTTTGTTTTGATCAGGTTGAGGTTAGCATTAGGTCCAAAGAGGAGCCTAATCCTGTGAGAAAAAAGGAGGCAGGAGAGTGCGGTCCATTAGAGATCCTGATGGAACCAGGCAGCTCCAACATTCTCCATGCACACTCACCACCAGGATGCCTCTTTTGTATCTTCATTTTGGTAAGGCCGAGTTCAAATCATGGGGCTTGAAGACTATAGTCATACACTCACAGAGGTAAATGTGGACTCTATTCGTGTGTGTGTGTGTGTGTGTGTGTGTGTGTGTGTGTGTTAATATACATAAGTACAAATATACAAGTCATTAAATGCCATAAAATGGATTATGCTAGGAAACTCCTACATGAAATTTAAGTTTTAATGTGTTGATCCAAAGTCAATGAGGAGATGAGGAGAGTGGGGGAAGATAGTGGAGAGGGAGGATCCTGAGTTCACCTCTATCTGGGGACATACTGAGGCATCGCCAACATGTGTGACAGCTCACTCTGAAAACAACCTGAAGCCCAGCCAAACAGATCTTCCGGAGCTAAAGACATCAAGAGAAGACCATATTGAGAGGCATAGGAGGGGCAGAGACAAAGTCGGGAACTAAACCCTTGGCATGGCAATCCACAAGCAGGAAGGACATCACAGGATAGGAAGAGTAAAAGGATCAGCCCCACACCAGGCATCCCTGGACCTCAGGACCTGTACAGAGAAGATGAGCCCCCATGTGTCTGGCTTTGAAAATCAGTGGGGTTTACCTTCAGAAGAGCGGGAAGTTTATAGGAAAATGATTCTCCAGTCTTAAAGGGCCAGTGCATGCTAAAGAGCAGTTTAAAAAGCGTCTGGGGGTATACATGAAGGGGATTTATGGGCTAATTCTAGGGTATGTATTGGAGGGTTGGAGATCTGTGAGAGTTTTTTTCAGGAATGGGAAGTCCTAGGAGGTGCTATTTCTCTTACCTTCCTTCTGCCTTGGCCAGATGCTTGTGGAGCCAGTCCTGACACTATCTACTTTGTCCTGCCCCAGAATTCCTCTGAAGACTAGGCTTCCCCCAAACCAACCCACCAGCAGGCACCCCTCCAAAGTGGCTCCCACACTAAGCAGCCCCAGCCAGGACCAATGTCCTGCCAGAGTGACTATCAGATCCCAAACCCTACAGGCAGCTCTGGTCAGAACTGGCACATCTCCAGAACAAATCCTGACCCAGGGAGTGAGGGAATGAGCCCTACCAACCAGCACATGGCCCTTTTAGCCAACTGCATGTGAGGCAAGCCCAGCCCACCAGTGTGCCTACAGACAAGTCGGGCTGAAAACTGGCTCCACCCACCAGCCTCAGCACCCAGCCCAGTCATAACTGGAGGGTGCTCCCAGCCCACATAGGGGAGCACCACACACATACATATGGAACAAACCCAGAATCAGATAAAGTGAGGAGGCAGAGATATATGATTCAAACACAAGAATAAGACAAAACCCTAGAACACAAGCTAAACAAAACACAGATAAGGAATCTGTCTGATAAAGAATTCAAATTAATGAGATTATAGATACTCACCAGACTTGAGAGGAGACTGGAAGAACTCAGTAAGAACTTTAACAAAGAGAAAGTATTAAAAAAAGAACCAGTCAGAGCTAAGGAACACAATAAGTGAAATGAAAAATGCACTGGAAGAATCAACAGCAGATTAGAAGATGCAGAAGAACAGATCAAGGACCTGGAAGTCAGAGCAGTAAAAAACAACTAAACTGAAATAAGAAAAAAAGTTTTTAAAAAAATGAAAATAAGTTAAGGGACTTCTGTGACAACATCAAGCAAAATAACATTCACATTACAGGAGTCCCAGATGGAGAAGAGAGAGAGAAAAGGAGATAGAAAACTTGTTTGAAGAAATAATAACTGAAAACTACCCTAACCTGGGGAAGAAAACAGATATCCAGATCCAGAAATCCCAGAGAGCTCCAACAAGATGAACTCAAGGAGGCCCACAACAAGACACATAATAACTAAAATGGCAAAAACTGAAGATAAAGAGAATTTTAAAAGCAGCAAGAGAAAAACAGTTACATACAAGGGAAACCCCATAAGGCTATCAGCTGATTTTTCAGCAGAAACTTTGCAGGCCAGAAAGAAAATGGCATGATGTATTCAAAGTACTGAAAGGAAGAAACCTATAACCAAGAATACTCTACCCAGCAATACTCTACCCAATGTTTAGAATTGAAAGAGAGAGATAAAGTGTTTCCCAGACAAAAGTTAAAGGAGTGCATCACCACTAAACTGGCCTATAAGAAATGTTTAATGGAATTCTTCAGGTACAAGAAAAGACCCATAAGTAAGAAAATTATGAAAGAAAAAACTTTAACTGGCAAAAGCAAACATATAGTAAAGGTCAATCACTTATAAAGCTGGCATGAAGGTTACTTATAAAGCTGGCATAAAGGTCAATCACTTATAAAGCTGGCATGAAGGTTAAAACATAAAAGCAGTAGAATCAATTATATCTACAAAAATTACTCAAAAAAGTAATGTAAATCTACTACTTTACATAAAGTAAAAAGATGTAAAATATGACATCATATATGTAAAATGTGGAGGGTGGAGTAAAAATTTAGCACTTTTAGAATGTGTTCAGATTTAAATGACCATCAACTTAATATAAACTGCTATATACATAGGATGTTACGTATGAACTTCATAGTAACCAGAAACCAAAAATCTATAATAGATACACAAAACATAAAGAGAAAGGAATCCAAGTGTAACACTAAAAGTCATTAAACACAAGGGAAGAGAGGAAGAGAAGAAGAAAGGAACAGAGAACTACAAAAACAATCACAAAAATAATTAACAAATGACAATAAATAAATACCTTTCAATAATTACTTTAAATGTAACTGGGGTAAATGCTGCATTCAAAAGACACAAGGTGACTAAATGTACAGAAAAACAAACCCATCTATATGCTGCCCGCGAGAGACTCATTTCAGATCTAATACACATACAGACTGAAACCAAGGGGATGAAAAAAGAGATATTCCATGCAAATGGAAGCAAAAAAAAAAAAAAAAAAAAAAGCAAGGGTAGCAAGCAATCACACAAAATAGACCTTAAAATAAAGACTGTAGCTAGAGACAAAGAAAGGCATTTTATAATGATAAAAGGATCACTCCAGCAGAAGGATATAATAATTGTTAATATCTATGCACCTATGTGCCTAACACGGGAGCACCTAAATATATAAAGCAAATATTAACAGACATAAAGAGAGAAATTGAAAGTAATACAATAATAGTAGAGGATTTTAACATCCCACTTACATCAATGGATAGATCATCTAGACAGAAGATCAATAAGGAAACAGCAGTTTTGAATGACACATTACACCAGATGGGCTTAACAGATATATACAGAACATTTCATCTAAAAACAGCAGAATATACATTCCTTTCAAGTGCACATAAAACATTTTCCAGAATAGATCATATGTTAGGCCACAAAACAAGTCTCAATAAATTTAAGATTGAAATCATATCAAGCATCTTTTCCAACTACAATGGTGTAAAACTAGAAATCAATTATAAGAAAAAACTGGAAAAAACACAGATGTGTGGAAGCTAAACAACATGCTACTAAACAACCAATAGATCAAAGAGGAAATCAAAAAGGAAACAAAAAAATACATGGAAACAAATGAAAATGAAAACACAATGCTTCAAAATCTCTGGGACAACAGCAAAAGCAGTTCTAAGAGGGAAGTTTATAGTGATATGGGCCTGCCTCAAAAAGTAAGAAGAATCTCAAACAATCTAGCCTTACACCTAAAGGAACTAGAAAAAGAACAAAGCCCAGGGTTGGTAGAAGGAAGGAAATAATAAAGATCAGATAGAGCAGTAATAAATGAAATAGAGACCAATGAACAAACAAACAAACCATAGAGAAGATCAACGAAACTATTAGCTGGTTCTTTCTAAAGGTAAAATTGATTAACTTTTAACTAGACTCATCAAGAAAAAGAGAGGCATAACATAAATAAAATCAGAAACAAGAGAGAAGTTACAACTGAGAACACAGAAATACAAAGGATTATAAGGGACTACTACTACTACTACTACTACAAAAAAAAAATGCCAACAAATTGGACAACCTAGAACAGATGGATCGACTGCTAGACACATACAATCTTTCACAACTGAATCAGGAAGAAATATGAAATTTGAACTAATTACTAGTAATGAAATTAAATGAGTAATCAAAAAACTCCCAACAAGCAAAAATCCAGAACCAGATGGCTTCACAGGTGAATTTTACCAAACAATTAAGGAAGAGTTAATACTTATCCTTCTCAAACTATTCCCAAAAATAGCAGAGGAAGAAATGTTTCCAAATTAATTCTACGAGGACAGCATTACCCTGATACACAAGCCAGGCACAGACATGACAAAAAAACAAAAATAACAGACGGATATCCCTGATGAGCACCGATGCAAAAATCCTCAATAAAATATTAGCAAACCGAATTCGAAAATGCATGAAAAGCATCATTCAACATATCAAGTGAGATTTATTCCAAGGATGCAGGATAGTTGTTCAACACTCACAAATCAATCAACACAATACATGACATACACAAAATGAAGGATAAAGTCATATGATCATCTCAGTAGATGCAGAAAAAGCATTTGACAAAATTCAGCATTCATTCATGATAAACTCTCAACAGAGTGGGTATTGAGAGAACATATCTCAACATAATAAAGGTCATGTATGACAAACCCCCAGTTAACATCATACTCAATGATGAAAAGCCAAAAGCTTTTCCTCTAAAACCAAGAATGAGACAAAGAGACTTCTCTCACCACTTTTATTCAACATAGTATTGGAAGTCCAAGCCACAGCAATCGGACAAGAAAAAGAAATAAAAAGCATCCAAATTGGTGAGGAAGAAGCAAAATGTCACTATTTGCAAATGATATGCAGACAATGTTATATAGACAAGTATACATATATAACCCTAAAGACTCTACCAAAAAACTATTAGTTCTAATAGTTTTATCTATTAGAGTTAGATTAAAGAGTTTTTATCTCTCTCTTTCAATTCTAAAAGAAATTCAGTACAGTTGTAGGATATGAAATCAAGATACAGAAATCTGTTGCATTTCTATACACTAGTGACTTACAGAAAGAGAAATTAAGAAAACAATCCCATTTATAATTGTATCAAAAAGAACAGGATACCTAGGAATAGATTTAACCAAGGAGGTAAAAGACCTATATTCTGAAAACTATAAAACATTGATGAAAGAAACCGACAACGATTAATAGGAAGATACACCATGCTTATGGATTGGAAGAATTAAAATTGTTAAAATGTCCATACTACCCAAAGCAATCTACAGATGCAATGCAATCCCTATCAAAATGCCAATATTATTTTTCATAGAACTGCAACAAATAATCCTAAAAAGTTTATATGGATAAAAAGATCTCGAATAGCGAAAGCCATCTTGAGAAAGAACAAAATAGGAAGTATCACAATCCCAGATTTCAAACTATACTACAAAGCTATAGTAATCAAAACATGATAGTTCTGTCACATAGACACATGGATCAACAGAACAAAATAGAGAGCCCAGAAATAAATCCACAATTATATAGTCAATTAATCTTCGGCAAAAATAAACAACAAGAAAAAGACAGTCTCTTTGATAAATGGTGTTGGGACAATGGAGAGCTACATGCGAAAGAATGAAACTGGACCACTTTCACTATACATAAAAATAAACGCAAAATGGGTTAAAGACCTAAATGTAAGATCTGAAGCCATAAAAAATGTTTTCTTTTAAAACATAAGCAGTCAATTCTTGCGCATTGGCCTGAGCAATATTTTTCTTTTCTCTTTTAAATATTTTATTTATTTATTTGATAGAGAGATAGTGCAAGAGCACAAGCAGGGGGAGTGGCAGAGGGAGAGGGAGAAGCAGATTCCCCGCTGAGCAGGGAGCCTGAAGTGGAGGCTCAATCCCAGGACCCTGGCACCATGACCTGAGCCAAAGACAGATTCTTAACCAACTGAGCCACCTAGGCGCCCTTTAGCAATATTTTTCTAGATATGTTTCCGTAGGCAAAGGAAACAAAAGCAAAAACAAACAATTGGGACTACAGCAAATGAAAAAGCTTTTGTACAGCGAAGGAAACCAAAAACAAAAGGAAAAGGCAACCTACTGAATGAGAGAAGATATTTGCAAATGATATATCTGCTAAGGGGTTAATATCCAAAATATATAAAGCTCTCATTCAACTCAATACAAAACCCACAAATAATCCCATTTAAAAATGGGCAGAGGACCTGCATAGACATTTTTCCAAAGAAGACATACAGATGGCCAACAGACACATGAAAAGATGCTCAACATCGCTAATCAGCAGGGAAAATACAAATCAAAACCACAATGAGAAATCACCTGACACTTGTCAGAATGGCCAAAATAAAAAACGCAAGAAACAACAAATGCTGGCAAGGAGGTGGAGAAAAAGGACCCCTCAATGCATGGTTGGTGGGACTGTAAATTGGTATAGCCACTATTTGAAACAGAATGGAAATTCCTCAAAAAACTGAAAATAGAAATACTGTACGACCTAGCCATTATGCTTCTTGGTATTTGCCCAAAGAAAACGAAAACATCCCGTATTTGAAAGAAAGAAAGAAAGAAAGAAAGAAAGAAAGAAAGAAGGAAGGAAGGAAGGAAGGAAGGAAGGAAGGAAGGAAGGAAGGAAGGAAGGAAGGAGAGAAAGAAAGAAAGAAAGAAAGAAAGAAAGAAAGAAAGAAAGAAAGAAAGAAAGAAAGAAAGAAAGAAAGAGGGAGGGAGGGAGGAAGGAAGAAAGAGAAAGAAATTAAAGAAAAGAAAGAAAAGAAAAGAAAACAAAAACAAAGTAATTAAAAAAGATAATATGCACCCTTATGTTCACTACAGCATTTTTTTGCAATAGCCAAAATATGGAAGTAACCCAAGTGTCCATCAATAGATGAGTGGATAAAGATACTGTATACATACACACACACCTACAAGCACACACACACACAATGGAATGTCATTCATCTATAAAAAAGAATGAGATCTTGCCATTTGCAATAGGGACGGAACTAGAGGGTATTCTGTTAAGTAAAATAATTCAGACTAAGAAAGATAAATACTGTATGATTTCACTTACATGTGGAATCTAAAAACAAAACAAATGGGGTGACTAGCGCCTCAGTCAGTTAAGCGCCTGCCTTTGGCTCAGGTCACGATCCCAGGGTCCTGGGATCCAGCTCCACATTGGGTTCTCTGCTCAGCGGAGAGCCTACTTCTCCCTCTCCCTCGGCTACTTTCCCTGCTTGTGTTCTCTCTTTCTCTCTGGCACATAAGTAAATAAAATCTTAAAAAAATAATAAAAACAGAAGAAATGAACACACGAATAAGTCAACAACACAACACATGCTACAACATAGATGAGCACTGAGGACGTTGTGCTGTGTGAAACTAGCCAGGCACAGTGGGACAAATACTGTATGATTCCATGTAGTCAAATTCAGAGGCAGAACATAGAATCATGGTTTCCAGGGGAGGAGGGATGGGGCGTTGTTGATTAATGGGCACAGAGTTTCAGTTGGGGAAGTTGAAGGAGGTTCTGGAGATGGATGGTGGTAATGCTTGCACAACAATGTGAATGTATATAATGCCTCTGGACTTAAAAATGATTAAAATCGTATATCTTAGGGGTGCAGGACTGGCTCAATCAAGGTGCATGTGACTCTTGATCTTGGGGTCATGAATTCAAGCCCCGTGTTGAGTATACAGATAACTTAAATGAATAAATAAAAACTTTAAAAAAACAGTAGATTTTACATTATATATATTTTAACACAGTAAAAAAAAAAAAATCAACAAAAGCAAACTAAAGGTTGAAACTGAGCAGAAACCACCCTCTATCTGTTAGTTTCCCTTAGGGCGCTGATGATTGCCTGTGGGTTCAGGAGTTGAGCACCAGAGAGGAGTCAAGTTCATGCCCGTGTGAAATGTGACCGGGACACAGGGGAGCTGCCTTTGTGGCCTAGGCATCCTGAACAAAGTAGTCAGATGCCATGAGACGGACACCAGGATCAGAGTGGGGAGCCCAGGTTCTAGGCCTGGCTGTCCCTCCAAGCTGTGGAACCCTCATGAGTTGATTTCCAAATCTCAGAATCAGTCTGTATCCAAAATATCCACTGAAGATGAGTTCCCAAGTTTCTCGCAGCTCTGGAGACGCAGACGTCCAGACAGAAAGGTGTTTTTGCGAATTTCATTTGCATGAGGCCACTTCCAGGCAGAGCAGGAGGCCCTTCAGCCAAGAAATCCCATATGCACATCTGCCACCCATCCCCTGCCACAAATCTGGATCATGGCTGGCCTCGGTGGACCAAAGCTACCAAGCTCTGTCCCTTCAAGACAATTCTGTCCTTGAGGAGGGAGCAAAGGCCTCTGATGCAAGTGTTAAACTGGAAATTGTGTTCTCAGGTTCTTTCTGAGCCACCGAGCCTTGCTCCCCTGAGGCCTGTCTGGCTGAGGTGAGCCCCATCTGAGGCCACTCCCTCCCTACGTGACCATTGTTGCTCCTGTCTCAACATCTACACTGAGCCCAGCTGAGACCGTGCCTAACAATTCATTTCAAGGCAGAAATCTAAACGGGGCTAATGGGGATCCCGCTGTATCCACAGTCACCTTCGTCATTTAAAAATCTTTAATTTGGGGACACCTGGGTGGCTCAGCCAGTTAAGTGTCCAACTCTCGGTTTCAGCTCAGCTCAAATTAAAGATTAAAAATCTTTAATTTGGGGACACCTGGGTGGCTCAGCCAGTTAAGTGTCTGACTCTCGGTCTTGATCTCATGGTTTGTGGGACTGAGCCCCATGGCAGGCTTCGTACTCAGCAGGGAGTCTGGTTGAGAGTCTGACTCTGCCCCTCCCCCCACTCACATGCTCTCTCTCTCTCACTCTCTCTCTCTCAAATAAATAAATAAATAAATAAATAAATAAATATCTTCAATTTTTAATGAATTTAAAAGGGCAACATGAGGGATCCTTGTAGTGACAGAGATGTCCTCCATCTTGACTGTATGAATGTCAATATCCTCATTGTGATGTTATAGTATTGTGTACTATACTTTTACGAGAGGTACTGGGGGAAAAGGAAAAAGGGCACATTGAGATAACTTGGTATTGTTTCTTACCACTGTAACGTGAATCTAAAATCATCTCAAAATGAACGGTTTAATTTCTTAAAAATCAAGACCTTAAAAGTAACTGGCCTTTCAACTCATGCATAATGGAAGCAAATTCTAATGTTGTGCACGTAAATAATAGATAACCATTTTCATGGATCGGCGCCATCCTTTGTTGTATAAGAAACATTTTAAAGTTAAGGGACTATGCCTTTAATAGGAAAATTTGATGTGTTAGCAACTACTGGTTGATCTTTGTGCATTTTTCAATTGCAAATTGCACTTTAAAAATGCAAACAATTATTAATATTGATTTGGACTCAAACAATATTGAATTTCAATATATTTCCAGCTCTTTTATGAATTACCCTGTGGATACGTGGTGATTATGATAAAAGAGCATTTGCATGCTCAATTTCTCTTCAGTGAGGAACCTTGAAGAGGGCTGATGTGATCCATGGATAATGAACTTCACAGGGACAACACTGGCTCCAGAGTCCTCTGCCCGGCCCTCAAACTTAGCAGGCAGCACAGACAGACTTTCAGGGCCACGTTCTCCAAGCCGATATTACAGAGCACAGCTATGAACGACTGCTCAAGGCCTGGATGGGATTTAGTGTCATAGTTTTTAGGGCAAGGAGAAGGCATAGGCTTTGTTAACCTTCCAGGTAGCATAAACATCCCATTTAGCTTTTGAACAATAACCTCTTGAAGTAAAATCATTATCCCCATTGGATACAGGTTTGGTTCTCTGTAAGGAGATGCAGAGATGGGAGTTCAGGGTGTGAAACGGTTATTAAGGATCCATACCTATGAAGGGAAGAGGGAGGAAGCCAGAGCAAGCAGAAGAGGTTAGACAGGGATGCAGGTCCAACCCGTGCTGGGTGGGGAGGGTTAAAGTAGGTGTAGCCCATGGGAGCGTCCCGCAGTAGGTAGAAATGGCTGCACCTTCATGTGTCACCCTACTCGGTAACTGGATGTGGCAGGTCCAGGGAAAGGCACAACCTCGGAGAGGACAGTTTGGTGCAGCCACAGCAGACCCTGAAGGAGCTGACAGCTGGGAGATGGTTGCTGACCACACATCCTGTGGGTAGTCTGTGAGTCCTTCCTGGAGGGAGATCTGGACAGCACATCTCCAAGTCTACCACCATTTTACGATGGTGGAAATTAAGACTCAGGGAGACTAAACACGGCCAAGGTTACGTCTACAAAAGCCATATCAGATCTGCCTGACTCAAATCTTGCCTCTCTGCACCCCATTCACTGCTTCTCCCAAACAAAAGCACAGATCAGCCTGTCCTGACCTTCAGCTACTGAGACATGAAGGGCTGAGAGTCTCCAGAGGAACACACAGAAGGTCTGACTGCGTAAGCAGATACCCTCACCTCACCTCTGCTAACATCCCTGCAACACGCACTCGTGTGCGCACACACGTTTTGTTCTTGGCGATGATCTCATTGCTAATGGAAGGCGGGGGCATGGATTATTTGGGTTAAAAGTTCCCCTGACAGTACAGCCCGGAGAGCATCCTCCCCCCCCAACCCCAGAAGAGCCACTGGGTCTTGCCGAGAGCAGCAGACGATGTATGATGCTGCACAGCCTCCTTTTACTTTTAGAAAGCACTGAGCTTTTCACATTTTCCAGCTGCTCTGACATCCACAGCCACAGCAGGGAAAATTATAGGGAGGAAAAAATTGCATATTTACTTCTCAAAATTGAAAGTTGGGGTATAATATGGACAGAAAGGAGTGTATGAGTAAACCTAGAAGGCCCTGGCCCCTGGCAGGGTGCAGCTGCCTCCAAGCTGCAAACGGCAATCCATAGACTCCAGAAGAAGAGAGAACGGCAAGGAGGTTTGGCTTCCTTCCAGGGAATCCCTCTCCTTGTGGCTGGCACAGGGAGGCCCCAGAGGACTTGCCTTTGTGTTCCCAGCTGCCAAGAATGCCTGGCACAGAGTAGGTGCTCAGGCAATGTGGAGTGAGCAGACAGAGAGCTAGGAAGAGGAGGGAGAAGGGAAAGGGATCCTTGCACACTGGGACCAGCTCAGTCCTTTGGGTTGAGGTCACGTGGCGTCCAGTAGGTGTGTTCTGCACGTCTGCACTGTGCACATGCACGGACATGCCCTTTGGGAGTGGGCTGGCTCCTTTAAGATGGCTCCATGGCTAACCATCACACTTGAACCTCTCTAATCCAGCATGATTTTCCCTGGAGCCCTCCTCAGAACAGCTGGTGTCTTCCGACCTGAGCAATCAAGTCTGTTGGCCCTATCCTGGTTATGGAGAATTGCGTCTCCCTCAGGCTACCAGGAGGGGGCCAGAATGTGAATAACCTGGAAGTTATTTTTTTTGAAAGATTTATTTATTTATTTATTTGACAGAGAAAGAGATCATAAGTAGGCAGAGAGGCAGGCAGAGAGAGAGGGAAGCAGGCTCCCCACTGAGCAGAGAGCCCGTCGTGGGGCTTGATCCCAGGACCCTGAGATCATTACCCAAGCCAAAGGCTGAGGCTTTAACCCACTGAGCCACCCAGGTTCCCCCAACATGGAAGTTCTAATGAGTGGCTATGGATAAGACAGGAGCCTGTTTCCTCCATGAGGCACTGGAGGAATGTCTTCCTCCTGTCGACATCCTGTGCTTCGAGTACCTCACTTACCCTCCAATGCCTCCCCCCTCTTTCACCACAGAGTGTTGGATAGCCAAACTTTGGGGCCACCCTAACCTCCCTCCACCTCTCCCCACACTCCAACTGTAGACTCAGCCTCCTGTGTTTCCTGTTCATCTTCGGTTTTTTTCAGCCCCTCAGTGAGGCTGATTCAGCACCAGGAGCCTGGACAGCTCCCTACCTCCACTTCAGTTCCAAAGGACAGTTGCTAACCCTCCCTTGTTCAAAAAAGTCTGAGGGCCCCCAGTTGCCCAGTGGTCCAAATTTGAATGTCTTAGCATATCCCACAAGACCCACTGAGTATCCAGGGTCCGCAGCTCTCCTGCCTTCAGTCTTATTTCTCACCATCCCCTGATGGTCCCCAGACCAAGTGAGGCACCCTCCTGCGTGTTCCCAGAGCCCCTGGGCTTTCCTTTAACACAGGTGAGAGGCTAGTGTAGAGGAAAGAGCTCTGGGCTGTGCCTGGGTAGAGGTAAGAGGCTCAGGATGGGTGGGATGGGCCACTGGGTCCCAGTCCTTTCCCTGCGGGGCACATGCTCTTTCACGGGTGGTCTTGTTTTGGTCTCCAAATGGCTTTGCTGACTTCATTGCTTACCTTGAACACCACACAGGGGGCCTGGTTTTTCTCCCCCTGAACTTTCAGCCTCTTTCCTGCTGTCCCATGTCAGGCTGAGAATTCTTATCTCTCAGCCTTGAGGATACAGAAAAGGTGTTACGTCTTTATGATCCTCGGACATGGAATTCTATGGTATGTTTGCTGGGCCAAGGATGTAGGCAGCACACAGCTGACTGGGAGTACCCCACAGCAAAATGGCACCCATGGAGGTCCCACCCATGCCCTTGTGTCACTTTGTCAAATGAAGGGGCACTTAAGCCCTAATTTCCTGCATGGTTGTTGCAAGGAGAAAGACACAGGTAGAAATACACATTTTCATGATGAGATCCAGAGGGGCCAATCATCGGTCTTCAGTGAACACACATGTCAAAAGCAGTCCATTTCCTATATTAACTATATGGCATTTTCATATTGAAAATTACTGTCAGAATGATCCAGGCCTTCTGACCTTTCAAATTGGAAACCTGGGTTTTTAAAAAGATTTTCATTTATTTATTTAAGTGGGGAGGGGCAGAGGAAGAGGGAGAGAATCTTAAACAGACTCCCTGCTGAGTAGGGAGAACCCAACACAAGGCTTGATCCTGTGACCCTGAGATCATGACCTGAGCCGAAATCAAGAGTCTGACGTTTAACAGACTGAGCTACCCAGGCACCCTGGAAACCTGGATTTTTAACTTGAAATTTCCTGATTCTCAAAGTGGCAAGCAACGCACATTTTGAAACCTACCTGAGCCGATCAAAAGTCATGTTCAAGTTGGATTTGGCCGGGGGGTCCACCCATTGCCACTGCGGCCATGAAAAGCATCGCCCAGACTGGGGAAAAGCACCTGACCTCTGGATAAAAAGGATTCAAGGAATTTCATGCAAAAGCAGCTGAGAGGAGACAAAGCCTGTGAGTCAGCTGGTGTAGAGAGAGACCGCTGCCTCGCTGGTCAGGAGCTGCTCCCTATGGCTCTGTAACTGGATGGCGCTCACACGGAAACACGGGCTTCTGGCACGAAGGACAGTCACTGCAGTGGTACAGTCCACCCAGCAGCGGTGCTTGAGCACGCACACACGCACACACGCACGTGCGCGCACACACACACACAGTCACACTCCCATGCACCAGTTATGGGTTGAACTGTGTCGCCCCTGCCAAATTCACATGGAGTCCCAACCCCCACCTCAGACTATGATCTCATTTGGGAAGAGGGTCATCACTGAGGTAACAAGCTAAGAGGAGGTCACCCTAATATGATTGGGGTTCTTATAAAAAGGGGAAATCCGGACACACACGCTCGCAGCGAGAATGCCGCGTGAGGATAAAGGCAGAGACCTACAAGCCACAGAATGCCAAAGATTACCCGCGAACCCCCCAGAATCTAGGAGAGAGGCTTGGCACATATCTCCCTTCACCAACCTCAGAAGGGGCCAACCCTGCTTGAGTTCAGACTTCCAGCCTCTGGGACTGAGAGGCAACACATTTCGGCTGCTGAAACCCTTTTGTCTGTGGAATGCTGTCACAGCAGCCCAAGCCAGGTACCCCAGCCCCTGTGGAGAAGGCTCAGCCCTGGCCCCATCCTAGTGGAAGGGGGGTGGTGCCAGAAGACCAGCTCCTGCCTCAATGGTTGTCATCAACTGCGTGTAAACAGTGTCAGGCCAGCATTTGACATAAGGCTTGTGACAAGCAGGGTGTGCTGGGAGGTGAGTACCAGAAACCCTCCCCCAGTGGGAACCCTGTAGCTCGACAGAGTCATCGGGGCCCGGATCCTTCCTGAGGCCCCACTCCTCTGTCCTCGGGCAGGTTTTATCCTCAGATGGCTCCCGCATGGTTGTTTGATGGCTGCAGCCACAGTCTGGCCTACAGGCATCCTTGCTACATCCGGCAGGAGAGGGGGAGCCCCGGTCCCTAACGGCAGAGCCAAGCTCCTGGACCCTGAGCCAATGGGGGCCAGGGCCATGCCCCGCACTGGTGGGCGCAGGCCTGGGACCAGTGGGATGAAACTGCCCCTCTTGGAGCCGGAAATAGGGTCAGCACCTCCAGACTCAAAGACCGGGAGACAAGGGGAAGGCATGACACCAAGTGGGCTACCGAGTCCCTTAGGTACAAAAGCTGCCTGAAAAACTAGGACCCCCATTTTACAGATGACGAAACAGGCTCAGAGAGGCTGAGTAACTTGCCCAAGGCCACACTGTGCCGAAGAGATGGAGGCACATTTCAGGTCTAGGTACAAGAGAAGTGCAGTCTGCCACTCCCCCAGTCGAGTCCCAGGATTAACCCCACCACCCATGACTGAGGGAGCCGCGCTGCAGACACGGGTGGCACAGACCTGGGTTGTCAGCAGGCAGGGGCGCAGGGCCACTCCGTCCCTCTCGGAAGCCCTCCGTGAGCCCGCTCTGTTGGCCCGCCCTCCCAGCACAGCACCAACCTGCTGGCTCCCACAGCTCACCTGGGACAGCATGTGTGAGCGCAAGCATGTGTGTGACTCTGTCCTGCAAATGGAGAGGGGGAGGGCTTGTGTCTGTGTGTCTGGGCGAGCACGGGTGTGAGGGGACGTGTGTCCACGCACATGCACACGCATGTAGGGATTTCAGAAGTTCCCTTCCCTTTGCCCTGCGGCCACCAGGCCGATGACCAATGACCGTCACCCCCGGCTC
Source organism: Procyon lotor (assembly GCA_028646535.1). Classification (NCBI taxonomy): domain Eukaryota; kingdom Metazoa; phylum Chordata; class Mammalia; order Carnivora; family Procyonidae; genus Procyon; species Procyon lotor. The sequence goes on along the minus strand of CM053620.1, from coordinate 34,333,864 downwards.
TGAGGCGCTCCCCCCACCAGCTGCTGCCTGGGGTCAGCCCTCCTTCCTGGCAGAGGCTAGCAAGGTCCCTTCTCCCGCGGGAGCTTGGAGGGCGGGTGGGGGGCGGGGGGGCTGGAGAGGGGCTCTGAAGTGGCCGCCCGGCAGGGCCATCTGCCATCTGTGCCTCCCGCTCCACTTCCCCCTCTGTCCCCTCTCCGCCTCAGGGTGCATCACTCCGGCGACCCCCGGGAATTGGAAGCTAATTTTCCACGATCATTAGTGATGGAAAGACCTCAGGTTCTGCCTTTAATTAAAGTCAAACGTGGGGCTGAGGAGAAGCGCAGCACGCAGGCGTCCTCTTCTCACTTGTAAAAGCCATATGCAAATAATTAAGCCAGGCATGGAAGCCATAATTAAAAATTTCACAAACCCCCTCATTAGCTGAGCAGCCTGCACAGAGAAGTGGGACCGTGGCCCTCCCCCACGCCGAGAGCAGCTCCTGCAGATGGTTAATTGGGGCTGGGAGCGGGGGAGGGGCAGATTCCCCCCACCCCCCCTCCCCGGCCCCGCAGGTGACAGTGCACCTGGCAACGAACGAGTTGGCAGAGGTCCTGGCTTCCCAGGCTGGCGGCAATGACCTCTCACCTCTGCTTAGGAGGCTTCCAGCCAGGGACCAGGGCCTCAGTGAGCCCAGGAGGGAGGTGGACCCTCGGACTGAGGCAGGCTCAGCAGGCTCCCTCTTCCCCAGCAACTATGTGTCCTGAGGTCTTTCAATCTAGCCATGCATGCAGATGTCCCCAGGCCTGGTGGCCACTGTGCAAGCGGGGAGGTGGCCCCTGAACACAAAGGCCCAGACAGGATACCCACGCACCCCATAAACACAGGTAGCCCCAGCTTCAATCAGCATCTCAAGAACTGTTGAGGAGGGAAGGGACAGCCAGGAAATGTCTGAACTCCCTGCTCCCCTTTCCCCCACGCTCCCCAGGATCCGTGGCCTGAGCCCTCGGCCCCTTCGGCCCCTGGAGACATCCCTGGAGACATCCGATTCACCTCAGGTCCTGAATCCATCCTGCAGGCATAATCTCCCTTGGCGCATTGACATTTCCAAATGAATATTCACTCACCCCAGTCCTGCCTACTTGTTTTCCGTCTGGCCTGATCAATGGTGCTCTTTTCAAGGAATCATGCTCACATGGGGGCACTGAAGCTGCCCGGTGTGCACGGGGATGAGATGTGCCCGTCCTGCTGAGAGCCTGGACCAGCTCGCCTCCCCCACAGACCACAGGCGCTGGGCTGGGCCAGGGTCTCCCCCCAGCCGGGACGCTCACTCCTTCAGCGTCACAGATGTAAGCCGAACATGATTAAAAATAAATCCAGAAACTGGCTTTCCTTCTGAGGATTTGGGGATGTGATGGGGGTCACTGGATGTTACTGAGTCAACCTGTGAGTTCTGTCCTGATCAGGTCAATCCTGACCCAGAGAAGTCCTCCTTCTGATGCCTTTGGCCAGATCCCTGACCTGACCCTTTCCCTTTCTGGTCTTGACCTTCCCAGAGGCTCAGGAAGCAGCATTCCTCTTTCCAGCTCTCCTCTGGCAAACAGAGGGGACACAAGCCCTTCCACCAAGGGTCATCAGACACCTGCCCCCAGGCTCTCCGCTCTCAGAAGCTGGTCCCAGGCAGTCGTGATCTTAGCTGACCTGTCTTGTTTCTTGTCTGTCCTCAGTATGCTTTGTCAGTTCTGCAAGTCATCTTGGGGCGCCCTTCCTTTTGTGCACCCTCTAAGCCAAGCTGCCCCGATTGTCAGAGTCCCTGCCTCATCTTTTCTGCCCCCCCATCCCTCCATAGCTCCCCTGTTACAAATGCAACTGCCCAAGGACATCTACTTTGAGCCACTGACAAGATAATACCCCCAAATAAGGCAATATGTTCTCATGGAGAAGGAAACTAGTCCAAGAAGAAGGTGATATTTGAACCACATGGATATCTAGGGAACAGCCTGTGCAAAGGCCCTGGGGTAGGAGCATTCCTGACACCTGCTGTGTCTGCAAAGGGGTGAATATAAAGAAGAGAGAAAGGAGACACAGTCAGAGAAATAATGGGGGGGGGCGGGCATTCAGGTGGGCTACTGAAAAGAAGTTGGCTTTTACTGTGAGTAAAATGGGGGCATTATCTGGCTTGGATTGCATCAGACCCTGTCTGGCCATATAGGCAGGCAAAGGCAGAAGCAGGAAGGCCAGGGAAGAAATCAGTCTGGGAGAGAGATTTCAGCTGTGATGTGAACATGCGGGTCTTTTATTAGAGGACTTTATTTTGACATTGAAAATTACATGTTTTTACTCTGATGCTCTGATAGCAGTATGTGTCTTCGGTCTACTTGTTGGCCATGAGATTTTCTGATGTGAGGATTATGGATCCTGAAAAATCTATAAGTCACTCTTTTTTTTTTTTTTAAGATTTTATTTATTCATTTGAGAGAAATAGAGACAGAGACACAGAGAGCACAAGCAGGAGGAAAGGCAGAGACAGAGGGAGAAGCAGACTCCCCGCGGAGTTGGGAGCCCAACGTGGGACTTGATCCCAGGACCTCGGGATCATGACCTGAGCTGAAGGCAGATGCTCAACCATCTGAGCCACCCAGGCGCCCTTATAAGTCACTCGTTTCCAGACCAGAAATACAGGAAAGTCAGCGGCTTGGTACATGTGGGTAGATGGACATGGGATACAGACATTCGGTGAGGATTGGGAAAAAGTCAGGCGGCCTGGGTCCAAATCCTGGCTCCATCGGGCACTCACTTTGTCACTCTGGGCAAGTTGCTTCAGCTCTCAGTGCCTCAGTTTCCCCATCTGCAGAATGGGGGTAATAATGGCTACCTTGCAAGCTGTCCTAAGGACTAGCTGAGTGCTAAGGGGCAGTACCAAGCACACAAGGACAGTTCCATCATGTTAGTGACTACTTTGGGAAAATGACCAGAGCTCCTCAAAGTGCTTCTCTCCCACGCAAGTCCGTCAACCCAGAGCTGGAGCAACAACCCGCCCTTGGACATCACCTAGCACAGCCTGAAGGTCACCAGGAAACAGGAGCCATGGAGGATCCTAGCGGGGCTCTCCAGGGAATATCTCGGGATATTCCCTGGAGCTCAGGCTACAGCAGCCGCACAGAGAACGGTGACCTTCCTGGGAAAGGCTTCATGAAACTGGCCCTTGAGCACCTCGTCAAGAAGGGAAAACACGAAGCCTTTCTCGGCATATCCGCCTCGGCCCCCCGCCCGGGCCTCGGGCTACCTCCACTGGTGCGTGTGACGCCCAGCAAGGGGGCTGGTATTTATTTTGACATTCCATGTTTGCTAAACTACTTCAGTCTTGTCTGCTGAATAGGCCAAGTATGTCAGGATGATCAATTTTGAAAGCTGAATGCTACTGGTCTTTTCCCTGATGATTAAAAATATGGCAGCTTCTATCTTCGGCCCGTGTGCTCACCATGTACTCGATCTGACAATTTCAGTTCCTACCAGAGTTCGGTATGTGCTGTGAGCTCGCGGGCAGTCAGATCATCGCAGAACCAGGAAAACAGCCTCGCATTTGAGGCCTCAGGTTTCGGTGGGTGGTTTTTGTTTGTTTGTTTGTTTGGTGCTTTTTGTTTTCCTTTTCTTTTCTTTTTATACATAATTAATTACTCCACAAGCGAGACTAAAGTCTTCTTTAAAAATTGGCAAAATTGTTAAAAGCTGAAGCTTGCCAAGGAATGATGGAGCATATTCTGAAAATATTTGTGAGGTTTTCCTCTGCATTCGCACAAACACACACAGTCCTTGTCTGGAGTCTAGCATTGCAAAAACATCTATCATAAAGTCCAATATTACTTTCCAATTAAGCGCATTCACTGCGAAGAGATCTGACTCCACTTCAGACAATAACCAAGTCTACCAGTGGTCTCGAAGGCTCAGGAAAATAGCATTTCCTCCAATCCACTGTTTTGGTCACAGGTCACCTCTCTCTACCCAGGTAGTGTGCATGGGGTCCTTTGTCATCCATTCATGACAACTAATAGCCAAATAATACCTTCGACTTTTGGCAAAACTTTCAACCTCCTGCCCTCCCTAGGTTGCTGGTTTGGCCTTTGCAATGAACTTCACCAGGCTGCGTTTCTCAGTTTCTTCTCCAAGGCAAGGTCTGGAGGCCCTCGGTGTATGTTTCATGGGAGTTTCCAATGAGGTGAGGGTCTGTGTCCTTAAGGCTAGCAAGGGGCTTATACACACAGGTGACAAGCATTTCAGATCCTGACGCTGTGTTCTGCTGCAAGTTTCTTTCCTGGGAAGCAGAGAAGGATGTTTTGCAGGCAAAAATGAAACCCACAGGGGTTTGAAAATAAATTTCATGCGATCTTGGTCCAATGCTACTTAAGGTATGAGGGCAGTCTGGCATCCCCGGCCAGAGTTTGCCAACACCTCAAGGAAGGTGTGCCCCATCTTTGCAATAGAAATACACTGCCCTTGATCTGAGCCTCAAGGATCATCAGCTACCCCAAAAGAGACCAAAAAAAAGCAAAGTTGGGATTCCTGATGCTCGATATTTTGGTCTGCACCAGACAATGTGACCTCCGTGACCCGTGGCCAGAGTGTGGTGGGACAGGCTAGCCATCCAGCCATCCAGCCATGCCGAGGCTCCAACAAGCAGGATGTGTCTGTGGGTTTGTTTCACACAAAAAAGTCATGAGCACTGCGTACTGGCGCCTGTGGCGATGGAAATGATCCTACTTTGATTTCCAGCTTGTAGTGTTAGGACCAACTTCGCCTCTCGGAAAGGATAAAACCGGAGGTGTAAGAGGCTCCCAGTCCCTTTTTTGTGCTGCTCTGTAGTAAACAGAAAAATCAAACTCTCCCTCAGAGCCCAACCTCGCCGGCAAACAGGAACCGCTTCTGATGTCCGTGACATGGAATGGGAACCGTAGGACATGTGGCGACGCAAACACACAACGGCAGTCCACAACATACCTCCCACAGGTGTCACCAAGCGAAACAGCCAAATCCCCTTCATTGGAGATTCCGCAGAGCCCCACCCGCCAGGAGAGTGGTGGAAAGCTCTGCTTCCTCTTAGTTGGGAGAATTGAGAATAGAATTATGTGCTTTGAACCGCCCCTCCTGTGAGAAAACGTCTCCAGTTACGAGGTGTTCTTTTTTAAGCCTTATAAATCCTCCTCTCCTTCCCCAGAGATGGATACACCTGCCTGACGCTCACCTGATCTCTTCCTCCCCCTCTGTCTCCCTGGAGGAGTCCTGCTGCCGACCACCACCTCTGGGGAAGGTGGTTAAGACAACGTCACTTGTTTTTTCAAACCCTACTTGCTCAGAGACTTTTCTTGCCGCCAGAGAGCCACAGCCCCTGTGCCCCTTGCAGACGTCTTGGTGGGGACCGAGCCCTAACATGCAACATTTCACAGAGGGGGGAGGTCCTGGTCCTCCCCGGCCAGTGATGAAGGAGGCCAGGCAAGGCTCTCAGAAGGAAGGCAGGGTTTTAAGCAGCGCTCGCGTGGAAAAGCCAGGGTCTCCGAGCTCTAAGCCTTCATCCCCTGGCAACGATCACTCAGATGGAATTCAGTTAATTCCCTTCCAAGCCATTTCAGCGTTCATGGCAGCCTTCCCACACACAATAGCAGAGGGGGCAGTCATGGGCACGAAGGGACCTCAGACTCACCCTTTGTCAAGCGGAGATAATCAAACACCAAGCGATATATTTGCTCTTCGACACGTGGGGGGTTATGGTCACTCTCATTCTTTCCCTCAGGCCCTGTTGTTTTAGGATGATATGAAGTGACTCTAAAAAGGGCCAATATTTCTCCCCTGACACAAGGGCATAAATCACTACATCTTCGGCGCTTTCTTTGCGGTATCGATTCTTCTGAGGAGGAAGGCAGATGGTTCTGATAGGGCATCATCTAATATTCACCCCGCTTGATTTATGGATTTCTTTGTGCGTTACCTGAACATAAACCGGTCTTACCGTCTTTCTTATACACTTGTCAGATTAAGGTAAGATATTCTCGTTGACCTTTAAACCTAAAAGAAAAAAAATTCAAACGCGTCTGAGACATTTTCCAGCAAGCATTCCGAGGAGCTGGGCCCTCAGATGCCAATTAAGAGGATGTAATTATGAAAGGGATCGTAGTCTGTGCTTCGGGTAATGATTTAATTTTAGTTTTAATGCGTTCACTCAATAGACGGAAAGAAAATAAGCTGGTTACGAATAATCTTGTGAAAGAGACGAGGACAATTTGGCACCATTTGTTCCTTAATTTACCAAAATGGGAAGGAGCTGGGGGAGCTTGGCGCCCCAGCCTTCCAGTAGGAAGGAACACTTCTTGAAAGGTGCAGAAAGAAGCTGCAGCGGCAGGAACCAAAATAGAGACGAAGCAGCCGTTTGCTGTGATGTTACCAAACACAGCCAGCGCCAGCCTTCAAGCTCGCGAGGGTGTGAATTGGATCTAACTTCTAGCAGGGGAGGAAATTCCGTTTGGGTGCTGCCTAAGACTTTCTCCTGTGTCATTTCTCCCACCGCCCTTCCCACAGCCAAGTCCAGACCTAGGGCTCTGGGCAACATCCACATGAGGCTGGCCATTGCCTGCCAGGACACAGAAAAAATGAAGACACTCTTCACCCTCCTTCTATGAACACCGTTCTTCAAGGTGAAATGATGCTGATTGTACCCATTTGGGCTAACGTCAGGATGTCCAAACCTAGATACACACATACACAAACTGTGACCACATAGGGCTTAGCCTGTGAGGCCACCTTGGGCATCCTTGAGGTGCCTTTCAGAAAAATGCCCACTTAATCCACTTTAATCACTCATAAAGCTAGTACGAAGGTTAAATGACAAAAGTAGTAAAAATAAGTACGACTGCAGCAATTGGTTAAGGAGTATATGAAAAAAAAAGGTGTAAAACAGGAAACATTGGGGGAAGGAGAATACTAATGTTGAGCTTACAATGGAATCAAACTGAAGTTGTTATCAACTGAAAGTACACTATTATAAGTTGCTATATATGAGCCTCGTGGTAACTAAAAAGGAAAAACCTATAGGAAATACACAAAAGATAATGAGAAAGGAATATAAACATACCACTTAAGAAAGTCACTAAAGCACAAAGGAAGAGAGCAAGAAGAAAGGAACAAAGAACTCCAAAAACAAGCAGAAAACGGTGGACAAAATGTCAATAAGCATGTACCTGCCAATAATTACTCTAAGTGTAAATGGACTAAATTCTCCAATCAAAAGACATAGAGTGGCTGAAGGGACTTAAAACAAAAAAGACACATTTATATGCTGCCTACAGGAGACTCATTTCAGGTATAAGGACACATATAGACTGAAGATAAAGGAGTGAAAAGAGATATTCAATGGAAACCAAAAGAAAGCTGGAGTAGTTATACTCACATCTGACAAAATATACTTTAAAATAAAAGTGGTAGTAAGAGGGGCACCTGGGTGGCTCAGTGTGTTAAAGCCTCTGCCTTCTGCTCAGGTCATGATCTCAGGGTCCTGGGATCGAGCCCCACATCAGGATCTCTGCTCGGCAGGGAGCCTGCTTCCCTCTTCTCTCTCTACCTGCCTCTCTGCCTACTTGTGATCTCTCCGTCAAATAAATAAATAAAATCTTTTTTTTTTTTTTTTAAAGTGGTAGTAAGAGAAAGAAGGGCATTACATAATGATAAAGAGGTCAATCCAATAAGAGGATATAACATTTCTAAATATTTATGCACCCAACACAGAAGAACCTAAATATATAAAGCAAATAATAACAGACCTAAAGGGAGAAATCAAGAGCAATACAATAATAGTAGGCAATTTTAATACCCTACTTACATAAATGGATTAGGTTTTCCAGACAGGAAGTCAATAAGGAAACATCAGCCTTAAGTGACACATTAAACCAGATAGACTTAGATATTTATAGAACATTCCATCCAAAAGCAACAGAATAGACATCCTTCCCAAACACACATGGAACATTTTCCAGGGTAGATCATGTGTTATGTCAGAAAACAAGTCTTAATACATTTTAGAGGACTAAAATCATATCACACATCTTTTCTGACCACAATCATGGGAAACTAAAAAGTACATGAATAAAACTGGAAAATTCACAAATATGTGGAAATTAAACAATATGCCACTGAACAACCAGTGTGTCAAAGAAGAAACAAAAAGAGAAATTTTAAAAAATACTCTGAGATAAATGAAAACGGAAATATAACATGCCAAAATAAATGGAAAGCAGGTGTAAGAGAGCAGTTAATAGCAATAAATGCCTACCTCAAGAAACAAGAAAAGTCTCAAATAAATAACCTACTGTTATACCTCAAGGAACTAGGAAAAGAAAAAAAAGTGAAACCCAGAGTTAATAGAAGAAAGAAAATAACAAAGATTACAGCAGAAATAAATAAGACACGAAAAAGACAATGGATAAGATCAACAAAATTAAGTCAGTGCTTTGAGGATAAAGCAAAAATAAACTGACAGACTTTTAGCTAGACTCACTAAGAAAAAAATAAAGAGAAAAAAATACAAAATAAAGAGAACTTAAATAAAACCAGAAATGAAAGAGATGCTACAACTGATACCACAGAAATCAAAGGGTCTTAAGAAACCACTATGAACAATTACGTGCTAACAAATTTGATGACCAGAAGAAATGGATAAATTCCTAGAAACATAAATTTACCTAGACTGAATCATGACAAAATAGAAAATCTGAGCAGACTGATTACTAGTAAGAAGATTGACTCGGAAACGGAAAACTTTGCAACAAATGAAAGTCCACAACCAGATGCCTTCCCTGGTGAATTCTACCAAACACTCAAAGAATTAATATTAATCCTTGTTAAGCTCTTCCAAAAGTAGAAGAGTAAGGGTAATTCAAACTCTTTTTACAAGGCCAGCGATACTCGGATACCAAAATGGACAAGAATGGCACAAGAAAAGAAAAATTACAGACCAATATCCTTGATGAACACACATGCAAATATCCTCAGCAAAATATTAGCAGACTGAATTCAACACACATTAAAAAGATAATACACCATGATCAAGAGGGATTAATTCCAGAGATGCAAGGATGATTCAACATTCACAAATCAGTTAATGTAATACATCTCATTAACAAAACAAAGGAGAAAAATGATATAATCATTTCAACAGATGCAGAAAAAGAAATGGATAAAATTCAACATCCATTTATGATTAAAAAAAGACTCTCAACAAAGCAAGTGTGGAAGGAATGTATGTAGGCATAACAAAGACTCCATATGACAAACCCACAACTAATGTCATACTCAACAGTGAAACGCTGAAAGCCTTTCCTCTAAAATTTGGAACGAGACAAGGATGTCCACTCTTGCCACTTTCATTCAACATAGTATTGGAAGTCCTAGCCAGAGTAATTAGGCAAGAAAAAGAAATGAAATGCATCCAAATTGGAAAGGAAGAAATAAAACTGTCACTCATTGTAAGTGGCACAAAGTTTTATATACAGGAAGCCCTGAAGACTTCATCAAAAAACGGTTAGAGCTAATAAATTCAGTGAAGCATCAGGATACAAAATCAAAACACAAAAATCTGATGCATTTCTATACACTAATAATGAGCTATCAGAAAGAGAAATTAAAAGAACAATCCCATTTACAACTGCATCAGAAAGAATGAAATACCTAGGAATAAATTGAACCAACAGGTTAAAGGCTTATATATTCACAACTATAAGACAAGAATGAAAAGAAATTGAAGATGACACAAAAATTGATAGATATTCTATGCTCGTGGATTAAAAGAATTAATGTTAAAATGTCCATACCAGCGATGGTAATATACACTTTTTAAAAAAGATTTTATTTATTTATTTGACAGAAAGAGATATCCTAAGTAGGCAGAGAGGCAGGCAGAGGGAGAAGGGGAAGCAGGCTCCCTGCTGAGCAGAGAGTCCTACGCGGGGCTTGATCCCAGGACTCTGAGATCATGACCCAAGCCCAAGGCAGAGGCTTTAACCCACTGAGCCATCCAGGCACCCTTAATATACAGATTTAATGCAATCCCTATGAAAATCCCAATGGCATTTTTCCCAGAAATAGAACAAACAGAAATAATTTGTATTGAACTATAAAAATACCCCAAATAGCCAAAGCAATCTTGAGAAAGAAGGACAAAGTTGGAGGTATCATGCTCCCTGATTTCAAGCTATATTACAAACTATAGTAATTAAAACATTATGGTACTGGCATAAAAATAGACACAGAGATCAATGGAGACTCCAGAATTTAACCCACACATAGATGGTCAATTAATTTATGACAAAGGACCCAAGAACATACAATGGGGACAAGACAGTCTCTTCAATAAATGGTGTTGGGAGGGGCACCTGGGTGGCTCAGTGGGTTAAAGTCTCTGCCTTCAGCTCAGGTCATGATCTCAGGGTCTTGGGATGGAGCCCTGCATCGGGCTCTCTGCTCAGCGGGGATCCTGCTTCCCTCCCTCTCTCTCTCTGCCTGCCTGCCTCTCTGCCTACTTGTGATCTTTCTCTCTCTGTCAAATAAATAATAAATAAATAAAATCTTTCAAAAATGGTGTTGGGAAAACTGGACAGCCATATGCAAAAGAATGAAACTGGACCACTTTCTTACACCATACACAAGAAATAACAACATGGATTGAAGTCTTGAATGAAAGACTTGAAACCATGAAATTCCTAGGAAAAAGCATAGGTGGTAAGCTTCTTGACATTGGTCTTGGCAACAATTTTTTGAATCGGACACCAAAAGCAAAAACAAACATGGGATTACACCAAGTAAAAAGTTTCCACACAACAAAGGAAACTATCAACAAAATGAAAAGGCAACCCACTGAATGGGAGAAAGTATTTTCAAATCATATATCTGATAAGGGGCTAATGCCCCAAATATATAAAGAACTCATACAACTCAGTAGCAAAAAACCCCAAACAATCCAATTTAAAAATGGGCAGGAGATCCCAATAAACAGTTTTCCAAAGACATACTGGTACACGAAAAGATGCTCAAGATCATTCATCGTTAAGGAGATGCCAATCAAAACCAGAATGGGATATCACCACACACCTATTAGAATGGATATTATCAAAAAGATAAGAAATAAACAAGTGTTGGCAAGGATGTGGAGAAAAGGGAGCCCTCATATACTGTTGGTGGGAATGCAAACTATGCAGCCACTGTGGAAGACAGTATGAAGGTTCCTCGGAAAATTAAAACCAGAACTACCCTATGATCCAGCAATTCCACTTCTGGGTATGTATCCAAGGAAAATGAAAACACTAACTTGTGAAGATACCTGCACCCCACGTTCACAGCAGCATTTTTTATAATCGTCAAGAGATGAAAACAACCTGAGTGTCCATTGATGGGTGAATGTATAAAAAAGATGCGACACACACACACACACACACACACACCACCACCACCACCACCACCACCACCACCACCACCACCGTGGAATATTATTCAACCATAACAAAGAATAAAATCTTGCTATAATGCTGAAAGAAATAAATCAGAGAAAGACAAATACTATATGATCTCTCCTATATGTGGAATCTATCTATCTATCTATCTATCTATCTATCTATCTATCTATCTATCTATTTTTTTTAAAAACAAGCTCATAGATACAGAGAACAGGGAGGAGGGATGGGCAGGTGCCGGTCTATTAGTGATTATTTCACGGTCACCCCATCTGCACCTCTAGGTCCCTGCATGCGCATGCACACAGAGTCATTCCTCCTGGAAGGCTGCAGGGGGCGTGGACAAAAGGAAACCCATTCTGCAGGGGTCCCCTGACCTTCCAAGTCACATGGGGTGCAAACTGCTCAATGCCAGACACACAAGCGTCCCATCTCTAGCGACATGTCTAATGAGAGTGGCCTTCCCAGCTGGGTGCCGATGAGTCCTTCCAGTCCTGCAGCCCACGGTGCTTACCCTCAGCCCTCCGACCCCGGGGGAAAAGCTGAGGCAGGAGGGTTCTGACACCCCATCCAGGACAGCAGAGCTCACCTGGGAGAGGCCTGGCTCTCGGCATCTAACCGCGGGGATGCCAACAGCGTTTCTCTAAACCTGGCGATGCCGGTCCTCTGCCGGAAGTCTGACCCTGTCCACCACCTCCTCAGGGCCGGGGAAGCCCCGGGCCACTTGGAGCCCTGTTCACATTACCAAAGCTTACTGACGGCCAAACACGTGCAACACCAGGCACCTCAAAGACTGGCACAGGATCAGACCACTGTCAGAGCATTTTCCAGAGGGCCTGCTCCCCACAGAGTCACAGCAAATGCCCTCATCCGGGCCTTTCTCCTGGGTTCTGGAAGCCCCTCCCTCACCCTGGTCTGGCTGGAAGAGGCTGCAGAACAGTACTTGAGAAAAGCAATATATTTTTTTTCCCTAAACTTTGTGGCCCCTCAGACAATGCTTTCAACATGATAGTTATGACTAAATTCCTAAAAAAATACTTCCATTGGCCATTTTCCTCTATTTTCAAACTCATCTGTGTCTTAATATTTGATTAAACCCCTGGGGAGCCAGCTACTTTCAGTCCACAGGCCAAAAACAATTGGCCCCTGGTTTCTATAAATAAAGTTTTATTGGGACACGGCCACTGTTCATCATCCTCCTATCATCATGGCTACCTCACATGAAGGTGGCAGAGCCGAGCAATTTCAGCAAGACGTTTTAGACTATGAAGCTCAAAATATTTACTTACTATCTAGCTCGTTAGGAAAAAAGTCTGCTGACCTCTGACCTACACTATAAATGTGATTTCTTTATCAATCATCAAATAACCCTTGGGGATGTCCAATGAACTTTGGGTAAGCCATTCAACACCATCACTTGAAGAAATAAAAATGAAAATCCCAGATGCTCGGGGTAATTCGTGAAGAGCCCCAACTCTAAATCCACACATCTCTTTAAATCACACACACACACACACACACACACACACACACACACACACACACACAGAGGAATACATTCTCACAGGGAAAAAAACCTTAAACAGCACAATGAAAGATCGCTCGGAAAACCACCCCAATGCAGTCCACTCTACCCCGGGGCTGGGGGAGTGGGGGGGAGAAATGCGGTGTCATTGCTTCAGGATCGCCTCTACAAACGTACTTATAAATATGTAAATCGTGAATATATCCTGGTAGCTTTATAGCTATAAATGTGTTTTTTTTTTTAAAAAGATTTTATTTATTATTTGACAGAGAGAGACACAGCGAGAGAGGGAACACAAGCAGGGAGAGTGGAAGAGGGAGAAGCAGGCTCTCCGCTGAGCAGGGAGCCTGATGTGGGGCTCGATCCCAGGACCCTGAGATCATGACCTGAGCCAAAGGCAGATGCTTAAGGACTGGGCCACCCAGGTGCCCCTCTAGCCATAAATGTTACATGTGTATGCATTGTTCTCACTTGGCTTTTTCACTTAACCGTACATTTTGGGCGTGTTTCCCAGGCCGTTCCTACAGATCTACCTCATGCCTTTTAACTGTCCAGAATATTCCAAGGTGTGGGTGTTGCAGACTCTAATCTCAATGCACGCAGACATTTGGACGTGGCGGCACCAGCTCTCCTTCCTGGGAGAATCAATAACCACCAGTCACCTTGGAACGTGACCTTCAGCGGATGGCCTGCAGGCCCCTGGCGTCCTCCCCTTTTATGGGAAGATACCCCTCCCTACCCTGGGGGTCCCGGCGTCCTTGTCCACAATGAGTCAATGAGTCTTTGCGTGACCCTGAGCATCTCCTGGCAGAGGCCCTGAGATCCATGATTCCAAACACCCCATTCAAAGAAGCTGTTTGAAAGGAGAATCACTGTGAATTTAAATGACTTTCTCAGAAGCTTGACTTTTAAAAAAGGAAGATGAATCTGGCCCTTGCAAATAAAAAACAGATTGAGAAGCGGAGCTTCGTGGAGTGACTTAAACAGGCATTCAGAGCCGGCACCCTCCGGGAGCGGTGCAGCAAAGGCGGGCGGGCGTTCGGAACAGGCAGAGCCTGGAGCTCAGCTCGAGAGCATCCTCCCCCACCTTTTTACCTCCCTCCCCCCCCCCCCCCCCCCCCCCCCCCCCCCCCCCCCCCCCCCCCCCCCCCCCCCCCCCCCCCCCCCCCCCCCCCCCCCCCCCCCCCCCCCCCGCCTTCACTGGCTCTCCCGCCCTCACCTCATCCCTTCGCTGCACCTCCCTCACCGAGCACTGTGCCCACCCTGTGCCAGCTCCCACACCCCACCCTCACGGGGGTTCCCAGGGATGCAAACGGTCCCGAAGCAAAGCCCCATGGTGCACAGCCCCAGTCTGGGCAAAGGAAGGTGCCTGTGCCTCGGATGTGGGAGGTAGGGGCTGGAAGAGGGGCACGTAAGGGATGGGGGCACCCCCAAGCAAAGGTCTGCTAACAGGTGCATGAACCTCTCCCACCAGATGGATGCAATTTTCTTGTTTAAAAGACCTACTCTGGAGGCGCCTGGGTAGCTCAGTGGGTTAAAACCTCTGCCTTCGGCTTGGGTCATGGTCTTGGGGTCCTGGGATCAAGTCCCGCATCGGGCTCTCTGCTCAGCAGGAAGCCTGCTTCTCCCTCTCTCTCTGCTTACTTGTGATCTCTCTCTCTCTCTCTCTGTCAAATAAAAAAAAAAAAAAAAACCCTACTCTGGCTGGTGGTGAAGAGACCTGGGGAGGGAAAGGCAGCCGTCCGCCTGTCCATTCTCCCCACCCCTCCAATAGGCAGCCGGAGTAGCAGAAGAAAACATCTGGCCAAAGGAGTGGGAGTCCCACTCGCAGCTGGGGTAGGAGTGGGGCTGCAGGGCAGTGTGGCTGGGCAGGGGCACTGCCTGTCCCCTGATGGTCCAGCCGCGGCAGAGAGCTCCATGGACCCTCCCTTTGGGAAAGAAAGCAGGGCGGAGCTCTAACCCAGCTGAAATTCACGAGGTGGCCAGGAATGGAGGACCCAGGGGAAAATCCCTGGCTGGCTGGAAGACCACACACACAGGCTTTAACCTTGGGTTCCCCCGCATTAGTGGTTCTCGGGGCTTTGCTGTAAGAACAAGGTGAGGTCACGCAGGACGGTACTCAACCAAGTGCTGGGCCCGCCAGAGGAATTCGGCGGCTGCCGCTGCTGGCGTGCGCTAGCATCCCATCATGAGCAGAATGAGTTCCCAGGCCTTGTTAACAAGCCGGGAAGTGGAGAAGCCTCTCTCCTGGAATCAAGCCCAGGCTGTCAGCCCCACACAGCGTCTGTGTCCCCACGCTGCAGCCGGGGGTGCTGGAACCCTTCCTTCCTGCCATGCACGCGTGCATACGTGGACAGCATTCACCTGGACACGCGGGTAGGCTGGAGCTCAGGAAGGAGGTCAAGCTGAGTGAAGGAAACAACTTTCATGCTTGGAAAGCCGCCGTCAGGAGGAAAGGGACTCCTGTGCAAAGGGTGGCGGCAGGCAGCCTAATTTCTTTCCCACCCAATTTCCTTCGAAAGGATTCAATCTATATAAAAACGGGGTGGGGGCCCGGAGCCCGTATTCATGGAGAAAAGCTGCGCAGGGTCGAGCAGGGAAGGCGCCGCTGGGAATTCCTGCAAACCCAGAGCAGCAGGCACAGGATGGGCGGACTGGACAGCCGCTAGGAGGTCAGGGCACCGGGCAGAGCACGAGCACCCACGAAGGAGGTTCAGGAAAGCCCCATGCGGTGACCTCTCCAGACAGGCACTGATACATCTCCCAAAATAGCTTCACAGTCTATAAAGCAAACGATTAGGGCAAAAGGAGACTTAACAAATCCCCAGTCGTAAAGGTTTTTAACCCTTTTTAAATGAACAAATTATGCAAGCAAATTTAACTGAGAGTATTAAAGATTTCACTAATAAAACTCTGGCACTCCCTCTAAACCTCTGCACTCAGCAAACAGAATACAGTTTTCTCAATCATAGAATATTTAGAAAAATGGATTTATATTACACTACAGGAAAAAAAACTCAATAGAAGTCATTATCTTACAGAATGCAATAAAAATAGAATCTAAGAAAAGAGAAAGGTTAAAATGTTGGCTACAGCATTGTTTTTAATAGAAAAAAAAGGTGGGAAAATATAAATTCCCATTAGTGGCTGAAAGTTTAATTAAGTTTTGGTCCATCTCGGGGCGCCTGGGTGGCTCAGTTAGTTAAAAGCGTCTGCCTTCGACTGGGATCATGATCTCAGGGTCCGGGGATCGAGCCCCTCATTGGGCTCTACTGCTCAGGGGGGAGTCTAGTTCTCCCTCTGTGCTCTCCTTTCTCTCCCTCAAATAAATAAAATCTTTTAAAAAATTTTTTTTGTCCATTCAAACTCTGGAATCCTATGCAATTGATGGAAAGATCACCCCATTCACTGAATACAGAGTTTCTAAAGAGGAGAATGGGGTACTGGTAGGAAAAGCAATAAACTGAGGAGATATGGCTAAGAACGTTCTGGAATTGAAGAAACACATGATTTTCTTTTTAAATATTTAATTTATTTATTTATTTGACAGAGAGAGATCACAAGTAGGCAGAGAGGCAGGCAGAGAGAGAGGGGGAAGCAGGCTCCCCGCTGAGCAGAGAGCCCGATGTGGGGCTCGATCCCAGGACCCTAAGATTATGACCTGAGCCGAAGGCACAGATTTTAACCCACTGAGCCACCCCGATGCCCCAAAACACATGATTTTCTTATACAGAAAGTATATATACAGTGCTAAGCAGGATAAAATTAATAAAATTCACCCATCTTGGTAAAACTTCACAATAAAAACAAATAGAAAAATCTTAAAGTTTACCAGAAAGAAAAGACAGATCACCCACCAGTGGTCTGAACAGCACAGTGAAGTATACATTTTTTCCAAGTACTATAGATAAGTAGGAGTCATTCTATTTTTTTAATGGAAAACAAGGGAAATGAAAAAACTTGTATCTTTTAATGAAAAAACAACCAAAGGATACATTTCTTTTTTTTTTAAAAGATGTTATTTATTTATTTGACAGAGAGAGAGAGAGAGATCACAAGTAGGCAGAGGGGCAGGCAGAAAGAGAGGGGGAAGCGGGCTCCCTGGGAGCCCGATGCTGGGCTTGATCCCATGACCCTGAGATCATGACCTGAGCAGAAGGCAGAGGCTTTAACCCACTGAGCCACCCAGGCGCCCCAAGGATACACTTCTGCAAGAGAAATGAACCCAGAGAGAAATGAGCAGGATTTAAAAAACACAAGCGTTGATAAAAATTTGTTAGCAAATTCAATTAACCATTGACTCTACATATTGGTAATACCAGTTTTGTATTAAGGTCAAAAAAATCCTCAACTCTAACAAGAGAGAAGATGGAGGGAGAGACTGTGCAGTCCCCACGTGCGAAGATTCATGATTGTTTTGAAGGATGACTGAGATAATAACTTTGGACATGCTAAAAGTTTATAGTTAAACAGGTATGTTAACGTTTTAAGGGTACTCAAAGGATAGAAAAAAATATCCACCGTTTTCAAATCAACAGAGGAAAAAAAATGTTATCAATTAGACTGAGCACAAGAGAAGAGAATAGTAAACAGAAGTCACAAATAAGGTGATAGAAATAAATCCAAGGAGGCGCCTGGATGGCTGAGTTGGTCTAGCACGTGACTTCAGCTCAGGTGATCTCAGGATCCTGCGATCGAGCCCCGGGTCCTACTCTGCGCTCAATGGGGAGTCTGCTGGTCCCTCCTTCTCCCCTTCTACCCCCCTCCCTGCTCAGACACTCTCTCTCTCTCAAATAAATAAATAAAATCTTTAAAAAAAAAAAAAAGAAATCCAAAATATCAGTGACGACAATAAACGGTTAGGGATTAAGCCCATCCGACATTTAGCAATGTCATTTTAGCAATGCTCACTCTATGTCAAGCCATGATCTATGCATTTTCCGTGTGTTTCCATGTTGAATTCTCAAAACAAGCCCATGAGCAAGGTACTATTATGATCACATTTTATAAGTGGGATAACTAAGACCCCGGGAGGAAAGGAATTCTGGCCGGGCAAAGCCAGAATCCGGACCCAGGCTTATGGGTTCCCCAGCCTGTGCCTTTCTCCGCGCTACCTGCTGCCTTCGGAAACACAGGCTCCTACACACAGGGAGCCTACCGCCAGCTGGATGAAGGCCATCAATCTTGATGGAAAAGCCTTTCGAAAGCAACAGAAATAAGTCCGTGTTAAGTGGAAGGCCAGGAAACCCTAACCCAAGGAAAGCTGACACTGTGATGTTACTATCAGATGAAGATGAATTCAAGGCCAAAAGGAATTGGTGAAGGGAGCAGTAAGGAGTAGCGTTAACGTAAGGAGGAAAAGGGCGGTCTAAAAAAGAAGACGTAATGGGAACTTGTAGGCGTCTAACAAAAACACCTCAAAAAATACACAGCTGACTCTTGAACTACATGGGTTTGAACGAGGCAAATTCTGCAAACAGTGTATTAGAAAATTTTTAGGCATTTGTGACAATTTGAAAAAAAACTCACAGATGAATCACACAGCCTAGAAACAGCAAAAACATTGGGGAAAAGTTAGGGACCCTTGAGAGAATACAGTACATAGGACATGTACAAAACAGGTCTACCGACTGTTTATGTTATTATCATACCAGTCAACAGTAGGCTGCTAGTAAAGTTTTGGGGGAGTCAAGTGTTACTCCAACATTTGACTGCATGGGGACAGGTGCTCCAACTCCCACTTTGCTCAAGGATCAACTACAAAGGAAAAAGTGGTAATCACGAGGAAAATGAACAGATCTACTGCCAGGGTGGAAGATTTTAAAACAGGTCTCATTTAGACATGCAAAAGATCGAATGACAAGAAAAAACTAGCAAGGATACAGAGAATTCGAAAAGCACTGTTTCAAGATTGAATTTATATATGCATGAGTGTGAATGTGTATATATATGGAATGTACAGAAATATATATGTGTGTGTGTGTATTCCTATAGCCAGCAGATCGAGAAGATACGTTATTTTCAAATATCTGTAAAACATTTATAAAAAACTGACCACATACCGGGTTAAATTCTATTGCAAGGAACTGGTACAATATAGGTCACATTCTCAAACCACAATGTACTTAAATTTACAACAAATCAGGGGTGCCTGGGGGCTCAGTCGGTTGAGCGTCTAACTCTTGATCTTAGCTCAGGTCTTGATCTCAGGGTGGTAAGTTCAAGCCCTGGGGTGAGCCCCACGCTGGGCGTGAAGCCTACTTTAAAAAGAAAAAAAGAAAAATGAATGACAAATTCCACCTTTCAGACATTCTAAGATGTACTTTTTCACATCATCTCTGAAACCAAGATACATCTTACAATTGACGGGAGTTAGAATTTAAGCAGTGGTGAATATTTTTTTTTCTTTCTTCACGGTACAGAAAATAATGATATGCGTTACTATCAAGATCATTCTGATTTCATGAAAAAATATGGTAGTTTGATAAAATGTACGGGATGCAATACTACTTAACTAAAAATTAATAACAAGAGAGAAACTTAGAAACTATGAAATACTCAAAGAGGAGATAAAAATAGCAATTTTAGGCTATGAAAAATTATGATGGTGACAACTTATGCACACCAAAACTTATGGAACGTGGCCAGAACTGTACTCAGAGGAAATTTTATTGCCTTAAGTGTTTTTATTCTTAAAGAAAAAATATAATAAATGGCCTCGACATTCAACTTAAAAAAATGAGAATGAAAGCAAGATAAGAAACCTTAAAAAGAGGAGTGCCTGGGTGGCTCAGTGAGTTAAAGCCTCTGCCTTCAGCTCAGGTCATGATCTCAGGGTCCTGGAATCGAGCCCCTCGTTGGGCTCCCTGCTCAGCGGGGAGCCTGCTTCCCTCTCTCTCTGCCTGCCTCTTTGCCTGCTTGTGATCTCTCTGTCAAATAAATAAATGATCTTTAAAAAAAAAAAAAAGAAAGAAACCTTAAAAAGAAATTAAAGATGACAGGAGGAAGTACTGATTTTTAGGAATTCAATAGTGGGATGAATAAATAAACTCAACAGCTGTTTCTCAGAAGGGGTCAATAAAATATATAAATCTCTGGCAAGTCCAATCGAGAAAAGAAAGAGAGGAAAAAACAGCATTAATAAGAAAGAGATGTAGCGCCAGAGATGCAAAAAAAAAAAAAATTAAAACATAGTAATACCACATGGAATCTTTATGCTAATAAATTTTCAAATCTTGATTAAACGTGTGATAGTCTAGGGAAGCAGAAGTTAATACAAACTGATTTAAGAAGTAGAAAGCCGACCAGAAAATAAGTATGGAAAACAATCATCCCCACCCCCAGAGGCATAGTCCTCAGACGCATGTCACTGGAAAATTTCAAACCTTCAAGGAACTGAAATTTTCTATGCTGTTTAAAATGTTCCAGAGGATAAAGAAAGGAGGAAAACTTCCTAATTAATTTTATGAATAACGCATAACCTTGGAACCAAAACCTGCCAAAGATGAAACAAAAATAAAATCACAGACTAATCTTGCTTGTCATTCTAGATGTAAAAATCCTAAATAAATATGATGGCCGATACGCACTGCATTTCCCCCCCCCACACACACACACACTAACACCCCCAGCTCTGAATGCAAGGAAATGCTGGATAAAACACAATATAAAATAATTAAATACATAACTGAGCTTGAAGGAAAGAAAAGGAAATCCTCAGGTGCACGAAATGAAGAGATTTGAGAGTCAGAGCCATACTGTCAGCTGGGGCCCCAGACGCCCTGAGTGATAGAGACCCCAGAAGCCAGGAAGAGGGCAGGGATCCAGCCTGGGCTAGGATAGGATAAGGAGCTAGACCTGAGGTCCCTAGGATAGGGATAAGGAGCTAGACCTGAGGTCCCGGCACAAAACTCAGGCTCTAGAAAGCATCTCACTCAGTGAAAGAGGGGCGGGAACCCTCAGCACTGGTCTGAGGAAATACAAAGAATCTTAGGGGAGGTGGGCAGTTTCCAGAAAGAAAGGAAGTTCCAAGCCTGCACCCTGGCTATGGAGATCGAAATTTGCACTACCTATGTGGTGTAGAATCCTCATATATAGAAATAATGGGAAAAACAGGTCCCAACCGATGCATCCACGGGACGACTGGCAGAAACCATTTTTGAAATGTTCCAAAGCAACCCTTGTACAACCCGGGAAGCACAGGGCTACCAAAAAAAAGTTAAAAAAAAAAAATCTCCAATCTTAGTTTGGATAATTTTTGCTTCCCTAGAATACCATATAGAAATTATGATCTGGGGCACCCGGGTGGCACAGTCAGTTAAGCATCCAACTCTTGGTTTCAGCTCGGGTAGTGATCTCAGGGTGGTGAGATCGAGTCCCACATCCACCTCTGTGTTCAGCGCAGAGTCGCTTGAAGATTCTCGGCTCCCTCTGCCCCTCCCCCCTCTCTCTAAAATAAATAAAATCTTAAAAAAAAAAAAATTATAATCTGCTCAAGGAAATGATTCACCAGGAGGGAAAAATCAGCTTGACAAACAAACAGAAGGACTAGCATTCTATGAACCTGCAATAAGGAAAAACCGGAAAAAGATAACATAATCACATTCTAAATCATTAAGTGAGTAAAAGGACTAAAAACAATGAAAGAGCAGGAAATTATTAAAACACATAGCACATAGATCGTAAAAACCTCCATAGAAGTCCTAGAAATAAAAAAAAAAAAAAATCAGTGATTGAAATTCAAAACGCAATAGAAGAGTTTAATAACAGATTGATTAGTTAAGCCAGCAGACGCAGTGACCAGGAGATTGATCTGACATAACCACTCAGCATGCATCCATGGGAAATAGGAGACTGAGGCTATAAGGAAGAGAATAAAATAAGAAGGTCCGAAAGGATACTAATAAGCATGGAGACTGGCAGGAATGCATCCCCAGGGACTGAAACAAAGTCAGATCCATCTAGAAAATGTACAATCACGTTAGCATCAGTGTAGGGTCTCTGGAACAGTTCAGGGAATACTAGTAATTAAGACTCACGTAGCGCCGACCACACGCCAGGAATTCTTTTAATCATTCTACATATATTAACTCATTTGATTATTACAACAACCTATGAGGTTAATATTATGCCCAATTTCTGGATGAGAAAACTGAGAAGCAGCACGTTCAACTGATTGTCCTCAACTATTAAGCACTGAAGTAGGTTGAATCCATGCAGTTATCTGCAGAGTCTATGTTCTTACCCGCCGCATCCCTCCCACATGAGGCTGGCATTTCAAAGGCTAATAATAATAAGGAAAGGACCTATTTAAAGAGATGGTGACTGAAAATTTTTCAGAACTTCAGACAGCCATAAGATTGAATAAATACGTGTTCAACTTTTAAGCAGGAAAAATAAAATTATATACCTAGATATACCCAAGTGAAGCTGAGGAATATCAAAGCAAAGAGAAAATCACAAAAATAACTACAGAGAAAGGTATTATCCACAAAGGACTGGCAGACTAACTCCAGGATTCCTCTGACAAATAGGAGAGACCAGAAAACAATGAACTACGTCTTCGAAGGGCTAAAGGAAAACACTTATCATCCAAGAGTTCTAGACCCAGCTCAACTGTTCAAGGGCAAAATCATACTTAAACGAACAAGATCCGAGGGAGTTTCCACAAGCCTTCCCTGAAAGAACTAAGAAAAGTAGTTATGTGAAGCAGTAGGAAATGGAACCCAGAGAGGATACAATAAGCAGGAATGAGCAAAGAACTTGGAAAACAGCTATCAATCTAAGTAACCATTAATTGTAAATATTAATGACAGCAATATTGATAAAAAAATTGGGAGCTTATTAACAATATAGAGCTAAAATTTGACAAAAGATATGAGATGGGAATATGATCAGAACTAAAGTGTTCAGGGCACCTGAGTGGCTCAGTGGGTTAAGCCTCTGTCTTTGGCTCAGGTCATGATCTCAGGGTCCTGGGATCGAGCCCCGCATTGGGCTCTCTGCTCAGCAGGGAGCCTGCTTCCCGCCCCCACCCCCTCTCTCTGCCTTCTTCTCTGCCTATTTGTGATCTCTCTCTGTCAAATAAATAAAATAAAATAAAATAAAAGAACTAAAGTGTTTGGTCATCACTGCTGTTTTGAAGGCAGAACTCTTGGTGTCATTCATACTGTATCAAGCCAAGTGTGCACATTAAAAATGTGAAAGTCATCACTGAAAGAATAAGCAATAGAATGTGTAACTTCTAAATCAGTAGAGGGAGCAAAATATGAAGAAAAGAAAGTATGATCAATTCTGTAGGAAGCAGAAAATATTTTTTCAAGTTTTGTTTTTTTTTTTTTTTGAAAGATTTTATTTATTTGACAGAGAGAAACACAGAGAGAGAGGGAACACAAGCAGAGGGGATGGAAGCGGGAGAAGCAGGCCCCCTGCAGAGCAGGGAACCCGATGCGGGGCTCGATCCCAGGACCCTGGGATCATGACCTGAGCCGAAGGCAGACGCTTAACGACTGAGCCACCCAGGCGCCCCTTTTTTTTTCAAGTTTTTATTTAAATACCAGTCAGTTAACATATTCTGTAATATTAGTTTCATGTGTACAATGTAGTGATTGTACAGTTCCATACAGCACAAGTGCCCTCCTTAATCCCTATACCTATTTAACTTACCCCCCAACCATCATCCCTCTGATAACCAAAAGTTCATTCTCTACAATTGACTGTTTCTTGGTTTGCCTCTCTTTTTCCACTATGCTTCTCTGTTTTGTCTCTTAACTTCCACATACGAGTGAAATCATATAGTATTTGTCTTTCTCTGACTTATTTTGCTTAGCATAATATACTCTAGCTTTACTCATGTCGTTCCAAAAGGTAAGATTTCATTCTTTCTGGGGCGCCTGCGTGGCTCAGTCGTTAAGCGTCTGCCTTCGGCTCAGGTCATAATCCCAGGGTCCTGGGATCGAGCCCCGCATCGGGCTTCCCTGCCTGGCAGGAAGCCTGCTTCTCCCGCTAACATTCCCTCTGCTTGTGTTCCCTCTCTCGCTGTGTTTCTGTCAAATAAATAAAATCTTAAAAAAAAAAGAAAAAAAAAGATTTCATTCTTTCTGATGGTTGAGTAATATCATGTCCATCGACTAATGAATGGATAAAGATGTGTTCAAAATACATTTTTTTTTTAAAAAAAGAAGAAACGATGAAAAACCAAGGGAAGTAAAAAACACAAAATAAAGCAAAACAAAAGAATGCGAATACACCAGCAATCACAAAAAAAAGATTAACTTGTTATGAGGGACTTTAAAGCATGACACAAAAATGCTGCAAGAGATACTAAAAAGATATGCCACATAAATAACAAAGCAAAGGTGGTTTTCGTAATAGTAATATAGGGCAAAACAGCATGTAAGGCAAAAAAAGCATCAATAGGGATTAAAAGAGTCATTACACAAAGAAAAAAGGAGTAATTCACTAAGAAGGTATAATATTCTTGAACCTATATGCACCTAATAATAAAGCTTTTAAAAATATAGAGTAAACATTGATAAGATTACAAAGAAAAATTAACAAATTCACAATCATATTGGAAGATTTTAACACATCTTACTCTGAAATTGGTAAATTAAGCATCAAAAAAATTTAAGGATATAAGAGATACAAACAATACAAGTAACAAGACTAGCTAAAGATTGTATATAGATAGCTATAGATGATATAGATAGAATTCTGCACTCAACAGTTAGAAGGTATGTATCATTTCAAATATAATGGGGAAAAAAAGACCATATACCAACCGGGACACAAAGCCGTTCTCAACTAAAATTAAAGAATCAATACCATGCAAACCACAATTTCTGACTACAGTGCAATAACTGAAAAGCAGAAAAGAAAAAAATGCCCTTGAAATGTTTAAGAGTCTCAATAATTCATGAGTCAAAGAATCACAAAGGAAATTATAAAACTTCCAGCTATTAAGCAGTAGTATAATAAAATAATTATGTACTCCCAACAAATTAAGATTAATCCAGAAATGCATTACAGGATTGCCCATTAATTAATTAACAGATATTAGCTATCTATTAATATAACTTATTGCAGCAATAGATCAAAGAAGAAAAACCATGTTTATATCTCCACAGAGGGATCAGATAAATTTGGGGAGAAAACCTTGATTATTTATAAACACAAATGTATATGGGATACTTTATTTTTTTAAGCTCTAAAAATCTTATCGTACTGACAGCATCAATGATTAATGGTGAAACATTAGTATCAGTTATAGAACAAGGAAAGCCCACTACTCTTCAATATTATCCTGGGAACACTAGCCAATTTAACTAGAAAGGAAAATTAAACTAAAAACATGAATAAATAAAAAAGCAGAAAGGAGAAAATCTTGGGGCACCTGGGTGGCTCAGTCGGTTAAGCATCTGACTCTTGATTTCTGTTCAGGTCAGGATCTTGGGGTCATGAGATTGAGTAGCATATTGGGCTCTGTGCTCAATGGGGAGTGTGCTTGAGATTCTCCCTCTCCCTCTTCCTCTCCCTCTGCCCCTCCTCCCTTTCCCTGTGTAGGCATGTACATGTGCACATGCTCTCTCTCATTAAAATAAATTCAAAAATCTTAAAAAAAAAAAAAGGAGTACATCTTCATGACTTTGGGTTAGGCTTTTTGGACATAATACCAAAGAAACAAACAGCAAAAGAAAAAAAATAGGCAAGTCGGACTTCCCTGAAATGAAAAACTTTCGCACTGCAAATGAGACCATCAAGAAAGTGATAAGATAATACACAAAACAGGATAAAATACATGCAAATCTTACAGCTGATAAGGAACTTATACCCAGAATATATAAAGAGCTCTTACAATTCCATAATTCACAAAACAAAATTAATTTACAGGCAAAGGGTCTGAATAGACATTTTCCAAAGACATACAAATGACCAATAAGCACATGAAAAGATACTCTATATCATGAGTCATTAGGGAAATGCAAAATCAAAACTATAATGGAACCAAATGCTAAATGCAAATCCTAGTCTACTTCACACTGTCTATGATGGCTATGAACCAAAGAGCAGACAGTAACAAGTATTGGTGAGGAGATGAAGAAATTAGAGGACCCATACTTGCTGGTGGGAATGTCAAATGGTGCCGCCATTTTGGAAAACAATTCGGCAGGTCTTCAAAAGGTTAAACACAGAGTTATCAAAGGACCCAGCATTTCCACCCCTCTGTATATACCCAAGAGAAATGAAAACATATTCACAAAAACCTTGTGCACAAATGTGTACCTGGGAGTTTTATTAATAATAGCCAAAAAGCAAGAATAATCCAAACGTCCATCAGTGGATGAAAGGATACAATAAGTGTGGTACATCCATACAGCAGAATATTATTCGCTATAAAAAGGAATGATGAGGTACCACAAAGGGAATGAACCTGGAAACCATCACGCTAAGTAAAAACAAAGCAAAGCAAAAGGACCACCTATTACATGATTTATTTACATGAAATGTCCAGAATAGACAAATTTAGAGAGACACAAAGTAGATTAGGGGTTGCCTAGGGCTGGGGAGGTGGAAATAGGGAGTCACCCGTAACATGGACAGGGTTTGTTTTTGTGGTGATCATTGCACAACTCTGTGAACATAGTGAAAACCACTGAATTATTCACCTTAAATGGGAGAATGTTATGCAATTCTAACTCAATAATCTGGCGGGGGTGGGGGGGGAGGTGCTGTGGAGAGGGAGAGAGAGAAAGTTCCAGATTCCAGTCACCATATCTGCACGTGCTATTCTGCCTTCTTAGCTCTCACCAGAGCTTAAGTCTGTCTCCTAGAGCCGGTCCCTCTACTTCCTCCAACTTCAATGCTCTTACCTTCTCCCAGACTTTCCCCCAGCAATTCTCTCTTCTGCCTACCAAATTTTCCACCTTCTATTGGATCATCCCCATCAACATAAAAACATGCTATTTCTCCCACTCACCTAAAAGCAAAGCAGAAACGCTCTCAGCGCCTCTTCCCTCAGCAGCAACCTTCCCATTTCTTTGCTCTCCTTTGCAGCAAAGCTTCTTGCTACCCATATTCTCAACTCTTTCCATTGTCTCATAGCCCCACTTAAATCAGAACATTGTTCCCGCCTCTCCACCAAAGCTACTCTTCTCTTCCTGGGGCCCACTGCCGAACCCATTGGTCAGTCTCTGGTCCTCCACCAGCATTGACACAGGTGACCTGTGCCCTCCACGAGGCACTTTCTTCCCTTGGCCTCTAGGATACTATGTTCTCCCGTTTTTTTCCTACCACATTGGTCACTTCTTGGCCTCTGTTCTTGGTCCCTCCTCATCTCCCTGATCTTCTTCCTCTTGGAATATTCTGGATTGTCAGCTATTGGTCTTCTTTTCTTCTCTTTCTACACTCCCTGACGTCATTCAGTCTTATAGCTTCAAAAACCATGTGCTGATGACTCCTAAATTTCTATCTCCAGCTCTAACCTCTCTCCATAGCCCCACACTTGTATATCCAACCAAACATCCAACGTACACAGCTGCATGTGTGTTGGACATCTCAAATACTGTACGTGTTAACTGAACTTCTGGTCTGAACCCCTCTGACACCTGATGTGCCCACTGTCTTTCCCAACTCAGCTGGGGGTAACTCCATCCTTGCAGGGGCTCAGACTAGAGCTTTCCTTTTCTCACACCCCATTCAATCCATGAGGAAATCCTGTTGGATCTGCCTTCAAAACCGACCTGGAATCTGACCCATTCACTCTATGTTGCTGCCGCCATCTTGGCTCAGACCATCCTCTCTCAGTATAGGAACCTACCAATGCTTTGCCCCTCAGCATGGCAGCAAGAAGAGCGATCCTCTCAAAATGTACTTCAATCATAGTACTCCTCTGGTTCAATGACCCTTGGTTGCTCCCCATCTCACTGGAAGTAAAGTCAATTTCCCTACCCTGCCCTACAAGGCCCGAATCATCAGCCCTCTCCCCATTCCCTCCCAGCCCCACCTCTGTGGCCTCATTCTCAGCTGCCCTCGCCCTCCCTCTCTCCACTTCTTTGCTGTTCCTTACCCCTGCCTTAACACCTTTTACTGAGTATCCCCTTGCCTGGGAGATACTTTCCTGGATCAAGACTTCTCAACCTTGGCACTGTCAACGTTTGGGGCCAGACAATTCTTTGTTGTGGGGACTGTCTTGTGCATTGTAGCACGTTCAGCAGCATCCCTGGCCTGTCCCCACTGGATGCCAGGAGCACCCCCGGATTCCCCTGGGGGCACAACTACCCCAGGTGGGGAACCACTGGTCTGGATCATCTGTATGGCCCATGCCAGTGTCCCCCTCAAATCTCACGTCCGCTCATGTCTCCCCTTCCCAATGGTGCCCACCCTGACCACCCCACCAATTCTTCCATCTGCCCCACCCCCACCCCGTACTTCTAATCCCCCTTACCCT
Organism: Procyon lotor; assembly: GCA_028646535.1. Taxonomy (NCBI): domain Eukaryota; kingdom Metazoa; phylum Chordata; class Mammalia; order Carnivora; family Procyonidae; genus Procyon; species Procyon lotor. The sequence goes on along the minus strand of CM053620.1, from coordinate 34,305,429 downwards.
ACTTGGCTCTCCAAAGTAACTATTATGTTGGCTTCATGAGACCTGGGATCTTCCTCTGCTTTGTTTCCTGGGATAACCCCAATGCCTAAAACTGGCCCACGGTTGGCTCTCAATAAATATTTGACTCAATGGATCACAAGGCTCCGTATGGCAAAACGTAATAAAGATATTAATAGGTCGATTTGTCTACAAATTTATCCTAAGTTTATCTAGAAATGGAACACAATCCCAACACAAATCTCTATGGGATATCATTGGAAATTTGACCCGATATTTCTAAAGGGCACTTCTAAAAAAATAAAAATGTGGTATCACGCAAGAATAATGGGAGAAGGCTTGCCCTCTACGAGATTCAAAACGTGTTCATGTGATACATTAATTAAAATAGCGGGTTCTGGTCCTAGAATAGGCAGATTAAAGCAGAAGAGACCACACATGGCCCCAGTAAATACAAGACTTAAGCAAACGAAGATGATGGCATTTGGAAATCAGTCGGCAAAGGGTAGGTGCACCATAAATGGTGGTTTGGTCGTTGGTTGGCCATTTTACGCCTGCAGTGTACAGGCTCTGCAGAGATACAGAGCTATTTCTCTATACCTGCGGGGGAAGTTGCTGGAAGAGTCCTAGGGGCTTGCCTCTGGGCAGCAGGCCTGGGAGACATGGTGAGGGATGAAGAGGGGGAGTGCTGGGTTTATTATAAGCCTTCTATTACCTATGCTTTTTAAACTACATATGGATATATTACTTTGATGAAAATTCAAGTTGTGTTTTAAAAAGCACTAAGCACGCCCCTCTTTAACCTATCAAACTGACAAAGATTTAAAACACGAAGATTCGCCGGTGTGAAAAAGGCACACTCACGCACTGCTGGGTCTTTCTGGAAAGGTGATGTGTCGGGAAATATTAAAAGTCTAAAAAACCATGCAGACCTTGGAGCCAACAATTCCACTTCTAGAAATTTATCCTGAAGTGACACCAAGGAATACAGCAAGAACGTTCGCTTTGACGTTCTTTGAAACTGAAAGACAAAAATGAAAGCCACCAAAATGTCCAACGGGGAACTGTTTATATAAATTATGATAAATTCATATGAAGCAATGCTGTGCAGGTGTCAAACGCGGGATGGAAATAGATCCATTACCCTGGAAAGGCCTTCGTGATATATACAGTGATTAACCAGGGTATGTGCAGTAGGCATAAAAATTATTACATTTTTATCAAATGAATATGACTTACGAGTTTATGTATATAAAGAGATATAAATATAAGCCATTCCTTCTCTGCAACAATGTATGGGAACCCCAGCTCCAGAAAACGTGCTGAGTGGGTGCTAAGACTTTTATTTTCTTATTTTTACTCTTTTTTAAATCCTATTTTTATTCTTGCTAAAACCTTTTTGCAGGGGTTTTCTAGGACTCATGAAAGAGGAGACAGGAAATGCTGAAGGTGAGGTCTGTCGGAGGTAGGATGGGGGTCCATATGGACTCCTCTGCTACCCACTTAGCCACGGAGCCCCATGCTGAGTGGCCTGACAGGGCAGGGTTAAATTTGCCAGAATCCAACCTTACTCAGGCCCCAGTCAGCAGCCTGGATGCCCAAACCACACCCTAACCGATGAGGACCCCCTTCCCAGCAGATGGGGGCAGGGGGCAGGACAGAGGCCACATGTGGGCAGGCCACTGTTGCCTACAGCCCTGCATAGCCCTGGCCTGTGGTCTCGGCAGTTACTGTCCCTTTCCAGGGGCTCTGGCCCTCGCCTTCCAGGAGGGAAACTGTCTACCTCGCCAATAAAACTCTGGGTTGCAAAATCTTCCAGCCCTGAAGCGAAATGCAGGTCACATATTGTATGGTTGGTGTGAGACTTTGATTTTTAAATTCTGGATTAGTCTCCATCTCTAAAGGAACAGATTTCATACAAAAATCTGCCTGTTCTTGAATGTTCTAATATCTGGCCACCCTGGGCCCCCATCCCTCCCTGTTAGGGTAGCTGGTGTCCAGGATCTGCTGTTCCCTTGGTTCCCAGCCTCCCAGACCCCATGAGTGTCCCTGTGGCCATGAGTTGTGAGTGGGGGCTGCCCTCTCCCACCTAGGCTGCTCCGGGTCTGGACTGCCTCCAGCTCTCTGCTCACTTTACCTCCTCCCTCCCACCATCACCTGTGGGGACCAGTGTCCCCAACCCTGTGTCCTCAGCCCTCATATGACCCTGCCCCTCTGGGACATGGAGTTTTCATCACAGAAAATCCCTCCAAGTCTGACCCTACACAGATCCAGGTGGTTTGGGGAGTCAGATCCGGGGAAGGAGCCCTTTGGTCCCACCACTTGCTGCTCAAACCCTAGACGGGGACCAGGACTGAGGCCAAGACCCCATCAGCGCCGCAGCCGGCTGTGGGTTCAAGAAGGAGGCAGAGAACAGAAAGACCGATCCTGGTCCTTGGGGACTCTGATTGCAGCAGAAGAGACTCACCTGGGAGAGGTCTGGTGCAGGAAATCTGAAATCCCTAAGAGCCGGGGTTGGGTTGAATTCCCTGGGGAGTCTTCGTGGGAGACCCCTGTGAGGAAGTGAGGGGGCAGGAGCCGGCAGAGAGAAAGGCAGTGAGGCCTCAGCTGGTCCCACAGGGTGCTCTGGGGCTGGGAGAGCACAGTGAGGGACGTAACCTTGGGCAAGGAGCCCGTCCCCCCTCCACCCCCCACCAAAGGCCATTCTTGCTGGAGGGGTACTTCGGGGAGCAGCAGCAGCAGAGTTTCCCAGAAGCCCCACCGTGGTCAGGCTGGGTGAGAAGTCCGCCCCCCGAGAAAGGCCCAGAGGTGTCTCCCACTCTCTCTCTCTCCCGAAAGGCCTCGCAGGAAAGGACCAGACGCTCAAGACAGGAGAGTGCACTGAAAATTCAGTCACATCCCTGGCATTTATTTGAAACAGAACATTAATTCTGACTGTCATTAGAGTCCATTTCAATTCTGTAATAACATAAAAAGTTAAGAGTCTAATTTATTCATACAAATCTTGTTAGCATCCAATTTCCACATAATGTAACATATTCCTTAAAAAGCTGACAAAGCAGGAGAAATTAAAAACGCAAAAAAAAAAAAAAGACATCCACGGGCGCTCATGGCCACAGAGCCAAAGGTGAGGAGGAGAGCAGGGTGGGCCCCAGAAAGGGCTGGAAGCTTTGAAAGAGACTCGGCCCGAGGCTGGGGAGGCAGGCTGCTTCACCCTGAAGGAACTGTGACGCCCGTCCACCTACCCACAGGCTGCTGGGCATTCCCTCCCCCACCTCCCCAGCCCACCCCGCCTCCTCCCCGCTGGCCCAGGGTGCCTGCCCCTGTCCTGCCGGCTCCCCAGACAGCTCTCTAGCACTTTCCTCAGCAAATCCATCCTCGAGAGCCTGTAACTCCTCTTAATTACACGTCTGCGGTGTTTGCATTAGATAGCTGTCACCCTGTAATTTACCCGCACACGGGTTTTAATTGTGCATTAATCTTTCCTACACGCCACTCCTCTGCTAGAATCTGTAACAGCAGCACTTTGGGCCATTTTGTTTATTCCCCAACCAAAAATAGCTGATGAATGTAATTGCACGGAGTGTCCCTCCCCTTCTTTTCCAGGATTACCTGCTGTGTGCTGGGGCTGGTTTGGGGGGGGGGGCTCCCGACACCAGCAGGCTGCCTTGAAACACAATATCGGACTGTTTCTCGTGGCCAACATCAATTTCAGAGGAAAGGTCACAAGCAAACAAGCAATCTTCCAATCGCCTGCCATGGGCTCCCTGGGCGCCCCTGCTCACATCCTTTCTCTCCAGCTCCAGGCTGATGGGTGCTGGGAGCGCGCCTGGGGACCGGTCTCTTAAGAGACGATGCCGGAGGGCCACGTGTGAGCCTAAGGAATCCACCAGCACGGAGGTTCCAAGGTCACCTGGAGAACCACGAAGGAGAACTCTAAATTACAAAGCCCTGGATGGCTGCCAGGGCCCCAGGAAGCTACATTTAGCATATCATTCTCTCAGCAGCAGGAGAAAGGCTTAGCTCCCTTTCCGAAGGAATTTGAATGGAATTTGTTACGAGAACATCGTGATTGAAATATCACCAATTGGCTTTTCATGACAACTCAGCAATAGATTGCGATGGGGGAGTGTGTGTGTGAGAGCGCGCGTGCGCGTGCGTGCGCGCGCTTGTGCTGGGGGGTTAGCTGTTGTGTTCTCCAGCTGGCCGAGGTCCATACAATATTTATGAAATCCAGATGAAGCCCTACGCTAGCAATGAGCTGATATCATAACACAGATTTCAAAAACGTCTTGACATTTGCCCAAGATCAAATTTCCCCCTGTGAAAACCCACGAGGCTCCAAGCTGACTGCGGTCTGCGCGCCATGCACCCCTCCCCCCAAGCAACCTGCTTCCTTGGGAGTCCGGGTAATTAACACGGGGGCTGGGAGGCACTTGGGGGGGGGATGTCTGGGGGGTGTGCAGAGGAGCCGAGGACCGCGGAAGTCTACTTTTCCTTTGTGGAAAACGTGAGCTGTGGTTTTTGGTAGTGAAAGACAGGAGTTTCCACAATTTTTATGGTTAAGCACTTTCTGACGAGCAAAACAGAGCTCGGCGATCTCCTTATTGACAAGGCTCTGACGCTATTTGGACCAAGAGAGACAGACGGTGATCCTCCATCACACATCAGCCAAGGAAACAAAAACGACAGCAGGAGATGTATTTCCTTGGGGCCACAGATCTCATTCAGGTGCAACCTTCGACTGCTTTTAGGAGACCCCGGTGGGAAGAACGTCAATGGCTTTCCCATGGCCTGGGTTACAGGTTCTTTCCAAAGTGGTCCCTAAGGGCACCTTCCACCCCAGAGCATTGCTACCCGTGGCTTTTGGAGACAAAGGCTCCCCATGTACCAGCAGCAAGAGTGGTGAAATATTGCACAGGAATTATCACCCGCAATCCAGGCCTGAAGTCCCCGGAGATTGTTTACGAGGAGAAGGCGAGGGCGATTTAGTTAGTTTTTGATAAACACTTCATATTGCACATCCTAAGAGAAACGGACTACTTGTCAAGCATGCATCTTTATGAGCTGTCCGCCTATAAACCTTGCACGAAAGGTCCGTGCTTAATGTTGGTTTGGCAGTAAATTGGCACGATGCACGGGTCTGCTGCATCAAATCAGCATCGACCCATAAAACGCTACTGAATGATTCTTCAAATCTGCCAAGTCTTCAAATCAATTTCAGAGAAAGCGTCAAGGGTTTGTTTTTGTTTTTTTTAACTTTGGTAAACCTTTCATATTAGTTATCACAGAAGAGCATAAACCTTTCTAATCTGTCTTTCCACCAAAAAAAACAACAAAAATAAAAAAAAAGGTGTTGTTTTTCCCAAACTGCTTTTAGCTCTTCTATTTGCACACCACCTCCACACCGCATAAACTGTGTGTGTGTCACGGATTCTTTGTTGCCCTAATTTTAAAGCCAATGGTATGTGGCTCCCATCATCCGTGCCCCATGATCCTGCAGTTTGGAGAGAATTTCTACTGACCCCGGGGGAAAAGTTCTCGCTCTTGGCCTTTGACAGGCAGTCCCCAGCTCAACTCCTCCAGGAAGCCTTCCATAACTCACCAAGGAACTCTGATCGTTGCTCTGTACCCTTTCGTGTTGGGTAAACGAGACTACATTCTCGTGGGGGTTCAGTGCACTTCCTCCCCTGAGAACTCCCTTCCCTGCCGACCCTCAGGGGTGGGGCTCACACTGAATGATCCATCACGTGTCATCTCTCATTTGAGGACCAGCCCAAGCCTCCCTCCTGCAGATGCCCCAGCCAGAATCCCTTGTTCTCACTCTTCAACCTCAGAGGATGGAGAGGTAAACTGGGGTACCTTCGCACAATGGCATCCCACACAGTCACAAGAACGAACAAAGAACATGGGTGAATCTCACACACGGGATGGTAAGCCGGACCCCAGAGGGTACCCCAGGACCGCAGGGACACCGGTCACGTTTCCAGTCCTGCTCCGGGGGCTGGCACGTAGGTGTGTTGGGCTTGTGGGATTTCACGACATGGTGTGCACAATCTTGGTGTGGCTACTGTGCTCGGAATTAAAAGTTTTCAAATGGACTAAACGCGGGATGGGGAAGAGGTGTGGCTGGAAGCCCACCTAGAAAGGGCAAGACTCGAGGGGGCACAAGCCAGTGGGACACGTCCCCTAAGCCTCTGTCACGTTACCCGGCAAGACCCTGATCAGTATGCTTCCTTGCACCTGAGATGAGCAGACACCGGGATAATATGAATAATGATATGGCGAATAATATGACATGGATTCTACCGCATCCCCATTTTACAGATGAAGAAACTGAGCCTCTAGCTCACACAGCGACCAAGTAGTGAAGCCGGGGTTTGAACCCAGGAGGTCTGACCCCGGCTGCTGGCTTCACTCAGAACCCGGGGCGGGCTGCATGGGGCAGGCAGAGGGGTAGAGCTGGTGGCCATCCATGGCTGTCCCTTGACACTTGGATTCACGGCAGAGGGACTGAGAAGAGGTAAATAAGAGGCCTGGATCATGCCTTCACAGGGGTGAATGGACATTAAATTACATGTGCAGACGAGACCAACCCTTGGGAAGGGAGATAACATCGGGGGACAAAGACTCCCAAAATCTGAACAGGGGAAGGCAAGACAGATCCAACCCGAGTCATCCACACCTGCAGGACGTCCAGGAGAGAGAGGCACATGTCCGTGGCCGCGGTGTGGGACAGCGACGAGCCAGTGGCCGCTACCGCAGGCAGCGTCAGCACCCGGAGTGCTACAACGTGGCAGGGGACACCAGGGGAGCTCACCACACATCACCAGGCCACCATGGTGATGGCCATCACCATGGCCACCCCACTCCCGGTACCCAGTGCTGGCCTCGGCCTAAAGGGATTGGAATCAGACGTGGGAAAGCAGAGGGAGCTGTCAAGAAAAGCTCATCGGACGTAGCATTCAAACTGGACCCCAATGAATATAAGGGAAGGGTTTAAAATGAATATTCCTGGTGAAGGAGCAGAAGGAGCCAAACCAGGCTGGCTGCAGCCCCCTCCAGCTCAACCAGTAGAGACGCAATACCTGCTTTGAGCACTGGCTCAAACATTGTAGACAGATGGCTTGCATAATGCTGTGACTTGACCAGTGTAGACAGACTGCCTGAATTGTGTGCTGAGCGCAACCCATATAAACAAACCATCACGAACTGGGCTCAGCCAGTATAGACGGACCGCCCTGCATGGCGGGCTCACCCCGGTCAGCTCTGGGAGCCAGGGCCCGATGGACAGGGTCCATGTCCTCGGGGGAAGAGCAGGAGAGCCCAGGCACAGCGACGGCACCCAAAGCCAGAGACTTTTGAAGGCTCTGAACCCTATACAAAGTCCCGCAGTGGGGATGGCCAGGACTGAATAGAAAGTCCCCGGGCTCCCACCCTAGACGCAACTGGTATAGACAGACCCCCTGCACCAGGCACTGGCTCAGCTGGTGTAACAGAGTGCCTGCGTCACACACTGGGTCCGGTGGTATAGACAGACTGCAAAATTGAGCTCACTCTGCCCGCCAGTAGCCATCACCGAGTCCCTTCTCCCGAGCTCGTCGCGGCCCAGATGGCCAGAGCGAGCACTGTTTGCACCAGCACTGAGACCTGCCCGTATGCTCCCTGGGCCTCCTCTGGGCCTGGCAGGTGGCTGACACACAGAAGGACTGCAGTCAGTCTTTGCTGGGTGCCGGGCACACTCCCGTCAGAAGGGCAGGAAGCAAAGCCCCCCTAGTCTCAGGGCTGGAGGGTCTCCGTGCTCACAGGCTTGCGCAGATGGGTCCTGTCCAGGGAGATGAGTCAGCCCCCCAAAAGAGGCAGCCTTGAGCAGGGGGGATGACTAGTCTGCCAAGCGTGAGTCAGTGTGGACCAGGGGCTGCTGGCAAAGGGCTCTCCCGTGTCACCTTCCCACGGTGAGCGCCCGTGCAGTGGTCTGCGGGGGTGAGGCAGCCCCCGGGGTACTAAGGAGGGACAGTGGGGTGAGGCCGCCCTCCAGGCAAAGGGTCCGAGCGCTGGACGAATCAGCTCCTGAAACACCTGGGGCCGGAGGAGTCTTCTCTAGTTCCAAGCACCCTCCTTGGCTCTCATCCCTCCTGTCCCCGAGTCTGGCCCAGCTGGGAAGGAGCTGGCTCAGGCCCAGGCAGAGTGAGGACAAGGTGACAGCGACCTGGGCTGTTGCTTGTAGCTCAGCGGACGCTCGGCTCGGGGCCCGCAGCCAGCAGCGTGGGCACAACGGGAAGCGGGGTGACTCATAGAGCCGCTCCCCCCACCCCAGCTCTGCAAGACAGAGCTGGGTGGACCGAGCGGATTGTGGGGATGCCGAGGCGAGCTGCAGACAGCCACGGGAACTTGCTGACATCCGAGGGAGCTGGGGAGCTGTGAGGCTGGGGCAGAGGCCCCAGCAGAGGGCAGGAGCTGGTCCAGATGGGCTCCCACAGGGAAGAAGGGAGGAGAGAGGGCTGGAGTGAGGAAGGGCACCAGAAGGGAGGCCTTTCCAGTTCCGGCCAGCTGCCAGATCAGGTGCAAGTGGGTGGCAGGAAAAGGACCTACCAGGGCCCCATGAAGCTAAGTGGGTGACACCAGGCCAGGGCTGCCTCAGCCAGCGGCCAGCAGCCCTGCGGGCAACCAATTCCAGAGGAGAGGGGACACAAGAGCAACCTGTCCTCCCGGGAGAGAATGGGGCACCAGACTGTCGCTTACTGAGTCTCACTCCCTGCTGAGAGGAAAGGCAGCAGAAGGCCCAAGAGCTCAGAGGAAAGCTAGAAGGTGGGCCAGGTGGGCAGGGGCATGGAGGCAGCTGCCTGAGCCCTGGTCCTGGAGCACATGACCTGACCAGAGGGGACAGGAGCCTGGAATCTGGAATTCTTGATCTGGGGGCGGGGGTGGGGAGGTTCCTCAGGGAACTGATAGCTCCCAGTGGTGATCCAGAAGTCGGGGTCCCAATGGCCCTCCCCGCCTCCCCACTCACACCAAATCCAGCACCAGGTCCCCGCAGAATCCCTGCAGATTCCCACCGGCCCGCTCCTCTTTAGGACCTTCCAGTAATTCCAGCAGCATTACTGCAGCTCCCTCCTCATTGGGCTCCCTCCTCTGCAGCAGCTGCTAGGGTCAAAGCCTAAGCTTCTCCCTGGCCTTCAAGGCCCTACAGGGCCAGGGCTCTGGCTGTGTCTGCACTTGAACCCACCCCTCCACTTTGCTAGCCACGGGCGCCTTCCCGCAGCTCCCTCTCACGCATGTGCACACTCTGCCGGGCACGCCTTCTCCCACCCCCAGGCTGCGCCCCTTCCTTGCTTCTTGGCTCCAGGTTTCTTCCTTCAGACCTCAGCTGGAGTGTCACCTCCTCTGGGAGGTCCTCCTGACCCTCGGTCCAGGGCAGGTTACTCTACGATGCATCTCCGAACCATCCAGATGTTTCCTTTATCTGCTTGTCACAGCCCAGAAGCACACAGTATGGGTTACTTGTTTAGTAATGGCGTCCACCAGCAGAGCATGAATGGTGAGTGGTGAGTCAGTGATGGGGGAATGGCTGCCCCCCCCCCCCCCCCCGGGAGAGGGGCCTCTCTTGGTTTTGTTTACTTTCTGTCCCCGGAGCCCCGCCCAGAGACAGACACCTGCTCTCTGCCCCACAGGCATTCCCTGATGGCAGGAAGAAGGACAGCCCCAACAGGTCGGACTAGGGGAACGTGGGAGGGAGTCCTCCGGCTCTGGGTTTCAATGCTGACAATCTCGTTTAATTCAAATAACGGTTGGTCAGCAGGGCCACCTCTGGCCGAGGCTTGGCCAAGACAGGGAGCCTCGCCCTCAGTCCCGGGCTGCAAAAAGCCCCTATTTCCCAGAAAGGCGGGGCCCACCTTCAAGGCGGGGAGCGGGAATGGGGAGCCCCCTCCCCGTGCCTGCGCACAGACACCCTCTGACCTCCTGGCTTTCCAGACGGAATCAGAGTTGCCTCTTGCTGTCACCCCACCTGGACGCTGGCTCCCCCACTCCGCTGGTGGCCGGGTCTGCATTTGGACCGGCAGGTGCCCGCCGATGACACACGTAGTTTTGTGCAAGGTGAAAGTCACAACTTGTTCCCACCGCGGATTTATAAGTCTCATCCTCGGCCGCCGGGATTTACTGACCACGGGGTCACACACCTTCCGGCTGGGAAGAAATGAGATGGCATCTCCCATGTCCTCTGCCACCTGACTTAATGCCCTGTCCCCTGGCTGTCTGAACCCAGGGGTCCCCTCTGCCTTGGGGCTGGCAGCCTTTTCCCCAGAGGGAGGGAAAACACAGCTGCTCTGGAGTCAGGCTAGTCCTGGCTTTGACTCCAAAGACAGTGCCAGGGAGCCTACTGTCCCCGTGTTGTCACCGCTCCCAACAAATTTCCTGAGGCTCCAAGACACCACCTCCCGATTTCACACCCAGACAACCATCCTCGATTTTCTTTTTTTTTTTAATTTCTCTCTGTCCCACAGCAGGGCCACAACAATCTCGCTGGGCCAGCCCTCCATAAATCTCCTGTTTCTAACTTGTTACTTCTGATCAGCCGAAAGGCGGGGGCCCTTTTTTGACACAGTGTTTACCGGCTCTAATGGCCACAGCCATTCATGAAGGCTCTGTCATACCCTTGGACGGCTGTCCTGCCCACAGGCTCCCTCCCTGCCCCACATTTCCTCCAAGGGGGCTGCCACAGCCTCCCAGGAGAATCAGGGAGGCTCAGCAGGGACAGCTGAGACCGACAGCTCCCACTCTACGCCAGGCAGCAGGGCCCCCATGCCTCCCACCAGCCCACACAAGACTCCAGCACCCACGACGGGTGCCTCCAGCCGGATGCATCAGCGAATCCCGATAAAAGCTTTCAGCGCCCATCGCTTCGATCAGCAAAACCACAAAAAGCCTCTCAGGTCCCTGCTGGCACAAACCCTGAGCGAAGAGCAGAAAAGGAGTTTGCCAGGGCATTTCCAGTCAGGAGACTCTGACTTCCCACCTTCTAAGAGAATCCCAGGCAAATTCTGCAAGGAGCTCACCAGCTCACTTTCCCAACGCCCATACGACCATACGGCAAAAAAAAAAAAAAAAGTCTGTACCAAACTTTCCCCAGACTTATTAGTTTACATAAACAGACATTTGAATAAATGTTTAAAAAATGAAAGTCCCTTGATACTCTGTAATCAGTAAATGTTCATTATGGAAACACAGCAAATATGCATGAAATTTCCCAAGTGGTATTCTGGCTACAAGATTAAAAAGGCATCTCAAACAGTAGGCTGAGTTACAAAGCCTCTTCCTCCGATCACAATCCGGCAAAGCTTTGCCAAGCCCAGGAGGTCAGACAAGCCTGCTCCTCTCCCGGCCGGAGCCAGTGAAAAATCTGCCCATGCTTCTTTTGCCGGCTCAGGCGTTTTATAAATGAGCCCCCACCACACCTGATTGATGTCCCTCCATAAATAATTAATCCTTGACCTTGTTTTAAGGAAAGCCTTGACTTTTTAATTTGGGGTCTTTTTAAAAATCAATACCAGGGGAACATAATTCACTCTGTGGAGTTTGATTCCAAGTAAATAAATAAATAAGCCACCCTGTCGCTGTGTCTCGGGGTGAACGGGATAGGCAATGAATGGGATGGGGCCTGAATTTAAATGCTAGTAAATTGTTGGCGGTCCTAAGAGACTCAACCTCTTCACCGTCTGCATTTTATTCCTCCTGTGGGTCATTTCACAGAGGCCAAGTCTGATGAGGGCTCTGAAATGTGTTTCCACTCCACCTGGGGCACGGGCTCCTCTGCCCCTGTCCTGCCCTATGTGGTGGGCTGCCTGGATTTTAAAAGGGGCTCCTACAGGGAGCAGAAGGCCACCTCTTCCCGCAGCCTGTCTGCCTTGCCTTTGGGACAGGGACAGAGGGTGGCCAGGAGAGGCCACAACAGTTGGGAAATTTTAAAGAGGGTTCTGCCACTCCGTTCCAGGGGCTGCCTTGCTCTAAAGTGGGACTTGAGAAAAGTTCCCCACCCATAGGCAAGGGTCAAGGTGAACTCGGATGTGAGGTTATGCCCAAAAAGTGCTCTTAGTAGTGCATCTTGGAGGTATCCCAGAAATAAGGAAGGGGCCAGTCTGTCCCTTCCCGCTCTGCCACCTCCTCTCCCACCATGTACCCCACAGGGGCTACGGTCCCTTCACTCAACCGCCTCCCGCCCAGGCTCTGCTGCGGGGCGGGCGACGGACCGCCCTGCCGCCCATTCTCCCTACCGTAGCCAATCACTGCACAGGGTCCAAAAGGGAGGCGCCCCAAGGACCCGAGAGCCACCCGATACCCGAGACCGCTAAACACAGGGAGCCGAGGGATCGGCCCCTACTTCTCAGTTGGAGCAGCGCCGCGGCGAGTGCTCATAGCCGAGGGCGTTGTGCGCCTGCCGTGCCAGCCCCGGGTCGGGGTCGCGGGGCCTGGGGACCACACGTAGGGCGAAAGTTAGGGCGGCAAGAGTCCTGCGCCTGGGAAGAGGAGGGGTGCCCTCCGACTCAAGCGCCAATACCCGCACTACCAAAACCCGCCAACGCACCTTCGCCTGGCCGCGCGGGCCTCTGCCGAGGTCAGGGCTGGCGTGCAAAACTGGAAGCTAGCAGCTGGAGTTGCCGCGGCCGCCAGAGCTCGGCTGGGTCCCGCCGCGAAGCAGATCCTTCCCCCGCCCACCGAGCCGCCCCAGGTCCGGGCTCCCGCGCTCCCAGACACTCGCACGCGCACACCTTTACACGATCACTGACGCGCACACACTCGCCTCAAGTACAAAACAGGCCGGTGCCCTGGAGAGTCGCGGGGTGGAGACGCGCGCGACGGAGCGCGGGGGCACCTTCCGCCGCTCGGTGGGAAGCCGAGGCAGCTCCGCACTCCTCCCCCGCCCACGCCCGCCCCCCGCCCCCGAGTCCCAGACTGGAGCGCGCGGGAAATCCCTGGGCGCCTCGGGCGCTCCAGCCCGGCCCTCTCCGCCGCCGACGCCGCCTCCCCGCGCCCGGCACCCAGGGCCGGGAAGAGGAACAGAGCATCCTCGAGGACCGAGAGAGCCCGAGGGGCCGCAGTGCACAGACGCGCGGCGGCAAGTGAAAGCCATGGAGCAAAAGTCTAATTAAAGTTCCCGCTACTGGAGCCGGTCCCCAAAGCGCGGCCGGACCGGAACCCCGCGCGCCCTATCTCTGCCCGCGGCTTCGGACGCTTAAAGGTGCAGCTTCTCGGCGCCGGGACGCAGTGCAGTCCCGGGTCCTCCCGGGACCCTTCGGGACGCCCTTCCCGGCCGGGAGCTGCACAGGGCGGGGAAGGGCTGGGGCGGGGGCGCAGCGCACTTACCTGGCGCAGCTGGCGCTCGCGGGGCCGCCGGCGCCTCCGGCCGGGGCTCGGTCCTCCACGGCGAATCCTCCGCTCCCCGGCGCCGGGCTGCTGGGAGGACCTCCGCCCCAGCTCGGGCCCGGGGCCTCCTCCCGCTCCGAGCGGAGCCCGGTGCGGTGGGTGAGGCGAGCGGCGCGGGCCGGCGGCCAGAGCGCGCAGGAGAGGGAGGGGGAGAGGGTGCGGTGGCGTGTTCTTCCTCGGCCCGGGGCCCGGGTCCGTCCTCCGCCTGCCACCTTCCGCCCCCCGCCGCCGCCCTCCCCTCTCCCCACAGCACCGCCAGATCCAGCTAGCGCGCCGGGAAGGCTCCCAGCGAAGTGGGAGCGGAGCCTCAGGCAAGGCTGGAAATAACGCCGCGCCCGCCCGGCGCCCCGCCCCCGGCCTGGGCCCCGCCCCGCGGTGGCGGTGGCGGTGGCGGCGGGGGCCGGGCCGAGAGGGGATCACTCCAGCGATCCGCGAGTCCCTCCCGGGAGCTCGCAGGCGCCGCGCCCACGCGCGCTCTGCGGCTCCCGCGGCCGGCCCCACGGGCCGCGCGCTTCGAAGGAGCCGCCGCTGGGCGCGGTCCAACGGCCGCGGGGGTGGGGGCGGTGGTGTTGGGGGCCGCGCCCGTCTCCCGGGTTCCCTGAGAGCCGGCCTCCCGGCTGCCACTTGGCTCCAGAGCGCGGCCAGGGTGCTGCCACTGCCTCGGTGGGTCGCACGCCGGCGCCGACCTGGGAAAATGACTAGGCGTCACCGGAGCGGGTCGTGACCACAGCTGGGCAGGGGCGCGCGCTCAGGACCCGCCGCTGCGGGGGCGCGGGGCTGAAACGCAGAGGATTGGTCCCTAACAGCATTCTGGGGGATCCCTGGGCTACAGCCTCAATGGAATTTGGTCAAGGTTTTGGGCGGCCTTGGTCCCAGGTGTCTGCACCCATCCCCAAATTCGTGGGGCTCCGGATTCTGCTGAAAGGACCCATGACCCAGGCTCTTCCTTGAGGACTACCTCCTTGAAGTCCTTGTTGAGTCACGTCCTGAGATTTTGAGGCTGGGGACGGGGTTCGTGAACCGGGTCACCCTGGGTCAGCCAACTCCTCCCTATACACACCCTCAACAGCACAGCGGGGAAGTGACAGAGGCGCTGTCACGGGGCACCAGGACAGACCATGCATGGGAAGGGGGGACAGGGAGCTCTGAGACTCCTGTCCTGTTTTTCCTGAGAAGTCGCAGCCCCCACCTGCAGGGGGCAAGCAGGTGCTGGAAAGGAAGGCAGGCTGGCTTCTCACAGGAACTTGATGAAGCTGTAAATAAGTCACTTCTTAATCTTGAGGGGACCCCAGTATTTCAAAAACCTGCCCAGAAAGCTTTAGTAAAATAAAGGATGTTCACCCACCTCAAATTTTATCTGCTGTTTGCTGGGCCAGTCGACTCCACCCTGCCCAGAGTATGAGATGGAATTGAAAAGTGAGGTAGACTCATGGCCTTTGATCCACCAGACTGATCAGAGAGGGAAGGGCCTGGGGGCAGCCCTGACAAGGAGCGGAGCTGCTCCTGGGGAAGGCCAGGGAGCCCCCAGCAGTAGGGCTCCAGAAGGCCTAGGAGGCACCCAGGCTGCCCCGGGAGAGCTCAGCATATCCAAAGAGAGAACAGCAAAGGTGAGGAGACAAACTTTAGCAGACCAGCACTATCACGATCTTCCTTAATTCTTGCAACAACAAAGTAGGCGCGACTGTTCCCATTTTCCAGTTAGGGAAACCAAGGTACAAGGATGCCACCAGGTTTCCGGAGTCCACACATCTGGAGGGTGGCGGAGCCAGGTTTGAGCTGCTGATTCCAAAGTGCAGTGGGTTCAGCGGGGTTCCCTCTCCAAGATCCTGAGTTCAGAGACTGTTCCAGATGCTGGGTGCTAGGCCTAGCTGTGTCCCACTGGCTGTGTGTTGTGTTTGCATATGCGGGTTACGTGTGGGGCTGAAATCGCCCCACCCCTCCTCAGTGGGGTGCAGATTGGATGGCTAGAACATATGGGTCAAGGACACAAGTGTCAGGAGGGACAGGACAATGGCATCTTTATCCAGCCCATGACCAAAAACTATCAGAGCAGAGCAGGAAGAAAGATAGTGAACAAAGGCGAGGTTGGGGGCGGGGGGGGGGGGAGGGTGAAGTGAGCAGAAAGCTACTTGCCTGATGAGCCCAGAGAGCACTGGCCCTGACCCATCTTGTCCCCACATCTCCAGCTGTTCTCTCACCACCCAGGGTCCTGGCCTAAGAAAGCTCTTCAGTACCAGGCACACTCCTGCGGGAGAACACACACACACACACACACACACACACACACACACACACACACACACATCCTCAGCAGGCAGCTCGGAGGGAATGGGGAGAGGAGTTCCCATCTCCCGAGCCCAGCCTTGCGGCCAGGAGGATGCTCTGAATCACAAGTCCGCTGGATGAGTCCACACCAGCTCTACTTCCATGGGACGAGTCTACACAGGCTTTATGAGAACCAATCTAGCAGCAAGTGCGGCCGGTCAGGCCCTTCCGGGTACCCCGCGCATCTGTGTGCGGCGATCCTCCCGGGAAGGACAGTTTTTCCATTAGCGTTTCCAACTGTACTTATTAGCACTTATTTGCATCTAATATTCAGGCAGACATTGCTAGGCATCAACAATGCTCCGTTCCTCTGACATACGGGAGATTTTCAATCTTTCACTCAAGACTTCCTTCTGGTTTGGAGAGGCCCTTGGGGAAATCCCCAAAGCGGGCTCGAGGCCCCTGGCACCAACCTGCACTGTGTTTTCCTCCTCGGGATTTGCCAAGGGCTGTGTGCCCTTTTTTGAAAGTCAGGCTCGGCCTCTGCAGCAAGAGAGGCGGAGAAACGCCGCAATTTCCCGGCATGAAGCCCCATGTGCTCACTTGCAGTTTTTGCGATGTGTGTGTCTCCATGAAAAGATGAGTGGCAAACTTCTCCCTTTGCATCCCGATGAAGGTGAAAAGACGTTTGCATTCGATCACTGCAGGAGTCTACAACCCAAGTCCCAAAAGAAGTCAGGGAGAGGGTCAGAAGCCACTCTCTTTGCTGCCAAAGAGGAGAGAAGAGGGGTCCCGGCCAGGTGTGGCGGAGAGTGGCAGGCAACCCCTCTCTCCCTGGGCTCTGGGCCCCGGGGGGCATCCCCTGGAGAGCACATTCTCCCTCCCTACCTTTGGGTGGGGAGCTGAAGGCTACACAGTGGGGAAGCACCTTGTGTTTCACGAAGGGCCCATAAGCCCCGTGGCAAGACTTTGTCCTGAGTCTTCAACTTTCCATTCTGTGAGAACCAGAGTACTTTCCGGGGAAGGGAGAGGAGCCATCGGGAGCGGCAGGGTCAGGAGCACCGTCTGGATGGGAGCCCCTTCTCCAGAAACATACCTGCCTTCCCCAGCTGCCTCTGCCGTGGCCTTGGTATGGGTCCGGGACCAAGACTTTCCTCCCCATTTGAACAGTAAGGGGGGGCTGTGGCCCAGGCTCCCGAGACCCCCTACGGGCTTGTGCTGTAAACCCACAATTTCTAAAAATTCCTCCCCTGGAGAGGAGGCTCAGGGAGATTCCCTTGGCCACCTGGAACCATATTGGATGAATGTCCCTTCCCTGCCCCTATTCCTCCATTTCCCTTGACCCCTTTCCTTTTCTGTCACCCCTTGGGTTTTGGAGAAGCTGGAGGGAATGTGTCCCTTTGTTCCCTGCTTTGAAATCACTTGCAATTTCCTGATGCCAGCATGCCTGGAGGAGAGCCCTCTGCACCAGCAATGCCACGGACTCTCCAGGCAATCCGCGTCCCCCATGCCTGCTGCAAATTCTGAAATTCCACCATCATAAAAGCACTGCCTTTGTGAAGAGTAGGTTTCCGACGCAGGCTAAGGTGATACCGTTGTCCATCCTTAGCACCAGCTGAGAGTTGATGAACAGATAGGGGTTTCTGAGGAGCGCGGAATAACAACTGTGGCTAACTTGAGAAAAAAAGGAGGACTCCTGGAAAGGACACTGAAGGGGTTTCACAGAGTGGGGGCGGGAAGCAGAGCATCCAGGAGAGAGGACAGCAGCTCCCAGAGCCGGGGAGGGGGGGGCGACAGCTAGAGGACCTCTGAGGTCTGCAGGAAAGGATGCCCTCCTCCCCTGATCTAAGATGAGCGGGTCTGCAGACATGCCCCTGTTGATGACCCTAGATAGAGCCCAAGAGGGAGCCAGGCCCAAGTCCAAGTCGCCCATCCATGCGAACTGGGCTCAGAGCCAGCCCAGCTTCGCTCTTGAGGTCTTGCCAAGCTCAAGTTCATTTTGGTGCTTCTTAATTAAAAAACAAAACCCAACACAAACAAAACCCCACTGGGCTGGGCTGCTGTCAATTGTTCCTTCGGTCCCCACAGATCCGGAGCCTGGACCTCGCCGGGTGGCCTGCCCACAAGAGGACACTCAGGTGGGAGGAGGAGGATTCACTGCAGGAGGGGCTCCAATAGGCCCTGAGCATAAGCAGTGGAGATTTTTCTTCTTTACTTTGGGGTAAAGAATTTAAAATTCTAGAACAGTTTTATGTCACAATTCAGCAAATGCTCTTTCATTTGGACCAAACTAACTCAGCATCCACATCATGGGGGACGGGGCCACATGTCAGTCAAAGAAGGTGGGAATAGGCTTGCTGGGGGGGAAGTCTTCTCTGCCTCAGATGTTAAAGGGTTTGACTTCTCTTGCTTGGGCCAGGTTGGCACAACTCGCGGCCTGCCGTCACGGGGCTGCTGGTCATTCCCTGGAGCATTGGGGATCCAGGTCTCTGAGCCCCGTGCTGAGTGTTCTGTGGGGTCTGAGGGTTCAGGGGGGTCCTCTCAGGGCAAGATTATCATCAGCCCAGAGCGCATTTCTAGAACTCCTCCACCCTGACCAAGGGTTGTAAATCCACTCGTATCTTTCCATCCTGAGGCAGGAAAGTGGGGTTTAAGTGTCTTCTGAGTTCCTGGGCTAGCTAAAAGCATGTTTTTAAATGCAAATGTGAATTCTGTTCTACATCTAATGCTTGGTATTAAGAATTGGGTTTGATGATTTTGAAAGGAAAGAAAGGATTGTTTTGAACAGGAACATTCTAGAAACATTTACCAGATGCCCCCAGGAGCCTACCATTGGGGGAGGATGTGCACCCTGGGACTTCCCTGATTCGGGAGGTTTATAGTTAGAGGATCGCCGAGACGTGACATGGAGACGGAGGTCACACGTGTGACAATTTCACAACCAGGCTAGGGGCCTATGTCCTCAGAGCTGGAACACCAAGGGGTCACTAAGGGGGGTACTGATTGTTGTTTGGCCCCAGGACAGACCTTCTAAAGATCTCCCCAAAGCCTTCGGTTATTCTCAAGGGTTGCTCGGACCGTTTTAGCAGAAGCAAGTTGCACCCCAATCCACGTGGGTGGCCCGGGCAGAGATGGAAACACAGCGACAGGTACTACCCTGCATCTCCAGGCGGTCCTGAGCAAGTGGTATTTTCACACTGTGCCGGGAGCCCACACAACGCCTGGCAGCAGGAATCTCTCCACCGGGACTGAAAACAAAAGCCTGGTGGAGGATGCATCCAAGGAGACGAGACCAGAAGGAGCCCATCAATCAGGCAGCCTGTCCCTCTGCGGGACACGAGGGCGGCAGCTCAGGAATGCCCCTGACTCCGCTCCAGCACCAGAGCTGCCCGCTCCTCTGTGGGGAGACGCCGCCACAGAAAACACCCGGGTCATCCCTAGAGGGGAGCCCCTAGACCCTTGTCCTGCAGGTTCCCTCGGAGGGAGAAACTGGAAAAGTCAGAGAGGGTTTGGTTCCGCAGACACTCCAAGGGTTTTCCAACGGCACACAGGTAATGCCAAAACGTCCTGTCGGTGTCTCCTATCCCACCCAGGAAACTGTCCCCACGACCCTGCCAAACTGTCCCTTGGGATCAGGAAGGTGCCAAGGTCACTGGGCTTTGGAACAGATGCCCTGACCCGCAGCAGGTTTGTGGGGGCAAGGGACATCTCCAGCTTCCCCCGGATTCCCGGACGCAGGAGTGATCTGAGGGGACAGCGTTGGACGCCCGGAGGAATGAAGCCCCGTCAGTGAAAATGGCAGGCAGCGGCAGCAGAAGCCGAGATGAACGCCTGCCACTTCATCACCGAGTTCTCCCAGAGCCCAGGAAACTTCATCCTGCAGGCAGAGCCCGAGATGTTCCAGGGTTCAGAACACTGCCCAGTGGCGTCCTGTCGGTAGCTATGGAAACACCGAGCCGCTGCCTCCCTGTTGGCTTTCGTGCTGGAGACATCTTGCTGTCAGTAGTGTTTAAAGTTAGGTTTAAAAAAAAAAAACACAAGACAACCCAAATCTCCTCTTTTGACACCACCCGAAGGGCCCTGTGGCATGAAGGCAGCCCCGCAGGTCCCAGCACGGGGCCTGTCACACTCTGTCCCCGTCCCTGTCCTCAGACAGAACTTCCTGTCTGCTTGCTCTCAGCAGTGAGGTCTGGGGTGCAAATAAGTCCTCCCTTTGTGCCTGTTCCAGGCTCTGTGCCTCGTCCCAGGATCTGGCCGGCAGGGGGGAGGGGGGGGCGGGCAGGGGCCCCCGCTCTGCCCTGGTTAGAGGTGTGCTGAGAGAATGCACCAGCTGAAGGGAGGCTCGAGGGTGGAGCCCCAGCTTCTTTCTCAGGGGTCTGGAACCCCTTGCCTTTAGGCAGAGACTACCCAGAAAGCCTTTGTTGATGGGGGAGGCACTGGGGAGAACAGCTCACAATCAAGGAATAAGGCAGACGGACAGACAGACTAGAACGAAAGGCAGTTTGTGGTGGAGCCGTGAGAGAGGTGTCCGAGAGGTCTTCCCTGGGGCATCAGGGAGGGCTTCACGGAAGAGGTGGCATTCGACCTGACCTATCTCACTTATCCTGTCCTCATTCATAAGACTTCCAGCCACGAAGAACCAGGGATGATAATTCCATATACACTTGGTTAAACACAAAGGATATTCTGGCACCTACAGATAAAGGACTCTCATTTTCATGCCCAGAAAAAGGATAGACTCTACATTTAGAAAATAGGATTGCTGAATTTGGGAAAACAAACCTAGCATTCAGGAAAGACAGTGTCTAGGGGAAGCAGCTAATCAACCAGGGCCCTTTGAGGGAGTAAAGGGGTGTGTAGACAGGAAAGACAAGCGTTTCATTTGTGTAGAACGAAAATGTGTCTCGCCAAAGACTATTAAAAATATGAAGCTAACATCATTCTGTTTTTGAAAATCATCAGCGGGTTATACTGCGTGAGAGGTGTTTGAAATAGGCAAGCCTCCTGGAACACAGATTTGCATCCGTCTTGGGCTGTGTTCGCCCCAAAGTAGACCCAAGACAAGCTTATCCAGGTGCAAGCAGTTCATTTCAGAGTGATCTCAGGCAGCACGAAGCAAGCCCATGGGTGGTACCAGGGAAAGTTCTGGAGAGGGAAAAGGAGAGATGTAGAAGCTCAAGAGATGAAGTTGGAACTGTCTCCCGGGCTGAACTCAGATGCAGTGAGAGGATCAACAGGGTCCGCTGCAATGTCATGATCGGCCCATAACACTCCACCCAAATCGCCAAGGTCACCAGGCTTTCGAAGTAGATGCCTTTGGAAGCAGATATCTACCTAGTTTTTCTCTTCTGGTCTGCTTGTGATAGACCATACTTCAGTGCTGTTAAAGTGACAATATTAAAAGTTCTCCCTGGGGCATTTTTCAGAAGATGGTGGCAGTGCCAGTGGTATAATTCTGAATATTCTTGAATCCCCTAATGAAAACACACAGCCCGACTCGATAGGAAGACCAAACACCTGTAGGGAACATTCGCAATAAAAAGAATGGGTAACGTATCCCCCAAAAGATCAAAATAGTGGCAAAGGGAAGTAATGGGGTGCTTGTCATGCCCGAGAACAGAAGCACCCCCAAAAGAGCCAAGAGGTGTTCACTGGAAAGCACTGGACTCCAGTTTGGGAATGGTAGCCGAAACTGGGAGGCACTTTGCCGCTGCTACAGCGTGTAAGTGCGAAGGTCATCAGGTAAGAACACTTGGAGAAGTTGGAAAGCCCCGCCCCTGGGAACTCCTGAGGCTGACCAGTCAGGTCTTCCTTCCCGACCAGGGCCCCACACCGAGAAGAAACTACTGAAAGCAGGATCAAAATTGAACAGGGCAGGAATAGAGAGGAAGCAAATAGAAGATCCAGATGAAAGGGAGAGACATACCTTTTAACTGCATGAAACGGAACAGGGAGCTTTGTGAAGTTAGAAAGCTGGAAGTTGGAAAAGCTACCTCGAACGAAACCTCCTTTTAAAAGCTCAGAAAAATTAATTTCACCTTTACAAAAATGAGCAACCGAAAGGGACCAAGGTCAGATCCCACACAAAGTTGTTTTAAGAAAAAAAGAAAATAAGCGGTAGAACGCCATCTCTACAACGAAAACCACACCAGAGAGAGATGCCTGCCAAACAAATAAAAACCTATAACGTACGATTCTAAGAGTGGAAATAAATTAAGAAAATGATACGTGAACAAACAGCATAAATCGGAAATGGAAAAGCTCAGAGTGAAATGACAAACTGAAGAAAGAGTTGGGTCTAAAAGACATTGTTTGGGGATACTAAATTGGAAAGAATACAAGGATGGGTGAACAAGACAGAGAATGCCTTAGAAGGCGGCGAGGATGGGAAAACATGGAAATTTCTAGAGATCAAAAAGAAGTGAGCACGATACAAAGAATTTAAGAAAAAGTGATCTATCCTGAAGCTCGGTAAAGACGACCCAACACACAGAGAATAGGAGTCCCCGAGGGGAGAAAAAAAATGAAACCAAGGAACACAGCAAATACCCAAAACTGTATTTCAAGGGAACCTCTCAGAAATAAGGAAGGGTTGCAACTACATATTGAAAGGTCACACTGCATTCCTGAAAGTATTGACCCAGAGTGACCAAAACCCAGCCGTAATTTCCGTTTAGGATGAAGCTTTAGAGGAAAAGAAAAATCCTTCGAGTAGCTAAGCGAAAATAGCACAGGATTCAGGAAATTGGATTATCGTCAACTTCGTGATGGCAACACGTGCCACGAACAAGTAGAGTACTATATTTAAGATTCCCAGGAAAATAAAATGTGAACCAAGGATCTTATATCCCGGGAAACTGTCAAGCGTAGAGGGTACGAATTCACACCAACATGCAAGAGTTCAGGAAATATTGACCCCATGAAAACCTCCCGAGGAATCTACTACAAAATGAGCCTCGGACAGCCAAGGTGACCAGAGGGACATCTCCATAAGGAGGTGAACATTAAATGTAAATTGTCTAGAGGATTAAGAATAAATGAGGATTAAAGAGGAAAGAGTAGAGTGTATCATGGCTAGAGGCTTGATGGTAGATATACCAGAGCTATCTGTAAAGAGGAGGGATAAGGGAAGGAGATAGATAGCACAGGGGAAATGTTACTTGTTTCCAGTGATGGTGTTGATTGAGGAAGTATTAATGTTTTACATGGAGGCTATTGTGGGTGTGAGACAGAATAAGGTAAGAGTCATTGCTATGAGTCTGGGGTGAGAAAAAGGAATTCACGTACAAAAAAGAAGATTTTAGGTAAACACCCAATAACTCTGAATTGGTATTTAAGAATCGATATTCATTCGTGAGGTTTTATCTTTTTTGAAATAATTCATAGAACTTTTTTTTTTAAGATTTTTTTTTTAAATTTATTTGACAGAGAAAGACACAGCGAGAGAGGGAACGCAAGCAGGAGAAGAGGGAGAGGGGAAAGCAGGCTCCCCGCTGAGCAGGGATCCCGATGTGGGGCTTGATCCCAGAACCCTGGGATCATGACCTGAGCTGAAGGCAGAGGCTTTAACCC
The DNA here is from genome assembly GCA_028646535.1 of Procyon lotor. Classification (NCBI taxonomy): domain Eukaryota; kingdom Metazoa; phylum Chordata; class Mammalia; order Carnivora; family Procyonidae; genus Procyon; species Procyon lotor. The sequence continues at coordinate 34,282,176 of CM053620.1, read as the reverse complement.
ACTGAGCCACCCAGGTGCCCCATAGAACTTATTTTTTAAGAGCTGGTTTGGGTTCACCACAAAATGGAGTGGAAAGTATAGACTTTCCCCTAAATCACCTCCCCATACACTCGGCCTTGCCTCCCCTTCCTTCAATGTCCAGTGGCCTTGAGGTACATTGTTGGTACAACAATTAATGTACCAACATTGACCAACATCAGTTGAAATCAACTGATTGAAATCAATCAGAAGACAAACGGATGGTTTGAAATCAAACCAACATAGTTGAAATCACAGGGATACAGCCATTTCAAATTGGCTTCCTTCACTTAGCGACATACATTCAAGTTTCTTTATGTCTTTTTTGTGGCTTGACAGCTCATTTCTTTTTCTTTGTATATTTGGGATAATGGACCCTTAATCAGATACGTCTTTACAATATTTTCTCCCTGTCTGTGGCTTGTCTTCTCATTTTCTTGACATTTTATGTCTGTTTTCTTTTGTTTTGCTTTAAAAGAGATTCTCCGCTAATAGACACCAGGACTTCTTGGGGGGATGGCTGATTTCTCTGGGTCTGATTTCCCCACGGCTGATTGCATCCCAGGTCTGGAGGAAGAACTGTGTGTGAGATGAGCTGGGCACATCTTGTCACACCAGGAAGGAAGGAGCGTGTCAGAGACTAAGCGATTGTGTCAAAAGGACATTGGGGGCCATCTGCAAGAGGCTCCCAGTGGCCAAATATGGAAACTTATGGGTTTCAATAAAGATTGTAATTGTAATGGATTAAAACCTATCAAATATATTTAAACCTTTAATACATAATGCTTCTTAAAACATCACCACCTTCAGATGATAAGAAACAAGTTTATTCTCCTGAAAATGGGTAAATAAAAGGAAAGAATCAAACGTTTATTCTGCCTTTACATGTTTTTTTCTAAAAATTTTATTTATTTATTTGATAGAGAGAGATCACAAGTAGGCAGAGAGGCAGGCAGAGAGAGAGGGGGAAGCAGGCTCCCTGCTGAGCAGAGAGCCCGATGTGGGGCTCGATCCCAGGACGCTGGGATCACAACCCGAGCCGAAGGCAGAGGCCTTAACCCACTGAGCCACCAGGTGCCCAGGTGCCCCTATTCTCCCTTTACAATGGACCATCTCTTTGTAGAGGTACTCAAGTTGATATATATAAAAGAAACGATAGAATTAGGATATCACCATTTCGAAACCTCCAGTGAATAAACACACCTAGGTACTGAGAGGCCAACGGCTGCCACCTTCCCAAGAAGAAAGACAAATGGACATCATATGCCTCCCAGTGAAAGAACACAACACCACTCATGGTCTTGCCAAAATGACCAAACCTGAGGCTAATCCCACCTCTGGGTTCAGCTGCCAATTTGCAAGAAATGCAGAGGAACACTCTTGGACTTGCATCAAGGGCATCCATCAGCAGAATCCTGATTGTGGGAGACTCTGGGTCAAAGGGCTCAGCTCCTTCAACAGATAAATTGTAAAGGACAGAAAGGGATGGAGGGGGGAAACCTATAGATTAAAAGAAACTCAAAAGATGGATCTACTTTTCTACAATGGGCAAGAGTGCCTCATCTGTCTAGGAAGGCACACTCAAGTGAGACACTCTAAAGAAAGCCGGAGAATAGATTACCGCGGGAGTCCACAGAGTGGTCTCTTCTGCAGGGAGGAAGGCAGCTGAGAATTGCTAGGGAGGCGCAGGAGGGATTTCTGGGGACGTGGGTAAAGTTCTAGTCCTCGAGCTGGTGGTGGTCTTTATAATAGCTCCTTAAGCTGTCCGTTTCTTTAGCTTCCCCCCCCCCCCGTCTGTTTTATTTTACAATCACGAGATTCCTTTAAAACATTTCCTCATCCTACGGTTTCTCCTTCATTCTCCCCACGCCCAGAGGCGGTGGTTGTGGCCATTACTGATTTCCTTTAAGGGGTCCAGCTCCGGAGTGAGGTCAGAGTGTCTAATTAGAAAGACCCACGGACCCAGCAAGGTATAAGCCCCAGGATGTCAGACATCATGTCTGCCTTGTTGACGGCTGTATTTCCAGCCGCACCTCGCATGTAGTAGGTGCTCAATAAATATTTACAGAATGAATGCATGAGACAGAGGTTTCACTTTGTGGGCGTGAAACATGTAAAAGATACTGAGACCCCCCCCCCCCCCCCCGCCAAAGGCCAGGCTCCTTCCTCTTTCTGAGTCAGTCATAGCTTTATCTCTGAGGTCACTTCCTGGCCCTTTTGGATGCCAGCCCTTCTGCTGCTTGGACCAGGGGGCTGTGGAGCCGGAACCTTCTTGATGAAACATATTTGTGAAGGATGCCTTGCTGCTTCCAGAGGAAGACCAGAGAAGGACTGGCCTGGCCAGGGGAGGGATCAGATATAGTCCTTTCTCCTTAATCCTGAACCAGTTTGGTGATGCTTCTGAGAAGCAAGGACTGTGAATAAGCATTCACCTTGGTGGCTGCTCGGAAGAAGCAAGGACATCGGTGGGCTCTGGGGCTCACACTGAGTTCATCCCAAAAATACCAGAGAAAGACAGTACAGGAAAGACCTGCACTGATGTGTCCCATCTAGGCCCCCAACTGCAGCTCCTGGGGGTCCCCAAGAAAAACGGATGCCCGGTATACCCACGTAAGAACCTGAGCGGCCACCTTCATCGTTGGAGACCCAAATTCAGGGCGTGTTTGGAAGGTAGCATCATTTAAGGGGATTTAGATGAAATTCAGATTTATACAAAATTGCTGAGAATTATTTGCTTCCTCTCCAGTTTCTAGCCATTTAACGGCTCAGACGGCAGAGGCCAAAAGGTTAGTCATTATCCCAGCAGGTGAGGATGAAGGGCTCTTGAGGGTGATGGCACCGTTTTCCATTCAGTGAACAATTACTGAGCCTGTCCTGGGCGGGGAGGGCCTCACTCCCAACCAGTGCCTCCCAAACTTGACTTTGGAAGAGAGGAGCAGGGGGTTTATGGGACAGGGGGCACTGTTTGGTCACCAGCTCTCCCCAGACCCCAGATGCTGCCCACCCCTCCATGTACCCCTCCACCCGTTCTCCAAGGGGCCAAGTTACGGAAATCCCAGGGACCCCAATTCCCTACTTCGGACCTCTGGGTCATGTCCTCCAGAGAATCACATCCTGTGACTCGTCTCAGTGCAGGGAGTTGGTGATTCCTAGTGAGCATCAAGGCACCTAGTTGGTAAGGCAAGTTAGTAAGGCAAGCCCTCTCCTCTCACAGCTTACCGCCCAGCCAGCAGACATTGAAACCTCTGTGCCTGGGGCTCCTGGGTGGCTCAGTCATTAGGCGTCTGCCTTCGGCTCGGGTCTTGATCCCGGGTCCTGGGATCGAGCCCCACATCATCGGGCTCTTGCTCAGCGGAAAGCCTGCTTCTCCCTCTCCCACTCTCCCTGCTTGTGTTCCCTCTCTCGCTGTGTCTCTCTCTGTCAAATAAATAAAATCTTTAAAACAAAAACAAAAACCTCTGTACCTTACAATTTCTACAAATGGATCCCCCTTGTGTTAAAAGAAAAAAAGAAGAAGAAGAGAATGGGTTAAGTCATCGATCTCTCAGGTAACCCTCTTCTCCACCAGCTTAAGTACAATAAACCCACTTGAAGAGTACCGCTCGGGAAGCATAAAGTTTATTTCCCTGCATCATATAATCCCCTGTAATAGAAAACCAGTAATGAGGATGCCAGCGGCAGGTACAAAAGGTAGGTTTATGTCAATAGAAAATTCAATTCTAATTAATGTCTTCACAACCAACATAATTGAGCCTTCGTGGGGACCTCTGGACTCACCCCTAGCCCCCACCTCCCTTTTCCCTTTGACTGGCCTTTCTGACCCGCTGCTGTGCTGGAATTTGCCTGGAAACAAAGGGAAAAGACAGTACTGATACCATCTCGGGCAATGTGGGTTTGCAGAGTCTCTTTATTTCCATCACCGAGTTATTACTGACATCCAAGGCACTGAGCGAGGTCTCGGAGGCCCTCCCTGGGTATGTAAATAGCATCTTGCTTTGTTATTTATTTCTGAGCTCTCTTCTGTCCTCTCCTGCCCCCAGGGTTGGTTTTTTTCCTTCTTTTTTCTCCTCCTTCTTCTTTTTTTTTTTTCCAAAGACATCACAAGGGTCACATCTCTCTTTGCTATCACGATGCTCTCCACTTTTGCAGCATAAGAAAGAATTATGAGCTGGGCGAGTGCCCGTGTCCTGTGCAGGGGTGTATGTCTTGTCGGCCTCCCCATCCTCTCAGGTTGAGGTGATAATTCACGCATGGGTGACAGCCAGTTTAAAGGCGATCGCTGTGAAGCTGCAAGAAAATGCACAGGATTCATAAACTCCCAATATTGCCTCGTCTCATCTATTTCCTTCATTGCCTTTTCTCTCCCGATGTTAAACTGGGATCATCTTCAGCCCTGAGCAAACTTACGTCAGCCTCATGTTTCAGACCAGCTCTGTTAATTAAAATGCTCCATCCGTGCTGATTTCCAGTAGGTTCTCCTCCCAGCAAACGTGAACACACAATATTAAAGCCAACGCGGGGTTTGGATTGGTCCTTCATGTCCACTGGTGAGCAGCCGGCCAAGCAGAGATGGGGTGAGGGCACTGCCCACTAGCCAAGGTCTGTCATGGAGAGAGGGAGCTGCAAATTTGGCGACCTCCTGGAGGGAGGGCCCAGGATCCCCGTAATCAGAAGGAGCAGCCAGCTGGGTGAGTGGTCTTCCACCTGGTTTGGGTCCTGGGATGAGCGGAAAACCCTGCACCGCCTACCTATGGCCACAGGCAGGTCTGGGGGTTTCTGCCGCGCGCAGGTGAAGCCCGGGCACCACCAGGTGGGGCTGTCGAGCATCGGCAGGTGTGGGCGGAGCAGTCCTGCCTAACCAGTAGTCCGTTCCCTGCATCGCTACCGGACACCCTTCTGCCAACTACCAAATCAAAGTCCCAACTGGGAATCCAGCGCTGGGCTTAGGTAGAAAATCACGGTTTATCCCCCATCCACCATCATTCTTGGGCCTTGGTGAACCAGAAGCCAGGGACACTGGCTTTGCTTTCACGCTGATTGGAATCAAGATGAGGAGAGGCGGTGAGACCCAGTGGAAAGCCCAGCAGAATCAGGTGAGGCTTCGGAATGGGCTTGGGCTCCTTAGTGGAGTTTGGGGTCCCGGGAACAAAGCGCTCTCTGCCAGGGCTGGCCCTCCCCTACACTGATTGCTCTTGAGGACTTTTACCCCATGCCCAAATAGCTCACAGGGCCCCACCATCCCCCATCAACCTGCTCCCCTCTCTGCCCCAGGACTGTCCCTTCTCTTCTTACCTGTTGGCTGCCTACCCTGTTGCTCCTGCTTTGATGGGAGTTGAGCTGACTTCTCTTCTCTAGTCTCCCTATGGGGGCCCCACCTCTGGATGCCCCACCTCTGGGAGGGTAGGGAAGAAGTCTGAATAGCTCCCCTGGGGATACGGGGTGGAGGGAATGGGACTGGGAAAGTACTGCTCTCACACCCGTCACTGTCTCCCAGGCCCGCCCCCCAGACATTCCCCCAACCTGGACATGACCCCTGTGACCCTAGACGTTTATGGGGCCAACCAAAGCCAGATAATGGAGGAGGGGACCTGAGGGACCTTGACCACAGAAGAATGAGATGGGTTTACCCTAAAGCCTGGCGCCCTATCCCTTTGAGGCCTGGAATCTTGAGTTTTTATGAGCACCAGCTATGTTACATCCGGCAATCAATAGTAGAAACAGGAACAAACCCCACAAAACCCCACCCCATCTTGGAGGTACAACTGAGAGTGTAGATGTTCTTCTGGAGGGTGAGACTGGAGGGGATGCGGGCCATCAGCTGGGTTCTACCACCTTTGGATGTCTTTAGGAGAAGCATGAACCTTCATTCTGGGTGTGCTCCCCAGGCAACACAGGACCCCAGGGTTTTAGGACCTAATCCAACAGAAGACCGGGTGTCTCTCATCACCAAAGCCACCAGCAAACACCCCTACCCAGCTCCGGTCCTTACCACCGCTCATCTGATGATTGTTGAGGGCCCCTCTGGTCATTCTGTCTGGGTCTCACCTCCCCGTGCTGTACCCTCCGTCACAATGTGAGCCATGCTTCTGAAATACCACCCGACCACTCCAGTCTGACGTCTACCACTCTCAAGTCAAACCCACGGTCCCCACTGTGGTGTTCAAGACCAACTTCTTTCTTTGCACCATTCTGGAGACGCATTGCCACTTTCCTCCTGCAAACTTGTGTTCACACTGCTGCACTGAAACACGTTCCCCGCCACTCCTCCGAGCCTTCTCACACCTGCAATGCCCGCTATCTCATAGCGTTCTGAGAGTCTCAGTCTGTGCAATAAGTCAAGGAAAAAATAATAAAATAGATAAAATGATGGATAAAAGAGAAAAAAAGGTAATTAATGGAAGATATGCTTTAAAAAAAAATGAAAAATCACTAGAACATCAACAAAACAAGAACTGAGATCCATAGTTTCCCTAAACACAAATAGTAACTACTTACATATAATGAAAAAAAATCCCATTTACCATAGCGACAAAAATATAAAATATCTGGGGATAAACCAAAAGAAGTCTACAATACCTATATGAAAAAAAAACCTACAAAACTGTACTGTGAGATATAAAATAAGAGTTTAATAAATGAAGATCCATGTTATGGCATAGGAAGACTTGGTAATAAAAATATTTCAATTTTCCCTAAATTAATCTATAAATGTAACTCTAATAAAAATCCCAGCAGGATTTAGGGGGAAGAACCTGATAAAATTCAACTGGAAGAATTCCAAATGGCCAAGATGAACTAAGGACTTAAAAAAAAAAAAAAAAAAAAGAACAATGAAGGTACAGTTGGCTTACGGGAAATGAAAACAAATATAAAAAGATGCTCAGGGGCGTCTGGGAGGCTCAGTGGGTTAAAGCCTCTGCCTTCGGCTCAGGTCATGATCTCAGGGTCCTGGGATCGAGCCCCACATTGGGCTCTCTACTCAGCGGGGAGCCTGCTTCCCCCTCTCTCTGCCTGCCTCTCTCCCTACTTGTGATCTGTCTCTCTCTCTGTCAAGTAAATAAAGAAAATCTTTTGAAATAAATAAATAAATAAAACGATGCTCATTACAAATGGAAACAGACAAAGAGAACGGCAGAACATGGAAAGAGACCAAAGTGGCTTCTTGCCTACGTAGAACTTTGGGATGACTAAGAATAATGATGGGTACTTCTTTAAAATAATTTTTTAGAAAAGATTTTATTTATTTATTCATGACAGACAGGGATCAGGAAGCAGAGGGAGAGCAGAGATCCTGCTGCGGGCCTCCATCCCAGGGCCCTGGGATCATCACCTGAGCTGAAGGCAGAGGCTTCAACCCACTGAGCCACCGAGGCGCCCCTAATGATGGGTATGTAGGAACAGATACTTCTCTTGTGCCAGGTCCTGTACTAAGCACCTGAAATGTATGAATTCATTTAATGCGGACAACAAACCTGTGGGGTGGGTTACTATTACTACCCCAAGTTACAGATTAGGGAACCAAAGAAATAGGGGGTTATGTAACTTGCCCCAGCACAGTGCCGTGGTAAGAGTGGCCAATAACCTTGGTGTAAGAAGGATAGTCTATCAGTATGCCTCATTGGGATAAAAGGAAGAACGTGGAGTCCGATTTTCTACCTACAACAGTGCAAAACTGAATCCCAGATGTGGGCAAAATTTCAATGTAAGAAGAATCAAAAGTACCAGATGCTCATAGCAACATAGTCATAAAACCCAAAAGGTGGAAATACCCCAAATGTCTGCCAACTGATGAGCAAATACAAAAAGTGTGGTGTGCCCGTACCATGGAAAATTATTCAGCTATAAAAGGGAACGAAAATTATTCAGCTATAAAAGGGAACACTGGTGATGTGCCACAACGTGGTTGGACCTTAAAAACATGATGCTGAGGGGCGCCTGGGTGGCTCAGTCGTTAAGCGTCTGCCTTCGGCTCAGGTCGTGATCCCAGGGTCCTGGGATCGAGCCCCGCATCGGGCTCTCTGCTCAGCAGGAAGCCTGCTTCTCCCGCTACCACTCCCACTGCTTGTGTTTCCTCTCTCGCTGTGTTTCTCTCTGTCAAAATAAATTAAAAAAAAAAATCTTTAAAAAAAAAAACAAACAAAAAACATGATGCTGAGTGAAAGAAGTGAGATGCAAAAGGCCACATGTTGTATGAAACGTCCAGAACGGGTAAATCTGTAGAGCTAGAGAGCAGTGGTTTCCAGGGGGTGAGTAGGAGGAGATTCGGGAATCTCGATGGGTATAGGTTTTCCTTTTGGGTGATGAAGATGTCTTGGAACCAGAGAGACAGGTTGATTTCCCAACACTGAATATACTAAATGCCACTGATTTGTATACTTTAAAGTGGTTAATGGTTCGTTTTATGTTATGTGAGTTTTACTTCAAAAAAAAAAAAGTACTAGAAGACACTGTAGAAGAGTGATTTCAACATCTTGGGGTAGGTTGTTGCAATGAGGTCCTCCATCGAATCTATCTCCCTGCGGCTGTGGCCCTTAGCAATGTGGATTTGGTGTTCTTTCCACCAGGATATGGAGTCTGACTCTCTAACCCTTGGATCTAGGCTGGTCTCATAACTTGCTTGGAGCCGATACAATGCAGGGAGGTGATCTTGGGCCAGGTCTGGAGCCTCTCTGCAAAAGAGACGTTTGCAACTTCTACCTGACCCTCTCCTAGCCCAAAGACCGCTGTGCCATGATGGAGGAAGAGAGGCTCTCTACCAGAGAACCAGGAACTCCCACAGCCAAAAGCCAGAGCGGGCTGCCGGTTTTAGCCACGTGAGTGATCCTAGCCGAGACCATCAGAGAAACCACCTAGTGGAACTTTGCCCAAACGCCTTCCTGAGAATCATAAAAACTAACAGATATTTATCATTTTAAGCCACTATACTTTGGAGTGGAGTGTTGTGTACAGCAATAGATAACTGACAGATTTGGACTGAGGAAGGCCTTTTCTTTATGTAGTACTAAAGAAAAATAGAAATAGGACACACTGGACTACATAAAAATTTAGAACGTCTGTAGGGCAAAACACAAATAAAACACTACTCACTAATCACTGGGGCTCATCCTTGGGGTATGACAAACTACCTGGGGAGCTTTTCAACATGCATATGCCTGCCACAACCTGAGGAAACATTTCAGATTCTCTGGGGTTAAGCGTAAATACATGCAGCATTAGGCTATGGTTAGAGCAAGGATTTCTTAGCCAGGCAATGGGCTTGACTCCTATTCCCTTGGGCAAGTTATTTAACTTCTCTATGCCTATCTCTGCATCTGCAAAATGGGTACAATAATAGTATGAAGCTCACAGGGTTACTGTTGTATGGATTAAATAATTTAATGCATGTGAAGCAATTAGAACAGTGCCTGGTATATAGTAAATATTTTGTAATGTACCTGTCATGTGTATAGTGAAAAATTGCCAAATAATTCCCATAAAACCAGAAAACAAAATTTAACAGGGAGTGTATATGGGAAGTGATTTGCAACATATTACAATGAGCAAAAGGTTATTGTCCTCAGCATATAAAGAGCTCTTAAAGGTCAATAAGAAAAAAAATGAAAAGACAAATGCAATCTTCCAAAAGAAGTGCAAATGCACAAGAAACATTAAAAGACATCCGCCTTTAGCAATCATCTTTAATATGTATTAAAGCAATATGTATTTAATGCATTAATATGTATTAAAACAATAATACATAAAAATATGTATTAATATGTTTCTGGTCTTTCATATTTGCAAAGAGCAAAAAAGGATAATTACCAATGCTGGCGAGCCCGTGGGGAAAAAAACAGGAACTTCCATACCCTGTTAGGCAGATTCTGAATTGTTACCATCTTTCTGAGACCAATGTAGCAATATGCATACACAGTTTTAAGGTGATCCACTTCTTGGGATTTATCATAATGAAATCATCAGAGAGGTTAAAAACAATAAAAATATGGATGTTCATAATAGTCCCCATGTTAACAACTCAGATGTCAATTAAAGGAGATTTATAAAGCGAAGGGTATTGATAAAGGACAAATCAGGTTTCAGAGCGAAATGGATATGGTATGATCCATTTTCGTAGATACATATGCAAGGGGATGTCACTAACCACTGTCCCAGCTGGAGGGGAGGGGATATGTGGCGGGTGTAATACTAGGAATCCCAACAGGGACTGCAGCTCCTTGGGACTTCACGGCCTCATCAGAACCAAAGCTGACAATTTCATCTCCATCTGCCTGATTACTGAATTTTATTATTCGGTTGGTTCAAAACTTGATGGGGAGAGAAGGGCATTGTTTATTGCTCACCTCAAATGCCAACAAACCCCTCATCTTCTCTCATTCTTTCACAATAGGCCTGATTTGATGAGCCATTAAGCCCATCATTTAGCAGCCAAAAACCTGGTTACCCTTTCTTTCCTCAAGGGCAGGAAGGGCTTAATATGCAAACCTTCTTGGAGGAGAGATGAAATATTTGCATTCTGTCTCTCTAATACAACAGAGAAGAGGAAAAAAAGATCAAAGACTTTAGCTTCTCTCATAAAGCAGGCCGAACGGTCATATTCTGCTGCCAAATATATGTAAAATTTATTATAAATAAAGAGAAAAAAGACTGGAAGGATGTGTACCCACGGATGAAGTGGAGGAAGGGGGCCGGAGAGTTGAACACCAAGGCGTTATAGTAATTGTTTCAGTATATGAGATCAAGGATGTTTCCCGTTTCCTCAATTGAAAGCTTTTACTGCAATTTACATGTATTTCTCTTGAAATGGAAAAGTAATCTTCTATACTATTAGATTTTTGTCCACCTTGAGGAGGTGCCTTCTCCACTCAAAATAATCTCTCATCCTCGCACCTTATTTTGACAAAGTTGGTAGGCGGCTAGCCGCCATCTTGTACCATCTCCCTGTCTTCTCCCCAACCCTCACGTCTTGGCCTGAGGGGTTGAACCCGGGGTGGGCACTAACCCAAGCCAGGCCAGTCAAGATCTTCTGGCCAGGAATTTGGAATCAGACTAAGAAAGTCAGTCCTTCCTGTGGCTAGCCCTGTCCCCTCTCTGGCCAGGAAAGGTTGGCAGTCATGTTTTCAACCATGTGGCGACAGGAATCCAGGCTCTGAGAGAGTGATGGATCTTCCCAAGGCCTCGTTTCCGTTCACCAGTGCTATAGCCTTTAAAAAAATCATATTTTTGTTTAAGCCTGTTTTAGTTGGATGGTGTCATCAGAAGAATAGTAATAGATATCCTCCTTGGTACAGGAAGTGCAGGAAGGAAGGGCTGCCGTGTTAGCTCTGCATCCCCGGTTCAACCCTGGTGGCCCTGCTGGCCTTGGGCTCCGTGGGTGATCACTACATCCTTTAAAATGTGTGTCCTCATATCCTCAAGTTAGCTCAGCTGTGTTTTCTTACTTGCAACTTACAGAGTCTTGAATTTTTAAAATTATTTTTTCCTAAGAAGGACATAGCTGAACATGATAAAAAATTCAAAAAAGTTCAAAGGGTATTCAACGAAAAATAGGTCTCCACTCCAAAACCCTGTCCCTCTCTCTGGAGGCAATCACCGTTAATGGTTTATAGAAACAGTCTCTAGAAACCCTTTCAGGAGCTGCCCGCGCATAGAGAAGTGCTTGCCTGCAGTTTTCTAAACAAATAAGAGCTTATTATACACACTGTTCTGCCTTTTGTTTTCTTATTTTTTTTTTGTCTTTTTTTTTTACTTAATAATATCTTGGCAATCATTTCATGTACTAATTCATTTTTAATTTAAAAACCACATAAACAAACAAGTGGCACTGTGATAATTAGTTAACTGTTTATGAAAAATATTAAATTGGTTTCCTTCTGTATACCGTGCACCAAAATAAATTCCAACTAGTGGATTAAAGATTCAATTATAACAACCGAAGCTCTCAAAAATAATGGGAGAAAACGTGGGTGAGCAGTCTTGACGTAGTGAATCCTTGCTCCAGTGGGAGGAAATTCTTCCCGACCTGATATAAACATGGGAAGGCGAGGCCCACGGGCTTGAGTGTGTGTGCCTTGGTCCTCTCTAGACCCCATCTTCTCTCCGATAAGAGTGTCTCGGCTGGGGCTTCTCGGGACCAGGCCCCCAAGCAGCATCCGTGAGCCCCCAGGGATGAGCAAGGAAGAGAAGGGTGCAGAGCAGGGAAGAAGCCAGACACGGCTGCCATCTTGGGCAAAGTCCCAGCCATTCCCACCTTGAAGTGAGGAGCCGGGCTCCCACACATCTGCGCCAGTCAGTCCCTGTGGGCCTTGGTGGGCCTTCCTCTCACCACCTCCTTGAGCTGACGACAGAGGGCTGGTGGGCTGCCTCCTGGAAACCATCCATTGGGGTTGGATGAGGCCTGCTCTAAGGGTTCCAAGTCAGTATCCGTGCACTAGGAGAGCTGATTACCTTTCCAGAATGTTTTAGCCACAAGATATTAAAAGCTTTGTTCTTATGTTTGTAAAACAACAGCAACAAACCGCCAAGGGCTCCCCAAGAGACATGAACTCCCTGGGCCTGTGGGCAAAGCAGCTCCCCATCCCCCGGGGCAGGCCTTCGGGAACTTGTTAGTGTAGCTCCCAGAATCGGGGCCCAAGGCGCCCAGATGGGGCGACAGGGCTGGCAGATGGTCTGGGAGGAGTGTTAATGTCCACCACCGAGGGTGGTGAGCCAGGGCAGGCCCGAGGGTGCGGGGCTCAGACCCATGCCTCCGTCGGCTGGAGGTCAGGACCTGGAGGGTTACAACTCTGAGCTTGCGGTGAAGATTCCGGCGGGATGGGAGCCCAAGCCCCCTACCCCCACAACCCCCTGGCCCCGGAGACCAGGGCCATCTTGGGCTGAGTTTCCTAGAAGCAGACTGAGGCAGGGGGCTTCCCAGGGGGGCGAGGGCTCTCAAGAGGGACCACCGTAAGGAACTAAGGAGTGCGGGAGTGGGCAGAGAGAGAAGTGGGGTCACAGCTGAGGCCCCCAGCCAGCCCCCCAGAAAGCTCCAAAGCTGCCCTCCAGAGTTGCCCCCAAATTGAGGCTTCACCCACTCGAGAGGACCCCCTCACCGACAGTGGAAGGGGGTGCACCCCGGAGTGTGCTGCTCCCCTTACCAGCTCCTGGATCAGAAGGGTGGAGGAAGGTCCTCAGGGAAGACAGCCTGGCTGGACTTGGAGAGAAGGTCTGCCCGGAGGGCAGGGAGGTCTGTGTCTGGAGGCAGGCACGGCACCCTGATCCCAAAGTCACCTCAACCGTGGTCACTTTTTTTTTTTTAAGATTTTATTTATTTGACAGAGGAGAGAGATCACAAGCAGGCAGAGAGGCAGGCAGAGAGTGAGGGGGGAAGCAGGCTCCCCGCTGAGCAGAGAGCCGGATGCGGGGCTCGATTCCAGAACCGTGAGATCATGACCTGAGCTGAAGGCAGAGGCTTTAACCCACTGAGCCACCCAGGGGCCCCCTGTGGTTGCTTTTAAACCCATTGTCCAGAGAATGAGAAGTGGTAGAAGGGTATGGGCAGCTGGGGAGCCACGGGCCCGGGGGTGGGCGCTGGAGGAAAAGTGTCGCCCTCACACGTCCCCTTCACAGAGGAGGGGACCCCCGGGACAGCCCTGGGAGCCCAGAGAGGCGGTGATGGCAAAGCAGGCCAGTTTGGAGGAGCTGTGTTTGCCCCGGGAGGGGTGCGGACTCCTGCGCAGCTCAGGTGCCACGGAGGGGAGGGGAGGGGCACGGTGGGCAGGGAGGGCAGCCCCGCACAGCTGTCGGTCCCCACTCTGCCCCGCGCTGGGCTGGAGCCAGGGTCTCAGGAGGACTTGGCTTTGGGTCTGGTTGCCAGGATACGGCACGGCCATGCCGAAGCATCCCTGGAACACCCCCGACCAGGGCCAGAGCGGAAGGGCCAAGTCTCATTATGGCCGAGCAGACGGTTCTTAACAAATTGTCCCCGGCAAATTCGACAGACAGGGACGTGGGGGCAGCTCAGCTGCGTGAGGAGGTCTGGGGAGGGTCCAGGCATCTGGTCCTGGGGGGAGACGGGGGTGTGTGTGCCCCCCAGATCAGGGGCGGCCCGGCTCCTGGCTGGAGCGGTGACGGCCAGCTCAGCCTCCTGGTCCTGATGGTTCTCCCAGAACTGCCCCCAGGACTCTGTGTCCCCGCTGCCCTGACCGGATGCCCCGGAGCCTGTGGGGAGCCAGGAGCCAGCAGAAGCATTATGGATTATGCTCCAAACCAGGAAGGACAACAAACCCGGGACGCAGCTCTGCTCACACCGGTATTGATCCCGACCCTGGTGGCTTGGAGACCAGTGAGGGTCAGAATTACTGGTGGAAGGAGGGAACATTTCCTGCCTCTCAGACACAAACGTTTCCATAGACACAGAGCATCTGGGGACAGTGTGTGCCCCCCACTGCCCCGTTCTTCAGTGAGGGCCCAGGGGCAGCTCTTCAGGAAGTCGGAGCTGGTGTATTCAAGTTCAAGGCCAGGCCCCCAGCCAACGGGAGTTCCGTGCAGGACTTGGGGGTGGGGGCAGGGAGTTTCTGGAAGGTATGAGGGAACAGCCCTATGGCGACCAGCCCACGCGCCCCGGGATTCCCATGACAGCTACAAGACTGACCTGCTCCAGGGAGAATATTCGAAATGTGGGTGCGATGGGACTGTGGCATTCCACCCTCAAGGATGCCTGGCTCCCCTTCTTCTGACTGGTGGCCCCTGAGTTTTCTGGAAGGGGGTCCTCATGAGGTGGGGGCAGGGGACGGCAGTATGGAGGTTCGGCCCAAAGAGAAGACTACATCATGTGTCCTCATTTGGGAAACCTTGGACAAGGGGAGAAGATTGTGTCTGCCCAGGCAGGGGGCAGGAGGGGCGTGGGGAGGGAGGGGCAGGCAGAATCTGAAGGACATAACAACCCTGAGATGTGGCCTCCAGAGAACGGGCTCCAAGACGAAGATGCCCGTGGGGTGGGCCGGGAGCTGGGAGGAAAGCAGCCCCCCAGGCTCAAGGAGTCCAAGCTGCCGGGGTGTGCCAGCCTTTGCCCTCCCGAGTCCCGAGGGAAAGGCCACAAGTCCACACCTGGGTTGAACTGGAGGCCGCTTCGGCCAGGTGGGCTGTGCTCTACCCAGGATGTTCACATCTCTGCCAACGCTGGAGGTGTGGCTCAATCATGGCAGCTGGACGCTTCTCTGGAACCCTCCATTGCCCTCTTCTGGCGGCCCCACAGGGCAGAGTAGACGCGTGAAAGAGCAGCCCGAAGATGGGAGGGCTGGCCAGGGTCAGTGAGTCCTTTCCCTGTCCATGGGGACACTGGCAGCTGCGTCCTGGTACCAGCCAATTGGAGGCAGCGCTTCCCTGAACATCTGTGTGGACAGTGTCCTCAGGAAGGCCGGGAGGACCAAAGGGGGGCCCTGGCTACCCGGCGAAGAGGGATTGGACTCCAGATGTCCCCGAGGCCCACGATAATGCCGCTGGGGAGATGGGGGCGAAAGGCAGAGTGCCGCACTCCACGAGCTCGGGGTCATGCTGTGGGCACCCGCGTCCTCGACCCCCGCAGGAAGGACGGCAAGGGGATCCAAAGTCCTTCCTCCGCTATTCTGGGGAGCGAAGCACAGCTCCTTACACCTAAAACCACGGCCCCCAGCCTTCCTATCAGGAGCCCCCCAAGTGAGTCATCCTGGATCTCTGGATTGCTGAGATGGAAGTCAGAGCGTCAGTGCATCAAGCATCAATCTTCATGTTCGGGGAAGGTGGATGGCGGCCAGGCCACACGGCGTGGCTCCCTGCGTGCCCACACGCGGAGCACGGGGCTCGCCAGCTGCCAGGGAAGAGCTGTGTTACCATCACATCCAGGCCTCGGTGAGTCACAGCACCCAGTCACTGTTCTTGCGCTTGGCGGTGTCGGCGGCGTGACGTGTAGTGGAGGAAAATTTTCCTGCTTGAAACCACCACCCTGTTCTGGGAGATGGGAGCCTGGTGAAGGAAAGACGATCCTTCCGGGTTCTTCTCAGAAGCTCTGCTCTTTATACAGGCCTGCGTGTGTGCACGCGCACGTGCATGTGTGTGCACAACCGTGGGGAGCCTGGAGTGGTGGGAATAAGACCTTGGGCCCCTGGGGGCTTGTGTTGCTGGGACAGGGGCAGGTGGGAGGGGACCAGCCAGAGCGGGGAGCCCTGCCATGGAAAAAGAGGGAGTCTAAGAAGCACCCCGTCTTCAGAGGTCGGAGCATTCACAGCATTTGGCCTTGTTGACTTGGAGAGGCCAGGGAAGCCGGGGAGGGTGGGTCATGATGAGTAGATCATAGGGGCGCGATGGCGAACAGAGGACGCTGAGGCTGAAGCTCCGTGAGAATATAAGGCACCCCTCCCCCACTCCCAGGCTCAGCTCTGCACAAGTCCCGGGAGGCTTCTTAGTCTTTCCGTTGCATGTGAAATATTATCTAGCCCATAAGGGGCATCTCAGCTACATGTGTTTGGTTTTTAATATTGTTTTGTTTAATTTTTGAATGTTGTTATCAAAGCCACACATGCATGTAGTTCAGAAGTCACATATTACTGGAAGATTTATAATAAGGAACGGCATTCTACCTCTCTAGGTCTCAATCTTGATCCCAGATATAATGTTTTTACTTACTTTTTTTTTTTAAGATTTTTTATTTATTTGACAGAGAGAAAGAGAGAGATCACAAGCAGGCAGAGAGGTAGGCAGAGAGAGAAGGGGAAGCAGGCTCCCTGCTGAGCAGAGATTCTGATGCAGGGCTCGATCCCAGGACCTTGAGATCATGACCTGAGCTGAAGGCAGAGGCTTTAACCCACTGAGCCACCCAGGTGCCCCCAATGTTTTTACTTCTTATACCTGTTTCCGCCGTGTTTCACTCCATGTTTCCAATCCCCAATCACAATCCGGGGCCTGTCTTCATGCAGCCGGTCTGTTCTATATTAATATCCCGCTACGTGACTGAGTTTCTAGCGTTCCTAGGGCCCCTCTCCCTACTTCTCATCC
This sequence comes from Procyon lotor, assembly GCA_028646535.1. Classification (NCBI taxonomy): domain Eukaryota; kingdom Metazoa; phylum Chordata; class Mammalia; order Carnivora; family Procyonidae; genus Procyon; species Procyon lotor. The sequence goes on along the minus strand of CM053620.1, from coordinate 34,265,154 downwards.
ACCATCCCTGGTCACATTTCTGGGTTAGAATAGAGTCAGTCGCTTATGTTATGATGATTTTATAAATACTGTTTATTGTCGAATCAGGAAGTAGAAGATCATCCCATCAACTTTCTTGTCCAATCTTTGCTTTCCCTCTAGAGTTGGTGATTGCTTCACTTTTTTATTTGCCTGGGGCTCAATACACCCACATATTTTGAAAAATTTTCCCACATATTTTGAAATTTCTGCCACAAACCTCTTAAAAATATTTTGGGGGGCGCCTGGGTGGCTCAGTCAGTTAAGTGACTGCCTTCGGCTCAGGTCATGATCCTGGGGTCCTGAGATCAAGCCCCACTTCAGGCTCCACACTCAGCGAAGAGTCTGCTTCTCCCTCTCCCTCCTAAGCGCCCCCCCCAACATTCCCAGCTCCAGGAACCCAGCCCCTCCACTACTTGGGGAGCTTGGGGATTCTGTGGCTCATGGAGTCATGCTCACCAGTGTCCCCTCCAAGGCGCCTCTGATGTTACTTTCTCTGCTCTGCGCTCTCAGATTTCACTCTTCCTCTTCTCTCTGCCTTCCAGAATTCATTGAAATCCTTCATCGCTCTCACTTCCTCATCTTTCTTTGTCCTTGTTAGTGTTTACCTTTTATAACCGCTTCACTTTCACTGGGGCAGGGTTGGAAGGGAGAGGAGGAAATGCCTGAGGTCGAGCCACCATTTGTTTTGTTCTTTACTGACGAATAATTGACATGCGATATTGTCTTAGTTTCCGGTGCACAACCTAGTGATTAGATATTTACGTACACTATGAGATGGTCCCCACAATAAGTCTATTTACCATCCATCACCCGACAAAGTGGTTATAGTATTATTGCCTATGTTCCCTATGCTGCACTTTATATCCCCATGTCTTATTTGTTTCATAACTAGAAGACTGTGCCTCTTAGCCCCCTTCACCTCCTTTGTGGCGATCTAGACATTCTGTGTATGATGTTGTGGTAGGTCTGGAACTTGCAACCAACCCCTGGCCAAGCCACTGGTTTTTCACGGGAACTCCAGGAGTTGCCATTGTTTAGACCTCTTGTCTCAGTGCAAGGCAGCATTGCTACCCTTTGACTCGTATTTTTCTCTTCTGCGTATTGGCTGTCATGGTGGGGCAGACGGTCCATAGGGTTTTTCCCACCGGTGTGGTCAAGCAACAGCAAGATGGGCAGCCCTTGGCTGCATTTTGGGGGAAGATGAGTCAAAGTGGGATGCCTACAAATGGGAACAATGAGTCCTGAGCATGCCGGACCCAGCCCTTCTGAATTCCCAAAGCAGCCTGCTACCATGGCTTTGTTCTAAGTGTAATCCACCATGAACTCAGTGCGTGAATAATAGGCACTTTTGATGCCGAGGGCCGTCGGAGCCAGGAGGGTCTGAGAAAAGCCGTAGGCATCCCTTTGGAGCAAGTCCCCGGCCCCCACGTGCTTTCCCACGTGTAGCTGCAGACGGGTGTTAATAACCCCCACAGGCCGAGGGAAGGCACCTCCTTTTTCTCTTCTTTGGTGTGTAATATTGAGTTTCAGCCTGGCTCATGATCACAGCTGCTGTCAAAGGACCTACAGGAAAATCCGTTTTTATTGAAGCTGAAAAGGTCAGTTTCCTTGGACGTCTCCATGGTGAAAATAATAAATGTAGCACATTCGTACCCTGTATGGTATTTAGGCTCTCCAGCTGGAATGACCCTTGGGAAAAGGCACCTGAGATTTTAATTACGTTTCTTGTCCTTCTGGGCGACAGTTGCCACGGAAGAGACTGGCTGGCAGGCCATTTCCCTCCCTGGTTCATAGGGTTCAGGGACTTGGCAGCCCTCCCAGCTGGCATCTGGCTTAGCCCGGGCACACTCGCCATGGGCCCACTGACTCACGACAGCAAGTCATTCATTCAATCTGCAATGTGGCCCCGTAGTTATGCGTCTTCTGCTGGTCAGGGCTTGTCCACTGACCGATCTGGATTTAAAGAAGGATGGGTCTCTTCTCTCCACCTACCTAGATCCCACTTGCAGATGGGGCCCTGGTCTGGGAAGGTCTACCTGGGTGAGACTCAGCCTGGGGGCACGGCCAGCTTCTGGTCCCTGAAGACCCTCCTACGACCTGGGCCATCCGGACAGCCCAGGGGCAGGACCAGCAGTGCACGTATATTGCTTTGGGATTAATGAGGATGGGTTGAGAGCAGGAGGAGCGAAGGCTAAGCAAGAGGGCAGTGAAAGAGAAGCAAAAAGGTCAGAGCAAGACTGATCGCTCCTTGGAGCGATCCAAGGAGAATCGGACTGTAGGGGTGCAGGGAGAATAACTAAGGCCAGCCGGTCTGTGAGTTATGGAAGGCCCTTACTCTTCATTCATTTGACAGAGTAAATCATCCATCAACTTGCCTTCCATATGTATCTGTTTCGCCTGGTGTAGAGTGAACCCTTTCAAAGTCCCGGTCAGATCCGCCTCGATTCAGCGGGCTTTCCTCTTTTGTATTTTTGAATGTTTTTCTTTTCTGCTAATTGTGTTCTATTCTTCATTAACACTCCTCACCCTTATCGGAGTTTCGATATTTTTTACCTCAAAGGTGCCGTCCTTTCTACGACTGCCTTTCCCTTGTCTGGTTCTTTTTTGCTGCGTCCTGAAGAATCCTCTCGAACTCACTCTGCATGTCACTGAGTCAATTGTCCGAGGGCCTCTACTGTCACTGGAACAAATATTTTCAAAATTGGGCTTTTCCTCCATCCGTGATAATATCACAATATGGTTGTCATCCACCTTTTCTCCGGCTGTTTGTGGCTGAGCTCACCCTCACTCCCGGGTCTCTGCCTCCAGATCGGGGAATGGTCCATCCCCTGGTGTAAGTAAGGTGCATCCCTCTTGTTCTGGGATGGGGTTCCTGAGGGAGGGCAGATTCGGTAAGAGGACCATTCGGTAAGAGCCTGGTCACAGGATTCTGCATGGTGTGGACAACCAACCTCATGGCTGGCGGCCCCTGGCGGCAAAAGGTACACATGTTTGACACTCTCTAGCCCACCTCTCCAAGTCAGAAGGTTCTAGAAGGAGTTCTTCCACACCAGTTAATGCCCAGGTCAGAGAAACCTCCCAGCACGAAGGGCTACTTCCTGCTTCGTGGCCCCGTGGCTGGGGCCTCTGAAGGCCCTTGAGATGTAGCAGATACAAGCTCTCACTTCCCCATGACTGTGCTCCCCACAAGCCTTAGAGAAGACAGATGTCATGCCCACCAGCATCTCCTAGACTTACCTTCCCTGACACCGCACTTCTTTCCACCTCTTTCCACACCCAGGAAAGAGGACTGTGGGGCCACTTCAAGCGACTGCCGAACTGTGGTTCAGCTACCCAGCAACTAGCGGAAACTTCCTGAACGTTTGCTAAGGGGCTGTGGCTTTCCTTGAACATCAGCAGGATGGTCTGGGTTTCCTTTTTGCATTTTTCTCATTTCAGGGAGGGATCCGAAGGCTTCTCCTCACACCACCCCCTCTGTGCACACAGCTCATGCTCGTGAAGTTGCGACCCGCTGACCATTTTCTCGCCCCACGCGCGCGTGGCCAGAGTTAAAGGAGTAAGCTCCCCCAGCGAAACTTGAATGAGGGGCAGACACATTGTCCTGGTGATAAAGTCGATGGTGCGTCTCCGGGAAATTTGGAGACACAGAAGGCTCAGCTTCTTCATCCGAGGACAGGGAAAAGAATAATGCCGACTTCCTGTTCCATGGCTTGAATTCATGAAGTTGCGGATGTCGGCAAAGCCCGTCCTGATGGAACGGGGCTCAGGCTCTCCTTATCGGAATACAGGTTGTCACTCTTATTCCTGCAGATTGCTGAGCGAGGCTACATGACGTCTGTAGGTTTACATAAGAGTGAACTCTGCGACATCCGTGGTTCAATCCTGTTAGGCTGAAATCACGTTCTGTGTTTTCTGTCTGAACTACAGAAAGCCCGAAGTTGGGATTATCTTCTTACCTCCAAGTCAAGCCTTTACTAAAGAACATTGGTGGATAAGCATAGTAGTACTTCCAAGGGGAAAAAAACACCACTGTGCTACTTTGGTTTAGCCTATAAAACTAATCTTGCCTCAAACTCATCTAAGAATAATTTATATATATACATACATGTATATATATACATATGTATACACATGTGTGTGTATATATATACATCCATATATTTATACGTACACACATCGTAGACACACACGCTGAGTAGTGACTTTATTTTTTTAAAAAATATTTTATTTATTTATTTGACAGAGAGAGAGATCACAAGTAGGCAGAGAGGCAGGCAGAGAGAGAGGGGGAAGCAGGCTCCCAGCTGAGCAGAGAGCCCGATGTGGGGCTCCATCCCAGGACCCTGAGATCATGACCTAAACCAAAGGCAGAGGCTTTAACCCACTGAGCCACCCAGGCACCCCTGAGTAGTGACTTTAGAGGGACTAAATAACACCTAATATTTGATCCCTTTATAAAATCGAATATCATCTGGGCTCCCCATCTGGGACCCAGAGTCAGCCTCTTCTTCCTGCAGGGCCTCTGAAATGCAGCCTCGTGGCCCAGATCTCTACCCACCACCTCACTACTGCCTTTCTTTAAAATTTAAAATAAGAGATTTTTCCCCCCTCTCAGAGCACAGTGAGTGAATGGAGATAATTCAGCAAATGGGCTCTGTGGCCTGGGGTTGAGGCAAAAGAAAAACCTTGTGAATTTTCTTTTTCTTTTTTTTCTTTTTTAAAGATTTTACTTATTTATTTGACAGAGAGATCACAAGTAGGCAGAGAGGCAGGCAGAGAGGGAGGGGGAAGCAGGCTCTCTGCTGAGCAGAGAGCCCAATGCAGGGCTCGATCCCAGGACCCTGAGATCATGACCTGAGCTGAAGGCAGAGGCTTTAACCCACTGAGCCACCAAGGCACCCCAACCTTGTGAATTTTCAAGCATCGCAGCTACCCAGTCCAGCGTCTGCACCAGGAAGCTGCCCCATGTCTAGACTCAGCTCAGGGGTCTTGGCACCTCCAGGCCCTGCTGGCCCTATTGCCTGGCTGGAGCGACGAGAGAGGAGGGCTGCATGGAGGCGGTGGCACCACGGGCTCAGGTGACCTTGGTGCGGCCATGGCTCTGACCCGGCCAGCTGAGCAGCCACAAGCTCTGTGAGCTTTGGTTTCCTGCCTGTGAAATGGGCTCACGACCCTGCTCCCAGGTGAGAAGTATTCCATAGACGGATCAACTCTGCCCCCCCCCCCCCCCCCCGTCCTGCCCACCAGGTTACCTCCCCTCTGCGGCTTGGCAAGCCGTCTACACTGGCGTCTCTGTCTACTGTGTCCCAAACAGTGGGCTATTCCGGCTGCCAAGTCACTCCTATAACCCTCCCATTGTCACCAAAATGGGCAAGTTCTGCTCACTCCATCTCCGTCTGGATCCCTTGGCCACACCCCCGTTCCAAGCCCCTCTGCCCGCCCCAGGCTTGAGGAGGGAAAAGGAAACACAGCTCTAGTGACCCGGCTGCCCAAGGAAGGTTCCTCAAAGCCAATAATGACCCCATCACTGTGGGCCATGCTGTCAGCTGACCCCCAACGAGCCCGCGGGAAGAGACCAGATCTGCAGCTCAGGTAGTAAATTCCCACCCCACCGGGGCACGGGCCTGGTGCAAAGTGCCTCTGCACTCGTGTCCTGCACCCGTCCAGCAACCCTCTAGCCCTCCAGCCCTCTAGCCCTCAGCAAGGTTGGCTCCCCAGGGCGGCTCTGACTCTGGTGGATCAGGGAGCCACCCCCCATCCACGCTCTCCTCAGGTGCGACTCTGGGCAGCTCTGCGGTCAATGTAGACAGCTGTTCCTGCCTCAGGAAACACAGGTCATGTGCACACACATGCACGCACACGTACCCTGCACAGATCTATCCGTGTGCGCTCTTACATATCTGTGTATACACGCCCGCCATGCCCAGGTGCACTGACACAGACGCCCAGGCGTTTGGGTACCTTTCTGTCTTTAGGGGCCCTGAGACTGGGGCCAGGTTGGGGGTGGGGGGCCCGTCCGGCTGTCCTTAGCTGCTCGCTCACCCCGCACAGTGATTATTCGATTTCCGTTTGCTTTCCCTCACTAAGGAGACTCCAGCAACCTGAGCTGCCCCGGGGGGAGGGGGAGGGGGCAATGAGCTGTGGGCGGAGCTGTCCCCGATTCATCTGAGACGTCCCAGCGCTGGTGTCAGGCTGTGTCCGCTCCCAGGAATCAGGCTTTATTTAAAAAAAAAATAAATAAATAAACCCAGTGTCCAGTCTGGACATGGGTCTTCTGGTGAGCGTGCACACACGCACACACATCCTCAAATGCACGCACGAACTCACCTTCCCACAGCGTGCACGCTCACACATGCTACACATACCGACACACGCACGCATGCTCGCACTGACGTAAGCACCCCCTACACATTTTCACAGACACATTTACACGCGGCACAAACACACATACGGGTGCATGGTCATGCCCACACGTGGGAGCCACACGAAGTATACACAGAGGCCTGCACACGGGTAAACACGTGCAGAGAAATAAGACTGTACATGCACACACACGCGCGCGTGCACACGCCCAAGCTGGTTTGGGATTCCTGCTCCGTTTTCTTTGGCCTCCTTGATCCAGGGTGAGATCCTAGGCAGAATGGATGGGAGAAAGGAGGCAGGAAACACGAACTCCACCTCCTCGATATTTCTCACAGGTCTGCGGCTGGCCCATCCCTTCTCTCTGGGCTCCCTCCCTGCCCCCATGAGAGCTGCCTCCAGGTCTCTCTGAACCCCAGCTCTGAGCTGCAAAGGAGCCCTCGGGAACAAGCCCCAGTGCCTTGGCCTGATGTTCCCCCTCACCCCAAATACACGCCCCTCCCCAGAGGCCCCCTGTGCTCCGGCCGCTCAGTCCCCTTCCCTGCCACAGACATGGAGGTGCGGGTGCCTGCTGCAAGCTCATGCCCATAGGGGTGACCCCCCCACGCCCCCTCCCCCTGCCAGGCAGAGCTGAGCCCTCGTCCTCTGCTGTCCCTGAGCTCAGGATCCGTATCTCCATGACTGTCCTTGTCACACTATCACTTCCTGGGGCTTGGCTGTCTCTGCCACACCCGTTCAGCCACTTTTGGAGGCTCAGGCTCTAGCCTCCTCGTCTGAGTGTGCCAGGAGCCTAGCTCGTGGTAAACTTGCCAAAAATATATGTTGGCAGAACAAGGGAATGAATGAAATGCACCAAAGCTGCTAATTTTGTCAGCTCTATTCTGTTTGGAGATTCGGACCCAGGCCGGCCAGAGAAGCCTCCCTCTCAGCCGTCCTGTTCTTGGGCTCAGCTATGTCCCCAGGGGGAAGGATCTCTATGGAAAACTTAGTGAGGGCAATGCCAACTCCTAGGCCCATCAATTAGCAAATGCCTGCCTTCCTGGGGGAGCTCCATGTTCTCAGTGAAAGGGGAAGTCGAATCAGATGTCCTGGATTCAAAATTTCTACCGATTTTATTTTATTTTTAAACTTTTTGTTTGAGAGAGAGAAAGTGTATGTGCGTGCATGTGGGAGCGGGGGGGGGGGGGCAAAGGGAGAGGGAGGAGCGGACTCCCCCATTGAGTAGGGAGCCCAGCGCAGGGATCCATCCCAGGACCTGAGATCATGACCTGAGCTGAAGGCATACGCTTCACCAACTGAGCCACCCAAGCGACCCGCAAATCTATGTGGATTTTAGATCATGCATCCAAATCTTGTATTATCATCCAGCAGTAGTTCAGATGAGACGTCTGGTCACACAGAGCATGGGGGCATCGCTCAGAAGGGAAATACACAAGGACAACAGAGGAGAAAGAGTCTCATGGTCCAGCAGTGGCGGCTTCGCCAGGTCGAGTGTGCATCCCCGGTTCGGTTCCATCGGCTGAATGGGTACCTGGGGGCCCCTGCAGACGGCTAGCCCCCACCCCAGTCGACTCTTTGAATTTATTTTTACCCCCCTTCCACCTGTGCACGGCTGAGGTCGTGCTCCCCCTTCTCCAGCCCCCTCCCCTAAATTAAGTCAGCTCATTCATCCCAATCGTAGCTGAAGGTTTTGTCTTTTAAAGACACTTCGGATATTTTGGTCCTGAGTTTCCACATTTATCATTAAAGCAATTATCAGCTAAAAATGCTCCGCTCCCTAAAACAATGCAATCAGATGAGCAGGAACATATTCGAAGTTATAAATAACTTCCCTTCTCCTTGCTACTTGTTTGCGGCTCTGTATAAATCTCGAGGTGTGTGAGTTTCATCATTACTAATGTTCTTTAAAGTGTAATGAAACTTTTCTCATTAAAAAAGCCAGCCAATCAAAATGAGCACCTCACAGACCCTCAGACTCTGCGCCGTGGTATTTGCATTGCAGAACAACTGTAATTTTATTCATGGGTTGGCATAGCCGCAGCCCATCAGTAATTAAACACGGAACAGCTGTCACTCTGCAACATCCAAAGCAGACAGGATGGGATAATGAGTCCCCGTCCCTGGGCGCCGCGCAGGGGGCTGGCTGGGATGTGGGATCGAGCTGCTCCCGGCCTCAGGGCTGTCCTGGGCTCACCCGCTCCAGACTGTCCTCCCCGATTGTGGAGGAAGAAGTGCTTAAAGAGCTGGAGAAGGGTTTGCTCGGGTTTGCGCCCAACACCTGGCACCTAGTGGAGCCAGACTGGGGTGGGAGACGCTTCTGGCTTCCCCCTTGTATTGTTCTGTGCTATCAGAAATAGGTTAACCAGCCGGCAGGTATCACTTGTGTAATTGACAGAGCTAATCTAAAAAAATGGTGAGAACGGAGGGGTCTCTGGACCCTCCCGGGCTCCCGCTGGGCTCCCAGAGGCTCCGAGGGAGGGATCCTACGTCTGTCTCTGGATATCCCAGCCAGAGGGGGCATCTGCAACCTTCTGGCTCAGCGCCCCCATTTTGCAGATGGAGAGTTGAGGGATGGAGAGGCACTCTGGTTTGGGGCAGTCGCTGGCGAGAGCCCAGAGCCGAATTGGGAGTCCAGACCTGGGTTCCGGACACCCGCAGCCGGCAGTGGAACCTGGAGCAGTGCCATCTGCCTCAGTTTCCCTCCTCTGAACCAGGAGTAGGGATGGGGTGGAGTGAGGTCTTTAGGCAGAGACATCTAGGGTTGTTTTTAGGGTGGACCTATTCATCTCCTGTGGGGCCCAGTTGCTGTCCGTCTGTACCTGCCTAGACTCCCCTTGCTCCTCACCAGCTCCCAGTCTGCACGGCAGATTTTCCAGATATTTCTGAGGGACTCTCCAGCTCTCTCTCTCTTCCCCTCCCTCTGCCTCCCCCACTCTCTCTCCTCATCCCTCCCTCCCTCTGTCTTCTACTTCTTTCCAGCACGTCTGTGCTACCCTTCCAGCAGCAGGGAACACGGATGGTGTCTCCCAGAGCCCCACAGTGGGTCCTGAAGGCAGGACCTCAGGGCTCCCCGATCCAGCAGGCCCAGCCCCCTGCCTACTGCCCGAGTCTGCACACCCTCAGGTCCCGGCTGACCTTCCTGACCCAGGCCACCTGCTGGTCTAGGGGCCCAGGGAAGAGGAAGGCTGTCTCCATGAAGGCTTCTTGGCTTGTCTGGGCCCACAGGGCGCTCTTGTCTTCCTTGATTCCCGCACAGCTGAGTCAGGAAGAGCTGAGCAGGCCGGCCTGGCTAGGTGGTGGGCGGGGGACACAGGGGTCCCCTCCGTGGGGCTGTGCTGGACGGGCCCAGCTCAGCGACACAAGGGGAGGGCCTCTGGGAATGGACTGGCAAGTGCCCACGGTGGGAATCTAAGATCTGATAGACTCATGTCCTGTGTGCATAATGACAACAGAGAGCGGGGAGGGGGGGTGCCCGGCACTGTGCCTTGAGGGGGGCACTGCCCGTCGTGGGTGTGCGGGTGCTTGTGGGACGTTGTCCAGGAGGCCGCATGTGTAGATGAGAGCTCTGCGGGCACTGGCAGGGGGGTCCTGGGGGGCAGAGGTGGCAAGAGGAAGTCCCTGAGACCACTACTGGGGGAAAGGGTCTGCCATTGCTGGGGACAAGAGGGGTGTGCTCGCTGCCAGACTGTGCCCTTTAGGACCCCAAGACGGGGAGGCCTGTAACCCAGATCCAGAGATGAGGGTGACTCCCTCACACACACACACACACACACACACACACACACACACACACGCACGCATGCACGCACTGAACCCCAGGGGCTAGCTGTACCAAAGGTGCCCAGCGTCTGCGTGTGTCCCTGGGGCTAGGAGGGTTTGGCAGGCCTTGTGTCCTCCGCACTTCACACTTGGGCCCGAGAGGGCAGCTGGACTTGCAAAGCCATCATTGGCACATAAGGGCTGATGACAGGAAAGAATGAAATCTGGGATCTCGGTGCGGGGGGGCCCCGACACTCACAGGGACCGAGGATGCGAGCTACGACCTGTCAGGCTGGGGACCCAGGGGGCTGGGGAGATCACGGGCGCCCCAGAAGCAGGCCGTCTCCCGGGCTCACCTCACACAGAGCCCGGGGTGTGTGGGGGCTGTGGAGCTCCTGAGAGGGCCACCTGCCGAACTTTCTCGGCTGTGGTAGAGGCAGAGAAAGCAAGAACTTTGGGGCGTGTGAGTGTGTGTGGGTGTGCAAGGCTGAGTATTTGCTCCGAACCAGCAGTCGGGGGGCTGGGAGTCCCAAGGGGTATTGCGGCCTCTGGACTTATCTTGGCCCTTCCCCAAGCAGTGGACCCACCAGAGAGGCCCTGGGGGAGTAGGTGTTGCCCCCGCCCCGTCCTCCTGGGTCGATGGTGGGCTTTCTCCCCGCTATTTAAGACCAAGAGGGTTGGAGCCCAGCAGAGAGGAGGCTTTCTTGGGCAGGGTGGCAAGGCCCCTACCCTCTGTTAGCAGCTTGGACAAATGCGGCGTCCTGCGGGGAGGGGAGGGAGAACCCGCTCCCAGCAGCCCGGAGTTTCCATCGCTTGTCGGGGGACAGTGAGGCTGGTGGGCACACAGGCCAACCCCTGCTCAGCTCCAAAATGCAGGGCCCAGGGGGGCTTCCCAGCCCCGTCAGTCAGCTCTGCTGAGAGCCCAGAGACGCTGAGGAGGAAAAGGAAGAAGGAGCCTAGCAAAGGGCCTCCGGTGACCCAGGGCCCCGGGCTGAGCACCAGCTGCCGTGTCAGGCCCAGGCAGGAGGGCCCTGTCGGAGAAGGTGAGGGTGGCTCAGCCAAGCCAGCAGAAAAACCATTCCTGCCTCCCTTGAACGTGGGGGCCAGAGCCCCCAACAAGCCCTAGGCCCCTCCTGGGCTGCAGCGTGCCTTCTAAGCCTCCGCTCATCTCCTTGTACTGGTGACAAGTGTCTGTGCTCCCTGATGTCCTGACAACAGCCACAGTCCCTGTTTTTAGGTGGCGGGGGGGGGGGGGAAGGGGTCAGGCTTGGCGCCGCCCGTGACTCCCCTCCATGCGTCTTCGTCCTCGGTCCTCATCAGGACCCACCAGACAGGAGCTACGTTCTCTCCCTTGTGGAAGTAACAGCAATTACAACTCTTCTGATCCCAGGACCAAAGCCCAGTTCAAACAGACTTAACCCCAAATGGCGTATGCCGGGCCCCCTCCAAGTCCCCGAGGGGAACAGGCTGAGTCAACCCTGAACCTGTCCCCGTGGCTGGGGAATGCTTGATCGGCCTTTCCCAGAGCTGGTAGGGCAGCCGGCTCCTTGTAGCAACCAGAGGGCAAAGAGTAGAGGGTCCCCGGAGAGGAATGAGGTGACCAGTAGGCAGATGACTCCTTGCTGAGAGGCAAAACACAGAGGGCCCCCACGAAGGCCAGATTTGGGCCAACGTCTGGGCAGGACCCAGAGAACCCCTCTTTCTGCTTTCCTGGGTGCTCCGGGGTCCCTAGGCTGGCACGCCCGCCCTCCAATCTCCCTTGCATGTCTTCCGGGGGGCCCCTGGCTTGTGCCTCGGGCCTTGGGGACGCATTTCCATCAGCGTTACCTCTGCTCAGGGTGCCAGGGCTGGGATAGGGCTCCTCTAGCACAGGCCGTCCAAGCTGGGGCCCTGGGGTCCCCAAGTAGATCGTCACTGCGGTCACATAAATGGATGGTATGTAGTTATTTTTTTTAAATATACCAATAAAATTGTCTCTGATTATTTTAGTCACAATACAAATAGCCTCAATTAGAGCAGAAATAGGGCGCGGGTTTATGGCTCTCATGAATCTGGGAGCAACTTTGGTTGTAAGGCAGAAAAAGTCACAGCTTCCACCCAGCCCCGTCATGAATCCTGCGGCAAAGTGTCCCCAATTCTGGCACGGAGGCAGCAGGCCGGGGGGGAGCAAGAAGGGGTGCTCCGTGGGTCACCCGGGCAAGGCCCCGGCTCTCCAGGATCCCAGATGTAGGGTTGGGGACACAGACTCACGCACCGGTCCACGCCTCCTCCCTATAGCCCGTTTGTCCGCCTGTCCCTCTGTAGCAGGGGGAGAGACGTGAGATCTCCAGGCCCTGGAAGAGCCCTGCTCTGGACCTTCCAGGCTGTCCTGGGCTTTCGGCTCTGCTCTGGCCCCCCCCGAACACCCCCCAGCCAGCTGGACATCCATCCCCCTTTATCAGAGGGCAGTTTCCACCCGCCGAGAAAGGAGCTCTGTTGAAGAGATCAGTCCCCGAGATCCAGCTGCCCCCCACCCCCTGCCATGTTACAGAAGGGGAAACTGAGGAACGTCAGGGACAGAGTGGTGACATCCACGGTCACACAGCAAAAAGAGCGGCAGGCCAGGGGGATCCGAGGCTCTGCCTCCCAGTCTCAGGAAGCCACAGGAGAGGGTCAGGACAGAGGAAGAGTCTCTCTATCCCGCAGCCAGAGGCCAAGCCCTTATAGTCTCTATTCCCCGACCCACCCGTCTTCTTCCCGGCGCGTGTGCATGGGTCCGAGATCCCTGAGAGCCCTGGGAGACATCACCACACAGCCGTCCTCGCTGGTCCAGGCTCAGCCCCGGGGTCCCCTCCCCTGGGCCTACCACCCTTTCCCTCGGGACACTCTCACCTTCGCATTGCAGATTCAGAACCCACCGGGGGCCACCTGCCCAAGGGACAGCACCGGGGCCCGAGGTCGCCGAGCCAGCCCATCCCCAGTGCCCGCCGTGACATGCGGCCGTGGGGGGACAGCGCGCCTCGGGGTCCCTGCGGGGCTGGCGTGTGGCAGAAGCACGTCCGATGTGTGGGGACAGCAATGCCCCCCCAGCCTGGCCTCTCGTGTTCTTTCTGAGGACCTTGTGCATTTTCCTCTCAAACTCCAGGGACTTTGGGGGGTTTTTTTGGTTGTTGTTTTTTGTTTTTTTGTTTTTTACTGGAATTGCAATAAAAACACAGATAAACTTGGAGAGAAATGGAATCCCCGCACCAGCAGGGTCTCCCCCAACCCCCGAAAGAGCATTTCCCTCAAACCAGCCACGTCCTATTGTCCTTGTTAATATTGCAGCGTTTTCTTCATCCCCATCCTCGGTGTGTAAGTTTATATAATTCGTAGCTTTGTCGGCGTTGTGAAGGGGGCCCTTTTTCATTTAATTCTCCGGTCAGCTATTCCCTGGTATGCAGGCAGCTGTGGGTTTCTCTCCGAGTGGCTTCCGTCTGACCACTTTTCCAGGCTCTCTCTGTGGCTCTAATTGTTGTGTAGTTAACTCGCCAGGATTTTCTAGGTAAACATAAACATATTATCTGCCAACAACGATAATACCGTCTCTTCCTTCCTAATCTTTGGGCTGCTTTTCTTTTTCTTCATTTGTAGTCTTATCATGTGGGCCAAGGGCCCTTGCTTAAAAGCTGTGGAGAGAGAAGTCGCCTCCAGCTGCTGGGTGAGGCCCCAGAGATGGGTCCCGAGGAGCCCCCCAGACAGTGTGCACCTGTCCAGGCTCGCTGCACGGCCCCCCTACCAACGGCACCAATTCTCTTGTTCTGTTTCCCGGGGAGGAGGGACCCTCTCTTCCTTCTCCTCCTCTAGGAGGAGGCCAGCCTAGAGGTGGAGGCAGCCAGATATCTTGCTCAGGATAGAAGGGTCCTTGTGCTGGGGGCTCCCAGGGAGATATTCCCCAACTTTCTCCCAAATTCCCCATGTGTCTCCTCTTGAGGGCCCCCCACCCCTGGGAGTCACAGCACAGACCACAGGGAAGAACCCGTTTCCTGACTTAAAGCCCATTCTGGACGTTTCCTAACAAGGACTGGCAGGCTCAGGGTCCCGGCTGCAGAAACGTGGTCCCACCTCCCAGTGGTGCTATTGGATCCTTGGCCCAGTATGTGTTAACCTTCATCCACTGCCTGCCACACCAGCGGGGTGACAGGGGTCCGGGGAAGACCGGATGAGGTTGGGGAGGAGACTGAGCTACGACGTAGGGGGAGAGCAGCCCGCGTGTGTGGATTAGGAATTGGAGACCAGCGGGAGTGCCGCTGGGCTCGAAGGTGGGAGCGGCCTCTCCATCTTGGCTCTGTGGTGGGGGACAGGTCGGGGTTACCCGGTGGACACCCCAGGTGGGGTAACGGCAGCCCAGAGGTGTGGAAGGGCCGCTAACTCACCCCCACCCTGGGTCCAGCCAGGGCGGGATTTAAGGCTGGACAAGAGAGGATGAACGGCTGCAGGCAGATGGGGGGTGGGGCAGGGAGGCCCAAAGGAATGGGCTTGAACTTCACCTGGAAGGTCTCAGTCTGAAGGTGAGGGACTCAGGCACGCATCTGAAGTCACTGCCTTAGGGCGAGCCTGGGGATCCGAGGGCCTTCTGTGGGATGAGCCCCTACCCCAGGCTTATGGGCATTTTCATTGCACCAGTTACAAATCTGAGGTCAAGTCCACCCACCCGAAGGCCAGGGTGAAGATGGACAACCCATCCCCTTGTGCCCGCAGGGCCCTGGGCTCTCCCAGACCTCCGGGCCAGGGGAGTCTGCACAGTGGGGGCACGTTTCTACTCAGATAATCACCATCAATCACCATCATGGAGTTGCAGCACGTACGAGAAGGAAAACCATGTCATTTTTAATGGGGAAAACGAAGTTCAGAGGTCTGAGGTGGCAATGGGGACAGCAGCTGCAGGCTGGGCTCCTCCTTGCCCCAGAGCCCTTCCCCACCGGGGAGGGCCCAGGTCTCCAGGGTTCTCAGCCTGCACGCTGTGGGCGGAGCCCTGCTTTCCACAGGGCAGCACGAGACCCCCCAAACCCATCAGAACCCTGCTCTGCTGCGCCCCAGTGATTGGCTCTAGGGCACGCCTGTGACGCAGGCCACACAGGCCCCCTAGAACTCACCCCAAGGCTTTTATCTGAGTGAGTGGGAGCAGGGTCCACCGTGAGCTGGTGGATTTGCACCTGGATAGCTGTGAGCAACTACCAGGCCACCGCGTGGATCCCAGGATTGTCACCGACAGAGTCGGCCAGAGCCTGGATCCCAGACCAGCCTGCCCTGGCCAGGGTCCACCTGGCCCAAAGTGGGTTCTATGCTTGCCCCCGCCAAGAGACCTCCCGATGCCCAGCATCCTTCCAGTAAACCCAAGCCCCTTTTCCGGCTGCAGTGAACCCCGAGTAGTTTCTGCTGCTGGGTGGAGCTGGCCCGGGGGCCGGGGGGGGGGCACTGCTCTGTTCAAGGGAATGAGAATGGGCAGACCGAGCTCCAGGAAAGCCCCAGGTTCTGACCAGTATGGGGACAGGTAACCCAGCACTGTCCTATGAGGGTGGGGAAGGCAGGTGGGAGCTCCAGAGACAGATCCCAAGGATGGGCCTCGGGTGGGCTTGGGGTCAGAATGCCCAGGGACAAGGTGGCTTGAGCTGAGCCTTGGAGGTGCTTGGAAGGGGGAGGGGCTGCCGGTGGGGGAAACCCGGGTGGGGGGAGCAGGACTAAGGGGAGAGGCCAGGCTGGAGCAGAGTCAGGAGCCGTCTGGCAAGCAGGTTGGGGAGTTCGGGTTTAACACCCAAAAAATAGAACGTCACCGCGATATGATTTACTCCGGGTGGGTGACCATTGATTTAGGACTCCTGACAGGTGTGCTATTCGGAAACCCAACAGAGAGCAACATTAAGTCCAGGAGCCCCCATTTTGCATTGAGCAATTGCATTTCTTTACGCCTGGCCAATTCTACCGCCAAAGCACTTTTATCCCCCGGAGGGAGTCAGGGTAGATTTGAATTAACCAGGAAGTTCTTTGATTGCTATTTTAAAACTTCTTTCTGCTACCTGATCTGACATAATAATTACCTGCCTGTGATTTATCTCAGGTAGATTATGAGCGATGATAGGGTTTGGGGTAGTAATTGAGTGTATCCAACACCTCACCTCGTCCCTCGTCATTCATTCCCTCGGGGCCCCTGGTGTTCCCGGCCACCTTGCTGACAGTGGCTGATGGCATGAGACGAGCATTTTGTAGGGAGTCCGGGCCGCTCCATACAGCACCTCCCCCCTCACCCGTGTGGGCCAGCCCGATGGGGTCTGTCCAGCTGGGTCTTGGCCAGGCACCCCTAGATGTCATGCCTTAGACCAAGACTCCTGGCCCAAATGCTAAGCTAGCCCTCTGCTTGCTGGCGCCTTCACCAAATGTTTGCTGGGCTCTGGCTGTGCATCTGACCCTGTCTGGGCGACGCGTCAGTGAAGGAAACAGAAATAGTCCTGCCCTCAGGAAGGAGGGAGGGAGAGTGGACGGGCAGAGATCCCGCAGACACGTAACCAAATTGAATTTCAGAGACCGTCACGAGCTGAGGAGGACATGCAGGCTCAGGAGGGGCCCGCTGAAGGATGGCAGTGGGAGTGGGAACCCCGGGAGCCAGCCATGGAAAGCACTGGAAGGAGCAGTCCAGGCAAAGGGGACACTGGGGATAGGGGAGGCAGATTGAAGGCCAGGGGCTGATGGGTGGGAAGTGGGAGGGGGAGGCAGAGGACTGGAGCTCAGAGCAGCAGGGGTGGGGGGGGATGGGTGATGGCTCCCTCTGCCCCCTGTTCGACTCTCCTGCCGCTGTGTGCAAATGCCCCACCTTCTCCCAGAGAAGGGCTCCCTGGGAAGGGGCCACGGTGCTGTCCGTAGAGAGACCAGGATGTGAGTTCAGAGGCTGAGAACTACCACCATCAGCAGCCCCTGCAGCAGGAGACAGGGCTGTATCATTGCAGGGAGGGCCCAGGGTTAAGAAAGAAAAAATGAGGGAGAGAGAGGGGAGGAAAGGGAGAGGGAGAGGGAGTCAGCCCTCTCTGGGTGACAGCAGCTGCAGGGTTGGGGTGGGGAGTGGGCATCCGGGGCTGTGCGAAGGGGGTAGAAGCGGGACACTCCAAGCCCTCAGGACACATTCTATTGCCGCTTTGGACTTTCCTTACAAAGCACAAATTCAAGGATAAAAGTTATTAAGAATTTCAAGATGGTGGCCGCAGAGATCAAACCCCAAGTACACGGCCTTTGTTGAATGTGGGGCTCTATGCAATTGTCCCGGCTGCGCGAACATGTGAGGCTAGCCCTTCCTGGAGGGCTTCCTGAATTTCAAGGTCTAGGCCCCACGGCAGACCAGTTTTGCGGGTGAGATGCCGGCATCGTAGTTTTCAAATGCGGGGCCAGGGTCGAGGACCACAGTGCCAGTCTGCATTCACTGGGAGTGCTGGGAAAGCCACGAGGTGGGGGCTGGGGGGCGGGGGGCTGGGGAATGAAGTCACCTGGTGTCTGAGCTTCCCTTCATTTTTATTTTAAGTTGTTTTTCCATTTTGCTTTCTTTTTTTTTTTAAAGATTTTATTTATTTATTTGACAGAGAGAGAGAGAGATATCACCAGTAGGCAGAGAGGCAGGCAGAGAGAGAGAGGGGAAGCAGGCTCCCTGCTGAGCAGAGAGCCCAATGTGGGGCTCGATCCCAGGACCCTGAAATCATGACCTGAGCCGAAGGCAGAGGCTTTAACCACTGAGCCACCCAGGTGTCCCTGAGCTTCTCTTTAGAGGAATGAGTTTTCCATTTGTGCGACCCACTGGGAGCAAAAGCTTGCTTTCCCCAGCTCTTAAAACTGAAACTGGAAGCGTTTCTGGACAATCCTGGGGCTGACGAGGAGAGGCAGGGGGAACAAGCAGCATCGGATCGCCTGTCGTCTTGTGTCCCAGTCCCCGGGGCAGGTGGCAGGGAGAAGGCACCCCTGTGCTGACAGGTAGATGGACCCAATGGCCCTGGAAAGAGCGGGGAGCCCTACAGCTTTCTGATAGATCCCCGTTAGAACCGGACCCGCCACATCCAAGGGGCTTCTCACAACACGGCAAGACTTTGGTGACGTTCATGAGGACCAGGTTGCTGTCTGCCGTCCCCACTCACGTTTCCCAGGGACAGGAGCTTCGGCCGAGGTCTAGCAGGGATGCGGGTCCTCCGCAGGCCATTGACTTCGTTGGCCGCAGTGCACTGCAGTGGCCTTTCCTCCTGGAGAATGGGAGGGCAGCGTGTCCCAGAGTCTTGACCCAAGAGCCAGGTACCACCCATGCAGGTCCGGGCCGGGCTGCCCCTCCCTGGCCAGCCGCATGCCTCTAGGAGTCACGGACCTCTCTTGGCCCCGGCATCTGCAATTGTGAAACGGTCACATGGCTGCCACAAAGGTCTTAAGGACCCAAGCGGCCAGGATGACAAGGCTACCACGGAGCTGTGGGGCTGGGGAAGGGGATCGCATAAACGAGAATGTCAGGCAGGGATTCCCAGCTCCTGGGGACCCTGTGCGCAGGAATGGAGTAGATGGCGCCGCCCAGAGTTGCACCTTGCACCTGCTAGACACCTTGTGGGGTGCAGGAGATTCTCTGAATGGAAGCACATCCTTTCTTCTCAATCAGAGACTAAAATGTCCCAAGGCCAAGGAGCCCGGGAGCAAAGGTACATTTGTCCTCAGTAGCAACTGGCCCCATCTGTAGGCCTTCTGAGCTTCAGTCTCGGAGGGTCCTGCTTTACCGAGAGCACAACCCGAGTGCAGACACATCTGGAAGCCGCCCCGGTGTCCAGCAGCTGGTCTCGGTGAAGGTTGGTCACGGAACCGGAGCCCAGGAGCTCCCAAGGAGAGACATTCTCTGTGCATCCCACCCATGGCCACAGGTCCACACGGGAGCCTTGCCCCTCCTGTCCTGCACCGAGGGAGCCCAGGGTTCCTGAGCCAGAGACCTTGGGCCATGGCTGGTGGGGAGGCCCATTGGATGAAAGGGCCAGGTTCACTGGGGCTGGTGGTCAGTTGCGGACAGGGCCACAGGCCGAGGCGTGGTGCTGCGGGGGTGTATTTCTCAACTAAGTCTCAGGAGGCCTGGGGGCGCCTGGGTGGCTCAGTCATTAAGCATCTGCCTTTGGCTCATGTCATGATCCCAGAGTCCTGGGATCAAGCCCCACATCGGGCTCCCTGTTCAGCGGGAAGCCTGCTTCTCCCTCTCCCACTCCCCCTGCTTGTGTTCCCTCTCTCACTGTGTCTCTCTCTGCCAAACAAATAAAAATACAAAATCTTTTTAAAAAAGGTCTCAGGAGGCCTGCACTCTGCCCTGGTTCCACCACCACCAGCTTCCTGGATCGCCCGAGGAGAGGCCTCATTAGCCCAGCCTGACCTTGGTGTGTTTATCCATAAAATGGGCATAATGATCTCTCCGCGCCTCGGTTTTCAGACATAGTGAGGGCCGTGAGGAGCCTGGGGGTTCAAGCCGCTGCTGGGCTAAGGCCAGACCGATGGGTGGCTGGGACTCTGTGGCCACATGTCCCAAGTGGGCGTAGGTGGCTCACAGGCCATAAGCCCACAGGGGAGGGAAAGAAAAAACAATCTGCAACATTCAGGCTCTAGAAACAGACTCGGTGGTTGTACCGTTTATCAGGATGGGGAAGCACAGGGTAGAGGGGCAAGAGTCCAGCTTGGGGCATTCCAGAGACTGGGGCAGCCTTAGTCCCGCCTGCTTCCCTCCTTCCTTCCCTTTTCTAGCAGCGGACCTTGTCTCTGCTGGGCAGAAGAGGTGCTGTGTCCCAGAGTGGGAAGCAGATGGCCCCGCCCCCTCGCTCCAGGGGTGGGGCATGACCCAGATCCGGCCAATGAGAGGACCTCATTCCCTTGGCCTCCGCGGCTGGTTCCGTGATGGGGACGCAACCCCTACCAGCTGCCCAGAGTCCTCCCTGGGACTTTGGGGAGTGAAGCACTTCTCCTCCTATGGGAAGACCAGCTGGTATGCGGGAGTAACTTTGGACAACCTTGTGGTCTTCTTGGCTGTCCCGCGGAATCAGCCTGCCTGAGAAGGCAGGCAAATAACACAAGAAAGCAGAGCCAGGGGTGGGAGATGAAAAATTATAATTGAAAAATTATCTCCCAAGTTCCTTTTGTCAAGAGTACAGCCAGGATAATTAGCATTCCGAAGAGACTGCTCAGGGGACAAGCCACCAATTCATAGATGGGGACCCGTGAGCCCTGTTGTCCCCCCCATTCCAGTTCTGATCACCAGAAGACCTGGACCCTGGCATCCAGCTGTGCTTGGTGCAAAACACACCTCTGGACTTCTAAGTCGGGCAGGTCAATAAGTTCCTTTCTTTCTTCCACTCTACAGATGATCTGCGAATAGTTTAGTCAATGCCCCGTATGGCACCGGGCACTTTGAGAAACAACGTGAGCCGGACAGGCGTGGTTGAGCCCTTCAGGAGCTTACGGGTTGATCAAGGGATCAACAGGAGCGTGTCGCTCGGATCTTTGCAAGAGACTCGAACAACACCGCAGATGCTGTGTCTGAGAGCGGTTTTACGGAAAATGCAGAGATGATCTACATGTTTGCATTGTGTCTGTTGAGCCACAGCAGAAACTGAGGGCAGGGCGTTCCGTGGCAAAAACGGGTCTGGGTGAAAATGCAGAAATACTCCCGCTGCTGTGTGACCTTCTGGTGATCAGAACTGGAATGGGGGGGACAACAGGGCTCGCGGGTCCCCATCTATGAATTGGTGGCTTGTCCCCTGAGCAGTCTCTTCGGAATCTAATTATCCTGGCTGTACTCTTGACAAAAGGAACTTGGGAGATAATTTTTCAATGTTTAGCTTTTTAATGATGAAGATAATATCAGCGCATCAGCAAATGTTTGGAAAACAGAGAAGACTATCCCTTGTAATCCCACAACCCTAATACGACCATTGTTGAAAATATTATTTGGGGACCATCGTGGTGGAGTCTTTGGTGTTGGTTGATAAGCCCATGTGATGTGTTCATTATTCCATCCAGGGCTGGCCCTGATCCTGGCTACGCTCCTCGACTGGAATCTTCCAGCGAGAGAATGTGGGCATCCCAACTCCGAGCCCCATCCTGAGTATGGGGAGGAGGCATCACCCCACACAGGAAAGGTCACATGTCTCAGGGTTGGGGAGAGGGTGGACAGGTGCGCGCGCTCTCTCTGCACACCTGAGAGAGGGCTCTGGGGTCTACGCAAGCATCCTGGGAATGACTCTCTTGTTTCTACCTGGGTCCTCCCTGCCCCATGGGTTCTTTGGAAGGGGAGTCCCCTGATGTCCCGGTGTGGACTCAGACTGGCCCTAAATCCAATGACGAGTGTCCCTACGAGGGACAGAAGGGGAGAAGACACAGCCCAGGGGAGAAGGCCAGGTTAGATGGAGGCAGAGACTGGAGTCTCAAGCCGAGGAGGCCCAGGCCTTCCAGGAGCCCCCAGAAGCTCGAGAGGAGGCCTGGAACAGTTCTCTGTCCCAGCCTCTGGAAGGAACCGGCCTTACAGACAAGGTTCCTTTGGTGCTTCTGGCCTCCCAAACCACAGGAGAATAAGTTGTTGTTTCGAGTCCCCCCCACCCCCTCAGCATGCGGGGATTTGTTATAACAGCCCTAGGAAGTCAATACACGAGGGGCGCCCACTCGGGGGAGGGGGCGGGGGCACTCCCTCCTGAGTGGTAGGCCGAGTGCAGTGCCTGGGGCCTCAGACCCTCATCAGCAAGGCAGGAACAAGCCCACTGGCATCCTGCCTGCCTTTCCCTCAAGGATAAGGAGCAGAGGATATGCACAAGAACACCAGAGTCAGAGGCCAGAAAAGACAGATCTTAGCAGCCACAGCAGTAGGAGAAAGAGCTGCCGGTACACCCGAGCTCCCCTCCTCGCATGGAGGTGGATGGGGCATTCGGGGTGGTGGGGGGGCTCGTGGGGGGAGGGCAGCCAGCAGGGCTGGGGCAGTCGGGGAAGGGAAAATGGGCAAAAAGCAGGTGGGGGTTGCAACCAGAGCTTCTGGAATTAGGCCCCTATCCTCCCCCAGAAACCGGGAGCCGGGGAGCCCTATCCTCAGGTATTGGCAGGAACGAAGGGTGTATTTCTAGGGCAGCCTTCAGCCTCTCCCAGGTAGGAATCGAAGGGAGGCTACAAGGATAGGGCCTAGTGCTGTTAGAAATCGTGCCAGAGGGGGCTCAAGTCTCTCGGGGCGGGGTGGGGGGGGGTCATGACTTCGTGCTGAGGCCGCAGTCCTGATGGGCCAGGCTTGGGGCCTAGCTGAGAAGGGGGCTCCAAGGAGCCCGAGTTCAGTCGAAGAGAGAGTCTGTGTGAAGGAGACGGGGTAGATACGCTCTGTGCCCTCCCGACGAGCAGCTCTAGTCGGGGAGACAGACGGCGGGGCTCCAGGGGAGCGTGAGACGAGGAGGAAAAGGCAGGGGCAGGGGGCCCATGCGGGAAGGACACCTCCACAGACGGGGCAGGGGAAGGAGGGAGCGAGGAAAAGAGTCCAGGGTGTCCCTGAAGGGGGTAGAGGCAGGGGGGTCAGGGAGGACAAGGGTCCGGGGCTGGAGGGACAGCATACTTACCGCTTGGTGCGTGAGGGTTGGAAGAGAAGAGCCAGGGAGTGGGATTGGGGAAGGGGGCGGGGGTGGGCACAGAACCACGGGGCAGGACCTGGGCACAGGAGGCAAGGCAAGAGGAACTGCACCCGTGTTTGGGGCCCCACGCCCGGAGGGCCGACTCGGCGGGGGCTTGGCGTAAGGTGGGATACGACTTTGTTAAAAGCTCTCCAGAAGATTCTAAAATGCAGCCCTGCCTGGTACCTCCCTGCTTTCGCCTGAGAGTAACACGCAGCCCCATCAATTACCACCACTGCTTCCTCAAGTTCAGTGTACACCCCAAAAGCGCATCCAACCTGAGTGTGCAGCTCCTCGAAGGGTGTTCACCAACCGAAGACGCCCATGGGACCGCCCAGGTGAGTGAAACTCAACGTCAGCCCGGGTGGCCCTTGTTCTGACTTCCCACAGTTTAGATGAGGTTTTTAGTGCTCTTTTTCATGGATTTTGTTTTGATTCTTTTTTTTTTAAGATTTTATTTATTTGACAGAGAGAGAGAGAGAGAGATCACAAGCAGGCAGAGAGGCAGACAGAGAGAGGGGGGAAGCAGGCTCCCTGCTGCGCAGAGAGCCCGATGCGGGGGCTCGATCCCAGGACCCTGAGATCATGACCTGAGCCGAAGGCAGAGGCTTAACCTGCTGAGCCACCAGGCGCCCCTATTTTCTTTTCTTTTCTTTTTTTAAATAAACAGACCATTCATTCATTCATAAGTTCCTAAAACTAAAGTGATAGAAAAGAGGGTACTCATTGAAAAGTCTTGCTTTTCAACCTGTCCCTTTCCCTTCCCCCTATCTTATAGGTGAGGCGCGGGCAAATTTTCCTGGAAAGGGCCAAGCGCTAGCTATTTTGGGCTTGTGGGCCCTGCGGTCTATGTTGCAACCGTTCAGCTCTTCGGAGTCTAAGGTAGGCAGGGAATCCTCAAGCACATGCCTGGCTGATCCCATGCCTCATCGGGCTTCTGCGATTCCACCGTTCCCTCGCATGGATTCCACCATACGAGAACGTGACTTGATTTTTGCAGCCTGTCGTTGACAGGCACGTGGGGGGCTGCAGTCTGTGGGTCGCCTGAGCGGTATGGCTGTGGGCAGGCTGACCCGCGTCTGCTGGAGGACATCTCCCCCCGGGGGGGGGCGCATCAGAAGTGAGCCGTGTATCTAAGCTTGCAGAGAGATGGGTTCCTTTCCAGGTTTCCTGGCTCGTCCAGGCTGAAGGTGAAGGTGGAGCCAGGATTTGGGGGAAAGGGGGGAAGGGACAAGGAGGGTGAGGAGGCAGGGCCCACACGGGTGGCCTTCAGGAGGCAGGAGCAGAGTGGACGAGTGTGGACCCCGTGGGGACCTGGTTGTGAAATTGGTCGGAAGAGAGGGCACCCTGCCCGGTTACCACGCCTGCCCTCCCTCGTGTGGGACCCTTACCCTGCAGTCCCCACAGACCGATTCGGGGAGGACTGTGTCACAAGGCCCTCTCAGTCCTGACTTTCTGTCAGCATCAACCAGGGAGGTTTCAAAGATCCCAGGGTTCTGTCTCCATTCCTGGGAAGTCTGACTCAGTTGCTCTGGGGGGAAGCTAGGCACTAGTTTTTAAAGATTCTAGAGGATTCTACTGGAAGCCAAGGCAGAGCACCAGGAGGCCTCGTGTCATGGGTGGTCCCTGAGATCGCGACTGATTGCCAAGAATCTAACTGCCCAGTGAAGCCCATCCAGCCCCTGGCGAACCTGTCAGGCAGACTCTCAAAAGTGGACTAGAGCCAAGGAACATGGAAAGGACCTCCCCGGAAGAGTGGGAGGCGGCTCTCCGCCAGGCTTGGGGCAGGATCCTGGGGGGCACAGCTCTGCCTAGGGGCCCCGCCGACACTGGCTCCAATCAGAGCCCGCTCAGCGGCCCGTCCCGGCTCTGGCCGTGGCGCTCCTACAGCCCGCCGAAGCTTCTCTGGCTAAGCGGGACCCTGGGCAGGGCCCTGGCCTGGCCATGCTTGGGGCCTGCACGCCTAGCAGCGCTCAGGAGAGAAAGGGTGCTGGGGTGCTGGGCAGCCACGGAGACAGTGCCCCCGTGGGCCCTGGCAGCCCAGAAGGGGCTAAACTGGGCAGGACGGATACCCCAAACGGACAATGGTCAGTGATTTACCTTCTCCCCTGTGGTGTAGGTTCTACAACTAGCATATTGAGCCCCAGAAACATGGAGCCCAAGTGAGCTCTTGGCTGGGCCCCCTGGATCCCACACAAGAGAGACTGACCCAATGATGTCCTTGGCCATGTCCCTAAATTGTCCTGCTCTTCTCACCGAGAGTGTGATCCTTACCAGCCAGTTTGGACGCTGTCCCCTCTTGCTGTGACCACAGTTGGCATTTTCTGGTTGGGGGTGACAGCCCCTCGGTGAGCTGGCTTTGAGGTCGTTCAGGGTAGAGCAGGTTTCCTGGAGTCCCCTGGGCTTTCCAGAAGGAGGATGAGACACGTCAGTTCCCCTGGGAGCCCACGTGCCCCTCTGAGATCTCTGGGAGGAGTGGTCAGGCAGATAGAAGCTTCCTCTGCCCTCCCTCAGCCCACTGGGCCACTCCCTGACTCCCCTCTCCCTCTCTCTGGGCTCAGGTGCCCGGAGGATTCTCAGAATCCATGGAAACCACAGAGGAAGCTGGAAATCAGAAGGGAGGAGAAGGCTGAGCTTCTCTTGCAAATCCTGGGGAGGAGGAGGAGGGACCGTCTGTTCCTTGAGGAGTAAATGCCTGAAACCACATGTCTGTTTCACCGGCTGCCAATCCACCAATGAATGCATTGGCTCCCGTGTCCCTCAAGGACTGTAGGGACAAGGGCAGGAGGATTTGTTCTTTGGGAGGAGCTAGTAGGCCCTGGCTTAAGGACAAGTGTTAGGGTAGGGGGAGAGGAGATGGGGAACGGGAGTTGGGGGGACTAAGGATCAGGTAGTGGTTGGTGCGGTAGAGGTGGGGGTCACGGGTCAGGGGCCGGGGGGCGGGTGAGGCTTTGGGAGGAGGGGGTCCTGGTGGAGGAGGAGGCTGGGAGATGGTGGTCAGTGGGGAGGTGGCAGAGTTTGGCAAGTGGGGTGGGGAGTCACAGTGGGGGCAGGGGCGGCAAAGTGGGGTTGGCCACCTGGGGTCTGGGCTCCCATGAGCCAGGGTAGTCCCCCCACCCAGCAGCTCCAGCCACCCAAAGTAGGGAAGCCGAGCCTTTCCATTTTAGACTGGCTTTGTCTCTGCTGTTTCTCATGCTACTCATGTTCCACGTTTTGCCTCTGAATAAGCCAAAGGAACTCCGATCCCACTTCGGGGGCCAAAGCAAGGAAGTTAATCAGTCTCTGTTTCGTCCTCAGCCCCAAACATCTGAGAACACCCAAGAAGAGCCAGATCTTCAACATGTTCTAGGACATTAGCTTCAAATCGACCTCAGCCGATGCCTGCACCCATACCCCTACTTTTGGTAATTTCTGGAATAACTCCTCCTGTTCGCATGACGCCTGCCTTCGATTGGACCCTACCCTGAAGGAACAGGTACCCTAGACCCTATTTTATTTATTTTATTCTATTCTATTCTTTAAGATTTTATTTATTTAATTTAGAGAGAAAGAGAGCCCGCACACGCGTGTGTGTGAGCCGGGGGAGGAGAGGGAGAGGGAGAGCAAAGCTCAAGCAGACTCCTGCCGAGTGTAGAGCAGGACTCGGGGCTTGATCTCTTGACCCTGAGACGCGTCCTGAGCTGAGACCAAGAGTGAGCCACCCAGGCACCCCACCCTAGACCCTTTTCTAATATAAACCCCCAGCCCCAAACAAGGAGGAGACCCACCTCTCCTTTCCTTTCCTTTCTGAGCATCGTAGACACTCTGTCTGCTCTTCTCTACCTGTCCCACTATTCAATAGACTCCGTTTTCACTTCCTCTGGCTCGAGGTTGATTTCTATCCTGTGTGAAGCTGAGGACCCTCTTGCCTGGCCCCGTGGGACCCTCCCCTGGGTTCTCAGAAACCCATGCTGCCTGCGTCACGTCTCTTCTCTCGGCACTGCCCCAGAATGATCTGCCCACGATCCTTTTAAGAAAGAACCAGGCCTTTTCCTTCGAAACACAAACCAACCAACCTCCGTTCCCTGACCGGGTCTGACTGTGACTCGGGAGCCCGGAGTGGGGAGGGCACCATGGTGGGGACGGGCCAGAGTGGGCCGGGGGGTGGGGTGGGGGGCGGAGCAGGGGACAGCTG